>CM076576.1:780040171-780640171 GCA_034641835.2 Pinus albicaulis | reverse complement strand
GTAGAATTCATGGTTAGCCCTGTCTATCAAAGAGCTCTTTATTTGTTCAAATTATGCTTTCGAATTCCCTTTGTTGAGAATTAAACCTCTCTTTCCAAATCATTAATGTTCATCTCATTCCAAAAAACAAGAGGATCCTGTGGCCAAGTTAGATTTTTCCTTTGATATCCCATATCCATTGATGAGTGTGTTATGACCTTTTCTTGACTCCATTTCCCAATGAAACAGATATTTTTCTGTCCTATATATCTTTCCTAGGCCTTTCATGTTCTGCTGTATCATTCCAACCAAACAAACAAACAAACAAACACATGCACTTAATAACTAGTCTAAAACCAATACTCTAAGCACACAACATAAACCTTTGCAAACAAAATTTTGAGAGATCCCTCTCTGAGAACAGGAGGACTAGATCCTGTAACTCTAAATATTGGTTTTGATGTTGCCTTGTCTTTTTATTTTCTTAACTATCAAAACACGGGACACTAACACTCCCTTTGCCTCAACCTGAACTATAATGGTTGCCATTTCACTTCCTTCTTCATGAGCCAGCCAACTCTCTGGTTTTCCTCTATCATCCTCTCCAGTTCATAAAGTTGCTTACTGATCTCATCTATCTCCTTCCAATACTCTTCATCAGTGAGTTTCTTCCTCATGCCAATTTCTTTGGCATCTTCCTTCACTTTTCTGCTATGGCCTCTCTCAAAACCTCTGCAATCTCTGCTATGGCTATCAGTAGCCATTTTCTTTTCCATGAGTTCTTCACTCTCAAGCTACACTAAGCCTCTACAACAGCAAGCTCTCTTGCTGCAACTTACCTCACCAATCCTTTCCTTCAGATCCAGCTTTTAGCAAGTACTGGTCCCCTTTTGCTGGAACCTTTGGAGCACTCTCTCCTGCTCTCTCTAGGCTTCACTATGCAGCTTCTCAAGAACAAATATGTTCTTATTTAATCCAACCTCTATTGGGAATACAATATGTTCTGCCACACTTCTTCTTCACTTAGAATCCCTTGCTGGACTCTTTCATCACGGTTCTCAAAGATGTGATCTACACTTGCTGAGATTTCTTTCCCAGTTGCTTGCAACTTGAATTCTGCAAACAGATCCTTCAAAATAGAATTAAATGATGCTCATCCACTCACATTTTCTTAAGAACACTGCAATTTTCCTCTCTATCCAGCCTTTAGCTGAATATCAGGCTCATTTCCTTCACTATCAAACTCTGTCTTTATCTTTCTGCAACCATCATCCCGCAATCATAAATCTCAAGTTAGATTTAAAATTATTTACCTACAAGATCTTTGCATGATCTTGTCTTCCACTCACTCTGCAAATCCTGTTCACTACAAATATGTATGTTGCATATCAGATTTCAAAATAAGATCCTCTTTCTTCTGTTACATGTACTGTATGCACATCACCATCACATCTCCGTATCCCTGTAGGCTGCAATCTCTATCAGTCTCCAAAAGTCTGGTTTCCTTTCATACATGCGTTCAACAAAACTTGAACTTTTAAAAAGAGTTGTTCTAGATGCTCTGATACCACAATGATGCCCGGGCTACCTCATTAACCCACTTTCACTCCATCTGGTGCACATAAATGCATTCTCACATTTTTTACCAAATAAATTCACAATCTGGTCACTCACAATAATCTCAACTGGCAATTTAAATAAAATGGTGCGGAAGCTATCTTCCTTCAATGGTTAAAACCATACAATGAAACCCAATCAACTTCACTATGGGTAATGTTTATAAGTGCTTATAAATCTCAAGCCCTCATATCTGTATCACCACTTTTAAAAAAACTTAACTATTGGTTGAGACCCCCTTTTTGAAGTATTGCAACCAACGCTTCAAACCCCTTGAGAAATACCTACCTTAACCTTAGGATCATAAAATGCATCAGACCTCCAACATAAGCACTAAATCAATAGCGCTTAGCAATTTCTACGTTCCCTCCTTGAATATTGCATAAATGTAATAAAAGCAGCCTTTTGGCCCTTGGAGCCCATTTTTCTTATATCTTTAATTGTATTTGAAATAGCGTTCAACCCCGTCGAATGAGTACTCAAGTCTTCAACTTGAGAATACTTCCATTAACCCTTCGGCGTAATCACTTATCAACATATTAAAACATTCGACCCCACAACTCAATACGTATGCATATCACTTAATTCCACAACCAGATCCTATGGTTAAACCCCGATATGATAACTTACGGTATTAGTCTATAACACATATCGGTTCATGATTCACATTTGATTTATAACCAATCGCATAAATCATACTCGTTAATATTTATTCACATAACCTTGTGGGTCCCACAACTTCGTTGCGTACCTTATTAAACTTCAACCACGATCTGACAGTGATAACCTCGTCGCGTTCCAACCAAGAATCTGACAGCGTATAATGAATATCGTGAAACTAAAGTGAGAGGGCGTTAATCTTCAAAAATTGCGCGATGTGAGCGGATTTACAAAACCACCTTAATCCACGTGTCCATTGACTAGTGGGATCGCGTTTTTTTTGACAGATTTCTATACCACCTTTCCAACACGCGATACTCCCGGTATTTGTGTCCCCGATTTCACTATTCACGACCAGTTCCATGCCTTTTGACTCACTGTTCCATTACTCTGGTTCTGTTCTTCCTTGCATAATTTCGCCCTCCTTTGACGCCTTCACTGGTTCCGTCCACTTCCAAACTCTGCTACGACACCTCTGCGATTAACTCCAATTCTGTTATGATGCGAATTAATGATCTTCCTTTGTGCATTCGGGGTTCTATAAAGGTGATGTAGCGTGAATTCATTACGCCATAGTCTGTGACGGAGCTCACAGACCTGCTTCCGATCATCCAAGGCAATATTTCTATGGTTTAATGACCCTGTAATGCATTCAAACAGTCACTATCGGTGGGTTCTAACCCCGCTTAATAATTATTGTGTCTCAACCAGCCTTTAACCCTGGATTCTTATTTCGCCATGGATTCATAGCAGGTTATTAATTCCCTCGTTAACACTGTTTCTTATGAAACCCGTCAACTTGCTTCTACACCATAAATACTTAATCGCGCAACAGAATTCAATAGAATTCTCAATTTGACTCTAACCCTTTCATGGTAGTTGACACTCAACCCACTATATATATAATCACATGAATATAACTTGCAGAATTTAAACCATGCGTCTTAACAAGCCTATGTCTGAAAGTTAGACACCAAATCCATCCTTGAACACAGAGGTTCGACCAGCTCACAGAAACACAATTATTATTCACACTGAATTCAGTCAAGAATGCATATATATATTTCATACAGTGAATACATCAACTCAACTCATTCAATTAGATACAAACACAACAATTCCATAACCGTATAGCTCGAAATTGGAAATTAGCTTAGAAATCAAGTCTTCTATTTATCATGCAACCCTTACATGGAAATCTTCCCTCTCGGCCTGATTTTCAATTCAATGGCCTCCTACTATCTTCACTAGTCTGTCCTACACACTCTAAATAGCTTTTGAACTCTAAACCCTATATTATTCTTCATGCTTAAAGTTATACAAGTGATGACCTGAATCGATTTAGGTCCCTTACAGCTCAACAAAGACTCTTAAACTTCCTAAATCCTAAATTTAGACTCAAACCCTCGAATAACTGAAACTGACTCTTCTCCTACCTAACTCAATCAGCTTCCCTCATGTCCTCTAGCGGGCTAGAGAACATTTACAACTCCTCACTCATTTTACTCAAAAAATTAACATTTACATGAGAATTTAAAAGCATGAGACCCCCTATGTCTCATAAAAATACAAAGTGCTTCATTGTGCCTAATTCCCCTGCATAAGAAGCGGAAAGCCTAGCAGTCTCTGGAGAAAATACCATGCTATGGCATCAAAGGCTTGGACATATTGGAGAGAAGGGCCTTTTGATACTGCATGGAAATGGTATGGTAGAAGGTGTGTTTAATAGCGCTCTGGATTTCGATTTCTACAAACATTGTGTATATGGGAAGCAGAATTGGGTGAGTTTTCCTTCTGGTGCTAAGAGGGCAAATAAGATATTAGAGCTTGTGCACAGTGATGTGTTTGGACTTTTTTCGGTTCCATCACTGGGTAAGTCTGTGTACTATGTTTCATTCATAGATGACTTCTCAAGGAATACATGGATATATTTCTTGAGGAAGAAATCTGAATTCTTTAACAGATTTAAAGAATTTAAGGCTCTTATGTAAAATCAGACAGAGAAGAAGATAAAGGTGTTGAGGATAGATAATGGTGGGGAGTTCTACAAGAAGGAATTTTAAGAGTTCTGTAAGAAGTGTGGTATAGCATGGAAAAATACTAATCCATACACCCCTCAACAAAATGGAGTTACAAAAAGAATCAACATAACACTGATGGAAAACGCAAGAAGCATGCTCAGTGGTACTGGGTTAAGACAAGAATTCTGGGCAGAGGCAGTGGAGACTGCATGTTACTTGGTTAATAGATCACCTTCATCAGCGTTGGAGGATAAGACTCCACATGAGATATGAACTGGTAAGAAACCCTCTCTCTCACATCTGAGGGTATTTGGATGTGATGCATATGTACATGTTCGAAGGGAAAAAGGACCAAGTTGGATAATAAATCTGAAATGTGCATCTTTATTGGGTATAAGGATGGTTTAAAGGGTTACAAGATTTGGAACCCGAAAACAAGGAAGGTTGTGTACAGCCGAGATGTGGTGTTTAGAGAGGTGAAAGATATTGTTAAAGATGAAGTCCTACCAAAGGAACCTGAGAAGATAGAGTTTGAGCTAAAGGAGGATGAATCAGACTCTATAATAGAAGAAGGCTCAGAAGAGGAAGAGCCACAAACTCCAGCTGTGAGAAGATCAGTTTGGGAAAGAAGACAACTAGAAAGGTATATTCCATCTACTTTCTGTTCAAATTTTGCTTTAACTATAACTGATGATGATCCCAGAACCGTCAGGGAGGCAGTAGATTCAGAGGATGGAAAACTCTAGAAGGAGGCCATGGTTGGTGAAATGGCACCCTTGCATAAAAATGAGGCATGGGATCTGGTAGAGTTGTCAGCTAGAAGGAAGCCCATCGGGAGCAAATGGGTGTTTAAGAAGAAGATGAATGTAGAAGGCAAGGTGGAGAAATACAAAGCTCGGTTGGTAACAAAAGGTTATTCCCAGGTGCCGGGAATTAATTTTGGTGATATTTTTTCTCCTATTGCCAAAGTTACTTCTATTAGATTACTTCTATCTGTTGTTGTTGCATTTGATTTTGAGGTAGAACAGATGGATGTGAGGACAAAATTTCTTCACGGGTATCTGGAAGAAGAGATCTACATGAAACTACCTGAAGGCTTTATGGTGAAGGGGAAGAAAGAGCTGGTATGCAGGTTAAAAAAGTCTCTGTATGGGTTAAAACAATCACCAAGGATGTGGTATCATAAATTTTATACCTATATTCGGGGACTTGGCTTCACCAGAAGCAAGAAGGATCACTTTGTTTATTTTAAATTAATTGGTGACCGTGTTATTTATTTTGTCTTGTATGTGGATGATATGTTGTTGATTGGAAATGAAAAAGAAATTATCCAAGATTTGAAGACCCAACTGTTCTCCAAATTCAACATGAAGGATCTTGGTGCTGCAAACTATATTTTGGGCATAAAAATTAAGAGAGATCGGGCAAAGAGGAAGCTCTGGTTAAACCAAAAGAAGTCTGTCGAGACTATATTGCAGAGGTTTAATATGCAGGATAGTAAACCAGTGAATGTTATGATTCTTGTAGGTACAAATTTGTATGTTGAACAGTGTCCCAAGACACAAGAATAAGAGGAGGATATGTCCCGTGTTCATTATGAAAGTGCAGTGGGTAGCCTGATGTATGCAATGGTCTGTACTAGACCAAACATTTCACATGCAGTGGGAGTATTGAGCAGGTTTATGTCAAACCTAGGGAAGAAGCATTGGACAATAGTGAAGCGGGTTTTCAGATATTTGCGTGGCACTAGTGATTTTGGCTTGTGCTACCAGGGAAGACTAGGATTGGAAAGAGTGTTGGACATTCGTGGTTTTGTTGATGCAGACTGGGCTCGAGATCTGGACCAATGAAGATCTACAAGTGGGTATGTGTTTAGCCTATTTGGAGGTGCAGTTAGTTGGATGAGTAAAAGATATTCTGTAGTGGCTCTTTCAACTACAGAGGCAGAATACAGGCAGCCACTCATGCAAGCAAGGAAGCAGTTTGGTTGCAGAGATTGTGTTCAAGTATGGGGTTGGTGAAGCAAGATATAAGGATAGACTTTGATAGCCAAAGTGCATTTTTCTTGGCTAAGAGCCCTGCTTATCATTCAAATACAAAGCACATTGATGTTCAATATCACTTTGTCAGATATATGGTTGAAGTTAAAAGGGTGTTGTTGGTAAAGGTGGACACTTTGAATAATGTTACAGATGCATTAACAAAGTCTGTGAGCACTCAGAAGTTCTCTTGGTGTAGAGAAACAATGGGTGTTGCAAAGCTGGGCTAATGACTCAGCTCTCTTGTGGCCCCTTACGGAAAGAAAACAACAAGTTGGAGAATGTTGGGTTTGTGTTATATTATTTCCATGACTAATCATGGGTTGGGGGGGGGGGGGGGTAATAGGGGTGCGATAGCCCCCCGTGTACGTTGCGTTGGTCACAACGTTGAGGGGGTCACAGGGTAGTGCCCCAGAAATTTTTTTTGGTCCTTATTTTCCGGTGGGATGACCCACCCATGGTTTTGTGCATGGGTTTGCACATGGTTTTGGGGCATGATGGTTTTTTGCCCCTGGTATTTTGTAGATCCTGTCAAGGGAACTACGGTTATGTTCTAATCCAGGGTTAATGGATTGTGGTTTATGTATGCTTTGGAATGTATATAAATTGTTGAACCCTTGGTTAAACTGAGAGGGAGGGGGGGAGTTGAATCAATTTAATACAGTCATGGTCTTGTAAAACTTTCTTTTACGCTTATTTACATCTTCATTTTGTGATCAACTTAATATACAATGGAAAAAAAATCTTAATAAGTGAGAAGTAGGTATTAAGTAGATTAAATATGGAATATAAACACATAATCATCATGCACATAGACAAAAGATATAAGTGGAAACCCATAAGGGAGAAAACCACGTCTTATTATTGTTGTGATGCAAAGGCAAGCTCCAACTCCCTCTCACCATGGATTTTCTGTAGGCTCCAACCTACAGGAGGCTACTACCTCAATTTTGCAAGCAACAACATTCAAGGAAGCTACAACTCCCATCTATTTTCTGCAGGCTACAACCTACAGGAGGCTCCTACCTCAGCCAACTACAACTGGACTTCTATCAAGCTACAACTTGATATGGAAGCACCAACATCCTCCCTGTACAATAAAATCATATGCTGATATACCTGGATATCAAATCTGTTTTTCTCCTTCTTTACTGTTGTCCTTCCAGCCTTCAAATTTGCTTTATATCATCTCTGGATCTTCACAACTCCTCTCTCTGCTCCTTCTTCTTCTTACACTCTCTAACCTCACTATGCATACCCATATTACATGTTTTATACATATAGCTTTATGACTTCTTGCATTCTATAGGGAATATGAAGTGAACATGCACGACCCTTTGCCTTCCACCACCTCATTTTCTCGCTCATCATTTCAGGAGGTTCCAACACTATCTACTCATTTCAGAATTAAATTGGAGTTGTTCTTTGCCTACGGAGACTTGCCTTTGCATCACAAACAATATAAATTCAATAATACATTTACAGTTACAATCAAACATTTACTTAGCACTTTCAGTTTCTTAGCTTTGCTGAGCGTTTGTCCTCTTCTGCTTGCTATCCTTTTGTCTTTTCTGTTATGCCGTTATATTCCAGCTTTACTACATAACTTTCCTATCTCTTCCGTTACCTGTGTATTTTGTGCTATGTTCGCCCTTTTCATCTGCCCGTGCTGCCACACCACTGTCTTGCACGAGTTCCTGTTATGTGTTCATTCCATTCCTTTGTGACCTGTAGAGTATGGCCCACATACAATTTCCTTTATGCCCACGACAGGTTACAAATCTGAACTTTAGTCATCATACATACGTTTAAAACGATCAACAGTGTAAGAATTATACTATGGTGCATTTAACATATACGAAACAAGGGCTTACAAGGTCCCATACCACAGTGACCAATTAGAGCGCATCGCATTTCATTTGCCCACAGGTTTTAATGTTTTATGTTCTAATGCTCCTTTGTTCTCCGATGCGATTTAAGAACGGGAAATCCCATACTCCCAGACTTGAAAATCTTTAGGCTTCGGCTTTTGCCTTCATCGCGTCTGCTCTCTTTATCACACTTCGGTGATTCCAGTTATCCCATGTGCATTCGTCCATCTGATCTCCCGATATGCGATATGCAATATTCCTCTTGCCCCGATTACGATATGCGATGAACTTCGCATCGCTACTTCGAATTGCATCGCATCTTCTCATCGCATCGCATCTCATTGCTACTTCGTGGTATGCGATGAAATTTGCATCGCCGATGTGCGATATTGCATTGTGCTGCCACGTGTCCCTTCGCATCGCCACATCGCATCGCAACTTTTCCTCCATCCAACGGCTATGGCATTAGCTTGCGATGTCTGATATGCGATCGGGTCCCACTTGATTCCGATATAATCTCTATCGTCTATCTCCTTTAATATCATCCGTTGATCACCCCAGTCCACGAATGTACTTTTTGGCTTTAGGAAAGCGGGTCCCAGTTCACGGCACTATGGAGGCACTCCTTGGTATGGAATGATCATCGGGCTTGTGCTACCACAGTGAATAACAACCGTCGATCTGTAGTCAACGCCTGATGGGCGGGTCAATTGTGGAGGCACCCCCTTATGTTAACGATCGGGCTGTTTGTGCCCCTGCAATACTATTGATCCCAGATCAACGTTAACCACGCTCATAAGATGTGCATGAGGTTTAGCCTTCACTGCCTCTATGACACCAGTCCCACACCTTTTATCATTCCTCTCTTTATATACTTTTTGCTTTAAGACAAAAGACGTCAACGAAATGTATTGGCCCCACAGTATGCCTCCTCTTAACTCACAATTTCGTTATGCCAAAGAATGTTGAGTCTCCGTCGTTGATCCTAGAATGATCCAACGGTCATCACGTTATTGCGTGCCAACTAGCCCGATGGGTAATGTTTTTGAACCTACGCGAAATAGGCGGTTTCAGTATGCCACGCGTCGCCCTCGTAACGGTATGGCGTCCATCTCACTTAAAACCACTTATCCTCCAAAAGGGGTGCGAAAACCCTCTGGTGGTTTTCGAAACCACTTTCATTGTTCCGTTTTCGCTGTTGGCTCATGGTTCCACATCCAATTTTTAATGTAGTTCCTCTGCTGCCTTCGCTATTCAACTACCCTTGCTGCCTCTATTACCTTCATTGCCTCTACTGCATGCCTTTGCTGCTTCTCTACTATCACTGGTAATTATAGTGTTACTCCTTTCTGCTCCTTTTCCATCAATGACAATATTTCCAATAGTCTCCCCCTTTGGCATTGATGCCAATACTCCAATGCTTCCTCCAGGACTTCCTCTGCTTGCTTTTCAGAAGACCCTTTCTTGTTTTTCTTTCTTTTCCTCCCCCTTTGACATCAATGACAAAGGGTTGCACATCTCCCAATGTAGTTTGTATCTTTTCATTTCCTCTGATCTTGAGGACCTATTCCATGCACTGCTCCATTGTTCTAGCTCTTTGATGAAAATTTATTGACTTCTCTCCCCCTGGAATGATTCTTTCTTGTCTGATATTGACTATCACTTGTCTTCTGCACTGAACCGGTTTCTTGTATGCAACCTTTTTTTTATTTTTTTATTTTATTTTTTATTTTTTTTGTTTTTATTTTTTTTAATTTTTTAATTTTTTTTAATTTATGCTTTATGATCATGTTAGAGAGTAACATCTGCAGACACTACCCCTAGCTTGTCTCTTAGATATTCGAATGGTTCTTTAGCAAGAGGTTTTGTGAATATGTATGCTATTTGTTCCTTAGTTGGTACATATTCCAACCTCCATAATTTCTGTGCTACTTGTTCTCTAAGGAAGTGGTACTTTATTGGGATGTGCTTTGTTTTTAAATGAAGTATAGGAATTTTTGATATACTTACTGCACTTGTATTGTCACATTTGATAGAAATGGGTTCATCAATGCTTACCTTCATGTCTTGGAGAGTTTGTTTCATCCACATTACTTGTGTGCAACATGCAGTTGCTGCTATATATTCTGCTTCTAATGTAGATAGAGAGATAGAAGTTTGCTTCTTGCTTAGCCATGCCATTAGACTTTTTCCCAAATAAAATGCACCTCCACTTGTGCTTTTCCTATCATCCACGCAGCTAGCCCAATCTGCATCTGTGTATGCTGTCAATGTGAAGCTTTTTCCTTTTTGATACCATAGGCCATAATGTGAAGTTCCTTGTATATATCTAAATATTCTCTTGATTGCAAGTAAATGATTTTGTTTTGGTGTTGCTTGATATCTCGCCACAAGTCCTAATTCCAACATAATGTCTGGTATAGAAGAAGTTAGCTATAGCAGACATCCTATCATGGATCTGTAAATTTTTTGATCTACATCTGTTGATCCATCATTAGCGCATAGTTTCCATCCAGTGATCATGGGGGTTGACACAGGTTTGCAGTCTTCCATTTGAAACCTTTTCAACATTTCTCTTAAGCATTTTTCTTGTGAAATTAATATTCTTGTGTTCTTTTTTTGAATTTGAAGTCCTAAATAGAAGGTGAGCTCTCCAATCATTGACATCTCAAACTTTGATTTCATTTTTTCAGCAAATCCTTTTGCTAACTCATCTTTGTTGCTACCAAACATGATGTCATATACATACACTACTATAATTAAGATTTCATTTTCATTAGCCTTTATGTACAAATTGTTGTCTACTCCTCCTTTCTTGAACCCTTGTTTTTGTAAGTATTTGTCCAGCCTTTAATACCATGCATGAGAACCTTGTTTCAAACCATATAAGACTTTCTTTAATCTGCACACATAGTCATGTTTATCTGTTAATGATAATCCTTCAGGTTGTTCCATGTAGACTTCTTCCTCTAGATCTCCATTCAGGAAGGTGGACTTTACATACATTTGATATACCCTGAAATCATGATAGCATGCAAAGGCCAAAAACATTTTGATTGCTTCCATTCTGGCTACAGGGGCACAGGTTTCATCATAATCAAGTCCTTCAATTTGAGAATATCCCTTGCATACAAGTCTAGCTTTATCTCTGATTACCTGCCCTTTTTCATTCATATTATTCTTGAATATCCATTTTGTGCCAATGACATTTTTCCCAGTGGATCTTGGAATTAATTCCCAGGTATTGTTCTTCTCAATTTGGTCTAGTTACTCATTAATAGAATTTACCCAATTTTTGTCTTTGCTGGCTTCTTCGAACTTATTTGGCTCTATTTGAGATAGCATGGCTAGGTATACTTCTTCTATCTATTCAGCAAGTTGTCTTCTTGTCTGACTTCCACACTCTTGTCCCCAATGATTTGATCTTCTGATGGTTCTTTTGAGTGTATCTTGAGGTACCTTTTGAGTTTAATTCAGAATCTTTTGTTGTCTTTATATGTTCATCATTATCTTGGTTCTCAGCCTCATGATCATCTAGAGGATTGGCGTAGCTTATGTTTCTTGTTTTGTTTGGTGGATCTTTGTCAACTCTTACATCAATGCTTTCCACAATTTTGTGCAGTCTTTTGTTGTAACACCTGTAACCCTTACTCTCGGACGCATATCCTAAAAATATTCCTTCATCAGCTCTTGCATCAAACTTCCCCAGTTTTTCATCATTATTTTTTATGAAACAATTGCTTCCAAAGACTTTGAAGTGCTTGATTGATGTTGGTTTACCATGCCATAATTCGTAAGGAGTCTTATCACAATTTTTTCTTAGATGAGCTTTGTTGATAATGTGAACAGTTGTGTGTACTGCTTCTTCCCAATAGGTTTGGGAAATGTTACTTTCTTGCATCATGGCTCTGGAAATCTGTTGTACTGACCTGTTTTGTCTTTCTACCATTCCATTCTGTTGAGGTTTAAATGAAATTGTAAACTATTGTTTTATCCCATGTTCATTGCATAGGTCTGCAAAATCATAGTCTGTGAATTCACCTCCTCTGTCTGATCTGATGCATTTTATCTTGCATCCTATTTGATTTTCTGCCAATGCCTTGAATATCTTTAATTTCTCAATTGCTTCAGATTTATATTTGAGAAATGCCACCCACATCAATCTGGTAAAATCATCTATTATTAGCATGAAATAAGATTCTCCACCTGGTGCATTAGTTCTTGAAGGTGCACACAGGTCCATGTGAACAAGCTGTAGAGGCCTACTTGTAGATGGCTTCTCTTTGGTCTTGAAATATGTGTTGGTCTGCTTGCCCAGTTGGCAGGATTTACATATGGTATTTGGAGGCTTCTTTATTGCAGGCATATCTCTGACTGCATTCTTCTTGCTCATACTGATGATGTGGTTAAAATTTAGGTGTCCCAATATTCTATGCCATAACCATGATTCATCAAGTTTTCTTATGTGGGATGCTTCATTCTCTTCTTTCACTATATAGACATTACTTTATGTTCTAACACCTTTGATCAAGGTCTTTCCTGTGGTGCTCGATCTTACCTCACAATCTTGGGCTCTGAAAAGGACCTCATAGCCTTTATCACACATTTGACTGACGCTTAGTAGATTGACTTTCAGCCCATCCACAAACAGTACATCTTGAGCCTTTCCTCTTCCATTATTCATACCGACTGAGTCTTTTCCTTTGATTTTTCCTGCTTTATCATTTTTGAATGTTACATTTCCAGATTTCTTTTCATCAAAGGTTACAAACTTGCTTCGATCTCTAGTCATATGCTTTTAGCATCCACTATCCATATACCATTGGCTTTTCTGATATTGAGATATTAGAGCTAGGTCACACTTATTTAACTTCTTTTTCCACTACAGGCAGCTATTTGTTTGGCACGTTTTCTGAGAATATGGACCACATTCTTTGAGAGGAAATTTGGAAGACATGTGTCTGATTTGATGGCATACAAATAATTTTATTATATTTTTAACTGGATTATGTGTACGAGTGAACTCTCCATTGTTCATAAATCTCCTTGGGGTTTTAAACATCGGTCTTTGTCCATACGTTCTGCACTGCATGGCTTTGTGGCCGAGCCCCTTACAACAAAAAAAATACCCATGGAAATGATTAGTGTAACTGGTGAAGGGTTGTCCTCTCCATTTGTTTGCTTGAGGTATCCTTTTCAATTTCTGCATCTTTTGCTGGTTGAAATCGATTATTTTCATCTGACAGTATGCAGCAATATGTCCCAGTTTGTGACAAGAAAAACTAGTGACATTTCTCATAGGAGGAAAGAATCTCCTTTGAGATCTTCTGAACTTGTTCAATTGATCTTCAGGAACAATTGAACTTTTCGCAAATGCTTGCTTCTTCCTTTCATTCGTTGTCTCTTGATGTTACTGCTTGTTTCTGTTTGTTTCATCACACATCAAGTTCTTGCTAGCTTCTGCTTCTGTGGTTCCTTTTTGAGTTGCTTCATCATTCCTTTCAATGTCTGCCTTCTCCGAGGTCTCCATGGAGGCAATCTCATCTCCAAGATGCTTACACCGCCTGCTCCTTTCTTCTATCAGTCTTCTAGCTGTAATAATCTCAGATTGCTGAGAGTTAATTTTTTCTTTTACAGCTTTCACAAAAATGATATTCTGGTTATCCTCTACCTTGGATTTGCTGGTTTCTCCTTCGTAACCTATCCTAGTCTTTATGATAGGAGATATTTGAGAATTTAGTATTTTATTCAACTGTTCAGTGCTTGTCATTCAAGGAGTGTTCATTGTCAATTCCCTTTGGGTGTGTTCTAATTTATTTCTTAGGCATACTACTTCTTCTTCCAATTTTTCTTACTTCTGAATTTTATCCTTAATTTGCTTTATTAACGTGTCTTCCACCTTCTTAGCTTCTTCAAGTTCTACTTTCAATTGAATGAGGTCTTCTGAATTTGGTACCTATTTTACATATTTGAGAAGAATGTCTTTCTGTTTTCTGCACTTGAGTTTAAGCCTGTCTATTTCCTCCAAGGCACTTCTTAGCTCCCCCTCAAGATCTACCTCACCTTCTTCCTCATCTTATAGAAGGAATCCTTCAGAATCTTCCTTGGCCATCAACACAAATTCAGAGGTTCCTTCTTCATTTGAGGATTCATCTTAGTTTTCAGATGCACTGCTATATTATTGAGCATAAAGGGATTTTCTATTGAATCTCTTCCCTTTCTGCCAGTTATTTGTTTTGGTTTTCTCTGTCTCTTGAATCTGATTCTTTGTTTTCTTACGAGGACACTTAGATGCATAGTGCCCAACTCTTCCACAACTAAACCATTTAAAATGAAGTTTACCTTTATACTTGCCCGAGCCTCTATCCAATCTTCTGATAAATTTGGCCTCTTCTTCATCAGAGCAGGAGCATGTATCTTCCTTTTATTCTTTTCTCTTCTCATCCTTAAAGGCTGCCTCCCTCACATTTGAATTCCTCTGTGGAAGTCTCATCTCATAGGCTGTTAAGTTTCCAAGTA
Source organism: Pinus albicaulis (assembly GCA_034641835.2). Lineage (NCBI taxonomy): Eukaryota > Viridiplantae > Streptophyta > Pinopsida > Pinales > Pinaceae > Pinus > Pinus albicaulis. Next base: position 780,625,465 of record CM076576.1, on the reverse strand, counting down.
ATTGGTTCATGGTTAATGTTTCCCAATCAGCTGTTTCTTCTATGGAAGAAACCTTGGGGTTAAAACTGGATGGTAAAGATCTCAATATTTTTTGAACAATTACACATTCTCTAATGGTTTCTCCTAGAGCTTTCATGTTATTCACAATTTCTGCAACCCTTAATAATAAGTTGGCAACATCTTCTTCTTCATTCATTTTTATATTTTCAAATTGAGCTTGATAGACTTGTAGTTTGGCCGTCTTCACCTTTTTATCTCCCTCATGGATATTTTATAATGTATCCCATATTTCTTTGGTAGTATTGTTGTGCATTACTTTGATAAATTATGCCTCACACAGACCACTTAAGAGAGCATTAATGGCTTTGGCATTAGCTATAAAATCTTGTTTGGCTTCTTTCTCTGTGTCAGACTCCTTTGGGGCATATCCCAAATCCACAAAAGCTCAGACTTCTATTCCTGGAGACATTATGTACGTCCTCATTCTTATTTTCCAGAAGGCATAATTTGTGCCAGTAAACAAAGGGGCTTTATTTGTTGAGCATCCTTCTAGACTAGCCATCTTGGGGACCAAGGATCTCCTTCTAGTTGTTAAACTGATATAGAAGGAACCTGCTTTAATACCAATTGTTGAACCCTTGGTTAAACTGAGAGGGGTGGGGTGAATTAGTTTAATACAGTCATGGTCTTGTAAAACTTTCTTTTACACTTATTTACATCTTCATTTCGTGATCAACTTCATATACAATGGAACAACAATATTAATAAGTGAGCAGCAAGTATTAAGCAGATTAAATACAGAATATAAACACGTAATCATCATGCACATAGACAACAGATATAAGTGGAAACCCATAAGGGAGAAAACCACATCTTATTATCGTTGTGATGCAAAGGCAAGCTCCAAATCCCTCTCACCACTGATTTTCTGTAGGCTCCAACCTACAGGAGGCTACTACCTCAAGTCTGCAAGCAACAACTTGCAAGGAAGCTCCAACTCCCTTCTATTTTCTGCAGGCTACAACCTACAGGAGGCTCCTACCTCAGCCAGCTACAACTGGACTTCTATCAAGCTACAACTTGATATGGAAGCACCAACATCCTCACTGTACAATAAAATCATATGCTGATTTACCTGGATATCAACTCTGTTTTTCTCCTTCTTTACTGCTGTCCTTCCAACCTTCAAATTTTCTTTATATCATCTCTGGATCTTCACAAAATTTCTCTCTCCTCCTTCTTCTTCTTACACTCTCTAACCTCACTATGAATACCCACATTACATGTTTTATACAGATAGCTTGATGACTGTTTGCATTCTACAAGGAATATGAAGTGAACAGGCACGACTCTTTGCCTTCCACCACCTCATTTTCTCGCTCATCATTTCAGGAGGTTACAACATTGTCTACTCATTTCAGAATTAAATTGGAGTTTTTATTTGCCTACGGAGACTTGCCTTTGCATCACAAAAAATATAAATTCAATAATACATTTACAGTTACAATCAAACATTTAATCAACACTTTCAGTTTCTTAGCTTTGCTGAGCATTCGTCCTCTTTTGCTTGCTATCCTTTTGTCTTTTCTGTTATGCTGTTATATTCCAGCTTTACGGCCTAACTGCCCTGTTTCTTCCATTACCTGTGTCTTTTGTGTTGTGTTCACCCTTTTCATCTACCCGTGCTGCTGCACCACTGTCTTGCACGAGTTCTTGTTATGCATTCATTCCATTCCTTTGTGACCTGTAGAGTATGGCCCACATACTATTTCCTTTATGCTCGTGACGGATTACAAATCTAGGCTTTAGTCATCATACATATGTTTAAAATGATCAACAGTGTAAGAATTATACTATGGCACATTTAACATATAAGAAAAAATGGCTTACAGGGTCCCACACCACAGTGACCAATCACAGCGCATCACATTTCGCTTACCCGCAGGTTTTAATGTTTTATGTTCTAATGCTCATTTGTTCTCCGATGCGATTTAACAACAGGAAATCCCATACTCTCGGACTTGAAAATATTTAGGCTTCGGCTTTGGTCTTCATCGCATCTGCTCTCTTTATAGCACTTCGGCGATTCCAGTTATCCCATGTGCCTTCGTCCATTTGATCTCCCGATATGTGATATGCGATATTCCTCCTGCCCCGATTGCGATATGCAATGAAATTCGCATCGCTACTTCGCATCGCATCACATCTTATCATCGCATCGCATCTCATTGCTAATTCGCGGTATGCGATGAAATTCTCATCGCCAATGTGTGATATTGCACTGTGCCACCACGTGTCCCTTCACATTGCCACATCGTGTCACAAATTTGCCTCTATCTAGCGGCTATCGCATTCGCTTGCGATGTCTGATATGCGATCGGGTCTGACTTGATTCCGATATAATCTCTACCGTCTATCTCCTTTAATTTCATCCATTGATCGTGTCGGTCCATGACTGTACTTTTGGGCTTTAGGAAAGCGGGTCCCAATTCACGGCACTGCAGAGCCACTCCTTGGTACGGAATGATCATCAGGCTTGTGCTACCATAGTGAATAAAAACCTTCGATCTGCAGTCAACACTCGATGGGCGAGTCAACTGCGGAGGCACCCCCTTGGGTTAACCATTGGGCTATTTGTGCCCTCGTGGTACCATTGATCCCAGATCAATGTTAACTGTGCTCATAAGATGTGCACGAGGTTTAGCCTTCGCTGCCTCTACGACACTGGTCCCACACCTTTTATCATTCCGGTCTTTATATAATTTTTGCTTTAAAACAAAACACATCAACAAAATGCATTGGCCCCACAGTATGCCTCCTCTTAACTCACAATTTCATTATGCCAAATAATGTTGATTCTCCGCCGTTGATCCTAGAATGATCCAATGGTCATCGCGTTATCGCGTGCCAACTAGCCTGATGGGTAATGTTTTTGAACCTATGTGAAATAGGCGGTTTCAGTATGCCACGCGTCGCCATCCTAACTGTATTGCGTCCATCTCACTTACAACCACTTATCCTCCAAAAGAGGTGCGAAAAACCTCTGGTGGTTTTCGAAACCACTTTCACTGTTCCGTTTTCACCGTTGGCTCATGGTTCCACATCCAATTTTTAATGTAGTTCCTCTGCTGCCTTCGTTGTTCAACTGCCCTCACTATCTCTGCTGCCTTCGCTGCCTCTGCTGCATGCCTTTGCTACTTCTCTGCTATCACTAGTAATTCTAGTGTTACTCGTTTATGCTCCTTTGCCATCAATGACAATATTTCCAATAGTGTTGTAACACTAAAATGAATATAATGAAAAATCAAGCTAGTTGTCGCGATTTGGGATCGAGAGGAAAATCTCTCTGTTTATCTGTTTTATGTTTTATGCTCTCGCTATTTTTTATTTTCTATCTTTAAGATTCGTTTGCAGATAATTTATGTACAAGGTTAAAACCTACAAATCTTACAACAAAAAAACCCTAGCCTCCTTCCTTGAGACGTGCGAAAAGAGAGAGAAATAACCTAAACACTTGTCCTTCTTCTTCTTATCTTTCACTTGAATGGCAAGAGAATGAATGATTTCCATAGGAGGACCAGTTCGCTCCTTTGTATAGCCTTCCAAGCTGGATGAAATGCCCTAATTGAGGCCAAATTCTTAGCTACCAGAACGACTTGGTATTGAAGGGTATTTGTTAGCCTCACTTTCATGTGAGTAAAATAATTCTAAGTCCAAAATAATTAAATTAATTATTATCATGAAAGTTAGGATTTATTCCTACCTTTCTAGATTGGGTTTGTTCCTCATAGTTAGGAGTCATTTTAGGCCTAGTTGGTTGAAATATTCTCTCCAAATAGTCAGGCTCCTAAATTAGTGTGTGGTTGAGATATTTGCTCAACCAAAGTGTCCAAGATAGAGGCACTATATTGAGACAAACTTCCTCATGTATTTATATGTATCATAAACATTATTTTAATGATGAGAATGAGAATGAGAGTATAGTGAGGCTCTGAGACCTTTTTTTCCATGTTTGGGTTAATGTCTCTGATATATTTTAATGTGTGCTTATTATAGATCTTCTTTATGTGGTATCATATCAAGGTTGACTTGTAGATATTGGTGTGGATGGAGGAACACACATGACTTGGGAAGGAGCTGTGTAGAAGAAACGTGTTGGAGAGAACGAGATCTAATTCTGAATGGAAGGTTGAGAGCTACCAAGTTCAAAGTTGTGAGGCTGATATAAGAAGTTAAGCGTCATAGTGTGAAGATATTGATGGATATCTTTGTTTCCTCTGCATACCTCTACTCTTGATCTGTTGTGAAATCAAATTATTGATGATTTTAAACATATCCCAACATGACAAGAATATTATGAATGTATTTCTTCCAGACAAGAATCGACATGTGTGTGTTGAGGCTAGGGTTCACATAAAATAGTGCAGATATAATGTTGACCAAAACCTCTAACTTCTACACTATGGTCTTGGCAACCCTTGTTAGATTCCGTAACCAAACTAGCACAACCTTCTTCAACATCCAATTCAAATTCCAAATTGTCGTCTTTATCGTCGTCATATTTATCAGCATCATCCTCTGATGCTGATTCCACACATAGGTTGTCTCGTTCCTATGCAGATTAACTCCGACGAGGTCACACCACACCACAATCATTGAGTTGTTACAGAGAAGTTAAGGTTGGTTGTTTGTAGCAAAAAATTGAGAATTTTTCTGTAGGATTTGACTCTGGCAGTTTTGCATAGAGGTGAAGGGCAGATAGAGATTCTAAAGTTGATGATTTAGGATTATGAAATTAGAGGCAGTTGTTGTTTGCATTTCCATAACTATCTTTGACAAGGGTTTGTTGACCAGAGCCCTCAAAAAATGAATACTTGTGGGAAGAAATGAATTGATTGACATATCATTTGATTAATTTCTCAAATTACTATTTTAGGAGGATAAATTATTCACATGGCATTATGATGAAGGAATATCTGTGCTAAACTTTGAGCTACGGTTCTGAAAAACCAAGTTTGTTTTCCTTAAAACTTTTGAAGTCTATCTTCTTCCTCCCATGTGTAGTGAAGAGTATCTGTCACCTGACATAAATTTCTATGTCAAGTGTATTTTCGACTAATTCAAATGTGGCAAACAAATGGAGTTGCATCATGTGCATCATCATGGGCATGCGAGGATAACCACTTCTGCATCGCACAACATAGATAATTTATAAAAAAATTTCAACAACCCATTCTTCCTCTTACAGAATATAACCTGCCAGATTGTAGTATTCTCAATTTTCTTTATCTGGAGTTTCCCCCACCCCATCGCTTCTAGTTTCTTTGAATTCATGTTTCTACTATGGTTGGAAGGTCGACAATGGATGGTTGATACAAGAACTTGATATTCTTCAAACTTATAGAACTTGATTAAAAATTCTATGAAAAGTACATAGCGTGAGGACTATGGTGTTTGTGTGAGGACGAACGAAGCCCATTTTGGAGAAAATGAAAAATGGTACATGTGAAGCTTTGAATGCATGCTAAAATAAATAAAGTAGAATACAAGACTTCTTAAAAATTTGTGCTTTAAAAAAAATAAGAAAAGAAGGTATATTCATTCACTTTTTAAAGTGAACGTAAAATTCACTTTTTCATTTCTTTAAGAGGAACTTCATAATATTTGTTTAATGGGGGTTTTAAAAGAAATTAAAAGAGATTAAAGTTTATGGAGGGATACGAAGGATTATTAAGTTTTTCATATATATTTGTAGTGGAGAAAAGAGTCTTATTTTTTTTTTTTTAATGAGTGATTTTTGGGAGAGATAAGGAGTGGCTAAAATATTTTTGTCGTAAGGGGGGTTATAAGGGTGAAGATTGTAATTCATGTTGTGATAAGGTGTGGTTTTTATAATTTTGGAATTATTTGGTGAAATTTTTTATGTAAATTTGGAAATTTGGAGAAATAAGTGTTTTTCCATATTTGGAATCAAGTGAATTTTAAAGGTAAGCTCATGGAAGTAACGTTTTTACTTCTAGGAGTTTGAGTCAGTAAACATCGATTTTTGTAGGCAATTTGCTTCCAAAGAGTTCTGGAACTTTGAGAAGACTCCATGACAATGTTGTCAAGATGAAAGATGATGTACACCACTATTTAATAAAATATATTTTTTGATGATCCTTGTGTCCTAGATGTTCATGAAATTGAATAAGGGGATCTTAGGTACACCATGAGTGTGTTTGTGATGGCACATGATTCATGATGTTTCTTATGTTTTGTGTCCGGTTTTGACACTATCCTTGTAATCTAGTACACATGGAGTACACAAAAAGTTAAAGAATTGTATGCACATAATAATTTCTCTTCAATCTCATGTAATCATGCTTGCATAAGCAAATTACATGAAATTTAGAAGTTGCAACACATAATCAATTTTGTCAACATCAACATTAAAAAAAGATTCTACATCAATAAGAAAATTCACTCAAGACAATCAAGTTAATGTAGCTGCAAACTCAAGCATTTGAAGGCAAAGTATTCATCAACATTAAATGACAATTAGTCATTGTTTAAGTTGAAAATAAATTTAGTTTTTGTAAGTTAGCTTAAAATCAACTTCAAATTGAGTTGGATTGTAAGGGTGCATTCTTGGTAAAAACTGACACACACATTTTAAATTGATAGGGAATGAATTAATTCAGTGAATATTTTCATTTGAAATTATCATTAAATCCTTCTCTTGGGTGCATTTTTGATAGTATTTGACGCCCATATTTTTTACATTCAAGCAATGATCAAGAAAAAAAATTCAAGCAAGCATGAATTTGATTGAAGTATTCACAAAGTTCAAGTGATGGGGTCATATTCATATGGCAATGACGCTTTTGAATTATTGACCCTAGGAAAAACCCTAGAATCACTAAATGGGTGCTTAACCTTTAAAATAAAAGACCTTAAGCATGAAATCCATGCTACCAAAATAGAAATAATAATTTCTCTTTTATTTTATAATATGAAAGACTGAAAAGTACATTTCATATTTATGAAAACAAAACCTAGTTACACATTTTTCAACACTCCCCCTTAACTAGCGATGTATTCATAGATGCTACATGGACATTCTCAAACTGAAGGGATCTCCTAATAAGAGTCATATTGGTAAGCCATCTCTTTGCATCATACCAACCAACATTTTCGTATAGAAATATAGTGACTAAAAAATATATCTCTCCACAAGATCAAATCATAATGCTAGAAAGACCAATGATCGATAGATACCATCATCGATGTCTCTGAAGGCACATAGCCCACCCGGGTGTTCATAGGGTATGTCCTTCCCGAATAATCCTTATCTTAGAATACTACATCCTCAAGGAATTTCCTCCATGACTACTCTTATCTTGGATTCCTTACCTCATCCTCAAAGAGTATTGTATGCCAAATGTTTCCCCAATCCTCCATTCTCTCTTCGTGGAGTGAAGACAAGAATGATGTGTCTATCTCTCCCTCTAAAACAGGGAGGATATATCAACCAATCCAAGATTGTCTCTAAAATACAAAAGCTTCTTATTAGGAAGATATGTTTTCAAGAAGTAAGTTACATGTTCATTAGTGGATATATACCATACGTGCAACGCTCCATCCTACACCAAGTTTTGAGTGTAATGATACTTGCTATTTATGTGCTTTGTCCTTCCATGAAACATTGGGTCATCAGAAAACATTATACAACTGGTGTCATCAAATTGTATCACTGTAGGTTCCATCAATCCTTCAAATAGATCATACAACAACTTCCCTAACTAGACAACTTCTCTGCTCACTTCACAGGATGCAATATATTCAGCCTCAACACTACTCAAACAAACATATTCTTGATTTCTACTCATCCAGGAGATCATGGAGGATCCCAAATTAAAACACCCTCTAGTAGTGTTTCTCCCATCCATCTCAATACCTCCATAGTCATAATTTATATATCCAATCAAGTGGAAATAATTCTTCTTATCATACTTCAGCTAGTAGTGGATTTTTCCTTGAAGATATCTCAGTATATGCTTGGTTGTTACCCAATGATCATGCTTGGTCCATATCTACAACTGAATGAGAACATTCACTAAGATATATCAAATACATCAGTGAGCTAATTAATTTTCTATACCTTGTTGGATCCTCTGGGCTTGATTCAAAGCTTCTTAGCCTCTTCAAGTTTGTGATCATAGGGGTTGTCATAGGTTTTCAATCTAGCCTATCAAACATTTTCAACATATTTATTACATACTTTCGTTGCCCTAGATAAATCTCATGAGGGCCTTGCCAAACTTCAAACCCTAAATAATAGTGCATCAACCCTAGATCCTTGATGTAGAATTCTGCTGCTAGTTGCTTCTTTCATTCTTGAATAAGACCTTCTACACAGGTCATGATAAGATAATACACATATAGAATAATGATTACGTTCTCATTCTTCAAAACCTTAATATAGATATTTGGATAAGAAAAACTATTGTAGAAGCCCAATATTTGAAGGTATGCATCCATCCTTAAATAACATGCCCTTGGTGCATGCTTAAGGCCATACAATGCCTTCTTTAACTTGCAGAAATAAGTTTCTCTATCCTTGACATGAAATCTAAAGGGTTGTTCTATATAGAATTCCTCATCGATCATGAAATTTAGGATTTTTGTCTTGACATCCATTTGATGGATGTTACATCCCATCAATGTCGCCAAAGAGACCAATGAACGTATAGTTGTGTACCTTTTTGTAGGTGAAAATGTATCTTCATAATCAATGTCTTATTGTTGAGAGAATCCCCTAGTGAAAAATATTTTTTTTATATTTATCAATGCTTCCATATTCTACATGTTTAATCTTATAGAGGCACTTGGAAATTACTACCGATTTTTCTTGAGGCATGGGTAAAATCTCCCAAACTCCATTTGAAATTATTGATTGATACTCTTGATTCATGGAAAAATTCCATCCTTGATTTCTGACAACCTCTTCAAAGGTGTATGGTTCAACTTATATTAACTTTGTCATATAGGGAACATAACCTGAATATCTTTTGGGCTTCTTACTCTCCCTGAATGTGTGTTTGGCTACTCCATGTTCTTTTGCATCCAAAAGGGTAGAATTCAACCAATTAGTTCTATTTTTTCTTCTAGGGATGATCATAGGTTGTACAGGTTCACTAGGACCTTCATCTTTATGATTTAAGTTTGATTCCTCCCTAGTACATTCTTCTTCAAATATTGGAAGCTTTTCATCGTCAGAGTCCACTAGGAGGTCCTTTGATTTCTTGAATGCAATAATTTCATCAAATATTACATATCATATTACTTATATTTAGTGTCCTTCCTTTATGTAGATCCTATATTTCTTTGAGGTATTAGAATAGCCAACAAATATTCCCTTCATTATTCTAGGATCGAACTTCATTATTTTATCCTTCGGAATATGAATATAGATAGGACAACCAAATATTCAGAGATGGTCTATGCTTGGTTTCTTCCCAGTGAATGCTTCTTCAAGAGTCATGTTTTCTAATGATCTATGAGGACTTCAATTTTGAACACATACAACAATATTTTTTGCTTCTCTCGATAGAAATTTTGGCAAGTCTTGATCATGTAACATGGCTCTTACACTTTCTTCAATAGATCATTCTTTCATTCAACATCTCCATTTAGTTTTTGATTATATGGGACTATAAACTCTTTCTCAATACCAGCCTTCTTACTAAAATATATGAGTTACTTTGAAGTGTATTCTCCTCCATTTTAAGATCTTATAATCTTTATTCTTCTTTCTGTAAGGTTCTCTACTTCGGTTATGAATTCATGAATTTTTTTGAATAATTCATCCTTGGATTTCAGTAAATAGATCCAAGTTTTCCTTGAGTGGTCATCTATGAATGTTAAATAATATAGATGACCTCAAAAATACTTTGCATACATAGGACCATAGGCATTAGAATGAATTAAATACAAGATTTCTTCTTACCTTGAAGCACTGCTTCTAAATGGTCTCTTTACATTTTTACCTAATGCACATCCCTTGCACACTCCTTCATGATCCTCCTTGAGTTTAGGGATTCCATTCAGCATTGAATTCAGAGTTGGTAATATTTTGTAGTAAAGTTGAACAAACATTCTATTCCAAAGTTGACATGGAATTAGTCCAATGTGAACCAAATCTTAAGAGAGAGTAGTCAACAATCTGTAGAGTGTTCCTTCAGAAATCTCAATGATATTTGCATTCTTGATGCTATATTTTTTATCCAATATTGCAACCTTTACATCTATAAAATAAACTCTATCTCCCTTATCTTCTAGACATGAAATACAAAGTAAATTCATTTGCAAACCTGGAACAAATAAGATGTTGTTGAGATGAATATTCCCTCCATTCTCCAGATCTAGCAAAGTTGATCCAATTCTGTTAGGTCCCTATAATACTAGTGTAGCCCCTTATTGTTATTGTTAGTGTAGCCCCCTTATTGTTATTTTTGTGCCCATTTAGTCCCCATATTTTTATTATTTTTCCACATAGAAGCCCACTATTGCTATTGTTGTGCACTTACATTATTATTGTTATGTCGACTTTGATTATATCGTGACCCATTAGACTCCTATATATAGAAAAGAGGTTTTTTCATTTCAATCATACAAGAAATTTTCATTTATGTAATGTAAAGTAGTTTTCCCCTTCAAAGAGGATAATTTTTAATTCATTTATCTATCTGTTATTCTATTTTGTGAGCCGGTTGCATAACATATGGTATGAGAGTTTTGGATTCTAGGGTTTTTCTTATTCAAATAAGGCATCGTGGAATTTCACTATAACATTTTTTCTATGAGGCTTAAGAAGCTAAAATTTAGACCACGTAGATTTTAAATATTGGTGAACTTCATGTAAAAAGTTTAGATCTTTTTTTATTTTATTTTTGGAAATATGATCCTGGTAAGTTAGGGTTTTTGCAGGATCCAAAATCCAGTCTAAAACAAGTGACCTAGGGAGAATCATTATAAATTTCATTTTAGGAATCAGATTTGAATTTTGTAAAAAGAGATTGAAATTACATAGACTATAGTTTTTTGTATAAATTTTGGGTTTGAAGGTAGAAAAATTGACACGTGGAATTCCATACAAGTTTTCTCTAATGAGCCAATTTATAATTAGGTCATTGTGGGAGATCATGCATAAATATTTCTTGAAGACTCTAATATCGATATGACTTGTGGGGATGTAAAGAAGACTCAGAGGGATACCATAGGACGAAAATTTAGATCTTAGAGAGCCGAAATTACAGAGTTACAATCCTTTCAAGATCTAGCTCCTAAAATCGAGAAAAATGTGTGTATTGTTTAAAAAAAAAATTGCATAACTTTTGTTTGAAAAATATGTTTGAGTTGATTCCAAGGGAATATTGAAGCATAGATATCAGTATTGAGTTCTAGAATTCCTCCAAAAAAAATAATTCTACACTCATTAAGCCATCATAAACCTATACTATGGTGCATGAAGAGGAATACTTACAACATGATATATCAAAATCAAGGTACCAAGTGCAACAAATTTTGCTCTCACAAAGAGAAATCACAGATAAAATTAAATGGGACATGGGTGTTTTAAAGGTACAATTAAAGTGTGGCATGGATGGTTTAAAATTATAAATAAAAGGTGACATGAATGGTTTAAAAGCATACATGGAATGGTTGAAGGAAGGGTTGACAAAGTTGTTACAAGAAAGGATTCCTAATGGCGAAAAGGTATTAGATGAAACTCATGATGAGAACAAAAGAAATGTTAATCATGATTTCATAGACTCTAACGTTGGATTTAAGACCCACCATATTACAAATATCAATATGAGAAATTTTGATAGCAAGGATATGGTAACATGGATGCTACATATGGAGCAATATTTTGATCTCCATAATGTGCAACACACCCAAAAGGTACGCATTGAAACTTTATATTTAGAACCCAATCATTTTGGATGGTATCGATGGCTTTATTCTCGTAAACCACTTGCCACTTGGTCAATTTTTATGGAGGAATGATAGAACATTATGAGTATACAAAGAGAAACACCTTCTTTAGTAAATTGATAAATATCAAACAAAAGGGTTCAATGGCGGAGTACATTGAGGACTTCCAAAAATTAAATATAAGGGTAAATGATATTCTAGAGGAGCATAAGATTGATGTCTTCATAGGGGCTTTAAAGGATAACATGGACCACGAGGTTCACCTTTGGGAAACTGATTCATTAGAGAAGGGATTCATGTTGGAAAGAAAAAATATGGCAACAAGGAAGCCTACCACTGACACCTATAAAGATGGAAGTGTTTCTACTCCTAGTCTTCCATAACATATAAGGTTGACAACACAAAATTTGGAATAAAAAGAGTAAAAGGGCTTTGTTGCAGGTGTGATAGTGAATACAGTAAAGGTCATAAGTGTGATGAGAAGAAATTATTTTACATATATTGTGAAGAGGATGAAGAAAAGGAACAAGAAACTTCAAAAGAAGAGGATATGCACCAGAAACCAACCCTATAGAAACAATAAATGAATTTGACCATATCTTGTAATGCATTGGAAGGAATTACCACTCCTCAAACTCTCAAGATAGAAGGTCATATCTATTTATTTTTGTATCTTGGGAGGTACTCCAAGCCCTAGGGTTTAGGGTTTGGAGGGAAAAGCACCACAAGGGAAACTTGTCGGCTTGGAACCCAAGTGTGGGGGTTTTCACCCATCAATGTTTGGGAAAAAACCATGATGATATTTAGACATGTGATGGATGAGGATGATAATTCTCAGTGAAGTGATTCTAATGCAATAAGAGTCATCCGATTCCGAGTTATCATTAGAGAGAAATGAATTTTTGTAGTTGATAAGGTAATTACTGGTTGCCAAGTGTGGGTAATACATCTCTGGATCAAAGACTTAGTCAGAGAAAGAGGAGGCTCAAGGAGTAGTGTGAAAGGAGCCTAAAACATCATGGGTACTTCTATGTGGAGAGGCCAAGTTGTTGTAGATGACAATGAAATATATTAGGGTTGTTTTGAGGCTTGTTTAAGGTATGTATTGAGTGAAGATTGTTGGGAAGAGAAGGACGCAGGGCTAGAGGGAAAAACACAATTATGTTAGGGTTGTTTGGTGGAATTTTGGTGGGGGTTGAAGGCCTACAACAATTTTTTTGCTAGGCCGCAGGATAGCCAACAATTGGGTTATCCTTATGGCTACACTTGGGGTCAAACAAGGCAGACAGGGGAAACGTAGGTCTGAATGTTCATTCCCTTGGAGGACCACAACATTAAGAGGCTTTATTTTTTGATTTGCATGGAGGATAAGGGCTGAAGGGTGATGCCCTAACTAGTGATGCAATGACAATGGTGCAACAAAAGAACAAATTTTTTTTGGGAGGTGTATTAGGTCAAGGTTTGACTGGATTAGATCATGTTTGTTGCAGCTTGTTGATGCCATGTGAATGATATTCCTAGGTGGTGAAGTGTCATCCTAGGAACAAAATCAACAATTATTTGATTGCCATTGGTCTTTTGGAGGGTAGAGTGTTGGCTACCCAAAGTAGCCCTAGAGAAGCTATCTTGAAGGACAAAGAGAAGCTGAAGGTTGGGTGAATTTTTGTGTTGAAGTGCAACACTTTGATGGAAGAAATTGTTTCTAGCTTGGCAATTTGGAGCTCAGGATTAGGCCTACCGAGAGAACATATTGGATCAACCCATGTACACCCTATAGATGTAGATGCAAAATTTTTAGGTGGAAACCCTCATGGAGTCTCAATGTGTATGTGCCTTGATGGACTAACACACTACTACTAAGCAGTACGAAAGCGAAGGACTGACAGGATGAGATATGACATCAAGTTTTTCATTGCATCTTTTATACCATATACTATTGTATTATTTAGATATTGTTTTAATATAATGAACATTGGTGATTGTACATTATTTTACAACTCGAATAAAAATCATGCATAATTGCGCATGTGTGATTTACTGCTTTATATTTCTCCTTTGAAAAGTAGTTTATGGTTGAGAATCTTGGTTTGGTAGCATCAGTGATTTAATACTCTAACCTAGACCCAAGGTCATGAAAATTCAACATCGTATTGGAGCATTTATGAGCTACTTTGGAAGAAGGTAGATCAGGGTTGCACAACGAACTAAAACATGAGAGGGATTTTGTCACATTGTAAGTGAAGGAATCTCTACAATGTCAAAGTTGTAGGTAGGTATCCAATATGAGGACAGGTTGGAAGGGTTATCCAATTATACTCCTTGGAAGGAAAGGATTATTTTTTTCTTGCATGTCCACAATATTTGGGAGTTTGTCGAGAAAGAGATCAAGAAGCTAGCCAACCCTAAGTAGATGGATATATGGGAAGAATTGGATATGAAGGCGAGGTTGATAATCCTTGATGGTGTAAAGGATTCATTAATACCTCATTTTTCGGGGAAAAGCAGTGCACATGAGATGTGGATGGATCTTCAGAATTTGTTCCAAAATAAAAATGAGAACCAGGTATTAGTATTGGAGGATAAGTTGAAGTCCACCAAGATGATAAAGGGTGAAGGAATTACTTCGTATCTGACAAGGTTCTCTCAGGTTCGATATGATATTGCTGCTGTCGGTGTCAAAGTTTCAGATGGAGACATGGTAAGGATTGAATTTAAAGGGTTCACCTGGAATTGAATCCCTTCATCAAAGGAATCATTGCTAGGGAGAAATTGCCAAATTGGAATAGACTATGGGATTACTTCATTTAAGAAGAATTGCGAGACAAGGATCTTCATTCATCGAGGAAGGTAGATGAAGACTTGTCACTTGAAGCATGACGGAATGGTAATCTGAAGAAGGACTCAAGTAAATTAAAGTATTTCAACTGTGGCGAGATGGGTCATTTTTCATCAATATTTCTGATAAAGAGGGGAGATGATGAAAAGATGAAAGGAAAGAAGGTCACCGGTGTTACCACTTCAGTTGAGATGGATGATCTCTTGAGGAGAGTCGAAGAAGAGGAATTTGTTATGATTTCTCATTTCTCATAGGGTACTATCAAGGAGGATGGATGGTATGTGTAAATTGGTGTGACGAATCATATGATAGGGTCACAAGAGGTTTTGGAGACTCTAGCTAAATGGGACTCGAATTTGCACATGTTATTGAGTGACAAGAGTGAGTTGGAGATCTGAGGATTGGGATTTGTGCCACTCAGGATGGACATAGGACGTATGATGCGGGTCTAGAATGTATTTTTTGTACCAAGACTCAAATATATTATGATTTACATCTCGATGATGGAGATAAAGGGGTTTGAGGTCTTGTTCCAGGATGGTAAGGAAAGAATCAGGCCTAGAGGCTCTAAGTCCGATGGTATTATACTAAGGGTTAGAGAGAATGATCTCTAGAGGTTGACGGGCAAGCCTGTGGATCATGGAAAGAGGCAGGTGGAGAAGGTATAGGTTCCGGAGAAGCAGGTGTAGGTTTAGGTGAAGATGTAGGATTTAGAGATGTAGGTACAAGTTTCTCAGAAGAAGGTACACTTTCTGGAGAAGAAGTTCTAGGTTCCAGAGACTCAGATGACGTCAAGTTCTAAAGGGAGATTGCAAATTCAGAGGGAGACTTTGCAACCCAAGAAGAACGTGTGGTCAGTGGGAATTAAGGGTTCTTCCACATCTAATGAGAAGGAATCATGGAGGGACTAGAAATAATTCCAGGAGAAGAAGAAGAATTAGGATGTTTCCATTGACAACGAAACTTCCAAGATGGGCATATTTCATCGTACAGGGATTGATGCGATTGTGAGCACCAGGAGTTGGGCTAGTATTGCGAGCAATGATGATGATGATGAGTTACATCCTCATCTTGGTGGTACCTTCCTTGCTAAGAGGTAGTGCCGATTTGTGTAGCTTTGGAGGTACTCCAAACCCTAGGGTTCAGGGTTTGGAGGAAAAAGCACCATAAGGGAAGATTGTGGGCTTGGAACCCAAATGTGGGGTTTTGCACCCATCGATGTTTGGGAAAAAACCGTGATGAGATTTTAACATGTGATGGATGACGATGATATTTCTCGGTGAGATGATTCTAACACAATGATAATCATATGATTCTGAGTTGTTGTTAGAGAGAAATGAAATTTTGAAGTTGACAAGGTAATTATTGGTTTCCAAGTCATGTAGGCTTGGTGTAAAAAACTCCAATAGATATGTATATTCAATATTGGTTGGAGCCTCTCATTTAGGTTATAAATAGAGGGTGAAATATCATTGTTTTATCATCCAAGTGTGGGAAATACATATATGAAATTAGAACAAGCTTAGTTGTAGAAATAGGAGGCTCAGGGAGCAGCATGAAAGGAGCCTAAAATAATGTGGGTACTTCTATGCGGAGAGGTTGAGTTGCTGTAGATGAAAGTGAATTATATGAGGGACGTTTTGAGGCTTGTTTAAGGTTTTTATTGAGTGCATATTGTTGGATAGAGAAGGTTGCAAGGCAAGAGGGAAAAAAAAAGTTGTGTTAGGGCTATTTGGTGGAGTTTCAGAGGGGGCCAAAGGCCTACAACAACTATTGTGCTAGGCCGCAGGCCATAGCCAACATCTGGGTTGTCTTTAGGGAAATGTTTGGGTTCAAACAAGGTAGAAAGGGAAAGCATAGGTGTGGAGGGTCACTGCCTTGGAAGACATCAACATTAAGAGGATTGATTTTCTGATTTGAGTTGAGGATACGAGATGAAGGGGGATGCCCTAACCAGTGATGCAGTGAAAATAGTGCAACAAGATAACAACAATGTTTTGGGAGGTGAATCGGGTCAAGGTTTGACCGGATTGGATCGTGTTTGTTGCAGCCTGTTGATTCCATGTGAATGAAATTTCGAGGTGGTGAAGTGTCATCCTAGGAGAAGAATCAACAATGATTGGATTGGGTTCCATTGATCTATTTGAGGGCAGTGTGTTGGCTACCAAAAGTATCCCTATACAAGTTATCTTGAAGGATGAAGAGAAGTTGAAGGCTGGGTGAAGTTTTGCGTCAAAGTGAAATACTTTTATGGACAAAATTTGATGCTATCCTCATAGTTTGGAGCTTCAGATTAGGCCTACCCAGAGATAATATTGGATCAACCCATGTACAATTTATAGATGGACATGAAACAATGTTAGGTGGTATCCTTCCTGGAGTCTCGATGTGTAGGTTCCTTGATGGAATAAGGAACCACTAGTGAGCAGTAAGGAAGCGAAAGGCCGATAGGATGAGATATGAAATTGATATTTTCATTGTATCTTGTATACCATTGACTGTTATATTATTTATATTTTGGTTTAATATAACGAAGATCGGGGATTGTACACTATTGTACAACTTGATTAAAAAATGTGTATAATTGTGCATGTGTGATTTAGTGCTTTATATTTATGTTGTGCAAAGTAATTTATGGTTGAGATTATTGGTTTGGTAGTGTTATTGATTTAAGACTCTAACCTAGACCCAAGGGCATGGAAATGTAATAATATCAAGAAGAATAAGGTAAAAGTGTTGCTTGATTCAAGTAGTACCAATAATTTTATTCATTGTAAGATAGCCAAGGAATTTAATTTCTTCCTATATCCAGTACCAGAGTGTCAAGTGATGGTCTCAAATGGAGGAACTATAAATTGGTCTGGAAAGTGTTATAATATCAAGCTAACTATGGGCTAATATGTATTGAATATTTCAATGCTTTCCATTCCAATGTGGTGTTGATGTTGTAATAGGAGTACAATGGTTACAATCTTGGGGTATGATAATTTTCAAGAACTTTTCTTGAATTTTTTTTGGGAAGGAAAGGAATTTTAATTAAGTGGTATCATAGGAAAACCATGAAAGATAATCAGATCTAATTTCATGAAAAATATTCTAAAGAAAAAAAAAAGGGGGTGTAATTGCACAATTATGCTCACTAGAGGTTCAAACATTGAAATCATCTATTTCTCCAGATCTCCATAAAATATTGGATAATAATTCCAAGGTATTTGAGACTTCCAAATTCCTCCCACCTATCCACGATTATGATCATGATATTGATTTGATTCTAGGAAGTGTTCATCCAAACATCAGGCCTTACATATATCCCTATGCCCAAAAGAGTGAAAATTAATGTATGGTTGCATAAATGTTACAGATCGGTATAATTCAAGCTATTCAAAGTTCTTTATATGCTCTAGTAGCATTGGTGCACAATAAGGATGGATTATTGGATTATAGGGATCTCAACAAGATCACTATTAAAGATAAATTTCTCATTCCCGTCATTTATGAATTATTGGATGAATTATATGGAGAAATTTATTTCAAGAAGTTGGATCTTTGTTCAATATATCATAAAATTAGAATGAATACTGAAGACATTCTGAAAACAACATTTAGAGCTCATGAGGATCATTATGATTTGTTTTTTCATGCCTTTTGGCCTTACCAAGTGAACCTTCTACATTTCAAGGTTTGATAAATTCCATTCTCAAAACCCTTCCTTAGAAAATTTGTGTTAGTATTTTTTGATGTGATATTGATCTATAGCAAGTCTTGGAAGGATCATGTTCAAAATGTTGATAGGGTGCTCAAATTATTGGAGGAGAAAAAATTATACGAAAAAACCTCCAATTGTTTCTTATCAGTATAGGAGGTGGAATATCTAGGTCATATTGTATCTCATGAGGGTGTTAAGGTAGACCCTAACAAAATTAAAGCTATTAAAGAATGGAAAACCCTCACAACCATAAAGAATTTGTGAGGATTTCTCGAGTTGACAGGGTATTATCGCAAAGTTTATTAATAATAATGGGAGAATAGAAGCACATCTAATAAAATTACTGAAGAAAGATTCATTTTATTTGACTCCAGAAGAAACTAAGGCCTTTGAACATCTTAAAGAGGAAATGTGCCAAGCACCGGTCTTAGCTATGCCAGGCTTCAATTTTTATTATTATTGTGGAATGCGATTCCTCGGGAAATGGAATTGGTGCTATTTTAATGCAAGAAGGAAAGCCCATTGCCTTTGAAAGGCATCCAATTAAAGGAAATTATTTACACAAACCCATTTATAAGAAGGAAATGTTGGAAATACTACATGCACTAAAGAAATGGGGAACTTACCTAATGGTAAGACACTTCAAGGTAAAAAAAAATCATGAGAATCATAAATAATTTTCGGAACAAAGATTATATTCTAAAGAGAAGAAAAAATGGATCACAAAGATGTTGGGTTATGACTTTGAAATCATCTACACAAAAGGGAAGAAAAATTGTGTTACACATGCACTCTCAAGAAAGGATAAGGATGTGAAAGAACTGCTTTGTCCCATTTCTATTATCCAACCAGATTGGATAACCGAAGGAAGGGATGAATGGAAGAATGATAAAGAAGTTTGTCACTCATTCAAAAGTTACAGAAAGATCCCAGTACATCTGATACATTTAACTAGAAAAAATATTCCTTATGGTGCAAAGATCTCTTATATCTTTATAATAATTCCCAACTCAAACAAAAGATTCTTTTGGAATTTCACACCTCTCCCTTAAGAGATCACTCAATATTTTTAAAAACTTACCATTGCGTCAAGAAGGAATTTTTTTGGGATGGCCTTAAATATGATATTCAAAAGTTTGTGGCAGAATTTTTTTTTGGCCAACAAAATAAAGTTGAGACAATTAATACCCTGGGTCTGTTATAACCTTTATCCATTCCAAGTCAATGTTGAGAGGAGGTTTCAATGGATTTTATCACAGGTTTACCCAAGTCCTAAAGAAAGAGTATCATCATGGTGGTATGTTATATAATTACCAATTATGCACACTTTTGTGCATTACCTCATCCATTCAAAGCTAGTACAGTTGCTACTACATTTATGGAAACAATTCAAAATCTACATGGACACCCAAATATTATTGTAAGCTAAAAAAATCCCATTTTCACTGGAATTTTTGGACGAAATTATTTTATTGCATGGGTACTCAATTAGCTCATAGCTCATTTTATCATCCTCATCCTGATGGGAAAACTGGGATAGTGAACAAATGTTTGGAAGGATATCTTTGTTGCTTTGTATTTGATAAACAAACACAATGGGTCAAGTTGTTACCTCTAGCTCAATGGTGGTATAACACTTCCTTGCATACTGAAACAAAATTGATGCCATTTATGGCACTTTATGGATATCATCCACCATCCATCACATCATATCTAAGAGAAAATTATAAGGTTCAAGTAGTGGAAGATCACATCCAGCATCAACAACAAGTTGTTAAACTCTTAAAGGATAATCTCACTTTGCTGTAGAATAAAATGAAACAATAGGAAAATCAACATCGTAATGAAAGAATTTTTTACGTAGGCGATTAGGTATCTTTACAACTAAAACCATACAAAAAAATGTCCCTCAGGCAAGCTAAGAAGGATAATACATTATCACGAAAGTAATATGGTCCTTGAAAGTTGTTGCAAAATATTGGTACTATCGTATGGAAATTGGAGCTTCCTGCATCATATCGAGTTCACCCAATTTTTCATGTTTCATGCTTAAAGAAGGTTATCGGTCACAAGCTTCCAATTCAAACAATATTTCTAGAACTTGACAAGGAAGGAAAAAATCATATTTGAACCTAAAGTAGTCATGGAAACAAGAACTTTAAAGCTACAAAATCGATCAATTTCAGAGTATCTCATCAAGTGGAAGAACTTACTCGTTGAAGATTCTAGATGGGAGGATGATAATTTTATACAGAAGCATACATAACTACTCAAGCATTGAGGATAACACTTTTTTGAAGGAGAGGGGCGTGTTAGGTCCCTATAATACTAGTGTATCCCCTTATTGTTATTGTTAGTGTAGCCCCTTTGTTGTTATTTTTGTACCCATGTAGTCCCCATATTGTTATTATTGTGCCCCATAGAATCCCACTATTGTTATTGTTGTGACCTTACATTATTTTTGTTATGTCGACTCTGATTATATTGTGACCCCTTATAATCCTATATACAAATAAGAGGTTTTCTCATTTTAATATTCCAAATTTTTTTCATTTATGTAATGTAAAGTAGGTTTCCCCTTTGAAGAGGATAATGTTCAAGTCATTGATCTATATTTTATTCTATTTTGTGAGTTGGTTGCATAACAAATTCCCCTTACTAAATAACTCTTCTTGTCACCAAGATCAGTAGAGTAAGAATATTTTCATCTTGATAAGGTCGTTATTTTCTTTTGTTCACCAGCCATATCTATTGATGATCCACTATTTATTACCTAAATCTTCTCATCTTCAAATGTGCCAGTAAGTGTTGAGAATAACCATTCATCCTTTGTAGAAGTCTTGGTCATACTATTATTGATGGATAATAGGATATTCCATAATTCCTTGGTAACTTCCTTGAGATGTAATATTGATACCATAAATCACTTCTTTAAGTATTTTTTCATTGATATAGTGATATTCATCATGCCCTTTTCTAACCTTATCTTTGATACCATGTTGAGAAATTTATAAGGCTACAGTTAGGATGATTTATCTTAAACTTGGTAATTGTTTGTGATGTATTTTTACTTTTATTTCTTATTAACTTATTTTATTATTATTATGTTCTTATTATCATCAAATAGATACCAAAAACAAGGATATCAAAAATGCACAAGAACATGGGATATAGGCTATAAGTCAGGGCCAAAACCTCTCCACTTGAGAGGAAAACCCGCAAATCTCTTCTCTTCTTATAGATTTTTGAAATTATGAATTCAAAGACCTATAAAATAAGAATGATACCCTTCCAATATCAAGTCCAACCTTATTGATGATTTTACTCTTTTATCCAAGTCAAACGCATTCAAATATCTTCCAGCTACACAACTTCAACCCTAGCTAAAGAATTTAAGCCTCTATTGCAGGTCTGAAATTTTCGGCCCTTGCAATATTTTCTTCCTCCACACGTGTGAGAAAATATAGGACTTCCAAGTATTCCCTTTAAATTTTATTGAGTTTATCATTCTTATAGGGCTTGGGGATGACCTAATATACCTTTCTTCGATCTTCCTTCTACAATTTCTCCAAGTTCAATCTTGCAACAACCAAACCCTAGCCTCATTCCTGTGCATGTGTGAAAATAGAGAGAGAAATAACCCAAACTCTTGTCCTTCATCCTTATTCCTTCTTCGTTATACTTCTTATTCGCCTCCTTCTCTTGAATGATAAGAGAATGATAAATTTCCATAGGAGATCAAGTTCCCTCCTTTATATAGGCTACCAAGGTGGAAAAAATTCCCTAATTGAGGTTGACTTCTTAGTTGTCAGGACGACTTGGTCTTGGAGAGTATTTTGACACTTGTAAATACAAAAATAATTCTTTTTAAAAGTTACAATGTGTGTGATGGGGTCTTATTCATATGAAAATGAATCTTTTTGACTTCTTGACCCTAGGACAAACCCTAGAAGCACTCAATGGGTGATTAACCTCTAAAATAAAAGACCTTGAATATGAAACCCATGCTACCAAAGTAGCAATTATAATTTCACTTTTATTAAATTACAATATAAAATACTCAAAAGTACATTTCATATTTATGAATACCAAACCTAGTTAAACATTTTTCAACAACTTATTCAACAAAAAAAAAGGATATGTTTCCTACATCTAATTAACCATTTCCCAATGGCCCTTTTTGTAGTCTTTTGGTGCTTGTGATGCACCCAATTCAACTTGGAGTCATTCCTTTTCTCTGGATTTTTATCTTCCTCCAATATCAAACTCTATTATCCTTGCAATCCTTCTCTTCCAGCGAATAGTATTTTGGCCCATTTCTTCTCATAACACCCACAATATGGTTTTGATTCCAATAATTTATGCCCAAGACCTTTTAGAAACCAATATCATCTTTGAGCATACCCTTCTCCACTTCCTAGTCCCCCGGGAAATTTGATCCCCCTTTTGTGAAGTCACTCACCTTCCAAGTTTAGGCATCCCCTTGTTTTATTCCTAGTCCCTTGGGCGATCTATTCCTTGGCAAGGTTTCCTTGCATCAGAAGATTCTCATAATTGAGGAAAGTAATTTCCTCCGCACATTCATACTAGTCATCACATGCTTCATGGAAATCAATTAACATTATTGGGATTTAGTGTCCCACAATGGCCATGTATCTAAATTATTTAATCAACATGCTACTGCACACTCTGATATCTTCAAGCTACTATTATTCACCTTGCAGACAAGTCCATCCACCCAATCTAGGAAATTTGATGCTTTCCTACATCATAGAACATAAATATCCATGAGTTTTGTCATCAATAAATTGCAATAATTTAAATCATACCTCATTAATAGCTTATTCATGATGTGAACCTTTCAATTTCATTTGTATTCTTATCATAGCAAGTCAAATTAGCTTAGAAACCAACTATCATAAATCAGAATATCAATTCATGTTCATAATTTGTAAATCAATAAAAATCGATGAAATAATGATGCTTATCTTTGGATTTTTTTGATTGTTTTTACTTTACACACACTAGGTCAGTTTCCAAACCCAACAAGCACCCATTGGAATTCTCTCCTCTTGTACACACACTGGATTTATTACCCAACTTTGGAAAGAATTCATTTCCTTCTCTTCTCTTCAACCTTGTACACACACTAGAACGATTTCATCACTCTGGAAATCACTCAATGCCTTCTCTTCTCTTCTATTCCAATTATTATTTTGTAAATAGGAATAGAGGTGTGTCCCACACCTTCATAGGCTTATGCAATTCCCAATCTCGAGTGGCCTACCTATCGTAAAACTTTCCCAAATAATCCCATACATGTTTGTCCAATCACATTACACATCACACACATGTATATACAATGTACAACAAAACACATAAAAATATACAAATTATATAAAAAAATGATTACATGTGGAAAAACACTACATGTACATAATACACTTGGTGTAATACAACATGTACATAGTCGCACCAAAAATTTAGAGACCACACTGTCTCTATCCATGGACACCGGGAAACATCACCTCTACTGTCTTTCCCACACTTTATTAGGTGCATCCACAACCCAAATACTGGGTCTTTGGTTTATTAAATTATCCAGGCTTGTCCCAACATCCCACAGATCACATTTCTTTCATTCTACTGATATATACTTCAATATTCCGTCTTTCCCAATGGATTCCTAATTATTTATTATTTTATCCCATCAAGCCATGCACATAGTCATCAAATAAATTGTAAACCATCATTATTTCACAAGAAAGATCCTTGGGAAACCTTGTCAGTCATAATAGCTTAACATGCATATACTAATTATTCATTTTTGTGATTATAACACATATTCATACATATATCAACTAAGTTCAAGGCTTATAGAACCTTCGTTATCCCATTTTTATGACTACCATTTCACTATCTATTATTTCCCATCGACTCAACCAACCTTATTGGCTATCATACTACTTTCCATTTAGTCTTGGGCATAACATATATTAACAATTTTCAATTAAAATCATATTTTATAGAACTCCCCACCTTTATTCAAGGATGCGTTCGTTATAGGAATTATTTTACCCAGGTTCCTTCTTTTTTCTTTTTGTGCCTTATTGTTTACTCCAACACCTTTGGCTAATTTTTTATCTCAACATTGTTTTCACTGTTAATTTTTATCATTCTATATTTTCTCATTTACAATTGCTACCGTATTAAGGAGAAACACTCCAAGGTATTCCAACAATGGAATTTTTTGGCCCATATTCCCACTTCCAACCATTCTCATCATTTACTTACGCTCTTTATTTATGCATAGGGACTCCTCCTCTCTCTTACTATAGCTTCGTGGCTTCTCTGCCGCACGCAGAAAATTTTTCCTAAGACCTCAAGCATGAAAACCACAAGGTAATTCAAAAATGAATGGACAAAAATAATACAAAAATGAAATTCAACTCAATAATCATAAAAGTTCCAAACACAACAACATTTCCATGCATAAGTCAGAAATCAAGGAAGATATAAACTTTTTTTTCATACCATTTACACATTATTTTTATTACAAGTGGTTTATCATCCTAACATCAAGCACCTTGTAGAGAATCCACACAAATATTTTAATTACGATTGGTTTATCAACTAAGGAAAACACTCTAAGAGTGGTTTATCATACCAGAAACAAGCCATTAGGGGAATTTAGAGGTCTAAAATGGGCCTCTTAGGGAAATCATAAAATAATAGTGGAAATAATACAATAATATTAGACTACATCATCAAATTTTAGAGGCAAAAAAGAAAAAACTACTTTTTCAACTCGTATTTTCAACTTATCTCCCAATGGGCTTACTCAAATTTTGAGTGGGAAGACTCGTTCGATGCATAATTTGATTCCTCATCTAAGGAGTACCCATGTTGCAATTTTTGATGGACCCTGCTACACAAAAAATGAGAAATACATGAAAAAACATGATTGCAATCACGTTTTTTCATGTATTTCTCATTTTCGTGTAGCACAGTCCATCATAAGTATGAAACATGGGTACTTCTTGGATGAGGAATTAAATTTTGCATCCAACGAACACTCTAACTCCAATTTTGTGTAAAACCTTAGGCAGGTAAGTTGAAAATACAATTTGAAAAGGTAGTGTTATTATTTTATTAATTTTTAATAATTTTACTTTTTACCCCAAAAATGGTGAACCATCCCCCATGGTTGACATCATTAACTTGAATCCTATTGGGTCTTATAAAGTTCTTTTAGTTGTACATTTTTCTTAGGAGGCCAATTTTAGACCTAAAAATTTCTCGAATGACCTTGGTTGGTTTATCAACCTCCCCAGCAAGCACCCCATGGCAACTCCACACAATATTTTTATCACCGGTGGTTTATCACTTGCAAAAAATACTCTAAGAGTGGTTTATCAACCTGACAACAAGCACCCTGGTTGGTTTATCATCTAGTAAATCATAGGAAACTTTTCATAGTAATGGGTGGTTTATGAGTTGTGTGAATAAATTTATGAGTGGTTTATCATCCCACAACAAGTACCCATGGGTGGTTTATCAACCCTCTTTCATCGAGCACCCTTTTTCATGTGGTTTCTCAACCCAAGCTAGTACCCAGCGGCAATTCCACACAATATTTTTTATCACGGGTGGTTTATCAGCTTCAATCTAAGAGTGTGGTTTATCAACCCACAAAAGGCACCTTTGGGTGGTTTATAAGCCTCCCCTACAAGCACCCCATTGAAACTCAACACAATCGTTTTTATTATAGGTGGTTTATCAGTTGCAGGAAGCACTCTAAGAGTGGTTTATTAGTCTGAAAACAAGCACCTTGGATGGTTTATTAGCCTCCATGACAAGAACCCTATTTAGACCTCTCATATTCATTCCAGACACATGATCCAAGAATTAAGAAAATCAGTTCAATATGTCTATAAGTTTTTGAAATAATCCCTCTACCAAGACTAGCGTCATCAAATTAAAAATTAGTCTTTTACCAAGACTAGTGGCCTTGGCATAGTCTAAAATCAGATTATAGTTATCAACCATAGTGCTATAACTAGCACCCACATGCACAAGCGAGCCATAGATATATAACTAGAAATAATGGTGCTACAACCAACACCCACTTGCAAAAAAAAAATTCTCAAGGCCCATCACTTTTAAATTGGGTCATACGTCCTTTATCTCCATAGTCTAAGATAAGAAAGTATCGGGCACAGATTCCCTATCTCATATTGAGATAACAACCATTACAGGATTCAAATAGCTATTTTCATTTTCTACACACCATTCCCTGAACCGAGGAGGTATTAACCACTGATGAAAAACATTGATAAGGGAAACCATTACAAACCAGAACCAACACATAGAAATGTTCAATCCATGTAATGCATTACAAGCAACAAAAGGATTTCCTCAATATCTCATCACATAAACAGAACACACACACACACACACATATAATTATAATAAATCCATGTTATGTAGTCCAAGCAACACAGGGATTTCCCCATTCTCTCATATCACATAAAAAATCTCATACACACTTGTTCCGAGTGTGTAAGACTACACTACTTAACTAGTATTGTTGGTTAAATACAATCAATCATGCACAAAACCATGAGGGTACTTATGAAAAAATTTAAAGAATGTGATAATTAACCAAGGTCGCATTAATAAATTTTCGAGACCTTCAAGAGAAAAGATATTAAATGCGTGCATTCTAATGCATATGACATGACATCCTATTAGAATAATTATTGCAGTCAACAGGATATTCCATAATCAATTCCATAAGTACCACACAATTATATTCGAATTTAGTTATTACACTCAGAGCTAGAGCTTTAATCATCTCCAAAGATCCAGGAATCATACCTATTAATCTCCTAATTATTTAATAAGGAACCCCATTTTATTCCCAAAAGTCAAGAGTTGAACCTTTGATCTTCACTTACTCTACAATGGAGCCCATCCAGTCCAAGTGTTGAACCTGGAAGCTCTAATACCACTCTGTAACACATCCTCCACTATCCTTAAACCCTAGTAATGGTAGGAGAAGTTACTTAAATGATCTCACATCCAAGGTTCCAATTATGGAAATGGGGTCTAAATTATTTTACCCTTTTCAAACTTTTCAAAACATAAAATCGATAACATCATTACAATAATCTCATCAAGACTTTTCCAATAAAATAAATTTTGTTTCAATTTGAAGCCTGGATTAAAATATATAATCGATTAAAGACTTGGCCAATATCCAGATGCCACATCATTAAGACTAGGCACGTGGCTTCCATGTGGTCCCCACATGGTGTTCGCATGCCCCTCCAGGTCATCACATCACCCGATGTTGACTCGTTCATTAATTTTCCATACTCTTAGGATATATATATATATATATATATATATATATATATATATATATATATATATATATATATATATATATATATATATATATATATATATATATATATATATATATATATATATATATATATATATATATATATATATATATATCTATCTATCTATCTATCTATAGATATATATATATATATATATATATATATATATATATATATATATATATATATATATATATATATATATATATATATATTGTTAATATGAAATTTCTTGGAACGTGTACCAAAAACCTCTCACTTAAGTCACAGGTGACTAGTGACCCTAACAAAAATTATGGATGCTTATACTTTAGATCTGCGATAAAAATGTGAGAAAAAACTGCAAAAAAATAGATGTATGTGATCTAAAATGATAAACAACAAAATAAATCTGATGTAATAACCCAATTACAAAAAAATAGTTTGAAAGAATAAATATTTTATTAATAGCACCTGGTAGAGGAGATTTACAAAAAGGATCGTAAATCCCCCTCCATGGGGTGGGTCCTCTGTTGTCCTTGACGCTTCAGTATTATATCTTCCTCTCTCAATATGTGAAATTTCAAACAATGTGTAGAACTCTAGTGGGAACTCAAAAGTATGGAGACGGTAATGGCAATGATGATAATGATCATGGTGAAGAATGAATGAAAAACCCTCTTATTTATAACAAAATATTAGGCTGATTTCGAAAATGGAGAATAATAAAATGTTATTGACCAAAATGTAATTATAACCGTTATGAATACTTTATTATATTTTGGAGATGGAAAAGATATTCAAAATTTTCAAATATTTTTATTTAGAAATAATTAACAAATAAAATATTTTATTAATTATTTCGCAAATATTAAGAAATGTGTGAAAATGAAATGATTATTAAATAGTGATTTAATAATTATTCCAAGAATGGAGTTAAGGAATAATAAATAAATAATGATTTATATAATTATTCCCAGGCGATTTAGTCAAATGTGGCAAGGAATAATTATCAAACAAGGATTTAATTATTATTCCTATAGAAAATTAAATAAATAATGATTTATTTATTATTCTCATGGGGATTTTTAATTTTAATGAGAAATAACTTAATAAAAGTGGTTTATTAAATTATTTCTTATAGTGAAAGTGATTTTACTATGGTAAAATTAAACTTACATGTTGTATTTTGATCCACCTAATTAGAAATGGCTAGGTGATCATTTTTTGGTGATAATAGATTGCCCCCCAATGTATGAGTGTTAGCAGAAAATATTATGACCGAAATACGTTGTAAGCTACATTTCCATGTGACACCAAACAAGAGTCTGAGAGAGAGAGAGAGAGAGAGAGAGAGAGAGAGAGAGAGAGAGAGAGATTCAACTAAATCAATGCAAGGAAGGAAATGAATGGAGGGAGAGGGGCCTACTAAACTGATATAAGAATCCTTTTATTTTGGAGTACATGATCTCAAATGAGGTTGGGGAGGCATACCCATACCCACTAGGATAACTGAGTACAACGAAAAATGGTGAGCCTATCAATGTGGGACTGAGCTATAAAGTACATGATACATGATACACTAACATCAATGGACTAGGACATAATACAATGGATCCAATATAACGAAAGCACCTGCAAAAACATAGGCCAAGTATGAATACAAGAACATTTGAGTACATGAGACATAATGCCCTTCATGCTGACAAGGAGAGGGGGAATGGAAAAAAAATCCATGTTTAACAAGGAAGGGCTCTAAATATTTAAACAGATCATCTAAAGGAGACATTCATGTTGTGTGGTGTTGCAAGTGGCTAAAATTAATCCCATCAAATTTGCAAAACTACATATGAAGTTGAATGACAATCTAAGGTAATTTGGGCATGTGGGGGGCTACCTAAAGGGCCATCTCCTCATGAGGTCTAGAACATATAACACACACCCAAAAATCATTGGTAAATAATTTGTTGGATCACTATATAATCATGCGATAATGTGCTAGAGTCGAGCATGTGATAAACAACCAAGTCAAAGGGAAATGATGATTCCATTTGCTTGATTCGAGGCACCAAATAATGATGACAGTTGTAACCAAGGTACACCTCCCTCTATACCATACTTTGGATTAAATGCGATGAAGCCACGAAAGCGGGCATGCCAGAGGTTAGGAAATGAGGAATCCTCAACCAAGGAACGAGGGATCATAGTAGTGTGATTGATGGAATGACACTAGGGGTGATGATGGAGGGATATAAACTGAGAGAAAAACTACAATTTCTGTTTTCAAAGCATAATATGCATGGTTGACTTGGCAGCGACTAACTCGATTCCATAAGGGATGGTCAATTACTCAGACGAGGGATTTTTAGAGACAAACAGTATAGATGGAGGGGAAAATGAGCAAAAATGGATTAATGCAACAAAAATATGGATGAAATACTATAACATGACACAATGGGACGTGAAATAGACTCCATGAATGCAAGGGTGACTAATCTTTGATGTTGTGAACAACGGTGACTTGATGATGCTGCCACATGGGATAGGCCCAAGGAGAAAATAAAAAACATGAAAAAATAAGGGTTATTCATGAGTAAAATCGACACATGAGTTGACAAGTGCCAAGGCAAAGTGGTACCAAAGTACATGTGGCTCATATGAATAAATTCGGTTTGAATTGGCGGGAAATGGAAACTTCGTGGAAAAATGGCTTTTGGGTGAAGGGTCAAATTAAAATTAAAGGAAGACCCATTATATAAATCAGTGAGAGATTTCCAATGGTGCAGATGGTTCGTCAAACCTAGATATGGTTTGGTCACAATGGGTGACGAAAAAACTAGCGGTTTTCCTATAAAAGGGCTTCTTTTCTCCAAATCTAATTCATTTTCATAATAAGGTTTGGATAATTTGGAGAGGAGGAGAAGGCCCTAAATCCCATGGAGATCGTAATAGGCAGAATAACCATGAGAATAAGGATATGCGACTTTCAGGTAGGTGGCCTTACTCGTCCAAGGATGACCTTAATGCTTCTTTGAAGTATGGTTCCTAATGAATAATCAAAGTAGGAGAGGAATAAAAAAATGAACTATTAGATAAGGTCTAGGATCACCCCTGCCCACCAAGTCAAACATAGGGACAAAGTGGCATCACATAGAGTAGAATGCTTGAATATATGGTATGAAGCATCTGCAATATGCGATATATATGGCTCTCTGAAGAGGCTGGTAGGACAAAATATCCAAGGAATGGAAGGATAATAAACCATACCTAGATCATTGGGGTCTAGGCCGAGACTTATGTTAATAAAGTGAGAAGGTGGTTAGGGACCAATATTCCCCCAAGTATGGGATACTTCCCCCCAACATATGTGGTGGACGGGATTGATCATGTGTACAAAGGTGGGAATGATGCCCCTAGCTGGATGAGTTTGTGGAGTGCTATTGTGTTCCAAGTTCTCAAATAAGGGATTCAAGTAGTCGTCCTGAATGGTGCAATATCATGCAGAGGGTGTTTAGTAGATGGAGGGGCATGTTTTCCCCCCACTTTTTTATGTAGCATGCTATGGGCATGTCAGATGTATTTATAGTAGTGGACTCTAAACACCTTTTGATGACATGGTTCACCATTTGCTGACGTTATGTTGTCTTCTCGTGGTAAGAATGAATAAAAGATGTAGTAAGAGAAATGAAATGGTGAATTTCCACTCTCGTTTGGTATTGCATATGTGAATCAAATCGACTAAATTTATCTGTTTTCATACATGGTGTCACTACACCAAAGAGTGGCTTCGGATATAATGAATTGATGCTCATATAGAAAACATAGTAGTTTGTTAGCAACAATATCTAAGGGACTGGGTTGTTGATGTAAGTTGAAGGAATGATTAAGTGGATCATCCCTAGAGTGATCTAAAGTGATATTAGACTCTAGAGTTTCATCTAAATGGGAAAGAATGATGGGACTAGAGTCAACACTACCATATGAACTGGGAGGGTTGGGGAGAATCGCTTCTCCTAGACTCTCAAAAGTGGATGCTCCCTTACTTAAAAATTGGGTGTCAATGTAACGGCCAGAAGGTGTATGTGGTTTTAAATCAATGGTTTGAAGTAAGGGGTTATAGAACTAATTTAACTCACCATGGATGAAGTCTTTAGACTCCACAACATACTAATCATGGTTTTGTTATGAAAGGAAATACGCACGATGGCGAAAATCATCCCAAGGGTAATTGAGGGTGCTCATGGATTCCATGATTTCTTCATCTAAATGAAATATGGGTGGAAAGGAGGAGGGGATACCACATGATGTTGAGGAAATACCTGAAGCATCGACATGAGAGACAAGGTTCCCATGGGCATTTCCAACAGCAGGGGTTAAATGACTAGTAAATGGAATATCTACTGATATTGATATTGTGGTATCTGATGAAAAAGGTTCGATCGAATCATAATATGGAACTCCAAAAGAGTCCCCATACAAATATCACATGGATAATGAATGGTGGAGAATAGGCACAATGATATTCGTGAGCTCAACATCGGGAGGAGGGATCACAATGTGTGGTTGAGGAATCTCTTGTTTTGGCACAACAATGGCACCATAATATACAGGTAGAGAAGAGGTGTATTCATTACAAGAAGAATTTATTTCACGAAGAGCTTGATGGGTATCGTGAAAATTTTTGAGACGAGGAGAATGGTGAGAATAGTGGCCAAAATTATCACACAAAGATCAAGGGTGATTCATGCATAATTATCTTGTTTTATTAGTTGACTCATGTAAGGTGACATGGACCTCCTGGATATTAGATTCAGGAATGGTATCGAGGACTACATCTTTGAAATGAAGGATTTCAAGACAATTATTTGTGGCATGCCCAAGACTGTCACACAAAATGCATGGAGGTGTCAGCTTTGGAGGCTTAGGAGGAGTTGGATTTATTTGTGGTGCCTTGTATTTGGTTCCCTTTTTTTGGGCTTTTCCCTCCTCACCAGATGATTTCACAATATGTGTATATTCCTATTAAGGTTTCTGTGGAGCTCAAGAAAAATAAAGGGAAGGAAAAAAAAGTTGTATCGGGGTTAAAATGGTGTAAGGTTTAAGTTTTTCAGGGGGAGTGTTTACGGGGGGATAGATGTACCATACTAGGATCCCCAAGGTAATGTTGGGTAAAATCAACGTAATAATGATAGGGATAGAAAAAATTCCAGGTGGCAGAATAACAATGGTATCTAACCTGAATAATAATTCCCCAGAAGAACTTCTCCTAGATGATCAAGGCTTCGAGGAACAGTTCATGGTTGGAATTTCTAGGAGAGACACCAACAGAAGGAAGTGGTCCTTGAGGAACTATATCTATATGTTGGGTTGAGTTGGGAACAATAGGTTGTGGAGGTGTTCACTATTGGATGGGTGTACCATACCACTTGTGAGCAGCCCATGATGCTTGCAGCATGCAAACATTAGATGAGTTGGGCTCAGAATGAGTAGGTGGTGGACAATAAGAGGCACCAAGAAAAGTGGAATCTTTGTAGACTCTAGGTGAGACATTGGTGAGGGATGAGACAATTGTATTGGTATTCATTGATGAGTTATTGGACTTGGGTGAAGTATATGCCTTAGAATCATAGTATTTTAGTTGATGGATAATGATGATATTTTCGTTACGGGGAAATCACATATTACGAAAAACCATAAATGCTACAATTGACATGGCATAGGTGTAACTACGACCTAGAAGGATGTTATTATCAAAAGGGGCATCAATGAATTAATTTTCAATAGAGAAAGACTTGCTGGAAACTCTGATAGGACAGTTGCGATATAAGCCAAGGGGATCAAATGAAAGACCATCCTATGCATGGAGAGTGATGGGGGATGCGGAAAGGTCGGGTGAACCAAGTCTCTTCCAAACAGTTGCATCTGTCACACAGGTGGAGGCACCTTCGTCGATGATACACCGATGAAAAGTAGCATTTCTTATGGAGACTGGTATTTTAAATGCGATCGATGAAGGAAGGGGGATGTTCTGATTGATATCTACGCTGGAATAGTAAGCATGCGCTAGAATAGACGAAGAGGAATGGAGTATTCAGTGATAGAATTAGACGAACACCAAATGTGAAATGAGATAACATGATTAGAGGGATCTTTTGAGATTCAAAAAGAAGATTCAACACCCACGCCTAGTGCATTAAGCACCTGGTTGTTGGTTGCATTAAGCACCCAAACTAGGGTGTGGCCCACAATCCTAATTTCTCGGTGCATGTCTATTTTTATTATCCATTAATTTAGATGGACATTACACTATAATATATTCTCAATGTGGACTTGAATGAGTTAACTGAAAGTGATAAATTCAATTAGCTAGTGGATTTCGAGTTAGAGGTTAGTTGGTGAGACATGCAGAGTAATTATAGTTGTAACAGAGTTCAAAGTGTAGTGGTTCATGAGTTGGTTCAAGTTGAAAACAGTTTAACTCAGTTAAGTTAGTTAAAATCAGTTGTGCTAGTTGTAACTAAAAATACACTAGTTAAATATCTAGTGAATTAAATATTAATTAATTCAAAATCAGTGATCTCACATGCAACCGAGGATTTACTATTATTAGCTACATGCATGTCACATCCAGTGGAGACCTAGTTGATATCTAGGTGAAAGGGAGGTTGACTACTAGTTGTAGGATTATCTGCTTGCACACAGGCAGGCAAAAACCCATTGGAGTGCCCATGATACTTGCACAGTCAAGGTAGGAAAGAATTCCTATCTTGTAGGGACCTTTACCATCAGGGATTGCACAAGAAATTTAGGGTGTTTGGAGGCTAAGAATGTTGTGAAACCAACTCCAAAAATAGAAGAAAAGAGATATCAATGCCTTAGAAATAAGCCACTTCGAGGGGGAAACCTCCAATACATTACATGAATGAACAATTCTTGGATGATACAAATGACCAAAACCTCCTTCTATATATAGGAGTCCATGGGGCCACAATATAATTCTAGTGGGGCCACAATGTAATCCTAGCCGACCTAACAATAATAATGTAAGGGCACAATAATAACAATATGGGGGTTACAGGGGTACAACAATAAAAATAAGGGGGTTACACTAGCAACAATAAGGGATTATACTAGTAATATAGCGACCTAACATGCTCCTCTCCTTCAAAAAACTGTTGTCATCAACAGTAGCTAAATTCTCTTTTAATTCTCATCCTCCATGTAGAATCTTTAGTGGGTAAGTTCTTCCACTTGATGAGATACTACGAAATTGATCGATTAGTAAAATTTAATAGGAGTTGGTTTCTATGGCACTTCAAGTTCCAATGAATTTTTCCTTCCTCATCAAGTTAAAATATTGTTTGGTGGAAGATTTTCTCCTATAACCTTCTTTAAGCATGAAACATGGAAAACTGGATGTACTCGCGAAGAAGTAGGAAGCTCCAATTTGTATGCCATAGTCCCAATCTTTTGCAACACCTTGTAAGGACCATAGTACTTTGGCGATAATTTATTATCCTTCTTAGCTTGCTTGAGGGACATTTGTTTATATGGTTGTAGCCGTAAAAATACCCGATCTCCTACATCAAAACTTCTCTCGCTGCGATGTTGATCTGCCTGTTGTTTCATTCGATTTTGTGCCAAATTCAGGTTATCCTTTAAGAGTTGGAGAACTTCTTGCTGATGCTCGATGTGATCTTCCACTGCTTGAACCTTCGAATTTTCCCTTAAAGGTGATGTGATGGATGGTGGATGATATCCATAAAGTGCCATAAATGGGGTCATTTTTGCTGCAGTATGGAAGGAAGTGTTATACCACCATTCAGCAAGAGGTAACCACTTGACCCATTGTGTTTGTTTATCAGATACAAAACAAAGAATATATCCTTCCAAACATTTATTTACTATCTCAGTTTGACCATCAGATTGAGGATGATAAGATGAGCTATGAGCTAATTGAGTACCCAAACAAGAAAATAACTCAGTCCAAAAATTTCCAGTAAAAATGGGATCTCTATCGCTCACAATAACCCTTGGGCTTCCATGTAGCTTTTGAATTCTGTCCATAAATGTAGTAGCAACTGTGCTTTCTTTAAATGGATGAGATAATGCACAAAAGTGTGCATACTTGGTAAGTCTATCAACTACCACCATGATGACACTCTTTCCTTCGGACTTAGGTAAACCTGTGATAAAATCCATTGAAATATCCTCCCAACGTTGACTTGGAATGGATAAAAGTTTTAGAAGACCCTAGGTCTTAATTGTCTCAACTTTATTCTGTTGGAAAACCAAACATTCCACCACAAAATTTTGAATATCAGATTTAAGGCCATCCCAAAAAAATTCTTTCTTCACCCTGTGGTAATTTTTAAAAAATCTTGAGTGTCCTCCTAAAGGAGAAGTGTGCAATTCCAAAAGAATGTTTTGTTTTAGTTGGGAATTCTTACAAAGATATAAGTGATCTTTGTACCATAAGGAATCATTTTTCCAACTAAATGTATCAGATGTACTAGGATCTTGCTGCAACTTTTGAATGAGTGTCCATACATCTTTGTCCTTCTTCCATTCATCTCTTGCTTCGGATATCCAATCTGGTTGGATAATAGAAATGGCACAAAGCAATGCTTCCACCTCTTCATTCTTTCTTGAGAGTGCATCTGCAACAACATTAAGCTTTCCTTTTTTGTAGATTATTTGAAAGTCATAACCCAACATCTTTGTGACCCATTTTTGCTGCTCTTCTGAAGGTAGTCTTTGTTCCAAAAAGTGTTTAAGACTATCATGATCAGTTTTTACCTTGAAGTGTCTTCCCATTAGGTAAGTTCGCCATTTCTTTAGTGCATGCAGTATTGCTAACATTTCCTTCTCATAAATAGGTTTCTGTAAATACTTTCCTTTTATTGGATGACTTTCAAAAGCAATGGGTCTTCCTTCCTGCATTAAAACTGCACCAATTCCATTTCCTGAGGCATCACATTCCACAATAAAGGTTTTTGTGAAGTCTGGCGTAGCTAAGACCGGTGCTAGGCACATTGCCTCTTTAAGATGTTCAAGGCCTTAGTTGCTTCAGGAGTCCATGAAAATGCATCTTTCTTCAATAATGTTGTTAGAGGTGCTGCTATTCTCCCATAATTCTTAACAAACTTGCGATAATACCCTGTTAACCCGAGAAATCCTCGCAGCTGCTTTATGGTTGTGGGAACTTTCCATTCCTTAATGGCTTTAATTTTGTTAGGGTCTACTTTAACACCCTCGTGAGATACAATATGACCCAGATATTCCACCTCTTGTGCTCCAAAGAAACATTTGGATTTTTTTGCATATAATTGTTTCTCCTGCAATAGTTTGAGCACCCTGTCAACATGTTCAACATGATCCTTCCAAGACCTGCTGTAGATTGGTATATCATCAAAAAATACTAGCACAAATTTTCTAAGGAAGGTTTTGAAAATGGAATTCATCAACCCTTGAAATGTAGAAGGTGCATTGGTAAGGCCAAAAGGCATGACCAAAAATTCATAATGACCCTCATGAGTTCGAAATGCTATTTTCAAAATATCTTCAGTCTTCATTCTAATTTGATGATATCGTGAACGAAGATCCAACTTGGTAAAATAAATTTCTCCATATAATTCATCCAATAATTCACCAATCACGGGAATGGGAAATTTATCTTTAATTGTGAGCTTATTGAGCTCCCTATAATCGGGACACATGCACCATGATCCATCCTTCTTATGTACCAATACTATAGGAGAAAAGAAATAACTTTGACTAGGTTGAATTATACCCGCCTCTAACATTTTTGCAATCATACGTTCAATTTCACTCTTTTGGACATAAGGATATCTATAAGGCCTGATGTTTGGAGGAAAACTTCCTGGAATCAAATGAATAGCATGATCATGATCAAGAATAGGTGGGAGTCCTTTAGGAGTTTCAAAAAACTTGGAATGATTGTCCAAGACCTTTTGAAGATCTGCAGAAATAGATGATTTTGATGTTGGAACTTCTAGTGAGCATAATTGTGCAATTATGCTTCTTTTGTTCTTTCTTTAGAAGATTTTTCATGACATTAGAGCTTATTCTCTTTCCTGGCTTCCCTACAATACCCCATAATTCAACTTCCTTTCATTATGAAAAAAATTTCAAGAAAAGTTCTTAAAAATTAAAAGCTACCATCCCCAAAGATTGTAACCATTGTACTCCTAGTACAACATTAGCACCTCCCATAGGAATGGAAAGCATTGGAATATTCAATACATATTCCCCCATGGTTAGCTTGATATTATGGCATTTTCCAGGGCAATTTATAGTTCCTCCATTTCAACCATCACTTGACATTCTCGTGTTGGGTATAGGAAACAATTCAGTTCCTTGGATACCTTACAATGAATAAAATTATGGGTACTACCTGAATCAATCAACACTATTAACTTTGTCTTCTTTATATGTCCTTCTATCTTAAGAGTTTTAGGAGTGGTAATTCCTACCAATGCATTACACGATATGGTTAGACTCATTTCTTCCTTTTCTAGGGTTGGTTCCTGGTGTATATCCTCTTCTTGTTCATTTTCTTCTTCCTCTTCACAATCTATGTAAAATAATCTCTTCTTAGCACACTTATGACCTTTAGTTTATTTGCTATCACAACTGTAGCAAAGCCCTTTTGCTCTTTTTTCTTCCAATTGTTGTGTTGTCAACCTTGTAGGTTGTTTAAATCTAGGATTAGCAACACTTCCCTCTTTATAGAAGTGAGTGGTAGGCTTCCTTGTCGCCATAATTTTACATTCAATTTTTCTTGCCAACATGAATGCCTTCTCCAATGAATCAGGTTCCAAAATGCGAACTTCATGTTGGATGTTATCCTTTAAAGTACCTATGAAGAGATCAATCCTGTGTTCCTCTGGAATATCAGTTACCCTTATATTCAATTTTTGGAAGTCCTCAATGTGCTCCCCCACTAAACCCTTTTTTTGAGATTTATCAATTGGCTAAAGAAGGTGTTGCTCTTTGTATCCTCATAATGTGCTATCATTTCCTCCGTAAAAATTGACCAAGTGACAATTTTTTTACGGGAGCAAAGCCATTGATACCGTACAAATGTATTTTGTTCTAAATGTAAAGTTGCAATGCATACCTTTTGTGTGTTTTGTACGTTATGGAGATCAAAATATTGCTCCATCTATAGTATCCATGTTACAGGATCCTTTCCATCAAACTTCCTCATATCCATTATTGGAATATGGTGGTTCTTCCCGCCAACATTAGAGTTTATGAAATCACGATTAGCATTTATTTTGTTCTCATCATGAGTTTCCTCTACTATATTTTCACCATTAGGAAACATTTGTTGTATCAACTTTGTCAAACCTTCCATGTCTGCTTTTAGATCATTATTCATGTTTTCCATTTTTTCATCGATCTTAGCTTTCATGTCATCCATCTCAGATTCCATGCCAGCTTCCATGCCTTCTATCTTAGCTTCCATGCCATCTATCTTAGCTTCCATGCCATTCTTCAAACCATCCATCTTATATTCCACACCTTTGTTCAAACCATCCATCTTAGTTTCCACGCCTTTCTTCAAAACTTCCATGTCATTTTTGTTTGCTCTTTGCGAGAGCGAAATTTGTTGCATTTGCTCTTGTAAATTTGATGTGTCATGTTGCCATTATTTATCTTCACGAGTCATAGTAGAGCCTTCTAAAGGCTTAATGGGTGTTGAATTATTTTTAGGGGCCATTTTAGAATCTAATACTGATATATATTCTACAATATTCCCTTGGAATCAATTCAACTTGATTCTTAAAACAAGACTTATGCAATTTGGGAAAAAAAATATACACACCTTTTACTTGCTTTTGAGGAGCTCTATATTGAAATTGAATTATATCTATAATTGTAGATCCTCAATATATGAAATTTGGCCTTGTAGTATCCCTCTGAAGCTTCTTTCAAATGTCATAGGTTTGACCTAATTCAGATTCTTCAAGGAAACGTTATGTCAAATCTCCCACAATGACCCAATTATGGACTGGTTAAGTAGAGAGAACTTGTACGACTTTCCACGTGTCATTTTTTCCTCCTTTTTCTCTAAAATTGATAGAAAAGAAACTAAAGTCCGTGTACCTATGGCCATGTTTTACATCATTCGAATTCGATGCTCAAAGATAAAGTTATGAAGATTTTACCACGATAACCTCTTTGAGATGAAATTCGGGAGCCTGAAAAAGACCTAACTTCCACAGATCATATCTCCGAACATATTGTGAACCAAGCTTTGAAAGTTTGCAAAGATATTCCTCAGGATTTCATATTCACTCTCTAAAAATTTTAGCTTCTGAAACTTCGTAGAAAAAAAGTTATAGCGCAAATTCCGTGATGACTTGTTTAGGTTAAATTCAGGAGCCTGCAAAAAGCCCTATCTTCCACAGATCATATCTCCGAAAATATTGCGAACCAAGATCTGAAATTTTACAAAGATGTTCCTCAGGATTTCGGCTTCGCACTCTAAATATTTCAGCTTCTGAACCTTCGTAGAAAAAAATTTATAGCGAAAATTCCATAATGACCAGTTTGGAGCAGCGAAAACCCTAGAATCCAAAGCTCTGATACCAGATGTTGTGAAACCAGCTCCAAAAATAGAAGAAAAGAGATATCAATGTCTTAGAAATAAGCCACTTCGAGGGGGAAACCTCCAATACATTACATGAATTAACAATTCTTGGATGATACAAATTACAAAACCTCCTTTCCATATATAGGAGTCCATGTTGCCACAATGTAATCCTAGTTGGGCCACAATGTAATCCTAGCCGACCTAACAGTAATAATTTAAGGGCACAATAATAACAATATGGGGGTTACAAGGGTACAATAATAACAATAAGTGGGTTACACTAACAACAATAAGGGACTATACTAGTAATATAGGGGCCTAACAAAAAGTTGGCTATGTGTTGGTAAGTTTGTCATATGACAGTGTGAGACAATTAGCTGATGTACTAAGGGCTCTTGTGAGAAGAATTTTTTATGTAATTGTTTCATGATAAATGATTAATATTCAATAGAAGATAGTGGGGTTTTTAGCTGTAATATTTCCCTGGGAAATTATTTGTGTTGTGTGTGACTGATATTTCTTCATGTTCATGTGATTAGCGATTGTGTTTTTAATTCTGCAAAAGATTTGTAGAAGAGATTCAGTGTTTAGCTTTAGTACATTGTTAGATTGGGTGAATCCAAGATATACATGCTTTATGTATAATTTCTACATGGTATCAGAGTATAGGAAATTGCAGAAGTGAAGCAGGAGCTGAGTTTGTGACTGGATAAAATTCGAATTTGCAGAAAGAGTTTCTTGGTGCTTTAGCTAATTCAAGATCGAAATGGCTTTCAAGGGCTTGAGGTTAGAGTATGCACTCGAGGGAAGCTCAAAATAAATTTCTTGGAAGGATAGGATGGAGTTAGTACTCAAAGACAATGGCTTGAAGGAATTCATTGACAAAGATGTTCCTAAGCCAGATGTTGCAGATGTTGCCAATCTTGATGCATGGCAAAAGAAAGTGCAAAGGAGTTGAGGATCTTGTTGGAGGGAGTATGAGACAACATTGTATTAAGCCTCCATGGGAAATCCACACCATATGCAATGTGGAAGGCTTTGATGAATCTATTCCAAATAAACAACGACAATAGGAAATTGACTCTCATAGATAAACTTAGGAAGATCAAGATGCAAAAGGGCGACACCATTCCAAAATATCTCATGAAGTTTGTCCAGTGTCAGGATGAACTGGGGAGTGTGGGAGTAATAGTCGCTGATGATTATTTGGTGAGCTTGGCTCTCCTAGGACTTCCCAAGAGTTGGCACAATTATCAAGACTCTGTCAATGGAAGGGAAAAATTGCCAGATTGGGAATGACTATGGTCGGATTTGGTGCAGGAGGAGTTCAGACGGAACACTAGAGATGAATATTCATCTAATAATGAGGATGAAGAGGATTGTGCTTTGTATGCCAAGGAAAAGAATGGGAAGGGGAAGAAATTCCATTATAAGTCTGAGTCCAAAGGCCAGAAGCAAGACATCTCCAAGGTGAAGTGTTTTCACTGTCACAAACATTAATTGCCCACAAAAGAAGAAGAAGAAGAAGGCTACTGTATCCGCAGCTGATGAGGCCCTTGCCTCATAATTTTATCTTGGCTTCTCATTGATCGCATGCATGGTGTCCAGTGCATTGGGATCTATGTGGTATTTGGATAGTGGCGCTTCCTTGCACATGACGGGAGATAAGGAACTTTTTAGTGACTTGGAGGAGAAATATCTTTGGATGCATATTGAGATGAGTGAGGATGGACAGTACAGTTCTACCGAGATTGGTACCATTACCTTTCAGAGGGATTCAAGTAAACCATTTCAATTAAAGGATGTGATGCATGTACCAGGTTTGAAGAAAAATTTGGTCTCAATTGTAATGTTGGAGGACAACGGTTATGACGTTGTTTTTAGTGATGGAAAAGCTTTGTTGTGACATAAAAAATGGGTAAATCCAAGAGGATATGGATTCTAGTTAATAATATCTACGAGCTAGAGTTAGATGGCTGCGTTGCCATGATGGGAAAGGTAGAAAAAGTGGTGAGCCAGGATGAGGGTGAGTTATGGCACAGGCGATTGAGCCATCTTCATCATGGAGCCTTGAAAGTCATGAAACAAATTTCTACTGGATTTCCAATGGGAATACTTGCTCAGTTAGATATATGCAAGGGTTGCACCATGGTGAAGTATGTAAAGTCTGCTTTTCATGAGAAGGAGAACCGAGCTTCGGGGATCCTTGAAGGAGTTCACACATACGTGTGTGGACCACTCTCGGTTGCTTAAACAAGAAAACATAAGTCCTATGTAATCTTTGTTGATGAATTTTCTCATAAATACAAGATTTTTCTCATGCATCAGAAATATCAAACATTATCTAAGTTCCATGAGTTTAAGGCATTGGTGGAGAAAGAGTCAGGGAAGGAAGTGAAGGCTCTTAGGAGCGATAATGGTAGAGAATACATCTCTAATGAATTCAATAAATTCTGCAGCAAAGAAATAATTTGAAGAGAACTCATAACACCTCAAAACCCACAGAAAAATGGGATCCCTACGAGGAATAACAGAATGATCGCGGGTTGTAATATTCCAAAAAGTTAGCCTTCATCTAAATGGAATATTATAGTTTGTTTTATCACTAGGTAGGTGAATAAGTGGGTGGCGAGACCCATAAGTATCCTAAGA
Source organism: Pinus albicaulis (assembly GCA_034641835.2). Classification (NCBI taxonomy): domain Eukaryota; kingdom Viridiplantae; phylum Streptophyta; class Pinopsida; order Pinales; family Pinaceae; genus Pinus; species Pinus albicaulis. The sequence goes on along the minus strand of CM076576.1, from coordinate 780,582,272 downwards.
AGAAATAAAATCACTTCAAGTGTGAAAGGATACCTTTTTAGCAGCTAAATGAAGCACCTCCAAGTGTGAACAGGGGTTAGATCATGTTGATTCAGGCAACTTTGACCAAGTCAACAATGCTGTTATGGAGGAGTGGAGATTAATTGAGGAATAACATAGTTTTGGAGGGAGATTGATTTCATGAAGGAAATGACCTAATTGAGTGGGGCCAAGGGCAAGGAAGCTCATAATATATATAAGGAAGAGGATGGAACCCATATGGGGTTATGATTTGGATTATTATTTTTTGTATGGTATGCTTAGACTACTTGCATTCTTTAGTTGTTTAGTTGAAATTGTTGTGTTGTTTAGCACCGGGTGTTCCCGAGCAGGAATCCCATCTCTTTGCCTGAGAGGCCTCTTGGTAGAGCATTACATTCATTTCCACATTCTATTTTTCATGCCAAGCTACAACTTTCTTCATCAATGCAGTTTCCACAGGTTATTGTGTTGTGTTGTAGGGTGTTGCAGTGGAGGGTTTAGAAACCCACTTTCTGAGCTAGTTTCTCATAGGAGGAAGGATTCCTTCTCTTAGGAGATCATTTTGGAGGGCTCTTGGACATATTTCAGATCTTTGGAACCATACCAACTATTTCCTATCATTTCCAGCGTTGTTCCAGCTGGGAATTGCATTATTTTTCAGGGCAGCTCAGTGAGGGATCTTGTGGCTCCTTTGGAGTGTTTTCCTGTGATTGAAGGGTTAAACCTTTCATTGGAGGAGGAATTTGAGAGGATATACATCATATCTACTATAATTCATCCTTCTACACTCATGTGCTTTAGTTTGCAGTGAATATTCAACCCTAGGGCTTTATATCCCATCTTGTATAGGGTGTATTTCTGAAAACCCTTTTCAGGTTCTTTGTAGGAGTTTGTATTAAGCCTAGATTTGTATTGGGAATATATTTTGAAGGATATAACAACCCTACATATTTTGTACATTATTTTTCTGTAGCAGTGTGTTTATAACTACATTGTAGCAGTTCTTTGGCTTTTTTTATTGTGACAACAACTCATTTGTGGGAGTGATTGTTTATGGGAGGCTTGTTCCTTCATTGTATATGGTTTATGCCTCACTATTTATTATGATTTGCTGATTTAATACATGATGTTATGTCTCCATATTGTTCTCCAATGTTCATGAGTTGATTTACAGTGCTATTTCCAGTTTTGTGTTCATATATTGCTGCATTCCCCATTCGGGAATATTACAGTGGTATCAGAGCATAATCTTGGCTTAGCCTATGGATCTCAGCCATTATGCTATTAGGGGAATAAGAATAAGAAGAAGAAGAGATGTACAAAAAAGGCAAAAATAAGACTCCATTATTTGGAGGAAGAGAGGAGGGGGAGCTCTCAAAGCTTCTCTTTCAAACTATGAAGAGCATTAAAGGAGATCTCAAGAAGATGAGAAGGGAGAGAGAATCTCCAAACGAGTTTGGATCTGAATCAAACTCTAGATTTTCACATGATGAGTGTGAGCATGCAACCACATGCTATGATTCATAGCGCAGTCATATTCCCAGATCTACTATGAGGGAGATGAAAGAAGAAGAAATGCCTAGGAGGGAAACTCTTAGTGATTATTTGCAAGAATATGAATCTCAAACTAAGAGGTTCAGAGATCATATCACCTTCCAATAGTTTTGCAAGATCAAGGTGGAAAGGAGCAAGCAACATGATATGGGTAGATTTTTTCTATCTACTTTTGATGGTTCACCGAAATTTTCAACAAGAGCTTGGTTGGAGGAGCTAGAAACCTATTTGCAGTAGCACCAAGTTTCAGAGAAGGAAGCCATTAAAGTTGCAACACTGTAATTTGGAGGTAATGTCTATGCTTGGTGGATATTTGAGTCTTTTTCTTTAAAAAATGCACATACCTCTACTTATGAAAAGTTCACTAGGAGGCTAGTGGAAAGGTTTGATGGAAAACATTCTCGAACCCTTTTGATGGAGTTAAACAAACCAAAAAAAACCAAACTTTTGCATGGGTTGAAAGGAACTATAAAATCAACTCCATTTCAGAAAATTGTTGAAGAGGCTCACATCTTGCATAATACTTCGCTAGAGGAAAGATCTCTATCTCCTATTCTTGGACAATAGGGCATGAAGATCCCTTTTTCAAAAGAGGATCCTCTTATTTAGAAAGTGACTCCCATTCATATTAAGGAAGAAGAGAAGGGTGGGGGCAACAACGTTGTCATATCTAGAGCATATCTAGCACATCACGCAGAGGTATATGGATCACTTGCTCCAACAAGAGGAATTCTTGTATCATTCCAAGAAGTTCCTGAGGATTTCATATGTGGAGAACAACATGATTGTGAAACCTTGCAGATGGAAGGAGAAGGTAGGGAGGATGACCACCATTACATGATGAAGAGCACACACCCCTATATATCTCAAAAGGTTGATGCATAGAAGAGGCAGAATGATTTGCGTAGTGAGAGCAGGGACATTTTTTTCCATCCATATGTGCAGTCTACTCTTGACATTGATGTCTCACTGCATGGAGGCATTCCACCAGGGAGACCACCAGATCTGGAGATGATGAGATATGCTTCCCATGGGGTTGCACCACTCTTAGATCCCGGAGGGGTAGACACTTTGGAGGGGTCTATTACAGCATAGAGAGTCTGGGGTAGACTCATTGACGAGGGAGACATTCTCCCATTTTCAGCATTACCCACTCTCACTACATATTCTGCGCTGACAAAGGTTGCTACAGTGTTGGGGGATGGCACCACCTTGGTGCAAGGGAGCTTCTCCATGGATGTGGAGAAAAAGAGGGTACTTCCTTTGTGGAAGGAATCCTCCATGTATTGGAGTATATCGAGGCCACTCATTCTTACATTGGCCAAGATCAGGAGGTTCTCTTTGGATGGTTGCTTCTCATGGGAAGCCAACTTCCAAAAGCCACCACTTCTATTTGAGTATGAGAAGCTACATGATGGGAATGGCAGCACTTTGGAGGATGAATTTGGCATGGGGGATGTCAAAGGAGAAGACAACAGCATGTGGGGAGCTCCACATTTAAGATCCTCAGCGTTGTCCCTTAGGAGGGTTGGTCCATATTGGAGGTCTCAACTTTTGGTAGAGTATTCCAAGGATCTTGGTGCTTGCATGATTCTTAATGACCCGGAGGGAGATGATAGATACATGGTGGAGGATGAGGTCATATATTCTTATGGCAGAGTCTTATTGACTAGAGATTTTGAGCTCAAGGAGAATCTGTTACATGCAGCACATGCGAACTTTCTTTCCTTGCACTTTGATGCATTTAATTCTTTGATGGAGGAGTTCACTTGGGAGGGCATTCAACAGGATGTATATTAGCATGAGGAGAGATGCATAGCCTAGATGGTAATGGAGAGGTTGTCACAACCACTTCCCTACTCATTGAGAGTGAGGGAGAACTTTCAGTTGAGCCATTTCAGCTCAATGACCAAAGTACATAGTAGAGAAGGTACATTTTTGAATTATGATTTGTACTTATTTACTTTATATGAGAAACATGTTGTACCAAGGAGGCTTATCCCTTCTTGTATATTGTATATTTATGTACTTGAGGCCATTTTCAGCATTGATGTTGGCTATGATATTGGTGGTTTGTGGGGGAGGCCACATGATTCTTGGTGTGCACCATTGAAACCACAATTTGCTTTTATGGTCCTATCTTGTAGGATGATTGTGGAAGAAAAAAAGTGGCTGAAAAGACACTTGTTATTCTTTTTTTTAGGCAGGAAGGGGATGCACTGTGCTGGTTCCATATGAGGAACTATGATCCACCTCCCAGTTTTCATATGGAAACTTGTTTTCATTGGTTTTTGCTTCCATATATTGGTGATGTTCTTATGTTTATGGGAAGCCTTGTTGGGAAAGTGGCACAAGAGTTGGAGGTGACCATGGGGAGTATGATCCTCCCTAATTTACATGTTTCATGTTTCAGGAGAAACAATGGGCAAACCATGATTTCCACACTACATCTCTTGTCTTCATATGGGAGGGGCCATTTGGAGAACTTGCGTTTTTGGAGGAGGCACTTCATGGCTGGTTTGTTTGGTGGGGTAACTTGGGCCATTATTGGAGGCCATGAAATTTCAGCCCAAGATCAACAAAAACCCCATACTTACCATAAATGGAGAGATAAACAACTTGGATAGAAAAATCTAATCTCTCCATGTAGCCCCAATACATTGCATAAACCAGGGGTTGAAGATTTCTTTGATGAGCTACCCAGGATGGTTCATTTCATTTGGATGATAGCATGGGTATGGGAGTCTCTCATTGGTAATGAGGTTCCCCATGTTTGTCATCACTCCTACCTTGAGGAGGCCATTGGAAAAAAAGAAGGTTTCCACTTACACCTTCCACCTTTTCATGATGTGAACCATTGGGTTTTTCATACTTGGGAGGAGCCATTGAAGGGAAGATTTATTGCAGATTATCTTGAGCAGTGGTGGGGACTATTGATGAGGAGGCAAAAAGAGGAGGGGAGGAATTTTATCTCTCCCTATATAGTTTCTTGAGGACAAGCAACATTTTGCAGGGGAGGACTATAATATTCCAAAAATTTAGCCTTCAGCTAAATGGAATATTATAGTTTGTTTCATCACTAGGTAGGTGAATAAGTGGGTGGGGAGGCCCATAAGTCTCCTAAGTAGTAATAAAAAAACTTCAAGTGTGAAAGGAGGCCTTTTCAGTAGCTAAATAAAGCACCTCCAAGTGTGAACAGGGGTTGGATCATGTTGATTCAGTCAATTTTGACCAAGTCAACAACACTGTTATGGAGGAGTGGAGATTAATTGAGGAATAACGCAGTTTTGGAGGGAGATTGATTTCATGAAGGAAATGACCTAATTGAGTGGGGCCAAGGGCAAGGAAGATCATAATATATATAAGTAAGAGGATTTCAGCCATATGGGGTTATGATTTGGATTATTATTTTGTGTATGGTCTGTTTAGACTACTTGCATTCTTCAGCTGTTTAGTTGAGATTGTTGTGATGTTTAGCACCGGGTGTTCCTGAGCGGGAATTATATCTCTTTCCATGTGAGGCCTTTTGGAAGAGAATTTCATTCATTTACACATTTTGGTTTTTAGGCCAAGCTACAGCTTTCATCATCAGCACAGTTTCTGCAGGTTATTGTGCTGTGTTGCAGGTTGTTGCAGTGGAGGGTTTAGAAACCCACTTTCTGAGCTATTTTCTCATAGGAGGAAGGTTTCCTTCTCTTGGGAGATCATTTTGGAAGGCTCTTAGACATATTTTATATATTTGGAACCAGAACAACTATTTCCCATCATTTCCAGTGTTTTTCCAACTGGGAATTGCATTATTTCTTAGGGCAGCTTCAATGAGGGATCTTGTGGCTCCTTTGGATTGTTTTCCTATGATTGAAGGGTTGAACCTTTCATTGGAGGAGGCCTTTGAGGGGATATACATCATATATTCTATATTTCAGCCTTCTACACTCATGTGCTTCAGTTTTCAGTGAATCTTCAGCCCTAGGGCCTTAGATCCCATCTTGTATAGGGTGTATTTTCGAAAACCCTTTCCGGGTTCTTTGTAGGAGTTTGTATTAAGCCTAGATATGTATTGGGAATATATTTTTAGGCATATAATAGCCCTACATATTTTTTACATTATTTTGATGTAGCAGCATGTTTATAACTGTGTTGTAGTAGTTCTTCGAAATTTTGTATTGTGACAATAGCTGATTTGTGGGAGTGATTATTTATGGGAGGCTTGTTCCTTCATTGTATATGGATTATGCCTCACTATTTGTGTTGATTTTCTGATATAATACATGATGTTATGTATCCATATTTGTCTCCAATTTTCATGAGTTGATTTACACTACTATTTCTAGTTTTGTGTTCATATATTGCTGCATTCCCCATTTGGGAATATTACAGGAAACATGAGTGATGTTGCATGATCAGGGCCTACCAATGCATTTTTGGGTGGAAGCATGAAACACTGACCTTTATGTGTAAAACCATTGTCCTCATAGATTACTTGGTATCATTACACTTGAACAGGGTTTCACTAGTAAGAAACTTGATGTTTCACACTTTAAGATTTTTGGCTGATCTGTTTATGTGCATGTGACCAAGGACGCCGGGAAGAATTCGGAACCAACTGCTGAGGTTGGGATTTTTTTTGGGTACATAGAAACACCCCATAATTATTGTGTGCATTTTCCAAACAACAAAATGATTGTTGTGTGAAGGGATATAAAATTTGATGAGGGGAAAGCCATGTGGTTGTCCCTTGAGAGGGAGCTAGAATTGCATGCAGAGGAGGAACTGTTGGTTCCCAACGATGAGTCTCAAGATGTGAATCAACCACATGAGGAGGTTCATGGAGTAGAGAAAATCACTCATGCAGATCCATCCATAAGAAATGGTGGAAGGCGCAGCATGAAAGATGATAAGCTCAGAATTGATGCTACATAGAATGTTGGAGCCCCTACTTCACAGTGTAGAGAAAGACAATATTCTCATTGATTTAATGGATACATTTCTCTTATGAGAAAATGTATTGTGACTGAACCATATTCCTTTCAGGAAGTAGTGCAACAACCTACTTGGGTTGATGTAATGGTGGAGGATTATAACTCCATTTTCAAAAAAAATGCATGGGAGATAGTCCCAATACCGATCGACAAATCAGTGGTAGGTTCGAGATGTATCTATAAGGTAAAGCAAGCTTCTAATGGGAGTGTGGAGAAATACAAGGCCAAATTTGTGGCCCAGATTCTCATAGATCGAGGGGATACATTATGATGAGACTTTTGCGCATGTCGCAAGGTAATCTTCCATAAGATCCATCCTTGCACTCTTAATGCAGATGGACTGACACATTCATCAGATGGATGTGAAAACTACATTTCTCAATGGGATCATTAATGAAGGGGTGTAAATAGAGTAGCTTGAAGGTTTCAAAATATTCAACAATGAACCACATGTGTTCAGGCTCAAAAGAGCATTGTATGGGCTGAAGCAAGCACCCCGTGCTTGGTACACTCAGATAGAAAACTATGTCACTGGATTGGGCTTCACCAAAAATGAAGCAGATGCAAACTTGTACCAAATTATGGTTGAGGGTAAGCTATTGATCATTATTATTTATGTTGATGATCTAATTTTGACTGGTGATGAGAAACTAATACACTCATGCGATTATATTGCAAGGGAGTTCGAAATGAAGGACATGGGAATCCATCATTATTTCCTTGGATTCGAAATATGGAAGGAGGATGGTGAAATTTTTGTGTCTCAAGGCAAGTATGAAAAGGAGATACTGGGTAAGTTTAACATGGAGAGCTTCAAACCCATGGATACTCCTCTTCTGGGAAACTGGAGGAAAGAGGATGGTACTTCTGGAGAGGTAGTGGATGCTACTGTCTACCAACAGTTAGTGGGTTTTCTAATGTATTTTGTGAAAACGAGACCAGACATTTTCTACGTAGTTAACCAGTTGAGTCAAGCTATGGTTAAGCCTACCAAGCTCTTTTAGAAGGTGGGGAAGCATGTCCTGAGATACCTGAGGGGTGCATCATAGTATGGTCTATGGTACAAATAGATGAATGGATTGAAGTTGCATGGCTTCATGGATGCGGATTGGGCTAGAAGTCCATCGAACAGAAAGAGCACATCAGGGGGGATCTTTAGCATTGGATCGACAACAATTTCTTGGTACAACAGGAAATAATGATCCATGGCACTCAGTTTAGTGGAAGCGAAATACATGGCAGCAAGTTAAGCTGCATGTGAGGATATCTAGATGAGAAAGATCTTGGTTGGTTTGTTTGGTTCTCAGATGGATCCGACAGTGATTCATTGTGATAATCAGAGTTGCATTAAACTCTCGATTAATCATGTGTTTCATGATAGGTCCAAGCGTATAGATATACGGTACCATCATCTCAAATATTTTGTGTATAAAAGGATCATTTTGCTTCAGTGAATTCCCATGGAAGATCAGGATGCAGTTATTCTGACGAAGGCACTCACCTGGAGAAAATTCGAATACCATAGAAACAGTATCGGGGAGAAGGATAATCCCTTTCTTGTTGAGAGGGACTATTGAGATTCAACAAGAATATTTAACACCCATGCCTATTGCAGTAAGCACCTGGTTGCATTCCACACCTAGTTTCATTAAGCACCCAGACTAGGCTGGGGCCCAAAGTGCTAATTTTTGGGTGCATGTCTATTTTTATTATCCCTTAATTTAGATGGACATTAAACTCTAATATATTCTCAATGTGGACTTGAATGAGTTAAACGAAAGTGATAAATTCAGATAGCTAGTGGATTTCTAGTTAGAGGTTGGTTGGTGGGACACGCAGAGTAATTATAGTTGTAACAGAGTTTGAAGTGTAGTGGTGCATGAGTTGGTGCAAGTTGTAAACAATTTAAATCAGTTAAGTGAGTTAAACTCAATTGTTGTAGCTGTAACTAAAGATACACTAGTGAGAGATCTAGTTAATTAAATATAATTCACAATTAGTGATCTCAGATGAAATTGAGGATTTACTATTATTAGCTGCGTGCATGTCAAATCCAGTGGAGACCGAGTTTATTTCTAGGTGAAAGGGAGGTTGACTATCAATTGTAGGATTATCTCCTTGCAAACATGCAGGAAAAAACCCATTTGAGTGCCCATGATACTTTCACAGTCAAGGCAGGAAAGAATTCCTATGTTTTAGGGATCTTTACCATCAGGGATTGCGCAAGAAATTCAGGCTACTTGGAGGCTGAGAATTGGCTATGTGTTGGTCAGTTTTTCATATGGAAGTGTGAGACAATTTGCCGATGTACTGAGGGATCTTGTGAGAAGAGTTTTGTATGTAATTTTTTCATGATCCATGCTTAATACAAAATAAGATATAGTGGTTTTTTTAGCTATAAGCTTTCCCCGAGAAATTATCTTTGTTGTGTGTGATTGATCTTTCTTCATGTTCATTTGATTAGCGATTGTGTTTTTAGTTCCGCAAAATATTTGTAGAATAGATTCATTATTTAACTTTAGTAAATTTTTAGATCAGATGAATCCATGATATACATGCTTGTTGTATAATTTGTACATGATCTTCTTCATGATTTCCTTCAAACTTGGGTATGTCAAAAGGAAGTTTTGTAGGTATAACTGGGCAATCTGGGTTATGGAGAAGAGGTTTGTTGATCAATTGATTAAACTCAGGGACATTAAAGCTAGCCATGAAGGGTAGCAATGGATTAGGAGTGAACATGTTGGTTGAGGTTCCATTAGTGGTATTACCCGAATTAGGACCTGAGTTACCACCTTGGTTTCCTTCACCCACGTTGGGGCCTGACATGGTGGAGATACGAGGTTGAGAAGACGCGAAATAAAAGGAATAACTAGATGAATCCATAGAATCAGAGTCAGAAGAACTTAATGGAGGATTGGGAGGATTAACTCTAACTCGACGAGGAGTAATACATTCTAACGAGAATGGAGGGTGAAGGCATCAAATTTGCTGCGAGAAACTCCTAGGGGGGGCAATGATTTCAAGAGAAAGACGACACTAAGGACTAAAGGGTGATATGATAAAAAGAGTAACAAACAAAAAGCAAACACCTAGTGCAATGGTGCCAAGTGTAAACTAACTATATATTGATGCTACTCTAATACAAGGAAACATGTCATATAAAAAAAATGACCTCTAGCCTATAGGTGATCTAAATCCTCAAACAGTCCTAAATATATTGTTTTAGATCACATTCCAAATAACTTCTTACTTGACATAATCTCATCCCTGCAAGCACATTTTTCCAGAGAAAGGTGGGCTAGAGAACCAACTGCTTCCCACAGCCAGTCCTATAAGGTGTTTTCCTAAGATTGGTAATTATGGTTACCTTCATACCATGGGGGTGGTTGAGTCTTGAGATTCTTGGTGATCAAAAATTGCATGGAATTCCATACCATGGGTTGGGTAGACTCGAGGATAACTGCTTGCACAATGACCTAGCCTAACCCCCTATGAATCAGGTTTCTTATTCACTTTGGCTTTGGATCGTGGGATGGTGAAGGACTCTAAGATCCCTACAAAGTTAACTTTTATTTCTCAATGTAAATGTTCAATGGGTGTTATTGGAAGCCTATCCACTGATCCTACACCTAACTACACAAATTGTTTGGTCGTGATGCCCAAGTGGGTTTAATATATATGTGTTAGATTATTAAAAGCGACATGTTTCAAGTCCTGGCTTGGTGTTGTTAACTAAGCTCACATTCACTTAGGGTGTGAAAATGTGTGTGAAAAAATGTGTTTAGTGTATGAGTTAATTGAGCATGTTTGATGATGTCATATGCTGCTAAAGTAAAATGCTGGAATACTGTCAATAATGCTGTAAAATAAACAACCAATCAAACACAAACCCCACCCAAATAAGGCTATCAAACAACTAAAAATGGAGAGGTAAACAAGCTAGTCAGAAACACACCAAAATTCCTAAAATATCTAATGTCAAAGGTACTAGTATCTAAAGGCATTAGGCGACTGAAAATGGTGCAGACAGGCAACAAAAATTAGAGGTGAAATATGATATAAAGGATAGGAAAGAAGCTATAAAACCTAGGACACTTATGGGGATCCTAAGGGGGAAGGCAGGAGAAAAATAAAAATGGAGTCAAAATGAATAAATAACCTATCCTAAAGGGCTTAAATAAAGTGGGTCATACCTTGAAAACTAGTGGCAAAAAATGTCGAAACCTTAGAATCTTCACTAAGCCATTCTCTTCCTAAAAAGGTGGTGGTGTACTACAAACCCTATGGGTTTTTTTTCTTCCTCAAAGAGAAAAAATAAGAGTTTCCAGGCATATGGGAGACTGAAACGGAGGTGAGAAATGCTTCCTAGTACATAGATAACGCTCTCGCCAATTTTGGAAAAAATATGAAAAATTCTCGGGAAATTTTCAAAACGCAAGCACTAACCTAAAATAGGTGTCAAACACATATTTTGGGCCAAAAAATGCGTTATGGAGCTTATAGCATATATGTGGGGCTAAAAGGTTTGTTTTTCTCCCGAGACACTCAGTGATCAGATATCGCACAAATGTTGTCGTCTCTTGTTTGGCTCACACCCATGACTTGTGGAAAAAACCAGAAAACCACCAGAATCGAAAAATTTGATAGAAAAATAAAATAAAAGATATAATTAGAAATTGAGAGGCTAAAAATAGCTACAAAAAACCCTGAAAACATTGAAGCTGAAGTCTCCCAAGAAACTCAATTGTTACACCAATGGAGTAACCATTTTTTGACGACAAATCTCATTAAAAACCTAGTGGAGTCGCCATTTGTTATTATGAAATTTCTTGGAAGATGTACCAAAAAGACATCAATTAAATCACAGGTGACTAGTCACCCTAACAACAATTATGGTTGCTTATACTTCATATCTACAATAAAAATGTGAGAAAATCCTGCAGAAAAATAGATGTATGTGATCTAAAATGATAAAAAAAAAATAAATTTTATGTAATAACCCAATTATGGAAAAGAATTTGAAAGAATAAATATTTTTTTAATAGCACCCGGTGAAGGAGATTTACAAAAAGGGTCGTAAATCCCCCTCCGTGGGATGGGTCCTTTGATGTACTTGACGCTTCAATATTAGATCTTCCTCTCTCAATATGTGAAAAGCCAAACAATGTGTACAACTCTAGTGGGAGTTCAAAAGTATGGAGATGATAATGGCGACAATGAAGAATGAATGAAAAAATATTATATATAACAAAGTATTGGGTTGATTTCGAAAAGGGAGAATAATAAAATATTATTGACCAAAATCTAGATCTAACTATTAGAAATAATTTATTATATTTTTGGAGAGGGAAAAGATATTCTTTTGGAGAGGGAAAAGATATTCAGAATGGTCAAATATTTTTATTTAGAAATAATTAACAAATAAAATGATTTATTAATTATTTCGAGAATATTAAAAAAGTGTGAAAATGAAATAATTATTAAATAGTGATTTAACAATTATTCCAAGAATGGAGTTAAGGAATAATGAATAAATAATGATTTATTTAATTATTCTCCTGGTTTTTTAAATTTTATTCAGAAATAACTTGATAAAAGTGTTTTATTAAATTATTTATTATAGTGAAAATGATTTTAGTATGCTAAAATTAAACTTACATGGTGTATTTCGATCCGCGTAGTTAGAAATGGCTAGGTGATCATTTTTCTGTGATAACATCTCTCTCTCTCTCTCTCTCTCTATATATATATATATATATATATATATATATAGGGTGGATCACCTTCCACACAAATTTCATGTGGGACCCCTATTCCACCTCATCCCAAAAATAAAACTCCGAGAATTTCCTTTGGAGTCCCCTATTGGAAAAATCAAAGAAGAATCCTCCGGGGTTACATGGAAGTTGCAACTAGTTGTGCCAACATATCAACCTACCAGGAGTACTAAATCAGTTGCATGGGTCACAAGTAAATGGGCCCACAATGCCATGTCATCTTGGGAATAGAATCCTAGAAGTTTGCCTTCAATCCCCTTTGCAAATACTCTATGGTGCCTTTGAGTTAAGTCATCATGATTACATGGAGCACATACGCGTAATATTTTCCCCATTGGTTACATATAACACTATATTATGTGTAATCATACTAGAGAGGCCCCACTCTTTTCACATCAACGTGCGGATAAAATCCCAGTGGGATTGCACCAAACTCAACAGGAGTTCGTTGGGATGAACGTGTTGGGGTGACTTCATTGTTTCTCGACACTGGGATGACATCACAAACTAAAATTTACAGGTCATTCGATGGAAGGGATTGTGCTTACCAATCAACGTCGAAGATTCAAAAATGGTTTCTCTACCAACGAGCCCCATTATCCCGACAGATAACTCCTGGTGGGATCTGCACCTTCCTCCACTTGAAACATCCGGGGTAATTCCTCCTGGTTATGTGGACAACACTGATTCTTCCACGCATATATAATGGCTCATATCTCCTCTCCTCTGCATTTTGTCGTGGCTCTTTTCCCTATGGGAATACAAGGTGCAAGTTCCATTTCCTCTTGTGCCTAGGGTTTGCAACTCGTGCTCGTTTGGTGAAATCAAATATTTTATAAGTATATTTGACTGAGCCTTTTCCCTAGGCCTCCATAGCCACAACACATGTGATCATGTTGGTGTCTCAACTAGCTATCCCTCCTAGTATTTTAGGGAGACTTGGCTCGACTCTTATTCTTAAATGCAAGGGTATATATGGGTGTGTAGACATATATGTATATATTCCATGTGCTATCTCTTCTGAGATTTTTGCACAGCCTCAGCCTATCTTGGCTTGCGACCTGCAAAATTATATATATATATATAAAGAGGGGTACCCTTCTTAGCTTGCAGGATATCAAATAAGGCTTGATGGTCAAATTGTTAGTTTCATATCAATCATGACATATATTTTTCCATTCATTTACATTTAATCCCATTGGAGCTACATTTTATGTATATTCATACATTTATTCATAAATCGGATCCATCCTGGCTCTGCATGTAATTCATAGATTGAGGCCTACTGACCAAAATGTAGACATTCAAGCTTAGTTTACAAATTCATTCAAGTTTTTAGTTTACCGATGCATTTTACCATATCTTTATCTATCATTTTTCATACTCATGTCATCTGGACCAATTTACATTTTTGGAAAGAACAAAATAATAAACCCATTCTTGACATGTTTACTAATGGGTCAACCTCTCACCTCAACATAGGAATAGGGCATCCCTTGTTGATAATCAATCCATTTTATAGTACATTAAAGACATAATGCACTACATACACAATAATTTGATAAATTCAGACATTTAAATTATAAATGCATGAAAAAAGTTAGAAGAAAAAAATAGAATATTCAAGGATTTCAGTTAACACACCTCATGCACCAGGATCCTATAATCATGTAGCATTTCACAAAGGTGATCTTTAATTTCAATCCTCCCAGTCGTATGCATTCATTTACAATAAAACAAATTGGAAACAGAAGGGGACACTTCAATTTTTCACCTAACCATAGACCTATTGTTGCCATAATCACTTACAAAAATCACCCTCGAGCCAGATCCATGATCTAAGGAGACTTTATTTAATAGTTTTAGTAAGAGGTCATACTCAACTCAAAGAGCACAAGGATCATTTATAAAATCAGATGGTTTCGCAACTCTTTAGTCGACACCCTAAGTGGCGTCTTATCTAATTCTTGGCAAGCATCAATTTTTTTTTCCTTTGAATTTTCTTGAGCTCCTCCGGGCCTTAAATTATTTTCCCAGGGAATTTTCATTCCCTCCACTTTACAGGTATTTCCAACACTTCTCATGTGCTTCCCCAAGAGGAATATCCAACCCCAACATTGTTGTGCAAATTCCCTTTTATAATTTCGCATGAATGGATCTTCATGTTCCTCTTAGAATCCTCCTCTTCTTCTTTTTTCCTTATTATTTGCATCATAAAATTAATTAAAGGTGCTAGCTAAACCAACCTTGGTTTATCTTTCCTCTTCCCTATTATATCATGGATCTATGGTCCCACTCTTCTGGCCATTGCATAAAAATATACTCATTCATAATTCGTATTATCGTTACATAATATAAATTTGGGGTAAAGCATACCAGGGGTGTCATAGAGTTAAGTAGTCAAATATATCATATTTACCCTTTGTGTTCTTCATAATTGGTATATTTTTTATATCTCATCATATTTACATTTTTCATTCTTCGTACTCAATATCTTTTCAAGTCTTTTGCATTGTTCATACAATTGATATCTTTTACATCAAAGTGATACTGCTCGTTTACTCATGTATAAGACATAGGTTATCATTCTTATAAGCAATAGGTTTTTTATTTTTTTTGTTTTCCTATGTAGTTCATGGGTCCCAGAGATTGGTGACCACCACTTCCACATAATATTTGTACCAGACAGATCCACACAAAGAGATCAGTTCTTATCGGCTCAACCATGAAGCCTGACCACAAAAGTGTGAAGAGAAATAAACCCATAACCTCTTAATAGCAAAAATACTTTAACAATAAAGACTTGAATAATTAAACTAACCCTTAATGCTAAACGGTAGATTTTTATTATATATATATATATATATATTAAAAATATATTTTATTTTAAAATATAATATAAATTATTTTTCATTTATTAAAAATCTATCTTTTAAAAACAAATCAATAAAGTCATCTCAATTGCTTTAAGTTATCAACATAAAGTCTAGACTTCAAATTGTTATATATATATATATATATTTTATGATTAAAGTTTTTTTAAAATAACAACTCGTTAAAATCATTTTTTAAATTTTAAAATATAAATTTGAATTATTTTTCATTTCAACGAAGTCGACTCAATTACTTTGCGTTATCAAAATAAAGTCAAGATTTCACATGGTTGAGAATTAAATTCCTTTTGAAATAATAACTCATTAAAACCATTTTAAAATTTTAAATTATAACTTAAAATTATTTTAATTTATTAAAAAACCATTTTAAAATTGATATAAATAAAGTCAACTCAATTTATTTAAGTTAAAAAAGTAAACTCAAGATTTCATATTGCTATATTGTTATATTTTCTATCTTTAAAAGTATTTTTTCCATTAAACTAAATTACATTAAACTAAATTACATTAAAGGCAGTTTTATAATTTAGATGACTTTCTAACAGTATTATAAAAAAAGATTGGAACACTAATTCAATTTTAGAAAATTCAAACTCAATATTTCATATTTCTATATTTTTTTTTTCTCTGTCTAAAGTAATTTTTCCATTAAAATAAATTACATTAAAGGCAGTTTTATAATTCAGATGACTTTCTAACAGTATTATAAAAAGAGATTGGAACACTAATTCAATTTTAGAAAATCCGTCTGGTTTAGGAGTGTAAAGTATTTGGTGACCGAATATTTTGTTAAGTCCATCTAAAACCAAAAACTAAATTACTAAATATATATGTTAACTTAAAAGAATATTTATTTTAAATTTAATAATATTAATAATTAAAAAAAATTAACATATAAAACGATATTATTGCTCAATATCATTTTTCTTAATTTTCCATACAACAAAAGCTGTTGTAGCTAAATATGTTATCATACGTTCAAGGACAACAAAATTCCAGCCACAAAAGGTTTTATATTTTTATGTTTAGGTCTTTAGTTTTTGCGGCTTTGTGACAGATGTTAGTATTTATTTTTTTAATTCTAAGAATAAAATTGGTAGCTTTCAGAAGCATTGTCATGTTTCATAGAAAGAACACATCAATTGCCTTTGCAATATTTTAGATTATATAAATATTAATATGAAATACAATTTATAAGCATATAATTAAAAATTTAATATTTGCATTCATATGGTTTTTTTATAATTTAACTTGAGGCAGATTTGTAATAAAAATATATATGTTTTTTAAATAGAAAACAGTAGCAATTATAATAAAGTAGTCTAGATTCATCTTAACCAATATCAATTATAATAAATTAGTGTATATCCATCTTAATGATGAATCCATCAAGGACTTAGAAGGATCAAATATCTTTAGATACAAACCTCTTAACCAGATTTTATTTGTCTCGGCACTTGATACATTTGGGGTTAAGATGGATCTAGGTTGATTTTTATATACTCACTTACCATATCTACCCTGCATCTATCTCCCTCTATCTTTCTCTCTCTCCCTTTCTCTCCCATCTCCCTTTGTCTGCCCTGCCTATCTCTCTCTCTCCACCATCCAACTCTGTCACTATCTACCTCCCTCGCCCCTCCATCTCTACACCCCCCTCTCTCTCTTCCCTTTCTCCCCCCCTATCTCTTCTCTCCTCTCTTATTTTTCTTCCCTCCTCCTCTCTCTGTCTCCTTCTCTCCCTTGTCACTCCCTCTCTTTATATATTTCTTTATTATTCCCTCCCTCTCTCTCTAGCTCTTCCCTGTTACTCTCTATCTCTCTCTTCCCTCCTCTTATTTCAATATCTCACTCCCTCTCTCCTTCTCCCTCCCCCTATCTCCATAGTCCATCTTGCTCTCTTTCTCTCTCCTCCCTCACTCCATATGATGGAGAATTTTTACTCTATGTAATCAATGCTATATTTAATGTCTAAAATATTTTACATTTTAATTTTGATTGTGAAATGAGTTATGGTTTTTCTGCAATGTGGTATTTATAAGCCATGGTATTGGTCCATGGAATTGTAAGAAAACCTATTCACCATTTAATAATATCCATGGTAAAGTGGGGGTGGATATCCATTGTTAAGAAACTTGTTATATTGTAAGTTTATTATAAGTATTAAGTTTTTATGCTCTTATTAATTAAACTGGGGTGGATATCCTTGATTAGTAAACTTGTTAGATTCAAAGTTTATTGCAAATATTATGTTTTTATGTTCCTATTAATTAAATTTAAATAT
This sequence comes from Pinus albicaulis, assembly GCA_034641835.2. Taxonomy (NCBI): domain Eukaryota; kingdom Viridiplantae; phylum Streptophyta; class Pinopsida; order Pinales; family Pinaceae; genus Pinus; species Pinus albicaulis. The sequence continues at coordinate 780,564,757 of CM076576.1, read as the reverse complement.
GGTTATTGTTATCCAGAATTATGATCTATGGATAAATCAAATTCCCTAAATGTAGTGCCATGCATTTTAAAAAACGGATTAAATACTTTGCTATCACTTTCTCTAAGAGTAAGTAGACATGCAGAAAGATAGAAGAACCTACTTGTGATCCAAGCGCTTCCTATTCTCCTTCGGTCTCTTTTGCTATAGCTTCCAATCCAACTTAGATCACCATATTGATTCCTACATGTATAAACAAAGAACAACAAAGAGATTGCAATATACATATTCCTATTTATCTTAATCAGTTAAATCGATTTACCATGAAACATATATATCACTCAAGATTCCATTGCATGAGAAATAAAAACATAAACAGATACATATATGGGAAAATGAACAACAATATTTATTAAAGAGTAGAAGGGGAAGGTTACAACCAATGATCAATTTGATTACACCAGCTCCAGCTTCATCCCAGCCTCATCACAATCAACATCTCACCAGAACAATATCACTTCTATCACACTCTCAATTGAGAATCCACCAAAATTTATTTACCAACACTATTCCTTTTCTAGCACTAGGATTTGTGCTCAATTTATAGGGAAAATGATGGTAGTTTCTAAATCAATGACTTTCTAATAATAGGAAAGATATGTTCCCAAGCTCAGAGGTGTTAGATGGACACATGGATTCAAATTTTGACACATATGGAATCTTCTAGATGGCACTGGCCATGTGGAGATTCTAGAACAATGAGAATTTTGTTCCCATTTGACCAATGCACTCTTGAATGTTGGGAAGTGCATTGCAGTGCACCCTTGAATGGAGGGAGCTTCATATGAAACATAGTTAGTCCCTTGAGAGGCAACATTGGTGAGATCATATGTGATATAATATATACTTCAAACCTTGTAAATCTTGCAATATAAGTCATGAATGATTTTTTCTTCTCTTAGGGAATGTAGCAACTGAAATGATAGAGGATGATAGACCCTATTTTATTTGTCCTGGGATGACGTCCAGTTTTACCAGGTCATGGGGGATGATGTCCAAATTGACCTATAACAACTGCCCCCTAAAGCATGAAGTTTGAATAATAACAATATTTTTTGAATGATATGCTTTATGACGTGATGGGTTGGAACTGAAGCGGAGTGGAAACCTGCATCAATCTTACAATACATTACATCATGATATTTTCATCTTGTTCACGAATTGTTGAGGGAGGTCTTCCCATGCTCAGCACATAAACTATCTAATAACATGTACATAGTCCAGAAAGTCGTCTACATTAGAATGTTGCCCAATATAGACATGCCTATAGATATAGGCCCATGTTCGGGTGACAATCTATATGTATGGTCACCGTACAGATGATGTGTACAACAATCTTGAAATCGCAGCTCGGGTGGATGAAACTAGATCCAGGGTCTTCTTATCTCGTTTACTCGATCGTTCAGGTACAAGTCTAGCCATGTGAATATATGATTTGTAGTTGAAGATGGTAATACATCGTTTCATTACCAACCAATGATGTGAGTTGTTACCAAACGCAATGGAAACACCATTGATGTTAATGGCTCTCAAGGTACCGCAATACATTTCGTAAGGCGTGAATAGATGATTTGATGTCGAATGCCAAACAAAATCTCTTAGTTAAAATTCTAGAAATGAGGATCTTGTAGATGCTGTAACAAGCCTCATGGTACTAGAAGATGATGTTTCTAAGTAAAATTCCTGGATGATGATTTGATGTCGACAGGAAGCCACTTTATCGCGAAACGGGATTTACTGATTTCAGAGACAAATGTGACTTGACATAGCAATGTTCAGGGATGACTCTCATGAGAATGTAGGTTTATGAGTATTGCAGAAGGATGAGTGTGCACTGGATGACTTCTCTTGAACATATCGACGACACTGAGATAAGTTGGTAGCATTGAACCAAAAATGAAATGATGGTATGATGAACCATAGATATGAATGAAACATCAAGAATATTACCCAACCCAAAAAACCACAATTGTGGAGTGAAGTGTCATGTTCAAGAGCGACTTGTTACCATAAAAGTTCTATTCACCTTCCCAAATTTTCCCCGGTTATTTTTTGACGAGTACCTCTTATTTTTTAACAAGCTTGAGGAGGATAACATATGCTTGATCTATAATTCAACCCTTTGGGAAAATAATGTACATCATTATTTAATAATTTAACGAGTCTAGCGATGAATGAAAACCGATTCTTTCCATGATCAATAGGCCCATTGTTATTTTATGTTTTAACAAGCCTAACGATAGTGACAACCCGATCCTTTTTCATATTTACAGAGTTTTAAAAAGAGGACAAAAGAAAACTCCATAAGTACTTTTTCATAAAGTTGTCGCTCAGATCCAAAAAAGTGTAAAATGATATCTGAGAGAACCTCTTAGCCATGTTCGACTAAGGTTTTCCTTTTTCGTAAATACTCTATCTCAGTCAAGAAAAAGGGTTAAAATTATACTGAGTAGATATCAATTCATTTAATTTTACAAGCTCGAAAATACAAGTGCTCGACAATATTTTCACATTATCAGAGTCTAAAAAGAGCAAAAAGAAGACTCCAGGGGTTCCTTTTTTGTTGTTATCGAAGCTCGAAAAATAAATAAAAGTGCCCTTCAAGTCCTTTTTCATTTTTATCAAATCTTGAAAATAAGGATAGAAGTATGCTTTGTGGTCAAATCATTCTTGAAATAAATGTGCACGACTAATCTGCTATATCAGTTGTAAACCTATTCAGAACAACATCAAATGGGTTAAAAATACCTCTTTCATGATAAAAATTGAATAAAACCATAGTCACAAAAATAAATATGATTTTTGAATAATCAAATGACTAATTAAAAGAGTTTTACTATTCATTTTTACCATTTGAAAGTTAACCATTTTCATTTTGGAGCTCTGAACTTGTTTTTGCCCCCGAACTTTAGCTGTTGATTGCGATCGACCCTATGGACAATTTTCCTCTCCATTTGATCAAGGTTGGTGCCATAAACATCCTCTTGCCTTTAGTAGTCTTTTTGTTTCATTCCATTGTAAAGATTCAAACATCTGCGATGAAATGTAAAGAGGATTACCAACGTCAAGAAAACTCTAAAAAGAAAACTAAGACAGTAAATGAAAATCAACATCATATATATATACAATATAATACAAAAAATTACTACGCTCATGATTAAGCATAGTAATGTTTCAGATACAACCCATCTCAGGGCTGCGCCAACAGAATTCCATCGTAATCTACCAACTCGTAGGCACCCTTAGCAAAAACTCTTTCGACAATATAGGGGCCATGGCATATTGGCTCAAACTTACCTGTACCTATTACATCATCTTCCTAATGATAAAGAAGGACCAAGTCGCCCTTTGAGAAAATGCGAAGTTGGACATGCTTGTCATATTGTGCCTTTATAAGTCTCTTAGGCGCTTCATTGGCCAATTAGGCTTCACGATGCATTTCATCAAGATGGATGAGGTTAAAAATACGTGCTTCTTGATCAGGGGTGTAAGGTAACAAGTCAATTGCAAGTTTTAATGATAGTATTTCACATTGGATCGGCAAGATAGCTTCCATACCATACACCAATTGAAAGGGGGTAAATCCAGTTGCATTTATCACCAAGGTTCGGTACACCCACAAGGACGAGTACAGGATTAAATGCTAATTTTGTTTATGAAATCCTATCATTCATTGAACCACTCGTTTAAGAATCTTGTTAATATCCTCAAATTTTCCATTTGATTGTAGATAATAAGGAGTAGAACTATCATGTGATAGTCATAACTTGACAGTCAACTCAGTCATCATGTGATTGCGAAAATGCTTACCATGATCTGTGACTATAGCCTGTGGGACCCCAAACCATGCAATGGCATGATTAAATAAAAAAAATGTTGTTGTTTGTCATGTGTTGTTGAATGTAGGCATTGCAGCTTCGGCCCACTTGGTAAAGTAGTCAACCGCGACAATAATATAACTATGCCCCCCAGACGAACGAGGGTTACAGGTCATGAAGTCAATGCCCCATTTTGAAAATGGTCCCATAGAGACAAAAAGGTGCATTAGCACTGGCGGTTTATGGATTTTACGATCAAATATCTGGCACGCATGACAAATTCTGACTGTGAAGCTTCAGTCGTGAAATATGGTAGGCCAAAAGTAACCAGCGTGGAGTATCTTCTGCGTGGTAGCATATCCAGAAAAATTTCCACGACAAGCCCCAACATGACAATCATTTAAAACCTTCTTGGCCTCATCATGACAATCATTTAAAACCTTCTTGGCACCTTCTTAAAATTGCATCGAAACCACGACGATAAAGGGTATCGCCGACGATCATATAATCTTTGGCTTGGTATCGAATATGTCGTTGGTCAGAGCGAGAGGTATCAAGTCGAAAATTCTGGGTGTGCAGATAAATGATAAAATCCCCATACCAAGGATAAGATGATCCAATAAGAAACAAAGAATATACAGGAATAGATGCTTCCGACGTAGTAGCAGTACTATCAGAGGGAAGGTCATAGAGAAGCTCAGCCAAAACTAAAGACTTCTTTGAATTCGATTTGATGAATTCCAAATAAAATTCCTGAAGAATGAAAATCAATTTCGAATACTTGCCCCCCAACAACTGACTTGATAAAATATATGTCATGGGGTTGCAATCCGAAATGAAAATGGTCTTCCACAACAGGACATAGTTGTGAAATATTTGGAAAACTTGAACAGTCGCCAAGACAAGCTTTTCTACGTACGAATACTTCACTTCGGTATGATTGAGATTACGACTTAAATAATAGATCGAATTTTCTATCCCATTTTCTACTTGGACCAATGCCATATAAATGGTCATATTAGCCACGTCGATATATAAGAAATAATCACTCTGACAATTGGGGGGATACATTAATGACGCCCAGACAACAGTATCCTTGACAACATCAAAAGAAGCTTCTGCAACTTGGTCCCAATGGAAGGGAATCACCATTTTCAAGATCCATGTAAATCCCTTAACCATTTTGGCATAGTTGGGTATGAACCTCCTTAGTAAGTTAGCATTTACCTGAAGTTTTTGTAACTGAAGAAAATTTGATGGTGCATCCAAATGAAGAATGGCCTGGACCTTTAATGGGTCTATTCAAATTCCTTCTTTTGAGATGAAAAATCCTAGAAAACAAACAGAACCAACACAAAACACACATTTATGTGGATTGAGGTGTATTTTATAGTGTTGCCAATGTAAAAAGATACCTCTCAAATGCATTGGGTGCTCAGTCTGATTTCGTGAATGCGGGGGTAAAATTCATCGAGATAGGGTTGAACAATGTGCTTTATGTCATTGAATGCATAATCCATTGCCCTTTGAAAATTTTCCCCAGCATTCTTTAAACCAAATGGGATTTTTTGATAAGATAATGTGCCCTTGGGAGATATGAATGTTGTGTTATATTGGTACTCTGGGTGGATATTGATTTGATTGTAGCTGGAAAAGCCGGAAAATCTATCCATGAACAAAAATATTTCGCATCTAGCACAATCATTAATAATCTGGCCGATAAAGGGAGTAGGATAGTTTTCTTTTGGAAAAGCAATATTGACATCCCGATAATCGATGCACACTCTGATGGTTCCTTGTTTTTTTATGACAGGAACGATGTTGGAAACCCACTCAGTTAGCAGAATAGGGTAAATAAAACTAGCATGCAAAAGTTTTTCAAATTTTGATTTAATGGCAGCGACCTTCTTCAGATGAACAAGATGAAGGCATTGATGTACCGACTTGACATTAGGGTACATATTAATAGTGTGTTAAACGATACTATTATCTATGTCTGGAATTTCCTCATAAGACTAAGAAAATACATCACGAAATTCATGAAAGAGAGAGTGATATGCTTCGAGTTCTGATGGAGAACAAGACATGTCGACATGAATGTTTTCTACAATGTCGGGTTTGGTCAAAATATCGATATAAATGGTTTCTTTAATATTTGATAAATTTCGCTCGGAATCGATTGCATTAATAGGAAAAGAATTCAAAAATAATGTTTTGATCGATGGGTGATATAGTTCAATAAGGTTATCTTCTTCATAATCTGGAAGATGGGAATGATGATGATGATATTCCCATGGTTCTCCTTCTGACATCATGGTTTCCATAATATTCTGATCTATCAAGAAATTTGAGGAAAAACGATCAAATGGAGTACCATAATCTAATGAACGATCAACCCAAACGACCGACGATGATGATTTCAGATTCGCCGCCCAAGCCATATATATTGATTGCTATGCCAGCTCAATTGGGCTGGGCAGCAGAAACTCATCCAAAATAACAACTTCGGAATCACCCTTACTCTTCCTTAAGCCAGATGGAGTGGAGGATATCATGTAGCAGGTCTCTATGCTTGCAATTTTTGCCGACGTCACAGGCAGTCGTAATGCAAAGGTTCCCATGAGAGTGGGATCCTTTAAGAGTCCAACACCAATGTTCTGACGTGCAATTTTGGGTGCATAAACTAACGGAACAATTCCAGTTACATAGGAATTGAAGGCAAAGAAATATAGTTGATTGATCACTGTGATAATACCTTTATGTGGAAAGGCAATCATTCTAAAATATGTAGAAAAGATTGCAATAATAGCATATACCCATGGCCTTCTGAGTAAAATATTGTAGTCAAGGGGTTCGTCAATGAAATCAACTTCAAAATTCATTATTTCCCCCCCAGTTCAACATGTAGGTTATTGATAATACCACAAGGCTTATATGTATGTCCATCAAAAGATTTGAACATCGTAGGCGATTGAGATAGGTATGGAGAACCAAGTGAATTCCAACAGTTTAGAGACATAATTCACGTAGATGCTCCATCATAAATAATAGTACGATGAACAAGGTGATTGAGAACATTTACTTGGATGGAGAATGCCAATTCTGCTGGTAATTGTGGCACATATCCTGTACGATTAAAGACTACAAGATTGGAATCAATCGGATCAATTCCACCAATTGCCGACAACAGTGCATGCTTATGGAAGGGACAGTTTTGTAGCACCTTAAGCAATGACATAGATGAAGGGTATTGAGCCAAATCTTTAACTATATTACAATTTTGAGCAACTATAGCTCGAGGATTAAATGTCGATTTATGAACGACTCAGTTAGGTGGCTTGATTGTCAATTCAGGAATAACAGGTGGTGGTATTGATTCTGTAGACGGATTTGTGGTTGAGGTAGTAGGTTGATTAGTAGCCTGACTACTGTAATATCTATTATGCATCGATACCAAAACATTATTCGATGGTTTCGTGATAGACACATAAGCACTTGTGAACTAGAACCTGGATCCATAGCAACCAATTTTGTGTCTGGATTCGGAAATGGATCTATCAACACAACTGACGCATGCAAGGTCTTATCCATTTTTATACTTCAACACAGTGAGGACAGTCCTAAACAAAGTGTTCCTCATTACATATTATGCAAGGGTAATGATGTTTCCGATTTCCAATTGATTGATCAGATGATATTTCCTGCGGGGTAGAGTTTGTTTTTTCTTTGATTTCCCTTTTTTCTTGCTTTCGAGTTGCTTGTCACTTTTTCCCTTGTCATATGAAACGACATGGATTTTGGAAGAAGGCTCATGATCAGATGCAGTAGATTGATGTGTTCTTGCAGTACCGATCATACCGTCTCTGGCATGAGAGTCCTTTGATGGACAAGGAACATTAAAATTAGATCGCGATGCATTAGGAATTTTCTCGTAGAGTGTGCCAGACTGAGTATAAATCAAGTCTAAATATTGGGCAAGAGAAATTACCTACTCTTCAGTGATGATGCCACCCTTAGCTACATCGTCAGTTATAGATGGTAATAGGGACATAATGAACCACTCAAAAAGGAGCTCATCAGGAGAAAATATATTAACCAGTCTATAACAACGACGCCAGTCATGAATATGATCATAAATGTGAGTAGAATTAGTCTGTTTAAAATTAGTCAAGAGTTTCATTCTAGTTTCATATCATATGGTTAACTAGAAGTGGGTCAAAAATATAGTAGCTAGGGCACTGAAATTATCAAAAGAATCTCTTGGTAACTCACTATACCATTTTGTGGCTGGACTAGTGAGCATACGCTCAAAAAGACGTAGTCGAATGGAGTCATCATTTAGGGATTTTGATGAACATCACAAATGATAATTCATAACATGAGTCGACGGGTCTTCCCCGGGGTTTCCATTGAACTTAGGAATATCCAAGGTAATTTATGAGGTATCACATCCACCAAGGAGCATAGTTGATTATATCATTGGTGAGTCGGTTTAAATCTGGTAATTCTAAAGTTGTAACAAAGGGAAATTGTCGATTGACGATGGTTTGAGCATAGCTAGGGTAAGATGGAATTTCTTTCTAAACAGGCCTTTGAGCACCAACATAAGGAATATATTGCTGGTAACCCAGATAGGAATTTTTTTTATAAGCAAATGCTTGAGGATTATGTTGACCAAAACCTGGATACGTTACTTGTTGAAATGAAGGTTGTGGCATTTGTGCTTGTGGCTGCTAAGGGGTCTATCCACCAATGTTATAACTCAAACTAGGATAGCTTGGATTTGGTTGAGGATAGGTATAACCTAGTTGTGGTTGTGACATCCTATAATATGGTAATACAACTTGTGAATAAATGATTCCGGATACAGGTGGTTGTTGTAAACCAACCGAAGAAGTTGGAGTCTGAGGGCCCAATACTTCAGTGTATTGAGTTGAAGGACCTGCTTGAGATGGTTGAGGTACAACAGTTTGAGTCTATAACAGGGGTAAATATGTACAAAAAGTGGAGTTGTTGTGGGTGCAATAGGTTGAACCGGTTGATACAAGTGTAAAACAATTTGTGGTTGGATAGGTAGAGTGGGCTACCATTGACAAACATTCATTCTGACACTAGGATGACCAAATAACAATGGAACTGTTGAAGTGGGTGACCATAGGTTGCCCCCTAGCATGAGGAGTATAATAAGATGGAAAATATTTTTCTCCAAACGTAGGGAGTCTAGTTGATATTGTATTGGATGGAATATACCCAGATGGACTGGCTTGATATTTCCCTGCTGACGTGTATAAAGGATCAAGTCGTTTAGTACTTACTATATATTTACCGGTTAGAATACTAGACGATGACATTGGTGAAGTCCATGGGTTTGAGGATGCACTAGAGAAGGTTCCAGATAAAGATTGGTAACTAGGTGGGATGGAAGGACCACCATATAAATGTGACTCTGGTGAAGTCATGAACATCGATCGGGTAGCGAGGGCAGGTGCTGTCACAATTGGAATAGATGGTCCAGCCGAAGAGGTTGGCTCAGACATGGTTTTTTGACCAAATGTATACCTTATTGGATCTACGGGAAATCTAATAGACACAGGATCAACAAGAGCAGAGGTAGGTGATTGAGGAAAAGACTCGTACAGGTAAAGCTCCGCCAGAAATGAGTTGGAGTTAAAGGTGCTTCATCTTGTCATATTTCTTCAATAGAAACTAAACCAGGTGGAATGATTTCACTGTCAGGCCCAAAGCATATTTTAGGAGGTTGACTACGCGATATGGGAGACTCAATGGCTATAATAGATTGTGGGACGACCGATACAGGAACAAATTTCAGTCGGTTGACTTCAGGATTCAAATGTTCTAGCAAAAAAGAGTAAGATCTGGATCAACTTTCAGTTGAACAATGTCGGGTTTGGGAGGTATGGTCTCGATTATTGGATGGATCGTGACCATGGGCAGCCGTGAGGACTCCACCTCAAAAATAGTAGATGAACTAGGATTTGTAGAAACAACATGTCCCATCTCTGGTATATGTGAATATTATGTCACACCAGAGGTACTGATAATAGTAGTTTCGGTAGAGCGATGTTGCCTTCGCTGACCAGAAGTGGCTTCTATTGGTAAAGGTGGTTTCAGTGTTATTCTACACGAACGACGGGGAAAGGGATGTTCTTCTTCGACAATGACAAATTTAATTTTATTACCAAGACAAATAAAAAAAATAAAAGGGTAATTCTAGGCAAAATGTTTACCAAGAAACTATGAACTGCATAATACCTCCTGGTGAACCAAGAAGTATGGGAAGGCAATCTCCCCGAATGTTGTGTTCGGTGTATCACAATTTACAAGGTGGACAACTCGGTTCACTATGGATGGATAACAACCTTAATTTTTCCTCCCAAATATACCTAAAGGTACGTGGAGGCCCAATTCCATATTAGTGCTATCTAATGCGAAACCACACAGTGAGAGAACCCGTTTATACTTTTCATACTAGAACACCGCCCGATATAACTGAAGGTACGTGGAAAAGCTCTGATATACTTACGTATGTGGAGTGAGGTATCACACTCGGAATGTATCGCAGAAAATTAATGACAATAGCTATGTTTTACGATGTTGGAACATATCTCTAGCCTAGACCTTCTAAATGTTATCGTTATGGTTACAATGCTTTTTTAGGTGAATTGATGTAAATTTTAAGTTGATCTTGTTTATTGATTTTCCTTTCAAGGCTCACTGCAATGATGTGATGGAAATTCCTAAAATGAAAACTAAAATGATAAGAAAATTTTTCAATTTTATATTTTTCAATGAAAATCCTAGCTACTAAGGGAAAGAGCAATCATTTTTTGGAGAAAACAACAAAGAGCACAAACTAATATGCAACTTTCCTAACTTGTTCCTATGTGAAACACATAACTCACTATATGCATATACAGGTTTTTATTTTCAGCCCCGTTAATGTGAATGGAAAAAATAAATTATATGCATCAAATCAACAAAAAAAAATGCTTTCTTCTTTGAGAAACAATGAATTTAACAACAATTTATCTTTTAGGAAAAATGACGAATGGAACTACAATTTTTCCTACAGGAAACAAAGAATTTAACGACAATTGACTTTACGAAATCAAATGGATCTAATGCAGAAATAAAATAATTTGAAATTGATTTGTCAATGATAAATAAAAACACTTAAAGAGACATTGAACAAACTTAGTTTTCAAAGGAGGAAGAATCAGGAAAATTCACTAGTCTCTAGGAGGCATCAGATAATTGAAAACACAGCAAACAAATGTCTAAGAATGATGGCAATGAAAAATTAAAATGGAATTTGGTTGGCTAAGGGGGGAACAGAGTCTATAAAGGGAGACAGTGCATTGCAATGCACCCCTGAGTGGGAGACAGTGCACTACAATGCATTGTGTCTTTACTAATGGTGTGTTGGGCACAACATCGATTGAAAATTAAAGCTACAAAACACACTTCTAATGCAATTATTTGATTCAAAAGTCTAATAACTGAAATTATATGCTATTGGGTGGATAATCAGAGGCAAAAACACCAGGAATTAAAGGAAACTCCCTAGTGGAGTTGCCAATTTGTTATGCAGAATTATGATCTACGAATAAATCAAATTCCCTAAATGTGTTGCTATGAATTTAGAACAAGATATTAAAGACTTTTCTATCACTTTATTTAAGAGTAAATAGACACACAGAAAGATAGAAGAACCTGCTTGTGATCCAACGATTCCTATTCTCCTTCTGTCGCTTTTGTTGTAGCTTCCAATCCAACTTATATCGCCAGATTTATTCCTGCAAGTATAAACAAAGAACGGAAAATAGATTGCAATATATAGATGTCTATTTATCTTAATCAGTTAAATTTATTGAACATGAAACATATATATCATTCAATATTCCATTACATGAGAAATAGAAACATAAATAGATACATATATGGGAAAATGAAAAACAATCTTTATTAAAGAGTAGAAGGGGAAGGTTACAACCAATGATCGATTTGATGTCACCAGCTCCAGCTTCATCCCAGCCTCATCAAAATCAACATCCCACCAGAAAATATCACTTCTATCACTCTCTCAATTGAGAATCCAACAACATTTCTTTACCAAAATTCTTCCTTTTCTAGCACTATGATATGTGCTCAATTTATAGGGCAACTGATGGTAGCTTCTCAATCAATGACTTCCTAATATAGGCAAGACATGTTCCCAAGCTCAAAGGTGTTAGATGGACACATGGATTCAAAGTTTGACACATATGGACTCTTCTAGAAGGAACTAGCCATGTGGAGATTCCAGAACAATGAGAATTTCACTCCCATTTGACCAGCGCACCCTTGAATGTCGGGAAGTGCGTTGCAGTGCACCCTTGAATGGAGGGAGCTACATATGAAACACAGTTAGTCCCTTGAAAGGCAGCGTTGGTGAGCTCATAAGTGATATAACATATACTTCAAACCTTGGAAATCTTTCAATATAAGTCATGAATGATTTGTTCTTCTCTTAGGGCATGTAGCAACTGAAATAATAGGGGATAATAGACCCTACTTGATTGGTCCTGGGGATGATGTCCAGTTTAAGCAGGTCATGGGGGATGATGCCCAAATTGACCTATAATAGTTATGAAGTAGTTATTAGTTCCTTCCAAGGCAAGACTCTAACAATATATTTGTGTTTTGATTACTATTAGTTTAACATTGACTAATGCAAATTTTAATGTTTATCTTTGAAAAATAAATATTTATTTTTCATTATTATTAAAAAAAATGATTTTCAAACATTTGATTGGACCATAATTTGAAGGTATTATTTACTTACATATTTTGTGTTATAATTTATGGCTATGGTTGCAATATTCCTGTAAGACTTTTAAATATTTGTTTAGTGATATTTTTGAAAATAAGTTACACTCAAGTAAATAACATGTCTACCATAAATTACTTCTCACCATAGTTTAGCCAAGTCTTAACATATAAAATGGATAGGAATAAAGTGTAAAAGACATATTTACAAGAATTATTTCTCACCATTATTTATTTTCTCTTAAGCGCTTATGTCGGAGTAAAATTGTAAATGTGAAACCTTACTATTGGTTACTACTCACAAAACTTTATGCAAGTTCTTCTACTTGAGAAAGTAATTTACTTATCCACTTCACATCTCACTTTAAGTTGCTTCAAAAACAAGAGAATAGGGTTATTTGTCTATCAACCATTATTAATTTAGCATTGACCAATGCAACTGATAATTATTTATGAAAATTTTCCCATAGCATAATTTCTAACTTGAGTTGGAGGGGCTAAGTTGCCCTGAAAAAATAAATTACAATATAAAAAAAATGGATTTTATTATTTTTATTACTTTTGACATTTTATTATTAATTAACATAACATTTAATTGTTCATGTTAAATGTTAAATATTTATTCCTACACATCTACTACTATACTGGGTTGTAGAGTGCCTCTTGGGGCAACAACAAATATATATATATAATTGAAATTATTATAAAACTTCAATAATTATTAATATGAAGGAGATGTCATGAAAATATTTTAATTTCATAAAGTAATTAAAACTATATATAAATATAAAACTTGAATAAACTATTTGAATATTTATTTAAGCCCATAGATATATATCGATGTTGACCATAATAAAATATTTTAATGTTCAAAGGTACGAAGGTATGTAAGAAGTAATTGAAAGAATATATTTGACGTACACTCCTATATGTCAATAATTTTTTAAATGACATATTTCCTTTAAAATTTCTCTTCACATGACTTTATTTTATTTTATTTTATTTTTCCCATCATTTATATATCATTTTTTTTGTTATTTGTTTTTGTGAGTATAAAAACATTTTTTCAGTATAAGTTTTTTGTTTTGTCTTTTTAATTTTTTTTACTATGGATTGACCATAAAATAAATTTCTATTACTTTAAAAATATCAAACATGTTTTTTTTTTTTTTTTTAATATAGAAAGTTATTTTTCTACTATATATTTAATTTCGCTAAGTTTGAGGAGGTCACTCATCTTTTTCTTTTCCTTAAGGCAAGAAAATTCTCTTACATGCATTAAGAAAAAAATAAAATTCCACATAAGAGACTAATTATTTTAATTAATTAATTAAAATTATGATTTAAATCTAACTATTGAATAAACATCTTTATGTTATTAGATTATTTACTATGATGTTAAAACACACTTTCAGTCTTACACAACCATTTTTTTTTTTTTTATGAATAAATGTGACTTAGAAATAAACAAATTGAAATTAAAACTCATTTACTATGTTTTTAAAGCATACTTTCAGTCTTAAGCAACCATTGAAATTTTATGAATAAAAGTGACTTTAGAAATAAATAAATTCAAATTATGAGTATACTTTTTTTTGGGGTAAGTTATGAGACACAGAAGAAATATTCCTTTCATAATTCCATCCTATGAGACTAGACAGCTCAATTATTTTGATTAATTAAATAATAATAATAATAACTATAATTATGATTTATGTTTCATTATTGAATAATCATATTTGTCTTATTATATTATTTAGTATGATTTTAAAGCATAATAAACATGACTTCAGAAATAAATACTTTCAAATTAAAACTAAATTACTATGATTTCAAAGGATACTTTCAGTCTTAGGCAACCATTAAAATTTTATGAATAAACATGACTTTAGAAATAAATAAATTCAAATCAAAATAAATGAATCCTTGAGAAAAAAAAAATTCTTACATAAAATCTAAACTAGTTGAAAAGATTAAAACTTACATATGTTGCATCAAGTTGGTGTGTTGTGCTTGATTGGATTGGTGTATAGAAATGGATTACACTACTCTTACATTCCATAATGTATTTCCTCAAGCCTTTAAATAATTTTCATTGTAACAAATACCATGGGAGAAACCCAGGGTTGTTAAAACCTGGAGCTAAAAAACCGTCAATTGAGACTAAATTGGATCTAAAAAAACATGGAGCTAATGGAGACTAACATGGAGCTAATTGAGGCTCTTTAATATGTAATTTATAATTTATAGGGAAAGAAGTGTTTCCTAGATCACTATATTTTTTCTCACTTAACAAGTCAAGAAGGTTGTAGAGGCAAATGTTTTCGAGATGAGAAAATACGTGACTAAAACCTTGGAAATCCAAGAGAGAGTGTTTTTCATATTCAATCATATTCGTATCACAACATATGCTTAAATTTGGATGTAAAAATACTTTTAATTTTATCCTTATTCTCCAATAATATCTCCTCTTTTATCCCCCAATGGTGGAGCGAAGACTGGGCATCCTTATGCCAACCTTGCTTGAGATGGAGGTCAGAGTTTTGTCTAGAGTTTTAAAAAAAATTGGGAGCCTCTTGGATTGTATGTTGTTATTAATTTATTTTTTAATACAAAATTAATATATGACATTAAAAAATTATATATAATAATAAAAATTAATGCAACATATAAATAAAATATTTTAATAAAGGTTTAAGTAATATTGATGTGTATTTCAAAATATTTTAATAAAAACACATTTTAATGTGGACCATGTGATTCATAAATAAAATATTTCAATTACCATGCCAAATAAAATGCTTTAATGACATATTTTTATATATTATATAATTTTTAAAAGAAAAAACTATATACATATTATATTTAAAAATTGAATAAAAATCCCACGGGGTGTAGAATAAACGATGATGGGGTGTATTCTTAAGTCACACCATGATGTGAAGGTCACAGGTTCTAAACTCCATGGGAAAAAATCAAAAAATCTTAAGGGTTGGTGTGGCCTAGGTTAGGTATGATCCATGGGTGATTTTGATGGCTTAGATGCCCCTGGGTCGTGGTCTCTCAAGCCAAAGGTTAAGTCTGTAATCATCTCTCGAGGACACATACAACTTGACCAAAAAAAAATTGAATAAAAAAAATTCAGGTGGTTAAAACATTTCAAGTATTCTTACAATTCTACATTTTGATCCTTTTTTCAAGTATATTGTTATGTCAAAATCCAATAAAAATTTATTGGAATTGGAAGTTTGTATATTATTCTGTCAATTTGTCTCAAATCCAATAAAATTTTGTAAGAATCGCAAGTGTATATATATATATATAACCTATCAATTGGGTTTATGTTAAGTGGTTGAGAGGAATGATGAAATTTTTTATAATGGATTTGAGCCTTTTTCTTAAGTTCTTAAGCTTGAGTAGTCCCTTTAGGAATGAAACATGTGTATTCCTCATAGGCAATAGATATATTATTTGAAAAAAAGTTACATTGTAAAAGAAATTTAGATTTCAAAACAAATTTATGTTAAAATATCATAAAATACACCATCATTACTACTCTAAATTAACACAATATCTAACCCATACCATGTACATATAGACCTCAATAAGATATGAGAATCACGTTAAAGTTTTACATTTAGATTAAATTCATATAGATTGAAATTTAAAACAAGTTTGTTGGTGTGTTTTCAAACAAGGGCTACATGGTAGCTATTGCTTGCCTCTTAGTTTAAATGTAATTAAATTAAAATAATAAAGGTATTAACTTCAAGTTAGTATTAAGGTTTATTTAGATTCATTATTCTCGCAATGAAAAATCTAATCCTATCGAGCAACAACAATAATAAATTTTTGATTAGTTAAAAGCCACTCAAGTAGGCCAATAAACTTCCCTCTAACCTTAGCAGGAGAGAGAATACATAAATTTTGAAGCATTATTATATCATATATACTTTAATTTGATCCACAAATATATAGAATAATTAGTGATATTGTGGTATTTTTATTTTTAACTAATTATGTGATGGTTGTTGGTTTTAAATTCACTGGTTGTAAAAAATGTAATATGTTAAGTAACATGATCAGTGTGGTATAGCTCATGTGTAATTGTCTCATAATTTTGAAAGTTAGATGCTTTTAAATTATATTTTTTAATCAAAAGCTAATCAAAGTCATAAACAAATTACTAAAAAAAAAACATATATACATCTCAATAATTTCTAAATAGAATAGCTATACAATATATATAAATAAACAAATTATGAAAAATAAAACTGTAATGTAATTTTTTTTTTAGTTTAAAATGTTTTGTGGTCAAATTCAAGTGTATTAATCATAATTACAAGATATGTTTATTCAAATACACAAAAAATTTAGTTTTAGATGAAAAATGGAAAAGAAATAAGGGAAAAAGGATGAAAAAATGCATTATAAGAAAAATAGAACTATGGCAACCCATTTTTGAAATACTATCTCTCTCTATCAGCATGTATTTTTAATTTAATTGTTCTAAATATTAATATTTCTCCTTAAAAAAAAAAAAAAATTAATTCATTCATAAAATAATAATTAAAAATTATTTGGTAATATTTTTACAAAATTATTTTAAATTTAAATAGTTAAATTAATTAGTTTTAAAGTAATATATCAGGAAAAAGATGTATATACAAGTTTATTCAAATACTC
Source organism: Pinus albicaulis (assembly GCA_034641835.2). Lineage (NCBI taxonomy): Eukaryota > Viridiplantae > Streptophyta > Pinopsida > Pinales > Pinaceae > Pinus > Pinus albicaulis. The sequence continues at coordinate 780,547,385 of CM076576.1, read as the reverse complement.
TATTTCGACAGGGGTAGAGTTAGCAATTATAGATATAGACCATGATTAAATAAAGAAAAAGCCAGATAATGCAGTTATAGATATAAACTGTGCTTAAATATAGAAAAAATGAACTTGCATCAAGTTGTCCATCATATTGCCTTCAAATGGAATAATATTTCCACTAAAATTGTCTTTGAATATGTCATGAAGCTACAGATGCTTCAGTGTAGATTGCACATTGACAAGATTATGCTTCTATAACTGTGTAGAGCTTACACTTGGTTCAATCTTAGATCTTCAACAACTACTAGTGAAGGAAATTTTTTGAATTGCTTGATAATGGCCACATGAAGGACATTTGGTATGTTATAATTGAAATTAGTTTCAATGTGCAAGGTAATTAAAACTAGTTTATGCACAAAGAATTAGGTCTGTGATTGTAAAAACTGGGTAGGCAATGAGGAAGTGGCATCCAAAATGCTTACTATGGTTACATGGAAAAAGTGGATGAGGAAATGGAACACTTCAGACTGTAGTATTGAGAATCAGTTCTGCAAAAATAAAACTGATTGATATAGACACATCAACAAATCGAAAGGAATAGTCAATCTAGTGGTTGAGACAAAATTAAAATTGGTTCAATAGAACTTATGAAAACAAAAATTGGCTAGTTGAAATGGGTACCTGACCTGTATAATGAAAAAATCAGATAGAAACGCTTACAATATTAAGTGGGTTTGGAGCTGGAGAGACTTAATCTACATGATATAGAGATGGAATGGGTTTCACTGATTGTGGAGTTGGTGAGATCTCAATGAATGATGTGAGCTCATTAAATGTGGGGACATCAACATTTATAATAGAAAGGATCAATCGACCCTTAGGACCTGTGTATGAGTTTGTAGGAGATATTTGTGAAGCGATTAATAAGCCTGCTGAAAATGTAAAGCCTGTGGACAATGTGAGGTATGTGGAAATTGGTCAGGTCACTAAAAATTTTAATAAATTAGAATTAAGTGGCTTAATACTCAATCAAGAAGATGCACAATCATATGTAACTATCAGAAATTTAAAGATACAAAGCACAACTAAAATCCCTTGTGGGGGTAATTTTTCTGTGAAAAACTTAGATGTTGGCAACAATGTTTATGTACTCCAGAGTCAGGCTATCCATCAGCATGAAAGTCAAACCAAATATATTTATAACTCTTAATTATATTAAAAAAAATATCTATTTTTTTTTATGTGAATCATAAATAATCCAATGGAATTGTTACTGATGTTGGAATTTGTGAATAAAATTTCAAAACTTATGAACGACTGGGGAAATTAAAGTTGGGGAGTTAGATTTGGCTGCTGAGTTAAGCATAGATCTTGATGGACCAAGTGAAAAAACCCTTGAGCTCAGATGTAAGTGTTCAAGGGCTATCTTTTCCATCGTTGGATAAAGAATTGAAATGGATTCAAGTCAATAGAAAGGAGAAAAAAGATAGAACTGCAATTACTGTCCAATGCAATTACTGTCCAATTCATGTTGGCAAAAGCCTTACAATAAATTGTTTTCCAGTAGCAAGCATATCATGCATGATGAGGAGAAGAAATCAAGACTCACATGGAATATTTCAGACTGCTTTTAGAGGAAATCTGGTAGGCGCCCACTTCTACAGTGTCCCACTTCAACTCTTATGCTCAGCTATCTTAAGATATTAGATGATTCTGCCCAAAATGTGTACCTACCCTTCTTTGCTACCCAGGTCTTCGACCAGTAAGTTCAATGACATGGCTGCTTCATTGATTGGTAGGTGAAATGCTTATGATTCTCAAGAGATTCTCCGAGGGGGTCTCTGCGACGGATGCATATATGCCAAGCTTTCGAAGCCTTGGTCTACTTCAATTCACACCCTAAAACGCACTGGAGAAATTGAGGCCAATAAAACCAAACTGAACTGATGGGCACTAAGTTTTCAAATGTACCTGTAAATGAAATCCGGAACCCTAGAAAACCTGCAAGAAATGGAAATCCAATACACTTATTAGAACTGCGAGGAGTTGATTGCAAAAAAAATTGCTACAAAACTTTAAAAACATACATTTTTGGGTTGTTGAAAAATTACCTGTACAAATGAATCCTGCCAAAAAAAATTGCAGAATTGTCGATATCTGAGTGAAGAAAAGATTTTTGAGGTACGACGAAGCATAAATGAAGAGCAACTGGATTCCTCCTATTCATCCGCTAAGGTTTGGTCTAACTGCAGCAGATCAAGAAATCGATCTGTTTCTTCGCCTTCATTTCGGTTCCCCAACGTCATTGTAGTCTGCCAGAGTCTCTGGCTCGCAGCCGCGTTTTCTGAGCGTCTGAGACATGATTGAGGAGTGGCCTGGAGATTCGAACACGAAACACAATTAGAGTGCAGAGACTAGATATTGGCGATAATTCAACAACAGATCCGCATTAAAAACAGGCAATATCAGCAACAGATCCGCATTACGATACGATAGATCCTCATCAATGTTTCACTCAACTCCATTAATAGCTTGCAGGAAGCACTTGGTTGTGATAGTGCTAGGGTGGACTCATATACTATACCTATTTATTAGTTCCATGAACGATCGTATTGCTTCAGTCGGAGATCCATTGTTTATCCCCGAATAAAATAAAAAATCTTCATCGGGCTCTGCAAAATGTTGGTCTAAGCAGGGCCAGACAAGTTCAAGAATACATTGAATTTCCTGCCGGTTCAAGGATACATTGCATGGGCCGGGCATCCTTTCATGTAAGTTTCGAGATTCAGGACCGCGATGGCGATGTAGAAATGACGACGTTGCATGACAATCAGCTGCAACAAAAAGTGGGAGTATTTTTTTCACTGATAGTACATATCATTAATAGATAATGCGTAATGGCTGCAAAATCTAGGCATTTTGCAATAACAAGTGAAAGTTTTTAGCCAATTAGATAACAAATAATGCTTAGTAAAATAATTGTAATAAATTAAAAAATTAATTTCCAATGTTAAACTTGATAAAATTACAAATATATAAAATGGTTGACCAAATTAATACAAGGTCAACTCAATACCTATTGCATAATACCTGCTGAGGCAGGCATAATAAATAAATAAGAAAGGTAATGTGTGAGTGTACATTTTATAAATTGAAAATAAATTATATACGTGTGTGTGTGAGCGTGTGTGTGTGAGATAAAAAATGAATAGGATTTTTCTTTATATTTTGGAATTTTAATATATTATGGTAGATAAGTTTTTGATATATAAGATTTAAAAGTTACATTTTATTATTTATTCTAGTTATTTTTTTAAATAGAAAATTAATTTTGTTTGAAATATAAAATTTTGTAAAATCAAATTTTATTGTAATTTTAGAAAACTTGTCATGATATGAAATATTATACCAAAACTTGTTTTGGTGCAATAGATTGTGTGGGATGAAAACTTTCTTCTGTGCAATATTGAAAGACAATGGATTTTAGAAAATTTTGGTGTTTTACAAATTAGGAAATTTTCATCTTTTCTAACCTATTGTACTTTTAAGGTTATTTTTTAAGTGCGATGCATTGCAATGTTGAAAGTTTCCATAGATACAATATATCACATAAAAAATAGTTTTCATCACAATATATAGTGCCTCTTGAAGTTTCCTATCCATTGGATAACATTGCAACTCAAAGAATTTTAGTAAGCAATAAACCACAAGACATCAAATTTTGAATGTCCTAGACAACTGCCTTTATCACACTAGAGATAAAATTTTTATCAAATCTAAATAACTTTTAATTAGTTATTCAATATGCATCTAATCCTAAATATGAATCTTTACTCTGACTAGAGCACACACATTACAACATGTATGTATTTAGTGTTTAATATACTAACCAATGCAATTAGCAACATGAGAAGTAATTCCCTTTCCTAAGGTCATGTACTAAAATACATCATGGAAATATTAATGATCAAGCATAATAATCAATTATCATCATATAACAACATGTGTTTTTCTATTATTGTAAGTTCATGGCTTCATTTCACAATACCGTTTGACTTAATAATAGTCATATTGTCATAATATTTATCAGTGGCATATATATACAATTGGATTGTCAAGCCGCAACTATCATAGTTATCTTAAACCATATAACAACAAAAAATAGGTTAAATTATCAAAGTAAAAAATCATGGGGCACTACATACACACATATTTTAGGAAATTTCATGTCCATGTTTTAGCTTACTCAAATTAAACTTACAAACTCTCAATTCACATCCTCAATGTTCTACTATACTTCCCACTATGTCCTTTCTACTTCTATGGGTCATAATCAACTACCTCCTGGACAATTATTTGCATAATGAGGTGCTATACAAATCCCCCACTTAATGTTGGGTGGGATCCTTACTACACTCAATAAAGGATATTCTCCTTTAGTTTCTCCCTATCAATATCAATAAAACCTGTTGTCAGGCCCTTATAATTTAGGGGATTTTCTCTACGACCCAAAGGTTGTACCATTGGATTTTAACATGTAGCTAAATGGGAAAAGATAGTAACTAGTTCCTCTTATTACTAATTCTTTCTCCACTTCCATTTCAAATTAAGAGCCTCATAAAGAGTGGATGGAACCAAGGTTTTAATCCTCCATATCCAAGCGTTGAACATATGGAATAAATTCCATGAAATATATTTCAAAGTTAGTCATATCCTTAGTCACTTGGGTCAGGAAGTAAAATTATTTAATTTTACAAATTGTCAACTACATAGATAATTGTTTCCTCCAATATTGTTTCATAAATAATTCTAGGTTATCATATCATTATATACCTTTAATCAAAACTCCTCCATGAATAACTCTAGGTTATCATATCATCATATACCCCCAATCATTTTCATGTAGCATGACGCCATATAATAATGTCATCCTTAAGTTGAAACATGCACAACTAGGCCGTCTCATAATAATGGTGTGTCCTTAAGCCAAAACAATGAGTTATGCCCTTTGAGGAATGCTCTATCTTATCCTTACTTGATCCCCATGAAACTTGGAAAGGTGTACCTTTTGGAATTCTTGAATCATGTTGACAAGAGTTAGACTTTTGGTTCGTTTGGATTGATCTCCTCCCTCATACAAAATTTAATGAATGAGTAGTGTTATTTTTTTCAGTAAGATATTCCTCTAGAATTGATGAGTATGATAGGGGTTTTGTACTCTTTCATTTCTTAACTAGTATGCATACCCCATAAATAGGATAGTGCCAAATTACTTAACGCACTTCATCTATCCTCTATTTAAACACTGTTCAGTTTCACAATAGTTAATTAAGCATGATGTCTTGTAGGTCAATAGGTTTAGCAATATGTAGGACACCCCAAGGATAAAATGTGGGATCCACTCACAGTTATGCATGAAATATATATCAAAGCATGTGTATATGTTTGTGTGTGCATGTGGGCACACACACATTTTTTGTTTGCTTATAATAAGGAAAGACAACTTAAGGAAGGATATATATAGATCAAGCTAACCAATGTTTGTTCAATATGCTCAACGCATAGTGTATGTTGCAAGATACTATACAAAGCCATAACATGATTTAGGGCTCTTTCTGACTGTACATAAGCTATGGTACAACCCATGTGAAGAAATGTCCCTTATCTGTTTTAAGACTTTCTTATCAAAATTCACCAATCTCTCCAATGTTTTTCAATAACTTCATTTAGGTGTGGATGATAAATGAATTTATTTCTTTATCTTTGGTGATACCTTATCATAATTATGCATTCAACCCCATCATTTTTTCATTCTCACACATATATATCCAAACACTCTAGTCGATCAACCTCTCTATGAGGAAATATATTAGAAATTATAATCATAGCTTGCACAAACATAGGGTAAAATATTTTTCATTTCTTCATGTGAAACAATGAGTGTCATATTTATTAATGATGATGATAAAAATGCACATTTTTGGTGGTCCTTAACTGAATTTGGATATATACTACGTGACTATTGAGTATAAAATCTAATATCCTTACTAGAGAGATCATAGATACAATTTAAGGGTTTTTAGAAAAGAAGTAAAAATAAGATTTCATTTAATATATTATCTTAATAAACTTCAAACATGCAATTGAAAAATTTACAATACTCATGCCTCTATGAAGATATAGGGGTAATTAATATAAGGATATAATACGAAAATTTAGTCAATATATTGGAAGAAAAAGTATGATTAAATTTATTTTGAATTAACTGGCGAAGACTTGTTTAGGTAACTAATTGGTTCTCTCAAAATTTGAGGATTTTCCACTATCTTTTCACAATGGTATCACCAAAACATCCATACACACATCAACAATTGGTTCTTCATAATTTATTATTCATAATTAAATTGTGATGTGCTATGATACTACCAAACAATGGTAATAATAATGCAAGTAAATGGATGACTTGATGGTTATTCAACAAGAAATGGATTTGATTGAATGTGTTTGTAGGAACTAGTCTTGTAAATATGCATTCCAAATGTGGAAATGGTAGTTTTATCCAAAAATTGTTTCAAATAATTCCTATAAAAAAATCGTACAACACATTTGATGATATTTATTCCCAAGGTGGGCATCCCCATAATTATATTTTTTTGACCTTAAAATCGTTATCCATAAAAAAATCATGAATTCAAAATAACATTCGCCATGATTTACATTATGTGAAATATCTCTTGCAATAAATGCATAACCATCACCGAGAAATAGTGAATATATATATATATATATATATATATATATATATATATATATATATATATATATATATATATATATATATATATATATATATAAGGATGCAACATACAACTTGATTCAAAAATTGGAAATAAGTGTATGATAATAATGGATTGTATTCAAGTGGGGGAGACTTGTTTAGACAGCTTATTTGTCCCAACACTACAGTTACCCATCATATTTTAATGATAGTAAAAAAAATACCTATACACACATTAATTATTGCCTCATCATACTCACTAAATTTATAAGTAAACTATAATCTGTTACACTAATAACAAATAATGGTAAATCTTGTGTAAACAAATCCAAATTTAATTATGAATTATATTCATCATTTTTCCCCTTAAATTTGGCCTTAATCATCACCTATAGAAAATTCATAATTCAAGAGAATAATCACCATGGTTTTCCATTGAAACATAAGATATCAGAGAAAAGGAATGCATTTTTATTGGATAGCTCATGAAAACTACAACCCAAAATGATCTTATCTCAAGGTTTACGAAAATTAGTAAACTAAGACAAGTAATTTAATGGCTAGTGTTATGCATGCATGTGAAAATTTATTGGATTTGGATCAAGGTAATTTTAGTGTCTATGACCCATAAACTAAACAACACCACTTTATCAATACTACATAAATCTCATTAACTAATTGTGGAAGTGTATATGATTAATTTTATCTCAAAATTTAACCAGATCCTCGGAGTTTAAAAATTATGAAATGAAAGCCTACATACTATCTGAAATACACATACATAAACATAGAAAAAAGTGGATGTAAATATTAAACTGAATCCCTGACTTATGGTTTCAATATAAAAATTGTTAATTAACTTATCTCATATAAAAATTACCCACTCTAGGGTTTATTATCTCGACATGAAAATACATATTAAATTATCCATTAAACACACTATAGTACAAGTAACACTTATCCAGTAATGAAGAGTTGAATGGCTATTTGCTCTCCATGTTTCTCCCAGCCAAAGACCACGTGGTTCATAATATAAACCACATGCCACCCTTGAGCTGGGACAACTACTCCATATGCAATAATTGACCAATACTAACAAAAACCCTGGCCACGACACTAGTCCCAACAACTTCAGTGTCCAACCATAGGCTCATGTCCCAATGACAGACACCTAAATTGCACAACCTATGTCCCTCTGCAGTGCCCTCCATCTAGGGTGATTTAGGGTTGGGCATAATGATCTCAATATCCACCTCCAAGAGGTCTTCCACTATATGGTTTTTAGGTGCTAAATAGCCAAAACCAAAATGAACCCCTAAAGTAGTTCTAGGTCCCATACCAAGACTCTCTGAATATCTATGAATGAATTTCCCCACTAGAACTCCATGGAACTAAGCCATAGTTAGGGCCATAAATCCCTCAAAGCCACGAAGCTCTTGGAGCTACTAGAGCTCACATAAAACCAATATGCATCCATAAGGTACGGTTAACTAAATAACTGCACCATCATCCACTTCCATAGTCCAAACCTGGACTCACTAGCTCCCCATAACCATCTCCACGATTAACTCCCTCACTAAATTAATCTTATCAAAACAAACTACATTTCTTTACGTACTCTTAGCCCTAACTGGCCATGTGGAAATCTAGAGGCCACACGGGTCCCCAGGGTATATGTTTTGTTTAAAATCCCAATTATTGTCATTTTCTCTATGGTTGCGTTGCACATAATTTTTCTGTGGAGTGTGATCTGTAGCTAGTATTATGATTATTAATGTATCAAAATATGTAAATTTTCACAATATTTACATCACAGTGCTCTTTCCCACTTAGCCAAAATTTTCATAAAAGTATATGGGCCACTAGCCCAAAATCCCTCTAATATCACCACATAGGCATGCAAGCCACATAAAAAATACCCAACGCGCCAACATAATAGTAAAAAAACCCAGCTCACCATCCTAATAATCAAAAGTACATATGTTTATGTCATCGAAACAGGTAGGGCGTTACATTCCTCCCCTCCACCCCATTTTATGCATTTTCCTTAGTGCATCATATATAAAAATATACATCATTAAAAAAGGTGAGGGTATTCTACCCTCATGAATTCTTCCTTCTCCTAGGTCACATCCGTAGGACCAATCATGGCATGTTGCACCATTACCATTCCTATGGCTCGATTCCAAAGCACCTTGACCTTCTTGTCCAAGATACGCACTAGTTTAACCTAGAAGTATCCCTTGGGTTCCACCTAAATAATTTTCAAATAGCATGATTAGTTCTGAGAACATATTTCTTATACAATGAAACAAGAAGGACATCACGAATATGCAAATATGCAGGAAATGCAAGCCTATATGCAACTAGGTCGATCCTTTGCATTGGATCTCAAATGGCCCATAATATCTAGCTACTAACTTCTCGCAACTGCCCAACTTTAACGAACTCTTCCTCACTTTCACTTTTAGAATTACATGTTATCTAACTTTGAATTCCTTTTTTGTCTTATTCTTGTCTACATATATTTTCTTCCTATCCAACGCAGCTTTTAAATTATGTTTGCTTTTAGCTACTTTTTCTTCCATTTCTTTGAAAAATTATAGAAAAACCCTAACTTTTTCCACTAGATTACTAATCTAGGTGGGTATTGGTGGCCACCCACCTATTCCATTTGGACTAGCACCATCAGTTCTTTTATTTTTTCAGTTTCAGCACAACTTACTATTTTTAGCAGTTTTTCGAGTCATGAACTTCCGTAGCCGTTTTGAGGACCTAATGATACAGGTGGATATTGGTGGCCACCCACCTATTCCATTTGAACCCCCACCATCAGATATTTCATTTTTTTAGTTTGGACACAACTTACTATTTTTAGCAGTTTTTCAGGTCCTAAATTTCCGGAGCCGTTTTGAGGCCCTAAATGATGTTTTTTGGGAAACCTAGGAGAAACATGCATTTATGGACTCATGTTACTCACATCAAAATTTTTCTTCCTCAGATATATATTTATAACAAGTTATGGTGCGCATCAAATGGAGATCGTCTGCCAAATTTATGTCCCCGAGAAGATGAAACACCAATTTACCCAAATGGGGCCCATAGTTTTGGCGCTTCATCTCCTAGGGTTAGGTTTTTGGATGTTTCTGGTTTTCCATTGTTTCTAAATAATAAATAGGCCCTCGAGCCTCATTTTAACACAGTTCAAAGGCCTGTAGCCATCATATATCTTCTCAGAGATAAGCTATCAATGCCCTAGGTAGTTTATTTCCATTATGCCTGTAAGCATATTTCTGTTATTTGATATTAATGAAATGACGTATTTTTTTCACTGCATCTCTGTGTTTATGTATATCTCTGTATTTTATTGCGTTCCTGCATAAATTTGGATCATTGGTATCGGAGCGGTCTGCTCTTTATCTTTTTTTCTTTGCATGTCCCCAATGAGGTCAGGGTATAAGGAGTTAGGGCTCGATCTAGTTTATCCCTTGCAAGATCAACCTATCAAACACCGACGACCTCCTATGGTGGAAGAAAATAAAGACAATGGAGTGGGAGATACTATCAAAATATTCCTCAAGGAGGCCCTCAAGAAATAAAGGAACGTGATGATGGATAAATTTTCTCAGATCCTTCAACGGCTACCCACCTATGGTGCATCTACATCCAACAACCACTATGGAGGCACCACTCCCTTCAAGGTATAGGTAAAATTTTAAATTCCTATATTTTAAGGCCATATAGATGCAGATGTCATAGATAGATTGTTGAATTTTTTATAAGGTTATTTCTCTAGCCGCGATTTCTCTGACCAAGAAAATATTGTTTTTGCACTCCTAAAATCCGCCCCCCATGTCAGAGACTGGCGGGAAACCTACTATGAGCAAAATGACGAGAGGGAACCCTCTTTTTTCTCAGCCTTAACCACCTGTAATTCATTCTAAGATGGCATCAAGGAACAATATTACCCCATGGGGAGCTATGAGGACAAGTACATCCAATGGACCATGTTGTAGCAGCAAAGTGATAAAGATGTGCACGAACTGCCGAATTTGTTCCATACCCTGCACACAAATTTGGTTATTAAAGATTCAGAGAGATATTTGGTGCTCAAGTACTACAACTGTCTGCATAGACACATTCACGAGGAAATGGAGTTCCTCGACATTACCTCACTTGGCATGGCATATCTCTATGCCACAAAAAATGAGCAGAAATTTAAGCAGAAGAAGAGAGACTTTGGATCCGTGAATCTGAAGTTAGGGAAAGGTGCTCCCAAACCATAGAACAGGGGGTAGAGCCAAAGTGGAGCGACTCAGAACACCACCAAAAATCAAAGTAAGGAGACAGGGAATTGGTGTTAATTTCATAACAGCCCCACTCACAGCACAAACAAGTGTCGAGAAAAATAATCGATGGTGGCCGAACGTAAGGCACCCAAATCATATGCATGTTCTGATCATGAGCCAAAACCAGACAAGGGAGATGACAAAGAGAAGAAGATCATTGATGCGGAACATAGTGCCATTTTTTCCACCAGCAAGCTCCAGAGGGAGGATCCCGAGGATCTAGAGGAGGGGGAGTGCCTCTTCCATTCACATATGTGGGCGAAGGGTTCCCCATTGAAATTTTTTGTCGATAGTGGAAGCCAAAAGAACCTCATTTTAGCATAGGGTGTGAAGCGGTTTGGCCTACCGACCATAGTAAACCCGCAACCATATACCATTGGGTAGCTTCACCGAGGGAGAGATCTCTGTGTCCGCTAGCAGTGCCGCCTTCTGTACAACATCAAGCTATTCACGGATGAGGTATTGTGTGATGTTGCTCCTCCTGATGTAGATGATGTATTATTGGGCCAACCATACTTCTGGAGGCGACATGTTATGTATGTGTCTATGCCTCGTGATGTTTTATTACTTTTGGAAATAACTTGTACAAGATACCGAGGTAGTACCGCCTCCTGCCATCTCTTTGACTACTACAAAACAACGCAATAAGATTGTTTTGCAAACCAGGAAATTTATTTTCCTTACAAATTGCTCATAGGGAAAGAATAATATTATGGCCATAGCCTTGAAACAAGGCTCCCCTGCACGGCTGAAATAGAAGGAAAAAGTCATGGAGGAATACGAGGACATTTTCTCCTCACCCACAGGGGTTCCTCTACACTGTGAAGACAAACACTTCATTGATCTTACCCCCAGTGCACCACCGCCTAATGTTTCCATACCTCATGTGACTACACAAACAAAATCCACACATGTACTATATAAGGCAACCAAATTTATTGAACGCATTGAGCAGGTATGCCAATAGGTCCACGAAATCCTGGACAAATCCAATACCAAGCTAAGAAGAATTTGTCTCTCGTGGAGGAAATTAATGCAATGGGGACCATTTATTCCTAAGGAGGGAGGAATAATCCAGGTTCATATTTTTGGCCACCCACCTATTCCATTTGGACCCGCACCATTAGTTCTTTCAGTTTTTCAGTTTCGACACAACTTACTATTTTTAGCATTTTTTGGGTCCTGAACTTCTGGAGTCTTTTTTAGGCCATAAACGACGTTTTTTGGAAAAACGAGAGAAATGTTTGTATATGAACCAATGTTGCTACATAAAAGGTTGTATTCCTCAGATATATATTTCTAACGAGGTATGGTGCGCGTGAAACGAATATTGTATGCCAATGTTACATCCCCGGGAAGTTGAAACACCAATTTACCCAAACGAGGGCCATAGTTTTAGCGCTTCATCTCCTAGAGTTAGCTTTTTGGATGTTTCTGGTTTTCCATTGTTTCGAAATAATAAATAGGCCCTCGAGCCTCATTTTAACATAGTTCAGAGGCCTGTAGCTTCCACATCTCTTCTCAGATATAAGTTACCAACGCCCTAGCTTGTTTATCTCCATTATGTCTGTAAGCATATTTCTGTTATTTGATATTAATGAAATGAGGTATTATTTCCACTGCATCTCCGTGTTCATGTCTATTTCTGTATTTTAGTGTGTTCTTGCATAAATTTTTATCAATTACCCCAACTCACTAGAGTATCACATTTTCTACCATACAATGCCTCAAATGGGCTCATTTTCAATGATTCCCGGTACCCATTATTATATGAAAATGTTACCAAATGAAGGTAGTCCTCCCATTTGGATGATTTATCCATCACGTACATTTGTAACATATATTCAATAAGTTGATTTACTTTCTCTATCTATCCATTAAAATATAGATAATACATTGTACAAAAATTGGAACTAGTACCCATCCCTTTAAATAATCCCATCCAAGAGTTGGAATTGTGAATATTGGATTTATATTTGAAATTATTTCTTTAAGGTCCCGGTGAAGCCTCGAAATTTCCTGCATGTAAATTTCTGTAATATTTTCTACCTTATGCATTAATTTTAGTAGAATAAAATGTGGGCCTTTGGTGAGATTTTCTTCTACCACCATTATAGTGTCATATCCTCTTGTTGTCTTAGGAAAATTGACAATAAAATCAATTGATACCATCTCCCATTTCCACTAATGAATGGAATTGGATGAAGTAAACTCGTTGGATGTTAATGCTCAACTTTAAACCTCTGTCATTGTAAACATCTGACTATATAACTAGCCACTTGATTCTTTAATTTTGGCCAATAAAATTTATTTTTAATTGTTCTTAGTATTTTTTGGTACCCTGGGTGACCAACATATGGTACTATGTGCATTTTCCATAGAATTAACTCATTTATTGTTGGAACATCTAGAACATAAACTCTAACTTTATATAAATTAATTCCATGTTTGTCCATTTCAAAATTCTAGTATTTTTCCCATGCTATAACTTGTGGTAGGTTCTTTTTAATCAACATTTACTACTTGTCTAAATTCCTAGATTGTAAAATTATCCTCTTTAAATATGTTTTGTAGTTTCTAATTGATGTAACATGCATAATATGAACCCTCTTGTTGAGTTCATCTTCCACATGATTCTCTTCTCCTTTTATATATTTAATTTCAGAATCATACTTGGTTAGTGATTTTAGTCACTTACTTTGTCATGCATTTAAATTTGGTTGTTCAAATAAATTCTGCAGTGCATAATGATCGATTTGTAATTAAAACCTACATCCCATCAGATAATGCCTCAACATATTAAGTGTGTGAATGACAGTTTCATGCTCCAAGTCATGGGAAACCTAATTCTTCTCATGCTCCTTTAATTTTCGGGACTTGTAACTAATTACTTTCCCATTTTTCGTGAGAACTACACTGCATGATCGCATACTAGAAAATCCACATCCACATAATTTTTTTTTAATACTGAAGGTTTGGTCAATTACAAATCTTATAAATATTGAAACATTGCTTCACACTCATGTGACCATGCAAATTTCACACCTTGTTTCTACAATGAAGTAATCAAATGTGCTATACTAGAAAACTCTTGAAAGACAAAATTGTTTAACATTATTTGTTGTTGACCATTCCCTGATAGATTTAATTTTCTTTAGGTCCATAACTATTATGCATTCTAAAATAATTATGACCCAATTAATGAATATTTTCAGATCAAAAGAGAATTTACTCACCTTAGCATGTAGGAATTTACAACGTAAGTTCCTTAGATCAAACACCAAAGGTCACTTCTCAAAATAAGATCACAGATCAGTACACCAATGTTTGACGTGGTTAAAACCCTCGAAGAGGGAAACAATCCATGACCTCAGTCAACTCAACCACTTCAGGAGATTTATTAATATAAAGAAAGAAAATTTACATAAGCTTCTCTCATAAACAGTCATCGGACAAATGACCCTCCATGCGCTTTAAATAAATATCATGGACCAATCGGGTGTTAAGCCACAGATCAAGTGTCGGTAATACCGAGGAGAGAGTGAACCATCAGATCACTACATATCGTAACCGTTGGATTATAAGTTACAAAATTACATACTAAAGAAACACAATTTACCTAACTTTACCCTAGAACAAGTTATACTTAACTATTTACTATGTGTCGGAATATCCTAACATCCCCCATTAAGAACAACTTGGGACATGATTGAAGGATTTAAAAAGGTGACACAATATGAGAAGGAAGGAGGAATTAGATCCTATCCCCCTCTTAATGATAACTTTCCTGAAATCCAAGCTTAGATCAAAGTTTAGCAAACTTCACTTCTGTGAGAGCCTTTGTAAATATATCAACAACTTGATCATTGGTTGAACAATAGTGCACTTCAAGAACACGATCATGAATGAGCTTTCTGATGAAGTGCAAGTGTAGCTCAATGTGTTTTCTGCGCTCATGCTGAACTAGAGTTTTGCATAGCTAAGTGGCACTCTAATTCTCACACCAAAGTGTAGTTGGATGTTGCAGATGAGGACCAAATTCAGACTAGATCTAACGAAGCCACGAGGCTTCCCTGCTGGCTTGAACAACACCACAATAATCTTCTTCTGCGAGGAAAGAGAGATGGAACTTTTTTTATCACAAGACCATGTAATAGGTCAAAACCCTTGAAGAGTGAATAAATAACCTACAGTAGAATTTTGATCATTAGGGTTACCATCCCAGTCAGAATCGGTGAAACCAACCAACAATGGAGATGCTCCTGCACTGTAATGAATCTCGAACTAAATTGTACCTCGAACATATCGAAGTATTCTTTTAGCTGCTTTCAAGTGATTTTCATGAGGTTTGTGCATAAACCAAGAAACAAGACCAACAACAAGGGAAAGGTAAGGACAGGTATGGGTTAGATACACAATTTACAAACAAGTTGGCTGTATAAGGTAGCATCAACCTCAGGGGAAATACAAGTGACTGAAATCTTGACTCCAGAATGAAAGGGAGAAGGGGTTGGCTTACGATTTTTCATGTGAAATTGGCGTAAAATATCACAGGCATGCTTAGACTGAGAAAGGGTAATACCTTCTTTGGATTACAAGACTTGAAGACCAAGGAAATAATGCAAGTGTCCTAAGTCCATCATTTTAAACTCCTTTTTGAGGCTATAATTCACATGATTTATACTGTTGGGATCACTACCAGTAAGGATAATATCATCAACATAAGGAACAAGAATGATTAAGTACTTTCCCACTTTCTTGGTGTAGACATTGTTGTTGGAATGACATCTAGAAAATCCATTATCTAAGAGAAAGCTATGAATTTTGGCATACCAAGCCCAAGGGGCTTGTTTCAGACCATAGAGAGACTTGTTAAGGAGAGAAACAATGCTAGAGTCATTTTGGATAAGGCTAAGGAGTTGTTCCATGTATATTTCTTCATGCAAGTCCCCATATAAGAAGGTGGATTTAACATCCATCTGATGAACTTCCCATTTAAAGGAGGGAGAAAGGGAAAGAACAAGGAAGATAGAATTCCTTTTGGCAACAGGGGAAAAGGTTTCAATATAGTAAATTCCTTCAACTTGTGCAATTCCTTTAGCAACAAGGCTAGCTTTATGCTTATCCAGTTTTCCATCTGGTCCAAAATTTTTCTTGTAAACCCATTTGCATATGAAAATTTTTCTCCCCTTTGGAAGAGGAACACGATTCGAATAAGGAATGATATTATTCATTCATAACTACATCCAAATCTATATGACCTAAAGCTTATTCAAAGGTATCTGGATCATAATTTTCTATAACTTGAGCCAATAAAGAAATGGCTTTGTGAAACTGAGAATGTGTATGACATTGATTTGCACAGTCACCTGCAAGAGAACCTGCTGCATCCTGAGTAGAGCGGACCCATTTTAAAAGTTGTGGAGTTGAAGTAAAATCTTAAGGAGGTGGAGGAGAAATTTCATGCTCGATGTCATCATCTGAAGTAGAATGAATGATTTCGTAAGTAGAAGAGATAGAGAGAGGTGGCACATACGCCGAATGAGGCTCACAAGCCAAAGGTGGCACACCCGCCAGACTAGGCTCGTAGGTCGATATATTGTCATAAAATTTTACATCTCTTTTACTAATTACATTTTTTGATTTGGGTTGAAGAAGTCTATATCCTTTGACATCTTCAGAATATCCAAAAAAAATACATTTTTCACTCTTAGGTTCTAAGGATTTATGTTTCTCATCTGTAATATGGACCCAAACTTCACTTCCAAAAACATGAAAGTGACTTATATCTGGTTTGATTGAGTTCCGAGCTTCTTTTGGAGTGATATTCTTTAAAACCTTAGTAGGAGTGCGATTTACTATGTAATTTGGCAAGTTGATTTCTTATGCCCAAAAATTAAGACTAATTCCTTTAAATTTAAGCATACAATTAGTCATTTCTTTTACAATGTGATTCTTCCTTTTATCTACACCATTTTGTTGTGGAGTATATGAAACAGTATGTTGTAATTGAATTCCATGCTTAGTGCAAAAGTTGATAAATTTGTTGTTAACATATTCTCCTCCATTGTCATATGTTAATTTAAGAATTTGATGTCCATATTGTTTCTCAACAAAGGCCTTAAAGGCCAAGAACATGTTAAAAGCTTCACTCTTGAGTTTTAAGAAGTATACCCAAGTGCGTCTGGAAAAATCATCAATTAAATTTAAGAAGTACTTGTAGCGAGAGAAAGAAAAAACTAGAAGTGGACCACATAAATCACTGTGCACAAGTTACAAAGGAGTTGAAGCATGCCAAGTGGCATGTTTGTCAAAACTATCCCGATGATGTTTTCTGAGTACACAACCAGAACAAACACCATCTCGACAAGATGCCATAGGAAGACCTCTCACCGTATTTTCTTTACATAGAGTTTGAAGAGAGAAATAGTTAAAGTGACCAAATCGCACATGCCAAAGTTTGCTCATTTCATCATTATGAGCAACAAAAATGGAGGGAAGACATGAGGACCCAAATTTTCCAAACTTATACAACCTTGTGGAATCATCAGCAATACCAATAGCTAAAATATGTCTAGGATCTCTTAGGTCCTTAATTACAACATCATGAGGTAAGAATTCTACAGTTTTCCCTTCACCTGAATGAGTTATGTGATAAATCGATAGAATTTTCTAGGACAAGGTAGGAACACATAATACATCATTAAACTGACCATTATCTAGATGAATGGTTCTAGACTCTACAACACTAAGAGATCTATCATCAACAACTTAAATATTTTTGGTGTTACAATCATTTAAATAATAAACCATGGCTTTATTTATCGACATGTGGTAAGAGGCTCTAGAATCAATGAGTCACTCATGAGAATGAGAAGAAGAAGAAGATACATTCAATGCATAACCAAATCTTGATGGCTGACAACCACATGCAGAAAGTGTCATTCCCAAAGATGAAGTTGAAGAGTTCTCCAAATGGATGTTGGGCTTCTTCATTGCTGCTTCCAAGTCTTCCATATTCTTAAAAAATTTTGATTCTACGTGACCATCACGATTTCTATCACTCATAAAAAGTGAAACATTATTTTACATGGTCATAGAGTTCATTTGTCACAAGTTGGTATAGGAAATTTTCATTTTTTTTTACATGTTTAACCTATCCTAAGGTTCAAGGTCACCTCCATTTATGTCATGTCATGTCCCATCAGTCATAATTATGTGTCAGATTTCATTTCTCAAGCCTTCAAATTCAAAAAGGACAATTTAGCTATTTTTTCCTCTTTTCGTAGTGCTTTGCACTGTAAAATTGCATTTTTCGCTACGAAATTGCCTAATGGTTTCGTAGCAAAACTGCCATGAAATAAACTAACCACGCTACGATTTTTATTTTTTTTCTGCTTGTCTTATCAAATCCGGTGCAAGGTTTCAGTTCATTATTGGAGGAGTTAAGGTGAATGTCATTCAAGCCTCTTATGGTTAACTCAAAGGTACAAAGCCATGTCTGAGGTCATCATTACCCTTTTGGCATGTATGTGTCATCATTAAAGCATGATTTGTCATTTAAAAAATAAAACCTTACCCTAAGTTTCTATTTTCCATTCAACATTCATTCTTGCATGTGGAGAATCTCACTGTGATTGTTTGAGAGCTGCCTAACCACACCAAGCAGCTTGTTGTCCAATTTGTCTTTACAGGTGTCACCTTTTTAAGAGGGCAGCTTGGTTATAAAAGGAGATGGGCATGCACAAGAAAGAATACAAATAGCTCTGTGGATAATATATAAGCCCATGGACCTTAAGCTATTTGTGGAGGACCTTAGCTTTGCTGAATCATGTATCAGTTCAAGTTGTTTGAATTTTTGTGGAGCTAACAAGGAAGTTGCTATGTTTTTGGACTGTTTGAGAAATAAGTTTAAAGAGAGGATTATGGATGAAAATAGATGAATTTGGAAATACTGAGAGAGGTTTTTGTCAAGAAAATAACAATGAAAAATAACCTCTTTCACTTTTCTTACAGGTGCTATCAGTTGGGAGAAACAAAGATGTCTTTGGGCCCTATTTTCAAAAAACATAGTTTTCCTATTTTATACATGTTTTGCAAATGCCGATTGTAGAAAGATAGAGATGGTTTTCAAAAATCAAAGAGAGATTTTTATTTTGAAAATTTTGGTTCACAAAAACCTCCACCCGTTTTGCAAAATACATCATGGATTTGGAGATATAAGCTCTGTTCGAAGACCTATGTTTCAGAAAAAACAAGAATAAACTGCAAAGATGTTTTAAATATTTAAGGTGATGGTGATTGTGTTCCTCATTAGTTTGATGAGTTCCATAGCATGCAGGAGATCATGCTTTAGCATCATAAGGTCATTTTGTGAATACAATTTTTAAATAGACAGTTTTTGTGTTTCTACATAGTCTTTCCTCTTTTCGTAGCGTTTCCTAGCCTTAAATACAGGAAAACGCTACGAAAAAACCTGTAGTAACCTTTTTGCCTCTAAAGTAATTTTTTTCAGCTTTCAAGAAGGGATATTGATGGTTTGGATGTTTCATGACTTTATTGACACCATGGAACATCAAAGGATAAAATTTATTGGGTGCAAAAGTCATTTTTCAACACTACCAAAGTTCACTACGAAACTGCCCTATTTTCGTAGCGAGTTGTTTTTGAAGGTTTTGGAGCATCTTAATGGAAATCTTGGATAGCTAGACTCCTCCAACATGTCAAGGGACCTTAACATCAAATATATATGACTCAAAGGAAGTGTTGTGGAGACAAGTCATCAGCTGAAGATCTTATTGAAGATAAGGATTATGCATTCCTAAAAAAAAGGGTTTTGTTTCACATATCCAGGAGATTTTTTAATATGTAAAGTGATGCTGAACCATGTTATGGATTTTAGAGCATGTGACACTTATGTTGTAACCATCATTTAACTGTTTCAAAGATAAGGTAAAGTGATGTAATAAATAGGAGTTATACAACTATTAGTAGATGTCTTCTTTTAGGTATAGTTGTCTGTTTCTTGTTAGAAGTCATGTTTTTCAGTTATATGTTGTGTCAAAGGAGAATTCGATGAATCTAGCCATCAAGAAGATCATCCTCGTTGTAATAATATATATTAAAAGGAAAAGCATGGAAGTAGTGAAGGGGTTGGAATATGTTACTGCTAACTTCTAATATTGAAAACAGGTTCTAATCATTAATAGAGAGTGGCTATTGGTTTCATCCTTAACCTGAGATTCATTTGATATTTTCATGAACATTGTCCTGTGTATCTGATTAATTTTTGTCAATATATTAATGTTTGATTACTCAGAATTCGTGCTTTTCATGCTTTGACTTCCTTTCAAGCATTAAACTATTAGATATCTTTCTCAATGTCCTACTTTTAGTATCTTAATGTTCATTACTAAGAATTCATGTTTCTCATACTCTGAATTCCTTTGAACATTTATATATTGAGTAAATTCTGTGTATGTGTATTTTACTTTCATTTAAATATCTACATGCCTCAGCTTCCACAAGGAGAGCCTTTGTCATTAAGATCTTTGTCACTGACTCCATAGCCCAATAGTAGCGAGCCTTCATCTTTTCAACTTGCAAACATACAAAACCAAGACATAATTCATAGAGTTAGCCATATAGTACTATCATTATTTAATAGCATAAAACCCCCTTGAGAGAGCCCTCTCAGACTAAAGAGGCTAAGCTTCATTCAAAAGCTTGTCTGAAACAGTTACACTGAGTTGTCTGATCAGCAGCCAATCAAGTACAATTTTGGTGATAACATTTTGGTGCGTCTGTTGGGAGTCTGAAGACATATTTCCCAATTTTTTTGTGAAAATAGTGAAGATGAGCTCTTGGAGGTAGTAGGAGCTCAAAATTTTTTCGAGGCTGTAACTACCTTCGCGATTCCATTGTTGAAGAATTCAAAAATTCACAAATTCATAGCTTCATGGTGATTCCATTGAAATTATGAAGAACTCGTATGCTTCCATTCTTGTTTCAATCTATGCATGTGTAGATTTTTCAGAAAATTATGGTTTTCCAAATCCTTTTCCCAAGGATACATATTTTTTAAGGAATGGTCCAAAATTTAATGGAGAATATCAGAGTTTCACCTTGAAGTATATATCAGATTTCCGTGACTTTACTAAGATTCTTAGAGTTAGACATGAAGATATTTTCATCATATTGTTCTATGATTAATTTCAAGGGAAATGAAAACAGTGGACTGAAAGCTTTTTTGTCTGATCTATTAAGTCATTTTCAGATTTTTGGCTTATTTTTTTGGAAACATGGATGGAAAGAACAGAGTTGGTGGTAGACTCTCCTTCCATTCAAGGTTTTAAACAATGGAATGATGATCACATTAATGAGGAAGTGGATGAAAATTTTTCTTTGTCCTTGTATTCTTATTTAAATTCATTTGAGTGCAATTCAGAAGATAAGATTTAATTTTTCGATGAAGTTGCTAAGAACATTGAGAAAGACATTTTATTTTTTGAAGATCAAATTCAATCATATAGTCTTCATGATCAAGATCAGTATTTTCAAAAAAAATTCATGCCAAAACACAAAGAGAGGGTGTTGCTACCTTCCTCTTTTGAGATTGAGGAAGAATACCTTGTTCTTGAAAATCAGTTCGATAGAACACAACTGAAATCTTATGTTACTAAAGAAAGCATATATGAGTTGTCTAAAACTGCAGAATGTCTTGAGGATTATAAAATAAGCTATGTCTTCAATGATCCTATAGTTGACTACATGGAAGAGCTCTACGGTCCAAATTTCCAATTATATTTTCGTTGTGAAAATCAGATCCATTTTATGTTGCCTTCTTCATTTCAGCATCTTGTTTCCTTTTGGTTCAAGTGAAGTCAAGGATTTCAAGTGTCAGATCAACTCATTGACTAGCTTTATTGGAGGTTTCTTGTTGCTTGAATCAAACAAGAAGATTGTAGTTGTTAGGGTAGGTAGGAGTGTGTGTGAATAAGCTCAAGTAGACTAAGAACCTTTTCAATATGTACATATTTTGTTTTTCAACAGTAATCATCAAACTTGAGCCCGAGGAGAAGCCCATAAGAGTTTGAAGAAAGCTTGGCAAATTTCAGAGTTTTTACTTCCAAGGAGATGGATGGCACTTGAAATACAGGTTCTTTGGTGTACCACAGGGGCACACCATCCCAACTTGAGCCACTGTTATCACTCAGCAAAAGTGAAACATTATTTGACATGGTCATAGAGTTCATTTGTCGCAAGTTGGTATAGGAAAATTTCATCTTTTTTACATGTTTAACCTATCGTAAGGTTCAAGGTCACATCCATTTATGTCATGTCATGTCCCATCAGTCATCATTAGGTGTCATATTTAATTTCCCAAGCCTTCAAATTCAAAAAAGACGCTTTATCTAGTTTTCCTCTTTTCGTAGCATTTTACACTATAAAATAACAGTTTTCCCTACGAAACTGCCTAATACTTTCGTAGCGAAACTAGCAGGAAATGAACTAACCACGCTACGATTTTTTTTGTTTTTTTTGTCTGTATTTTCAAATCTAGTACAAGGTGTTAGTTCATAATTGGAGGAGTTAAGGTGAATGTCATTCGAGCCTCTTATGGTTAAATGAAATGTACATAGCCATGTCTAAGGTCATCATTACCCTTTTGGCATGTATGTGTCATGATTAAAGCATGAGCTATCATTTAAAACATAAACCCTTACCCTAAGATGCTATTTATCATTAAACATTAATTATTTCATGTGAAGAATCTCACTTTCACTGTATGAGAGTTGCCTCACCACACCAAGCAACTTGCTATCCAATTTATCTTTACAAGTGTCACCTTTTTAAGAGGGCAGCTTAGTTATAAAGGGAGATGGTCATGCATAATAAAGCCTAAAATGGTGGCTCTGTGGATAAGATAGAAGCCTGCAGAACTTAAGCTATTCATGGAGGACCCTAGCTTTGCTGAAGCATGCATCAGTTCAAGTTTTTTGAATTTCTGTTGGAGCTAACAAGGAAATTGTTGTGTTTTTGGACTGTTTGAGAAGTAAGTTTAAAGAGAGTATTATGGATGAATAGAGATGAATTTTCCAATACTTAGAGAGGTTATTTTCAAGCACAAGACAATTAAAATTAACCTCTTTCACTTTTCTTACAGGTGCTATCAATTGGGAGATACTGGGATGTGTTTGGGCCCTATTTTAAAAAGCAGGGTTTTCCTGTTTTATAAATGTTTTTAAAATGAATATTGTGGAAATATCGAGATGGGTTTCAAATATAAAAGAGAGGTTTTTCTTCTGAACATTCTTATTGAAAACAACCTCCTCTAGTTTTTAAAAATATATAATGGAGTCAGAGATATAAGCTCTGTTCTAAGACCTATTTTTCAAAAAAAAAAGGAAAAATCTGCAAAGATGTTTTAAATATGTAAGGTGATGGTGATTGTATTCCTCATTAGTTTGATGAGGTCCATAACATGCAGGAGATCAGGTTTTAGTAGAAGAATGTCATTTTTTGAAGAAAATTTAGAAATAGGCAAATTGTATGTTTTTACACGGTCTTTCCTCTTTTCGCAGTGTTTCCTAGGCTTAAAGACAGGAAAATGCTACGAAAAAACTTGTAGCAGCCTTTTTTCCTCTAAAGTCATTTTTTGTAGCTTTCAAGAAGGGATATTGATGGTGTGGATATTTCATGACTTGATTGACACCATGGAACAACAAAGGAGAAAAGTTATTGAGTGTAGAGGTCATTTTTCAACACTACCAAAGTTCGCTACGTAACTGTCCTGTTTTCGTAGCGAACTATTTTTGAAGGTTTTGGAGCATCTTGATGGTTGTTTTAGAAAACTGGACTTCTCCAACATGTCAAGGGACCTTAACATTGTTGGGCGTGGAGCCTTCTTATCTTGTTTATTTTGTATCACAGTGTTGGACCCATGTACCTTAATGGGGCGGCAATGTTGCCCGAAATTAAATGCTGCCTGGGGGGTCTAGGGGGGGCAGATGCGACTTTATGGAGCCCCCCCCTAGTGGTTGGTTTTAGGGGCAGCGCCCCCGAAGCTAAAAACAAATGTAAAATTGTCTTGTAGAAGTATAGTAATTTCTAGTCAATCTGGGCTGTTCATTAGGCGAATGATCTGACAATAGAAGTTATGTTTAGTTTAGTGTTTTTTTCCCTAGAAGGCAACCCCTCTCTTGTATGAGGGTATTTTATTGCGGCTGTGTATTGTATGTGTATTCTTGGAGCGAGAAACAGATAGGGAGACTGTGAGAGAGAACAGAGGATATTACAACGGATCTGCTATAGGTTGTGTCTCTTCATTTTGCTGGATAATAGAAAGGAAGGAATGGATGTTCAGGGTGGACGTAACCCAAACTGGGTGAACCACGTATATATGTGTCTCTATGGTTTTATGTGTTTTGTGTGCTTTTGTTTTCCGCATATTTTATGTGTTTCATTAATCTGTAATATATATAATTTTCTAACAAAGATCAAATATTTATGGCTCGAAGGAAGTGTTGTGGAGACAGGCCATCAGCTAAATATCTTATTGAAGATAAGGATTATGTATTCCTAAAAAATAGGGTTTTGTTCCACATATCTAGGAGATTTTTTAATATGTAAAGTGACGATGAACTATGTTATGGATTTTTCGAGCATGTGACACTTATGTTGTAACTATCATTTAACTGTTTCAAAGATAAGGTAAAGTGATGTAATAAATAGGATTTAGACTCCTATTAGGAGATGTCTTGTTTTAGGTATAGATGTCAGTTTCTTGTAAGAAATCATGTTTTTAAGTTATATGAGGTGTCATAGGAGAATTTGATGAATCTAGACATGAGGTTGATCATCCTTGTTGTAAGAATGTCTATTAAAAGGTAAAGCATCGAAGTAGTGAAGGGGTTGGAATATGTTACTGCTAAATTATACTATTGTAAACATGTTCTAATAAGTAATAGAGAGTGGCTATTGGTTTCATCCTTCACCTGAGATTCATTTGATATTCTCATCAACATTGTCCTATGTATCTTATTACTTTTTGTCAATATGTTTGATTACTCAGAATTTGTGCTTTGCACGCTCTGACTCTCACTTCCTTTCAAGCATTAAACTATTTGATATCTTTCTCAATGTCCTAATTTCAGCATCTTAATGTTCATTACTCAGAACTCATGTTTCTCATGCTCTAAATTCCTTTGAACATTTATATATTGAGTAAATTATGTGTGTGTGTGTATTCTACTTTCATTTAAACATCTACATGTCTCAGCTTCCACAAGGAGAGCCTTTGTCATTAAGATCTATGTCACTGACTCCATAGCCCAATGGTAGCAAGCCTTCATCCTTTCAACCTACAAACATACAAAACCAAGACACAATTCATAGAGTTATCCATCTAGTAATCTCATTGTTTAATATCATAAAACCCCCTTGAGAGAGCCCTCTCAGACTGAAGCGGCTAAGATTCAGTCAAATTTTGGTTTGAAACAGTTACACTGAGTTGTCTGATCAGCAACCAATCAGGTACAATTTTGGTGATAACAACGATTAAAAAAGTCACAATGTATATCTGTCTTCTTCCCTTTGTTTTTTTTCGACTTATAATTTTGTTGAGTTGTTTTTTTAGTTTTCAGCTGAGATTTCTTAAGAACCTTCTTTTGTTTAGGACCATTCTTTTTAGGATGTTGCTTCTTAGGGTTATTAGGATATGGTTGCTCCTGGGTTTCTAAGGCTTTCTTAGAAGAGTTTCTAGTATTAATAACGCCAAGGTGTAGGATTTTTTCTTGTTCTCTTATCAAAGAATCGCAAAAGGCACCAAAAGAGGTTGAATTGTAGGGTGTTCCTTGAGAAATGAGGGTTTCTCTAGTGGAATGGAAGGTAGAAACAAATATATATTATGCATGGCCTAACTTAGTAAGAATGGAATAGATAAGACTACAATATTACTTTTTGACCTTACAACCTTCTAGGAGAAGTCTAAGGGTCTGGAATTGGGACAAAAAATCTTCAACGGAGGAGAAATTATTGGGGTCCAAAGTAAGCAACTCATTTTCAAGCTTGTGAGTTCTGATTTCATTTTGAATGCAAAAAATAGTATTTATTTTTTTCATAGCTTCATTAGGGGAGTCAATTTCTTGGATATGAAATCTAAGATCTTGAGCAATGGACATTTCTATGAACACTCATGCTTTATCTTGTTTATTTTCCCATTTAGACTTTTTATATTCATTGATAGGTTTACATTCTAGTCCTGGGGCTATTCTATAAACACATTTACTTATAAGTAAGTCTACCATGTAGGATAGCCATTGGAAATAATTGGTGTTGTTAAGAATAATCGGGCATGCACTTACTATTTTTAAAAATTGAAGTTTTAAAGGTTGAAACTAACTTCTTTGATGGAAAGATCTTGAAAACTTAGGCTTTTAAAGAAAATGACTTTGAAAACGGATTCCAGATGAAGAAGTTATGCATTTTGGAAGAAATTTTGAAGTACATGCCAATTAGTCATGTGAGAGGTCGAAATTTGATGATGAAGTTGTACTTTAAAAAAATAAATACCCTCATTTCCAAACTTAATATAATAAGCTCACTTAAAAAAAATTGACTACTTTATGTCACCCACTTTTATAAATAAGTGAGTCACTTTTACAATGTTAATTTATGAAAAAATGACCAAGTAGAATGTAACTTAAATAAAATATAAAGTGACTTTAGACTATAAGTGACTCACTTTTTATAATGGGTGAGAAACACTATTACATAAAGTAACTTTAAAACATAAGTTACATGTATTTTTTTTTTAAATAACTTGACAAGAAACTTTTTTTTTTTAAAGTAATTTGACAAAAAACTTTTTAGAAAACGTAACTTGACAAAGAGACTTGAACCCAAGAGCTCTATTCTAATAAAGTAACTTTATACCAAGTGAGTTAGTTAAAATATTTAGTAATTGCTCGAAAACAGAAAGGGTTTTTTTTTTCCTCTTTGGTGTGCGTGCTATTTTTCTTGCAAAAAAAAAAAGAAACCACGCAAACAAAAACAAAAAAATACAATACTTCCGGTTGATGTTAGATTTTTGGTTAGTCCGACCAGAGACTAAATATTTTTCTCGCTATTTTTGATTTCCCGAGATCACACAAAATCAGAGGGAAAGAGCATACGTAGGAGAAAAATCTTGTATTTCTATTTCTGGTTTTCCATATCGCACAGAGCATACACCGAGAAGAGGGTGTAGATCCGGTAACAAAAAAATGACTATAAATCAAAATAAACAGAGGGATAATTAAATATACCTGCAAAAAAATTTAATTTATAACTCCATATCTAATGTGAAATAGTCAGGGTAACCATAAACCTTTTCATATGAAACGAAAGGAGTTCCTCATTGGAATAGAGGCTCCAAACACAACAGATTAGTTCTCTAAGCCTGAAAGTTATTAGAAACATTAGATCAAGAAAATGGCATTTGCATGCAGTCAAAACTAGCATCGTATTTAGATCAAGAATGAATGTGAGCCTCAAATAGCTTTGATACCATGTAGAAATTTATAGGGTAAGTTCCTTAGATCAAACACCAAAGGTCACCACTCACAAACAGATCATAAATTAGTACACTAGTATTTGACGTGGTTGAAACCCTTGAAGACGGACAATCCACGACTTGAGCCAACTCGACCAATTCAAGTAATTTATTAATATAATGAAATAAACTTTACATAAGCTTCTATGATAAATAGTCACCGTATAAATGACCCTCCATGCTCTTTAAATAGAGACCATGGACCAATCGTGTGTTAATCCATGGATCAAGTGTCGGTAATACTGAGGAGAGAATGAATTTTTGGATCACTACATATCGTGATCGTCGGATTATAAGTTACAAAAGTACATACTAAAGAAATGCACTTTACCTAACTTTAGGCTAGACCAAGTTATACTTAACTATTTCCTATGTGTCAGAATATCCTAACATAGCATATAACTAATTTTCCTTGAGTACCTCCAGGACCAATATTGAATGTTGTTTTTGTTCCTCCTTATACTTAGAATATATTAAAATATCATCTAGAAAAATAATGAGAAATGTGTCTCGATATTTTGTGAAGACTCCATTAATTAAACACATAAATACTCCTAGTGCATTAGATGAACCAAAAAGAACCACAATGATCTCATAGTTCCCATAACGAGTTCAGAATGATGTCTTACTGATATATTCATGGTTTATCCATGATTGGTGATATCCACATCTTAATCAATTTTAGAAAATATTTACCCCCATGCAACTCATCGAATATATCATCGATTCTCAACAATGGATATCTATTTTTTTATGGTAACTTGTTTTATTATTGGAATTCAATACATAAACGTAGAGTTGCATCTTGCTTCTTAAAAAAATGAGCTGGATCACCGCACGATGATACACTGGGGTCTATATACCCCTTTGTAAATAATTATTCTAACTACGTTTGTAGTTCTTTAAGTTTAGGAGCACTCATTATGTATGGTGTCTTAAACATTAGAACTTCTCCTGGCATGAGATCAATAGGAAATTTGACATCCCTCTTTGGACGTAATCTAGGTATCTATGCAAATACATCAACATATTCTTGTAGCACTGGGTATTTTTCTAAGTTAGATTGCTATGATCCATATATGTTTCCTCCATATGAAATGCAAAGATATGGCATCCTTTCTTATAATTTTTGTTTAATTGCACAATTGATACCTCCCTAATGGATATTGGCCTCAGAATCCCTTGGAACCGTATTTGTTGTTCCTAATCATCCATACAATTAAATATTTTTTGTAAAAATCAATTAATGCATGGTGTTTCTCCAACCAATCCATGCCAATCAAAGAATCGGACGAACCAAGTGAAATTGCATTCAAACCAATTTTTTTCCTCCTCCCATTCATCTTAATTGGGAATTTTGTGACCAATTATGTGATTTTTCTCTTCATACCTATATCTAGTTTTACTAATCAGCCTTTGGAATGTTTAGATTTATTCAAATTAAAATTTTCAAATAGCTTCACATCATTATAACTGTGGCTAGCTCCTGAGTCAATTAAAATATTAATGGGATAATTATTAATATTACCTTCAAATTATATCATATGTTCCTATTGATGATGTTGGCTACCACCAACATACATAGGGTATTCCTGATGTGAAGTCCCAATTATACCTCACACCATTTGGTGTAGGATCGCCATATAGGTATAGGGTCCAACCACCGTTGAAAGTGATTTTATAGCAATGCCTTGGTTGTAAAACGTACACAAGAGAAAATTCTCATAACTTTGGGGTAGCAAGTATGTAAGATTTGTGTGACACCAAGTGTAAGGTGTAAAAGGAACTTCCACGAAAGAATGATAAGAGATGAGCCTCTAATAGAAAATTATTAGTACTATTCTAGAAGAGAAACATAAGAGATATTGAGAGGATTAGTTCACAATATAACAATGATCATATAAACACATAATGACACCCATTCAAAAATATTCATAGCTAAAGCAATGAAATAATTCATTACCTTTAGTATGCATAGCACAACATATATCATAAACATCTAAATAATTGTCTTACAATAGTTACGATACATGCATGAAAAAGTGTTGACGTCACGAGATTCTGATAATTAATGAAAGATCCAAGTACAATTTTACATTTATGAAACACTACCTCTAATAGCGGAACACGAATCTACAACTTTCTTCTCCAAAAGAATTATCTTCTCCCTTATGCACAACTAGGTAATCCAAGGCCAAATGTATAAAATTCTGAGCCATTGGCTTGATTTATGAGGGCTTATTTATAACAAATGCTAATGAACTTTGAGCTTCCTCATGACTCTTTGACATCCACAACCCATGGACTTCTATGTGACTATTCACATTCCACATGTGTCTCTTGGACTTCTTTTACATTTGGACTTATTATTCATAAAATATGTAATATCCCAAAATAGGGCTTTTCTACAGCAAATAGAATATCTAAAGATATTATAAAGTTAGGGCTTCAGAAAATATTGTACATAAAAATTTATATCAATTAATAAGATGTACAAGAAAAATTTAACCATCAAGTGGATGATCAGTAGCAGAAATTTGCCTCACTATTCTCTCCCGAAATGAGGAAATGAAGCATTCTGGACCATAAAAACATCAATTTCATAAAATAACGCAATAAATATGGGAAATGGTATTTTTATCCCGTGTATTATACATTATAAAACTTCCATAACAAATTTTAGCTTAAAAAAAGCATTCTAGATAAGTTAAACAAATCTCCCCAGCTAGAGATGGCTCAAAAACACCCCAATCCCATGACTTTCAACTGCAGCATTTCTGAAGACTATGAGAGTGTAATTCCCATTGGGGTTTCTATAGAAAATGATGAAATAAGACTGATCATAGGTTTATATTAATCATATAGCAAATAAATGGAGGTTTAACCTCTTTTACAGCAGAAATGAGACACCCGGTAAGGGTTTCTGGTATTATACATGGATGAAGAGAAGTAATGCAAAAAATAACGTATTCCACTGAAAATATATATTAAAAATAACTGAATAAAACATACAATAGCTGATAAATACAGAAATTATCCAAAGGCCCTTCTTATTAGATCTCCCGGAGGGAAATAAACACCTCCTCCTCAAAAACTAGGACAAAATAGCAAAGTTTAACCAAGCAACAAATGCCCCTACAGAAATGACACAGTTCCTAGAGGTAATCACACTGTAGATGTTAGTGGATATTTGGCCCTAATCCAAATGATATAATTTAAGCTCAGAACCCTCCTTTAGATCGCTTAAGCAAGCTGATCCAAGAATGGGATGGAATTCCCGCACGGGAATTCTTTGCACTAAGCAATGTTGAAACTACATCTAAACAGGTGAAGCATGAAAGTAGTAAAAGGACCAGAGATAGATGAATATTGAATCATATCCTTGATACTATGCCCTTCTTTTTATATTTGGTGAGCCTCTTCACCCCGGATCCCACAGATTTTTGAGGTGACTTCCTAGTGAAGATTCCTCTTCTAAAACTGCGTTGTCCTTGTTGGCTTCCTTCCTCCTTTTAGCAGCGCTGTTGACTTGGTAAACTGAGACTAATCCACCTAAAATACCTATTTTCACACTAAGGGATCTTCAATCCAGTTCTCATATGTGTGTCTAGGCTGATCCTTGTTCACATTGAGCTAGTTCACTTGGGTGATCTCTTCCTCCTCAAGAATGCATGTTGACTTAGTCAAACTTGACTATGTCCCCATCTAATTTTCCCTTGTTCACACTTGAAAGTGTAAAATCCAGCTCCTAAGGTGATCTCCTTCCTTACTAAGGTGGAATTTATTCATATCTTTATTTTTCATGGGCCTCTTTTCCCATTTATTCCTCTCCTAAGTGAAAGCATCAAAATCTAATATTCCAATTTGCTTGTTTGCAAATTTTGGAATATTACAGTCCTCCCCTCCCAAATGTTGCTTGTCCTCAAGAATCTGCAAGGATAGGACTGAATAGCATCCTCTTCTCCCCTGTAGCAACCTCATAAGATGAAATCCTCCAAGGATCAAGGTGTTGCATCATCAATATATCTCCAAGTTGCCCCTCCCAAGTGTGTAAGCTATCTAAATAGCTGACATTATGTGACAGTAGAACATATATGGAGGAAACAATGGGTTGTTTGAAGGTCCTATTGAGGCATTAGGGCTGATATAGATTAGGATTCATCACCCCCATTTGAATCTCTCCTCCCCAAGCTATCAACCAAACAAAATGAGTCACCCTCCAGGTTGGAAAATCATGAAGGATCTCTTCCACCTTGAGCTCATGCAGAATAGGTGGGCTGAAAATCTGAATATGATAGACAAGATAGCCTACCCACACTATCTTCCTCTCCACTTAAGATAAGTGTAGAGAATTTGTTGATCTTGGGCTACCATAATGTTGCCCTCCAATGGCAAGAAGGAAACTAGACCTCCAGAGGTCCCTTTCCCAGCGTTGTGCATCAGGCTGGCCCAAACCATCTCATACATGATGGATAAGAAATCACCTTCATATGGCATCCCATCCATCTCATGGAGCTCCTCATAAAGAAATAAATATTTTTTTGTACAGGCCATGTCTCTTCCCATTCTCCCCTTAGAACATGAAATGAAAAAAGTGTGGGGATGCTCCCCCCCCAAGAACACATCCACCCAATGTGTTCCCCCTCCAATCATGCTCCCCATAAAGGCAAGAAAAACATCAACAAATGGGCTCATGATCAGCATCGAAATGAAAGAAAGACTGAAGGTTTCATGTGGTGCTAGAAAGTACCAATAGTCTCCCAAGTGTCCCCAGCACAGTCCTCCCCACTGCAGCTTCAAGAAATGGCTTGGCAAGTTGTCTCTTGACAATTGGCTTGCTATGTAAGTCATCACACTAACTAGTAAATAGTAGATGGTTGAATATATCAACTGAGCATACAAGGAGTGACAAAACACTTGCCCCAGATTATATAGTAGATGGCTATCTCCATCATAATAGCTGGCCAAAAATATTCCATGGAGCCTAAAGAAAAACTTGCCCCTTTGTAGAGCAATGCACTGCAAGAAAGTGGTAAGAACATGAAAATATTGTGTTGAACAATCAATAAGTGAAAAAACAAAATTATTACCATGTAATGAAAGCAAGATGGTGAAAATTTCCACAGATGGATCCTCCATAGTGGTATGACATACCCATATGAAGAGAAATGAACCACATGCTACATGAAAATCCTCCTTCTCATGCCTGGAAATCCAAGTCAAGGAGAACATACCACAATGACAAATGAGTCCATCCACTACTCTACCAATCTCACCTCCTTTATGCCCACCAAGTGCATCAAATATAAAGTGATCCTGAGAACACTCCATCAACAAGTTCCTTCTCCAAAGTGACAACGTTGTTGGCCTATGCAAATAGGCTCCTGCCAACTCATAAATCCATTCTTTGACATGCCCCATGTCAAAGACTTCTCCCATAATGCTGCTACATATAAGAAGTTCCTTCCAAGGTGGAAGTACTTCTAGATCATCTAAGGCTAAGGAGTAGCCTCCTTGCACTATGATAGTGCCATCCTCTACTCCTGCAACATCATGCCAAGTGTGAGAGAAAATCTGCCCTTGCTCTCTCCCAATCCTCCAAAGCAAAAAATGTCTTTGCTGCCTCATTATACCTCCATCATACAACTCATGTGGTGAAAACATAATGACCATATCATCATAATGCATCCACAGTCTTTGGTGCTCCGTGATGCAAGTACCCTGCCAAGTCCCTTCCATCCGCATACCCTTGGAAAAAGGATATGTCTCATGATGGCCAAACTCTCTCAAGAGTAGCCAACGCAGGTTTGCCGCTTGCTACCCTGTATCATAAATTTTCAAGTGGCTCACCAGCCTCTTGCTCTTCCTCCACATCCACTCAACCGCCTTGTGGATGCCTTATGTCACTCTCCACCTTGGCATTCTTCCCATGTGGGTTATCATCCTCCACAACCAGTTCCTCTTCTATGCATGCCATGAAGTGCTTAAATGCATTTTCTTGGAGATGTCTTAGAGAATATCTCATTTCCATAGCCATCTTGAATCCATTAATATCCAACGGTGATAAAGGAAAATCCTCCTCACTGCTATTGTTTGACATTGCTGATAGCCTCTCCCATGATATAGTTGCTGCCTTATACTCCATCTCAAAGTCCATGACTCCCTCCAAAAGATCACACTCCAACCTCAAGGGTTGTGTGCAACTCAATAGGGGTCCATGAGAATGATGGTTCATTTTCTCCTTCAACCATTCAAGCTTTCACAACGCAGTGCAATCCTGCTGCTCTACCTCAGCAATAATATTTGGTCCTGAGCCATATGAAGACATATTTCCACAATTTTTAGAAAGATTTGCTGCAATAAGTAAAAGTGGAAATCTCCTCGTACCTTGGTGAGATGCGGGAACCTCTTGTAGTGCTGCAAGGGCTCCTCCCTCTAATGTAATGGCTACCCTAACTGCTGGTGTAGAAGGTTGCTCTCCCAAGGTTGTGACAACGTTGGTATATGTCTCCTCCCATGGTGGTGTGGGCCTTCTCTCCTCTAATCTTTCTCTATCAAAGGTTCTAATCACCCCTTGAGTGAACTCAGAGGAATAAGTCACTCTTGTATGACTTAAGTGACTGCACCACCAAGCATTGGCTTCACCCTCCAGGTGTAGCGCTGCAACTTCTAC
This sequence comes from Pinus albicaulis, assembly GCA_034641835.2. Lineage (NCBI taxonomy): Eukaryota > Viridiplantae > Streptophyta > Pinopsida > Pinales > Pinaceae > Pinus > Pinus albicaulis. Next base: position 780,513,006 of record CM076576.1, on the reverse strand, counting down.
TGCCTCCCTCTCTACCATGGGATGTAGTAGGAATAATGCCTCAAGCTTCCTTTCCCAAGCTCTTGTTGTAATTGAGCCATAAAATGTAGACAATAGGAACCTATTGCCTTTAATTTCTCTTTTTCTATAGGGTCTTCTTTCTTCTCTCAGTTGAATAATCTAAGGAAAATCTAGGGTCTCTCTCAAAGTCATAGGTTGGCACTTGTATTCTACCAAATACCCACTCAGGATCTCATGCTCTAAGTGGTATCCTTGCTCTCCACTTCCTCTATTATAACAAGAAGTGTGTACATCTTCTTCTTCTTCCTGAAACCTTCTAGAGGTCTCACTGTAGCTCTCTCCTCCTTGAAACCCTCTTGGAGTTTCAGTGCGTTTCTCTTCTTTCTTCTTAGATCTGAAAATGGATGAGAGTAACCTCATCCTCTCCATAATTTTTTTCTCCTTTCCTTCTTATCCTCTGATTGGATCTGAAATCCACAGGCCGAGCCAAGATGGCAGCTCTGATACTACTGTAATATCCCAAAACAGGGCTTTTCTGCAGCAAATAGAATATCTAAGGATATTCTAAAGTTAGGGCTTCAGAAAATATTGGACATAAAAATTTATATCCGTTCATAATATGTACAAGAAACATTTAACCAGCAAGTGGATGATCAATAGCATAAATATGCCTCACTATTCTCTCCCGGAATGAGGAAATGCAGCATTCTGGACCATAAAAACATCACTTTCAGAAAATAACACAATAAATATGGTAAATGGCACTTTTATACCTTTTTTTATACATTATACAACTTCCATATCAAATTTTAGCTTAAACAAATCATTCTAGCTAAGTTAAACAGATCTCCCCAGCTAGAGATGGCTCAAAAACACCCCAATCCCATGACTTTCAACTGCAGCATTTCTGAAGACTATGAGAGTGTAATTCCCAGGAGGTTTTCTATAGAAAATGATGATATAATACTGATTAGAGGTTTATATTAATCATATATCAAATAAATGGAGGTTTAACCTCTTTTACAGCAGAAATGAGACACCAGGTAAGGGTTTTCGGTATTATACATGGATGAAGAGCAGTACTGCAGAAAATAATGCAGTCCACTACAACTCTGTATTAAACATAACTGAATACAACATAAAATATCTAATCAATATATAAATTAGCCAAAGGCCCTTCTTATTATATCTCCCGGAGGGAAATAAACACCTCCTCCTAAAAAACTAGGACAAAATAACAAAGTTTAACCCAACAAAAAATGCCCCTGCAGAAATGACGCAGTTCCTAGAGTTAACTGCAATGTATATGTTAATGGATTTTTTGACCTAAGACAAATGATGGAATTGAAGCTCATAACCCTCCTTTAGATCCCTTAAGAAATTTGATCCAAGAATGGGATGGAATTCTCGCACGGGAATTCTTTGCACTAAGCAGTGTTGCAACTACAGCTAAACAACTGAAGCCTGCAAGTAGTGAAAATACCAGAGATAGATGAATATTGAATCATCTCCTTGATGCTATGCCCTCTTGTTTATATTTTGTGAGCCTCCTCACCCCAGATTCCACGCATCGTTGAGGTGACTTCCTAGTGAATATTCCTCTTCTAAAACTGCGCTGTCCTTGTTGGCTTCCCTCCTCCTTATAAGGGATCTTCAATCCAGTTCTCATATGTGTGTCTAGGCTGATCCTTGTTCACATTGAGCTAGTTGACTTGGGTGATCTCTTCCTCCTCAAGAATGCATGTTGACTTAGTCAAACTTGACCATGTCCCCATCTAATTTTCCCTTGTTCACACTTGAAAGTGTAAAATCCAGCTCCTAAGGTGATATCTTTCCTTACTAAGGTGGAATTTATTCATATCTTTATTGTTCATGGGCCTCCTTTCCCATTTATTCCTCTCCTACGTGAAAGCATCAAAATCTAATATTCCAATTTTCTTGTTTGCAAATTTTGGAATATTACAAAATACAAATTAACTTAAAATGGTTGCTATATAGGACAAAACACTCATAGACAAAAGGATAAATCAGTAGTTTGGACATGCAGTTCATTTGTGATGTAGGAGTGCCATGATTTGAACTCATTTGTGATAAATTTAACTTTGATTGGAAGCTTTGAAACATATCACATCTTCACCACGAAATTAAGAATATCATAATATGGATTTTGATCTTGACTGTATTATATTCCACGACTAAGATAATTTCATGTGAAATTTAGTTGTCCCAATTGCATACTGTAGAATATTGTTCTTGGTGATCTCTAAGCCTACATGATATGTTGCTTTCTTGATTTGCACAATAAAATATTTTATCTCCCACATGATGAAATCCTTGCCTCTTATTTCTCCAAGTGAGCGCATAGATGAAATCTTATGGTTATGTACCAGGGACTCTAAACCACTATGCAATCAAACATAAACAATTATGGTGTTGGTCATTTTTTCACTAAGGTGGATAGAATTCGAAGTATGAAGTTTTACTATTCTATATCCACCTTTGTTGTAATCCTATCTTTCTTGACCAACTTCTCAGGAAAATTAGGATACTTGAAACCCCAATCCTCCATAAAATCTGTAGCTTTTCTTGTAACCTTCAGGATCTTCAAAATATATTGAGATTTATTATGAATTTGGACTAGGGGTGCCACCACTTCATGTAAGAGAATCATATAACTTTATCGTTGCTTCATGGTGTCTTCCATAAGCTTTAACTCTTCATTTATGGATAATCATAGCTTCATTGCGATGATACTAGTATAAGACAATAGTTAATTCTATGCACCTAGATGACCAACCTATTGTTTTTTATTACTAACTCTTTTTTCAATCGTGCATTCACTCATAAGATATTTTGTATTATCTTGTGTTGTCGTAAAAGGCACATTCGCTTCCATGACTTCTCGGGGCTTTCTCCTAGTATTAGATGTTATCACCTTCTCTGTGGATATGGATACTGGATGAACATGATCATTTGGAAAGTAACTTCACCTTTCTTGTACAATCCACTTCTTCAGATGCTCAAAGGTAAAAATGGATACATCCATAATCATGTAATCAGGTGGAGGAACAATCCCCATTTCATTGAATGGTAGATGACTACTAGTGAGATGAGGTTCTGACTGGGTGTCGGGTTCATCTGCAATTGGTTTAATGACATCCTCCTCCTCCAACTCTAATTCCATTTCATACGCCATATGTTCTTCCTTCATTATCTGTGATGCTTTTTCCTCCTATTTGTTTCTCATTTATTCTTCCTATAACTGCTTCTATTTTTCTAATTATTTTCCTTTCCTCTTTTGCTTTCTGATGTTGTCTAAGAAAAAAATCTTGCTTTTTATTTTCTTAGTCTCCTTTTTGTAAGAAATCCTCCTCTCTTTTGCGTTCTTATAGCTGATTTTCTACTTCTAAGATTCTCTTCTCCTCCTCCTTTTCTTTCCTGTGCTGCTTTGCCTAAATTAAACCTTTGCACATCAGACCAAATTTAAAAATTCTACTACTCTCTGCCACTGGATATTATTTTAGTCTATTTATGGGTGCTACAATGTCCACTTGGTAGTGACTTCCTATCAAACATCCTTCATCTGTACATCTGGTACTTATGAAACCTGGGAGGGATCTACCTTGTCTCTTGGATTATTCTTTCTCGACGCATTGTACCAATTCTTGATTTTTTCATCTTCTGTAATGATTATAAGTCCCTAGGACAAATTTTTATTATATCTTGTCACAATGTTGTCTACATAATTTTCTAGTATCATATCCATGAAAACACATCATTGCAAAATGAAGGCTCCTAAGTTCTTCAATTTCAACATCATCTGCCTTGAAGCTCTTAAGATCATAAACTTCAATCCATAAAGGAAAAGATTTCCAATGAGCCTTCTTCCTCCTTTGGTGCTACGTAGACAATCCATTGTTCAACTAATAGGCTACGTCTTGCAAGACCTCCTTATCAGTCACATATCTAGGCATATGATGACGGGTTATCTGACACTTGAAACATCTGATGTATGTACCCTGCAGTAAAGAAGAAAAATCTGTAATCTCATAAAGTGATTCCTTCACTTGATTTTTCATGCATGGAAGTTTTGTCTCAAAGATCATCTTATACACAAATAAAAAGAAATTCTTAGCCAGTTGTGTATGTACTCCTCGAAAACTAACTTTTGAACTCATAATGAGCGCAAATATCATCCAATAGATAAGAGAAAATTTAAAACTATGGTGCATGTTTGGCTTGTAATGCTATGTTGGCCTACTTTATGTGAAGTTGTAGTTCGTGAGAGAGGAAATAAACCCAATTGAAAAATTTACCTCTTGATACAACCATGTTGAGAAATTAAATCCAATTCTCCTACATGTATTCTGCATTATTTCATCCATGTATTATGTAGAACATATCCATGAGATACTGGTATACTTTTCTCAAATATTTTATCTTCTAAACTACACTTCATCTCTGGCAGAATTTTGCAGGCTCTTGGCACTAGGATTTGATAACTTCATTGGTATTGATATTTTCCCAAGTTGCATAAAATTGTGTGTTTTCATACTACCTTGGTCTTGCCATCTTGTAATAAGTATGAATGCCATACAGATGGTAAGTAAAAATCTGATTTCCACTTTCACTTCTAAGGATCATATTCTTTCTATTAATTTGTAACAATATCCATTCGATGGATTCTTCACAAAGCATCACTGGGAATATGCATGAAACTATATGTATCCTGGACCTCTTGATATTTATGTACACTTCCATGCCTTCCAAGTCTTCTTGAAATTTATTTTTCATGAAATGATCTTTGATTTACTTCCATGAGGCCATAAAAGATTTATCAAGGAAGCACTGTGTGTCTAAAATAATAGGGACAATTAGCTTAGTAATTTCCACTATAGTGGATACAGATTCCTGACTTTTTATTGAAAGTGACTTGTGCGCTTTTGGAAGAGAGCCTTCTTATTGGGAGTCATTTTAATGGATAAAGGGTCTATGTTTTTCGGAAGTGTTCTGTGGAAAAAAGAAAGCTCAAAAATGTTAATTTAAGGGGAGTTTCAAGTCAAGTACACATTAACAATGAAGGATAAATGATGCAAGTGTTTATAAGTTTTATCACAATCATGATCAGAAGGTGAAAGGTCATGGAATGCAAAGAGTCATTAGAAATTACACTTGTGACAACAAGACAACTGTTGAAGGAGGATTTATGGATGAAAATGACCCTTTTTCTATGAAAACAAATTGAAATTTCATTAAGGAAGACAAAAGTGCCACAAAAAATGAAAAAAGCTACACATATCAAAACTTACCGAGAATCCATGCACTTGAGACTAATATTGAAGCAAAAATCCTTATGGTAATAAAATGCGCTCAGCCTAGAGTGAAAAATGATGATGAGAATGAATAATGAGCTAGGAAACTTATAAAATAAGTTAATGCATGCTTGCAACTTTTGGACTCATGAGTGAGTTAGTTACATTAAGTGGAGAGGGACCCTATTTTCTAGGAGTGTGCTAAACATGCAAATAAACAAGGGTGCATGCATGAGAAACAAGAGGGAACACCTTCTATTGACAAGAAGTGTGTTGCAGCTAAGGAAAAAGAGGGCGCAATAATTTTTAACAAGGAGTGAACTCTCCTTATGGGTAGGAAGTGTGCTTGACTAAGAGAAGTAAGTGCGCTCCACTGAGAGTTAGAAGTGCACCTAGGATTAAGAGAGCGCAATTTTCTTCAATAATTCTTATGTGATCACTAAGTTTATGAAGTGCTCTTTCTCCAGGAGAAATTTTTTCTTTCGCGCTTTTGTGTGATATGCATGTCAAGTGAAGAGAGATAGTCATTAAGTCAAAGAAAGCTAGTGTTTTTCATATCTTTAGAAAAAAAGAAGAAACCCTTCCAAGGATAAGAAGACGAAACTTAGAAACATTGACCTATGAGGAAAATTCACATTTAGGAAAATTTTAAGGATGGTCAACACTTAGAAAAAAATGAAAAAACAATGAGATGACACAAGATAGCTTGAAACAACAGTTCATGTAGGCTCCAAAATTGACTAAGGGAAAAAATTGGAGTGTCGTTGTCACAGCAACAACATTTCCTAATGTTTTTCTTGTTAGTTATCCAATGTTGCATATATTCTAGTAAAAACCCTACCCACATCCTCCAAAATATTTTTTTCCTGTATTTTATGCACAATCCTCATCTTCTCGACCTTATGAGGACAATATCTATACTTGTAATCCCTCTTACAACCCCGACATTTTATGGGTGGAAATTTTAACCTTCTTGTTCGCAAAATCCCCCTTGTAATTAGTTAGGATATAGTGTAGCATGATCGCCTTCCTGGAAATTATTCTTGAATGGTGAGGGTTTAACAATTTTCCCTTTAATCCATGAATTTTCTTTTCTTGGTGCCCAAATTTCTCTGCAATGTTTTTTATTTTTATTTTTTTATTCATATGGTTGCTCCACTTTCCTCATGGTGCCTCAAGAGACTTGGGCTCTTCATATTTCAACTTATCAACGTAGAAGGATTATAATCAACTAATGTACCTTTGTATTTTAGCCTTTTCATCATTAATAAATTTTGCATACCTTAATATATTCATGAATTTCCAACCATACTCTTCCATGGTCATATTTACGAGTTGAAGCCTGAAAAACTCTTGCATTTTTCACTCATAATAGAGTTCTGAAAAATATTCCTCTAGAAATATTAATTGAATTCCTTCCATGCGATTCACCTCACATCTTAATGCTTGATTTATTTAAGCTTCTCCCACCAAATATTAGCCTCTCCCTTCAAATGGTATATGGAAATTCTAGCCTCCAGGTTCAAAGAATAATTTTATACCTAGAGATATTTTCTCATCTCTGGCAACTAGGCATCTTCCTCCTCTTATTTCTTGGTTACTCCATTAAAGGTGGGAGATTATATTTTCCTCGGTTCCCATTGTACCTTCAACTTGTTAGATTTTCTTATAATATTTTTGAATGATGACGCACTGGGGATACTATCAAATATAGAAGTAAAATAAGCCCTTTTTCTTATTCTCCTAGTTGAGTGACAGTGTTGATGAGAAATACTCTTGGAAACACCTATGTCCTTAAATATGGAATTTTGATGATGTTATTTCTTGGAATTTATTTTTTGGTCCAATTCCTTTAGAATTTTGTTCAAACTATGTAAAATATGCTTATTATATTTTTGTTTCTCTTCATTAGCTTCTCATTGTCAACTTTGCAGTCGAGCACTTCTAATTTGAGACTTTTCATAGTTTCTTCCAAATCCCTACCCTCATGTTGGTCCACTTGATAACCATTATATTTGGTTTCAGCATTACTCATGCTTATTTTCACATCCCTGACCACTTCCTCATCACTGTAAGGCCCTTAGGAATCTTCTGGACTTCTATCAGCCATTATGTATTTTTTTCCTACTAACCACCTGTAGCTTTGCCTACAAATTTCACCCAAAATACTTATTAAATTCAAAATTTTGGGCATTCCAAAATGTAATCCTTGTCAATATATTTCCATTGACTATTTTTTTTGTGTTATTTGATGTCTGAGCTTTAAGATATTACCTTTGAAAGATTATAGCCTGTTATGTCATATCTACTTATCAAAATTCCTATAGATTTACTTTAACACTTTCTAGAAATTTAATGTTAAATTCGATTTTCTGGGTGAATTGATGTAACCTTCCCAAAATTACCTTTCCAATGACAGGTCATATGCAAAAAATTTGTTTACAGGATGAGAAGTAAGGCCCTCTAAAGTTCAGATAATTTTTCTTCAATGCCTATATGCTTGAAAAAAAATTATTCTCCTTTCCAGCACTAGCCTATAACTATTTTTCAAAATTTGATAACTAAATTTCCTGCTCAATGTGCCTTTACTTGGCATACCCCCCTTTTTTTTCTATCTCTTCCTTATTATTTTGCCTCGTTTAGGCTTTCTCCAGTTCCTCAATGGAGGAAATTTGGCTTTCTAACCTCTAATTCCACATGGTCAATATGTCATGCCAACCCCCTCCAAGTCCACCTTCACATTGCTTGTTGGTCGAGCCCTCCATGTCACTAGGTTAATTCACCTTTTCGGTTCTTTCCCCACAACCAATTTTTTATCTCTGAATTGAAGTAGTGTATTTATCCTCATTCTTGTGGCTTACATTCTAACAACAACTCCATGGACTCTACTAGTCGACCCTTCATGGCTCCGATCAATTAGTCAGTGGTTAGGTTTTGAAATACCCCACCTCAAACTAATTAAATCCATGGCCTGGCTATCCTGACTGATGTTGGGGTTGAATAACCAACTTTGTTTCACCTTAGGTTGGTCCTAACTACATTGGTTAAGTTCGAGGTCGCCTTCCTATCTTTAATTCACTTTAACAGAGCCTGACTATACCGAATTGGGTCAGGGTTGTTTGATAAAGTTGTCATTGATGTCAATAATGGATCTATCATTGTTGTAGACCTAACCTTGTTACCCTAAGCCTATGCACATAAATGAAACCTTAAGCCCTAAAATCCATATTCCAAATATATGAATTGAAACACTATCCCTAAGTCCTAAATTCCTTGAAACCCTAGGTCATATATGAAACCCTAAGGGTTATTCACGGAAGAAAAAATATTATCTTGTCATTATAATAAATATTTTTAGAAGGCCATTTGTCTAGCTTGTAGAGGGATTCAATATCTTTCCAATCATGTCTTCTTCCATTCCTTAACTCTTTTTCATGATGCATTTATTAATTTTCAAAATTCATGAATCAAATTTGTGATATCATCAAGTTAGATTTATTGGACGAATCTCTCACCAAACATGACCATTATGACCCCCACAATTGGCTATAAATACATGCTATTGAACTTCATCTAAGGGATCATCCACATCAGTTCAATAAGAGAAGCATTACAAGAGTATCGGTTCAAAATTCATGAGTTGAAGGTGATAAACAAAAAAGGATTTCTTTGGATCTTTGAACAATTTTTTAGCTTGTCTATTTTTGTTCACGACTTTGTGGAAATTTATTGGCGTTAATAAAGGAATTTTTTCTGAAAAATGGTGATCTTTGTTGTGGACTATCTTTTTGGATCTATGGACCTTACAATTTGAACCAATGACTTATATTGTTGCAGACCTTTGATGCAATCTATCTTCTCGGACCTGTCGATTTATCTTCTTAAACCTGTGAAAATAATTCAGACTTGTGGCTATTCATAATAGGACATGCAACTCGAACCTGTGGAAATAATTCAGACCTTTGTTTATTTATCATAAGACAGGCAGTTCATACCTGTAGAGAAAATTGAAAAATAACAACTCAAACCAGTGGTGACATTTTTTGGGTCTGTGGAGGCATATAGGAATACTTCTATTGCAAACCTACAATGACACTTCCTCGCAAACCTGTGGAGACAGCCTACACCTTGATCTATGTAGAACACATTCTCGTTGTATATGTGGAGGGATAATTGTTGCACCTGTGAAGGATCGTTGCTGGCATCTTATATTTCTGAGACTTGTGGTGACTCATTTTTAAGCACATATTTTTGGATTTGTGGAGATAGTATGTTCTTTGAAACAATGACCTTGGAAGAAAATTTTTGGAAGGTTGGAAGCACAATATTTTTCAGATCTTGTGGATCCTATTTGATGTGAAGATTAAATTGAAGAATTGAAGATATTGATTAAGATATTAAGTCAAAATTTGTTCTTGATCAAGTAGGATCTTTGTAGGTTGGAGCCTTGAAACATTTTTACACAACTTGGAGCTTCTTTTTGTTTGAAGGATTTGAGTCCTTAAGGTTGGAGCCCAAGCTTGAAAAATTTTGTATAATTTGGAGCTTGTTGCTATTGAAAAATAGTATTGGTGTCTTCAACATCTTGTTAATAAAATCATTTTACTTTTGTTTCTTATCTTATAATTCATTTTGGGGAAAAAATATTAATTGAAATAAATAAAAAATGAAATAAATATTTCTTCACCTGCCCCCCCCAAACCCCCACTCAGTATTTCCAACAATTGGTATCAGGTCCATCTTCCTCATAATCATCCTAATAGTTAGAAGAAGGATTTTGAGTCACAATGGCCAACGAGGATGCATGAATGATCCCTCAATTTTATGGAACAATTTTTTCTTTCTAGAAAGTTAGGATGGAATTTTACTTAATGTATCTTAAAGCCAAAGTTAGGAAATCTATCATAGTTGGGTATACAACCCCCTCTCCTCCTACAACATATATAGATGGAGGAAACACATATATGGAAATTGTAAATGTCTTAAATTCTATTGAGAATGGTATATCATATTCAAATTTCTCAAAGTTCATAATAATTAAAACAACTAAAGGGATTTGGTACAATCACGTTAGTATTTATGAAGACGATCTGAAAGTTACGAAGGCTAAACTCCAAACCTTTAGAATGTGGTTTGAAGGACTCAAAAAAGATGAAGAAGAGAACATTGATTCTTACTTTCATTGGGTAGATGAATTTGTCAACTCCCTAAAATGCCTTGGTGAATATATCAATTAAAATACCATTGTTCAAAATTTTTTAATATCTCTCCTAGACCATTTTGATGCCAAGGTCAGTGTCGTATAAGAGTTGAAATATTTAGACAACTTATAAATGGACGAGCTTCATGGAATTCTCATTTCATATGAAATTAGAATAGGAAAATAAAATCACAAAGAAGTTGCATTTAAGGCATCAAAAGAATCAAGAAGAGGGAATAATTGTAGTTGAAGCGGTGATGACACTGATGTTGAAAGAAAATTTACACAATTTGTGAAGAAGCTAAATAAAGGATAAAAAATCGAAGGTGAGGATCCTCTCATTTGTTTTAAATGTGGTAAAATAGGATATTATCTTAACAAGTTCCCCTTTAAGGATGATAGTGATGATGAAGATGGACCCAAAAGAAGAAAATTGAAGAAGAAAGGACCAAAGAAGAATATTTTTTTCTCCAAACATGAAAGTGATGATTCTGGTGAAGATGAACCTATGAAAATGTCACTCAAGAAGAAAGTATCTACCAAAGGAAATTTCTTCTCCAAGCAATACAATGATGATTCTGATGAAGAAGAAGACTATGCTAGAAGTAGTGAAGTATTTTTCATGGAATTCAATGAACCTGAAGAAGAAGAAGAAGAAAATGTGGATGATTTTTTTATTAGTATTATTAAGGAAAATGAAAACTGAGGAAGAAAATCATCTTCCTCAAACTGAAAAAAGAAGTAGTAAAGAGGATAGAAGAAATATTAAACAAGAAGTTAAAGTACTTGTAAAAAATTATAGGCCAAATTTGTCTCTCTAAAGAAGAAATTAAACCAGCTCAATAAAATGTTGCAAAGATCTCAAACCTTTGATGTAATTATAAACATTCAAAGACCACAACATGATAAATTAAGGCTTGGCTACACATGTAAATCATCAAACTCAAAGGAGAACACTAGCACTCATCATGAAGAAAGGCCAAAAATATGTGTTGATGCTCTTTTCAATCATCCAAGAGGAAAAAAGTGGTTTCGACCAAGTCAAAAATCTTCTTACATTAATTCGACAAAAGAGAAGAAATTTTTTAAATGGCACCAAGAAATGCCACCCAAAAGGGGCTTCTAATTTTATTTTCCCTTAATTAAATTTGAAGTGAAAATGTAATTTCTTCTCATAACAACTTGTATTGGTTAAGTAAGTCATAATCACTGAGTAATCTTAGGAAATTTGAGTTGAGGGTCAGAGAGGATGCATGTAGATTTCTCCCATCATTTAGGGGTGTCCAATTACAATTATTTGTGAGTTGTAATTAGTTAACTCAAGAAATTGATTTAAAATCAGTTTAACTAGTTGTAATTGACTAATGAGATAGTGAGAGGTAAAGTCAATTAAATATGATTTAATTCATGAGTAGTGACCAATATTTTAACTTACAATTCGCTATAAATAGTTGTTGCATGTCAGCTCTAAGGAAGGCCCATTTTGAACTGAGGTTAAAGGGATGATAACTATCAATTGTATAATTAGAAAATTGTGTAGGTCATATATAGAGTAATATGGAGGCTAAGGAAGCATTGCACAATACATTACAATGATTTTCCTATATAATATGGTGAAAATTCCTCCAATAATGCATGAGCAAGGTTGGCTGATCAGAGGCTGAGAATTGGTTAAGTAATTGGCTGATTTTTCCTATATTAGAGTGAGACGGTTTGCAAAGTGCATGAATTTATCTTAGAGAGAAATCATTTTATTGTTTCATGATCTTGGAGAGAAAGCACAATAAATCCAAGACTGATGATGAGGATAATTGTGCCTTGGCTAGAAAGGTGAAGAAAGGAAAAGGGAAGGCGTCCCATTCCAAATCTGAGACCAGAAAGGCATGCAAGAAACGATATTTGTCATAGGTAAAAAATTTCAATTTTCCTGAGCATGGAAATGATGCTACAAATTTTCCATAAGGCCTAATTAGCAGGAGCAGTCAGAGAAGAATTGGCGTCACAGATCGAGTTGGAATTCACCCTCATCACATGCATGGTGTCATTGGTGATGGGTTATGTGTGGAAATTGGATAGTGGAGTTTCATCCCATCTAACCAACAACAAAGAATTCTTGAGTAGCTTGGAGGAGAAGGATCTCCACATGCACATTGAGATGGGTGACAACAAGAGATATAACACTATTGGTCTAGGTACAATTACCTTTAAGAGGGAGTTAGGTAATCCACTCACATTAAAATATCTCATGAATGTTCCTGGTTTAGAGAAGAATTTTGTTTCTATTTCTATGTTGGAATATCGTGGCTATGATGTGATCTTCAATGAAGGAAAGGCGTTCCTTCATCAGAAAGCCACCGAGACAACGATTGGGGTTCAATCAAGAATCTCTATAAAATATATTTAGAGGACTGTGCAACACTGGGCAATAAATCATAGAAGGTGGAAATTTGATACATCGGTGAGTTATGGCATAAGAGGCTGGGCCATCTACCCCACAGTGATTTAAGGATCATGCAGCACATTTCTACAAGACTTCCAAAGGGTGCACTTGCATAGAGAGACTCATGCAAAGGGTGTACAGTGGGGAAGTATACCAATGCCACCTTTCATGAAAAGTAAATCCAAGCCAAGGAGATCCTTGAGAGAGTTCAATCAGATGTGTGTGGACTGTTATCAAAAACTTCCACAAAAAATCACAGGTATTATGTGATTTTTGTTGAAGTTTTTTCAAGAAAGTGTTGGATTTTCTTCATGCAGAAGAAAGATCAAATGTTCTCCAAGTTTTGTGAGTTCAAGGAAATTGTCGAGAAATATGCAGGGAATAAGGTGAAATCTATGAGGAATGACAATGGTGGAGAATACATCTCTAATGAATTCAATGACTTTTGTGCCTCAAAAGGAATTTTAAGAGAATCGATCGCACCTCATAACCCATAGTAGAATGGGGTTGCAGAAAGGAAGAAATGAATTATTGTGGGAGTAGCACGAGCTATGTTGTATGATCATGGCCTATTGTTTCAAATGTGGGTGGAAGCACATAATACAATAGTATTTGTGCAAATCAGAAGTCCTCATTGGATACTTGGGATGAGTACACAAGAGGAGGATTTTTTAGTTAAGAGATGAGATGTGTCATCTTTTAAAAATTTTGGTTCAACTATTTATTTCCATGTAACCAAAGATGCTAGGAAGAAGCTAGAGGCAACAACATAGTTGGGGATATTTGTGGGGTACATTGATACACCTCAGGTGTACTTGCTAGCACACATCATGAGAGCGCTCAGAAGATATGTGAAATTTAATGAAGAAAAAGCCATGAAATTATCCCTTGAGAGGTAGCTCGATTTTCATGCAGTTGAGTAGCTCTTGGTTCCAAAGGATGAACCTTAGGATGTTGATAAACCAGAAGAAGAGGGACGTAGAGTGGTAGAAACCACTCATGTAGAGACATCTACCAAATATGGAAGGAAGCGTACCATGGAGGCTAACATATTATTGTTGGATGCGAAAGATAATGTGGGAGCACCCACATTGGAGCACAGGCAGAGAAGTCCCCAAAGAGGTACACTAGATACATGGCTCTTATGAGTTAAGGTATTGAGATATAACCATTCTCTTTGTTGTAAGAATTCTGGAATTTAGTGTGGCTTGATTCCATGGTTGAGGAGTATGACTCCATCATTAGAAACAGTGCAAGGTAAGTTGTCCCAAGATGATCTGAAATTGATTGTTAGTTATTGTTGTGCTAATATTAGTTTCAGATTTATAATGAAAGTTCATATATTTGCTTCTTGTACAAGGGTTTATAGATGTGCTTATGATTGATAAATAAACAAAATTGATTAGATTAAATTGATTTCATGAACATAGAAGCATGGAAACTAAATTTTGAACAACAACATATCAACACACGACAAACACAGACAACTGAGTCAAATACACATGGTTTTAATGAAGGAATTGACCCCTCCTGGGCTACATCTCTTCCGTCCACCTTACATGGCATGGGCCTTTGTATTAGCTTAAATTGTACAAAAATGTTGTTTACAGTCTCCTGTTGCCTCAGAAACCTGCTCCAATGGCTCCAAAATTTCAAAATATACCAAGAATGACTCTTCCTGAGAAACAATTTGTCGAAAATTGCCTCAGTTATGGAAAAAACCAATTTTCCTACTATTTCTCCACTAAATATGGAAACTAGCCAAATAAGTCCATTAAATCTGGAGCTCTGCCCTAAAATAATGCTCCTGCCAAATATTCCACTGTCCTTAACTGTGGATTAACACACATTTAATGATGGCTTAGTGGATAAGCGTGCCATTATACTACGCGTTATTCATTGGATTAGTGAACGATTATATTAAGGGTTGATCGTGGTTATGTAGGTGTTAATCCATATTAGTGGCATAAACATGTACTACATTTTAAATCTCTCGTCGGTGAATAGTGCTCGCCCTTGCTTCTTCGCTCACGAGCATATGGGAGGGGGATGGCTTGCAGAGCTAGCCTCCTCTAGACCCCTAACTATGGTGCAAACAAAATTCAAATGGGCGTGGAATCCTTGTGGGTTAAGACCCACAAAGTAGAGGAGACAATAGATATTTGGAGTTGCAAGCAGGTGGTCATGGGTTCGACCCCGAACCTTGCTCCAAATTGTTTTGCGCATTTCATTAATTCATAACCAAAGTCTGAACTTTGGGTTATAATTCCCATATGCCTCTGCCAGTTTAGAGTAGGATGCCAATTATAGAGTTGTCCGTGAGCTGTAGAATAGTCCACCATATAGTTCGACCCTGTCCGCCAAGTTTAAGTTGCTCCACCATCTAGTTAGCCAGCTCCACCAAATGTAAAGGCCCCTCCATTAGCTCCACCATATATATATATATATATATATATATATAACTATAACTTCCACCTTAGGCTAAGGCTTAAACCATAAAATAATATATGCATCATGTATATAAATACGTATATCTGAACTTTGATATATGTGAAATTTAAATTTCCATCCAAGGTTGGAGGGGTCCACACCAGAGGGGACATGTGACGGCCTCTGGGTACACCACATGTCCAACTTTGGTTGGATTACTCCAACATAAAAAAAATTTCATTCAACCTTAGATAGGAGGAAAACTTTTCAATTCCCAAGCATCATTGGCGAATCTTACTGTGACACTTTGTAATATCCCCAAATGGGAACACTCAGCAATACCTGCTGGAATAATGCACTTTTTAGAAGTATGTGCACTGAAATTATTTTTCAGCCCCTGGATCCCTTAGATCTAGAGATCTATCATCTAAATCCAAAATGGGAGCAAAAAAAAATCAAACTAGGTGAGGTAAACAGATCTCCCACACCTACTATGGCTGAAAAACACCCAAGAATGGGGTTGTAGCAATATGAAACAATACTGCAGGAAAATAACGTAGTTTCTGAGAGAAGAAACAGGAGACCAATAAGAAGGCTCAATATTCACTTATACAGCAATAAATCAGATCCATATTGAGGCCCATACAATGTATAACAAAATGTAGAAGACAAGAATAGAAGAAATTCCTCAAGAAAGAGGGCTACAACACATGTATTGACTGAAAAATGGCTTGATAGTTTTATTTTTATTAGCTACAGTAGCTGTATATTACAATCCATATCTGGAGAAGATCTATTTACAAAATAATAGATCCATTTGAAATATGTACACTAGAAGAGCTCCTTTACAAATTCCCCTTGGGGTTTTGATCAAAACATGAAACACAGGGAGTAGATCTGAGATCTAAAGTAACATATCTGCAGTAGTATTTAGAAATTTCTGAAAATGAATAAAATAGAATCAGATCATATCTATACAGAACATGGATTAGAAATCTAATCCATGGATCACCATAGTGAAGGGCAGAACCCCAACACCAGAGATCTCTCTTCCAAATGTGTATCAAAACACCCTGCAACTTCCATCTTGAAAATAATGCAGTCCTGGAAGGACTCTAGCACTAGATTGACCTAATGCCAAGATATTAAAATGCAGCTCCAAAGGTTTAGAACTCTCTTTCCAATGGGATAGAATACTTTCCCAGTGAAAAGAGGCCCTAGAATGGCCTAAATCTGAGCAGATCTAGCCTCCACTTGTTGCAGCTTACAAGGAAAACCAAACCCTCAACACGATCTGCGTTGTAGTTGGAAGATGAGCTTGGCCAAATTCCTAATAGTGGATGAGATCAGAAAGACTCTTCCAGGAGGCCTCTCAAGGAAGAGGTGGGATTCCTGAATAGGAACACCCTAGTGCTAAACAACACTATCCTTAGCTAAACAGTAGAGAATGATATATGTCTAAACAGACATATATTCAGAAATATACTTCATCAAAAAAATTCTTCTGTTGTCCTCCTCTTCCTTTTATAGGATGAAAATCTTGTCAAACCCTAAACAATCTCAATTATTTAGCTCCATTCACATGAGGAGCCTCCAACTAAAACTGCGTTGTGCCTTTAGGAGATTCACTATATCTAGACAACGCTATTGATTTGGTCCTGGTTGACTTGTTCAAGTGCTCTGGTCTCTTTCACACCTAAGTGTGCTTATGTAAATAGAGAATATTTAGCTATGTTTGTTATAGCATAATTTTTCACCTTCATATGATTCATGATTGCTTTTATGGCTTTGGGCACCCATTCCTACAGACTTGAACAAATTCACTAAAAAACAGTGTTAAAATTCCCATATGCGGGTATGCCCAGACTTTTCCGCGTGTATACGCGAGTCCACATGTACTTTTCCGCGTATGCCATTAAAACCATTAAAAATATATATAAATTCCCTATTTTCGGACTGGGTTGATGGTTACTCCAGTAGTTCAACCACCCCAGTACGTGGCCAACTGTTTCCAACTGACTGAAACTACTTTGAGGGAGTATAAAAGCCCCCCATGTGCATGGCCTAAGGGAGAGGGAAATTTTATAGATATTATACTCTGTTGGAATCCCAGTTCAAGTCTGATTCCCTGTGCTACCTGCACTTTCCCATATTTATATCAGGAAACCCTTGTTTCCTGGAGATGTTCATCCATTTATATGCCATCTCGAGTGCACAAGTCTTGGAAGAATCTTAGCGAGGCAAGGGCGAGACGAATCCAGACGACGGTCTGCTCGAAGATCGTGGAAGGATTCAAGTGATCTCTCCACTCTTTATTTCTGTACATGCTATTCATAATAATGAAGAACCGTCTTGTTCCTGAACTTCTGTGTTAGTATCTATTTGTATATGTGGAAAGATTGATTATTAAGTAGTTATTATCGTTTATATCATATTTCACATTGATTACACTAACGTTTAGGAGAAATATATGCTGTACAACTAGGTTTCCGTGCACGTTCTTTCTTGTTTTGCAGGTTGAAGGAGGAAGGAAGGTTGCTGGGGGTTTGAACCCCACGGGATCTACATTGAACGTAGGACTATGGGTGAGTCCTGCTATCATTGTTTTCTAGTTTTTTGCATTCAAGTATGGTTGTGTGTGAGTCCTTCTGAATGGCATGCCCTGCTCTGTGGAGGTTTTGACCCAACAAACCTCTAGGATGATTTTCCCCGAAACAGAACTGGCGACTCCACTGGGGATCGCATTCTTGTGATTCCCCTATTGGGTGGTTTCAGCTGTTTGATAGGTTTCCAACAGTTTTAACTTTTATTTCCAGTCCAGTTTACTCTTTCTCAGTCAGACTGAAGTCCTGGTTTCTTATCCAGGCTTGATCCTTTTTGTTTTTCATTTTTTACCTTTATATACGCGGGTTTGTCTGCACACAGTCGCGTATACACGCATCTTTTGTTAAAGGGAGTCGCGTATACGCGTGTTTCCTTTAGCACAGTCGCGTATGCACGCTTGTTGCTAAACTGTAAAGTTGCGTATACCTAGGTAGATTTTGAAATTTTTGATTTCTTGGCTTTTTATTCCTTTCTTTCTGTAGAGACCTATTCCTGCAGTGTCTTTGTACCCTCTGGATTGTGAAGAAAGTGGTATTTGGTATTTTCTCTCTCTTTTTTGATTGAAAACTAGTATTTTTGGCAAAGTATTGTTTCTTGTGCTGGTATTCCTGGTTCGAGTACCAAGATCTCTTTCTGGGGATTCTTGGCTGTTCTGCTTCATCAAAACAGAGAGATCCTGCTCATTTACTCATTCCTACCTTTGTGTCTTGCTTTTCACTTCGATTTTTGCCCATTTCTTGGTTGGTTTTCTTGAGTTCAGTCGGTTAGGTCTTGTTGCAACTTTTGAAGAGTCTTTCTTGGTTCTTTGAAGTTTTTGTTTGCTGCAAGGTTGTACTATTTTTCTAGGCTGAGTTGCTGAGTTTTCTTGTCTTATTTTGCTCATATTGATCTTGCTACTAGTTAGCCCTATAAGATTTGGAGCATTTTTGAAGTTTGTGCTTGAAATTCAGTGTTGTTTGGCTTGGGATTTGATAGTTTTTCTTGGTCTTTTCGAACTCTTCTTTTATAAAACTCAAAAGCTCAAAAAACATTTTTCTTTGTTGTTTGCTTTTGTTTTTGCATTTTTGTTTTTGTTTCATTGTATCTTTTGAAGCTTTGTTGAGGTTTCTTGCCTTTGGATTTTGGCTTGATTTTGGAAAGGAGTTGTCATTGATTTCTTCCTCTCTTTTTTCAAGCGTTTTTGGTGTCTTCATATTAAGAGTTCTTGATTTTGGGAACTAGCTTTCTGGACAACCAAAAAGAGATAAAACTGAAGGATCTTTGGGAAATTTCACTCTGCTTCAGGAGATTTTGCATCTTAGAATTTGCATGCCTGTAGTGATTTGCATCAGCTGCACTTAAGCATTTAGTCATTTTCATAGTTTTTGTGAGTGTGAGTTTGTTATATGAAAAGAAAAATACAATTTTTAATCTCGTAGAACCTGTGTAGAAGTTTCTTTTCATCGAAAGACAAATACTGCATTTGCATGTAGTTTGGTTTTTATTAATTTCTTTTCTGCGTCAAAACACCATAAGTTTCATTTTCGCATCCCTTTGACTTAACATAACAGCCGATTAAAATAAGCGATATAATTTAAAATCAACTAGCAAGTTTTCTAAGTGTCATACACCAACTAGCTAGGTTGTAGGGCCTTGGATTAGGTGAGTGGAGAGTTAAATCTCCAAGGCCGCTCAAACAAAACATAGAAGTTGATTAATTGAGCGAAATCCAACTCCGTTAGGTGGACCGGGAAAGCTCTCCTCCAGACAGTCAAGCGCGAGGGGAAGTGAAGGCTGAGAAGAAAGATACCCCTTCTCTGATTAGCTGAATCTGACCTCAAGACCGTTCTTCCCGGCTTCTGACATGGATTTGTGCCCATAGTTTCCACTCCTAGGTTCCACACAGGTGACTGCAGGGGGGAATACCTGTGGTACCTGAGGCAGACTTCGCATCACTTTCAGCAGTACTTCTGGGGGGTGCCCTTGCGAAGCTTGGGTGCTTGAGCTGGCAAAGGCTATCGTTAGGAGGTCGGCGTAACTATTTCTGATACCTTCGCTAGTATCCCTAGGCCGTAATTATCCCAGACTACTTTCGGGAGGTCCTATATTTCGCTTTCTTGTATTTTGGTGTCCGGTCCTAATCACCCGGAGCGGAAATACCTGAAGGATGTTTGCTTGATTGTATCTCAGGGATTATTTTTTAGTGAGTGCTCTTTTCTCCTAGCTTGCCTAGCTTTATACTTTTTGAGTCTAATTAAAATATATAAAAGTGGCTGATCAAGTGCCTCGTCGATCGAGGAGAATCTGAGGGTTATCTCCCGAGATTCCAGAGCCTTCTTCAAGAAGGCGTAGGAGTGATTTAGTAGGTGGTTACCACCCTGTGGCGTCCGACGTAGTGGAGAGAGATCCTCCACAAGGTCTGAAGGTTTCATCGCTGATTCTGGTGTTGGTTCCGAGAGGAGCGTTCCGCTCACCTCACGAGTATTATTTCCGCAGGTAGAAGAAGTACAGGTAGAGGAAGTGTCTGAACCCTCAGATTCACTTCCATCTCCTCTTCCTCCTGATTATCCGTTCGTTTTTCAATACATTGGACCCGAGTCAGAGAGACCGGAAGATCCTCCTTATTATACATACCTTTCGATGGCCATGACTGGGAATGCGGCTTCTGCTGTGAGTGTTGCAGGCATTCAGACTCCTGCTTCTGTTGAAGGAGGGGGCACTATTGATATATCTTCGATTGCCTCTAGTGCTGCTGTGTTTGGCTCTAGTTTCACCCAAGCACATGTTTCTCAATCTGGTCCCTTCTGTTTTGGAATGCCCACTAGTGGGATTCCTTCTTTTTCCTTTTCCGCTGCTGCAGCTGGATCTACACCCATGTCTTCCATGGCTAGTGGATCAGCTTCTTTTCAAGGGTTCCCCTTCGGAACTGGACACATTCCTAGTTTGAATCCTTCTTTAGGGTCCTTTCCGTTTACTTCTCAGACCTAGAGTTTCAACCCTTGGTCTGGAGGTCAAAGTTCAACTACTTTTACAGGTTGGAACCCTGTATTCACTACAGCGGGGGCAGGGAATCAGTTTTACGCTGGTCACCAAGGGAATGCTTCTTTCCCTTCATCGAGTGCTTATCAGAATTTTTCCCCTCTATCTAATGCCTGGAACCCCTATCAGGGGCTTTCCTCTTCATTTAGTACTTCAGGCGGGGGAACTGGTCCGGTCTTTGGTAACTCGGCGTGGGGTGGAGGTTCTTCTCCTTTTGCTACGAGTTCTTTCTGGAAACCTGGTGCCTCATCAAATCCAGGGTATTATTTTCAGAATGTAGGGAGTTCATCCTTTCAAGGATGGAATCCTCAGGCTTTGCCTCGTTTACCCTTTCTGGCAACATTAAACTTGCCAGATCTGTCGAAATTGACGAATGATCCGATTCGGTATAGTCCGGGGTGGCCTCCGGTCCCGACCAAACTACCTTCAGACATTCCAAAGTTTGAAGGGAAGAATGGAGAGGATCCAGATGACCACATCACCACTTTCCATTTATGGTGTTCTTCTAACTCCCTGATCGATGATTCAATTAGGATGAGATTGTTTCAACACACCCTAACTGGAAACGCTGCCAAATGGTATATTGAGCTAACTGGGGGCAGTTTTTCTACATTTGGAGAACTGGTTGTTACATTCCTAAACCATTTTCAGTTGCCTGTCCGATATGATGCTGGGACTGAACTCCTAGCTAATTTTAAGCAGGACGACGCAACCCACATTTCTGATCACATTCAGGAATGGAGGAGAAGGAAGAGGCTTATTAAAGCTCATATTCCAGGAGAATTCCTTTTGGAATGGTTTCTGAAATCTCTGCAGTCAGACATTTCTAAAGATGTATCCCTTTCTGGGGTATTTTCTGAGGAGCAGGCCATTTTTAGGGCCCAACAGCTGGAACTGATCTATTCTCAGTTTGGGGTCCTTCATAAATATTTTCCTAATGCTCCTCGCTCCAAATTAGATTTATCCAGAACTAAGCCTGGTCCGCATGGTGATGGGATTATCAGGTCGATCAATAGTGGTGCAACCAGCCTGCTTAATCAACTACAGCAGTTGTCTTTGCAATCTACTCCTTCTGGTTAGGCTGTGCCTGCTGAGTCATCGCCTTCCCAGTCTTTGTCCATAAATGTTGTCCAAGCTTCTGATCCCAAAGGAAATCAACAATCCGAAGGGAAGAAGAAGGGATGAAATAATAATAAAAAGGGCAAGAATGGGAAGGGTAATGCGAATAAAACCAACGAGCATGTTGGTGAGGGTCCAAAGGACAAAAAGAAAGTGAAGATTCCATGCAAGCTGTGTACTGGAGACCATCTCACACACCTTTGCCCTAAAATTCAGGATGTGCAACGCTTGTTAGCCCAACAGGGTTCTTCTAGTTCCCAGGATGTGTTAACAAACCCTTTTCCCCAAGGGAAACATTCAGTTGTTGGTGCGAACCAGAATCCTGGGGCTTCCTCTGGAGGCACCCAGGAAGGGGAAATTCCATCGAACATTTTCATGATGAGTGCTCACGTGGATGTCGCTACGAGATCCCGTGATTATGGTGGAGAAGAGTCTTCGAAAGCTAATGATACTCCTGATGCTACTGAGCTGCTTCACATTACCAAGCCTACTGTTGAGTCTATGCCTCGGATGCCCAAAGCATCTTCTAAGCGATCGACGATTAATCCAAATGCTAGGGCTGCCCAGAACTACTCTATTGTGGAAGATCTAGCGCAGAGTCCTTGTGCTATGTCGGCTTTAGAGGTACTCCAGTCTTGTCCGGCTCAGCGCAGTGCTTTGCTCACTGCCATTGGGGCTATTGATCCAAAAAAATCTCTTCTGATTACTTTTGATATGTCTAATTTTAAGAAGAGACTCCCCCATCACATGGCTTTTCATATTAAATCATCGTATCGGAAGTGCAACATCTTTCGGACGGTTGTTGATGAGGGTGCTTCCACATGCGTGATGTCTCTCACATGTTGGAAGACGATTGGATCTCCCAAAGCTGTTCCATCTACCACTCTTCTGACTGCGTTCGATGGTCATTCTCACAGACCGCATGGTATTTTCCCAGCTTTGCCCATCTATGTTGGGGGCAAAACTGTCAATATAGAGGTTGAGGTAGTGGATGCAAGCTTGGACTACAACCTTCTGTTGGGGAGAAACTGGATTTATGAGATGGATGCCATTGCATCCTCATTATTTCGGATTATTTGTTTCCCTCACGAAGGGAGGATTGTTACAGTGGATCAACTGGACTGTCCTCCTGTAGACCCAAATGCGTCTACTGACTCGTCTATTCCAAAGTTGGATAATGCCAAGGCACCTGTCGAGAATTTAGGAGTTGGAATGTATTCTTCCTTGATCGGTACTTTCGATATTCCTCCTCCTACGATGCATATAAATGCTATTTCATCCTCCAAGGCTCCTCTTCGAAGAGATTTCTTCAGAACTCATTATTTTTCGGACCCTTGGACCTTACCTTCCCCTACTGCCACATTAGCGGAAGGTCAAGTGGGTGGAATGGCATTTCCTATTTCTGCAGCCGAGATTGCTTATCAGTCTATTGTTGACTCTGCAGAATCCATCCCAGCTCCTTTGTCACCGAAAGAGTTGGATGGAGATGTGGCTCCGGCTTGGACACTTAGTTCTTCTTCTGCCCAGGATTGCCTTGATACCACTCTTCCATCTGAAGAGGCCATCCTGGAAGCCATGACTGGTATAGATAGACCATGGGATGACTTGCATCATCGGTCTTACTTTTTACCTGACTTGAGCGAAGTTGAAACAAGTTTTCCAAGTCCTCAGTCTCCTGGTCCTGTTCACCCAGTCTTGAACCCTTTAGCACCAACACAGGTTTATGCTGAAGGGAACATGGCTGTGATCTCTCCTACTATCCCAGTGAACATTTCCAGGGATCCCAATATTATTGAGAATGTCTTCATCAGAGCTAAATGTTCCCATGAAGAGATTCAAATTTATACCGAGCTCTTTAAAGAGTATAGGGATGCATTCGCTTGGTCTTATGAGGAAATGCCTGGTATAGATCCATCTATTGTCCAGCATCAGATCAAGACTTACGAAAACGCTAAGCCTGTGAGGCAAAAACTTCGTCTGGTCAATCCTAGGAAGGCAGCAGCTATCAAAGCTGAGGTGGAGAAGCTGCTTAAGGCGGGATTCATTTTCCCTATTCCTTTGACTGAATGGGTTTCAAATCCTATTCTTGTAGATAAAAAACAAGGAACGATTCGAGTTTGCATCGATTTCAGAGACATAAATAAAGCATGTCCTAAAGATAATTACCCCACACCATTTATCGATCAGATTATTGACGAGTGTGCCGGTAATGATATTTTCTCCTTCATGGACGGTTTCTCCGGATATAATCAGATTACTATCCGTCCTGAAGATCAGCATAAGACTACCTTTATTTATCCCTGGGGTACATTTTCATACAAGAAGATGCCTTTTGGTCTTAAAAATGCTGGGGCTACCTTTCAGTGGGCCATGTCATATGCCTTCCACGACATCAAAAAGATTATCGTGGCGTATTTCGATGATTTAGCTGCTCATTCTCGAAAGAGGATGGATCATCCTGCTCACCTACGGCAAATATTTGAACGATCTCGGTTCTGTAAGATTAGGTTGAATCCGAACAAGTGCGTTTTCGCGGTTACATCCGGTCGGTTATTGGGATTCATTGTGTCTAGGGAAGGGATAAGGGTAGATCCCTTCAAGGTTGAGGCAATACTTCGGTTGCCTCCCCCGTCCTCTATCCATCAGCTTCAAAGTCTACAAGGAAAGTCTAATTTTCTTCAGAGATTTATCGTAAATTATGCTGAAGTTACAAAGGGATTTATGAGATTGTTGAAGAAGGGAGTTCCATTTCTTTGGGATGACTGCGCTCAATGCTCATTCTATGCTTTGAAGAAAGCATTGACCTCTCCTTTATTGAGTCCACCTAATTATAGCAGGGATTTCCTTTTGTATCTGGCAGCAGCAGAATCTACCATCGGTATGGTTCTGGTTCAGGAGGATGATGCTCTTGCAGAGCATGTTATTTACTATCTTAGTCAAGGATTGGTAGGACCTGAACTCCGGTACACTCCGATAGAAAAGTTAGCTTTAGCAGCAGTTCATGCTGTGCAGCGACTCCGACATTACATTATTCTACGAAAAACTTATGTTTTGGCAGCAGCCAATCCATTTCAGTTTGCCCTCAGTAGGAGAGTGATTGGGGGCAAATACAATAGATGGATTGTGATTTTGCAGGAATTTTATCTCGAGTTTATGTCTTCCAAGTCCAAGAAATCATTGGTTTTCGCAGAATTGATCTCTGAGTGGCCCTGTGGGGAAGAGATGATCTATGATGAATCCTTTCCGGATGAACATTTGTTTCTTATCTCTTCACAGGATCCTTGGTATGGAGATATCATTGTGTATCTTCAGACTACGAAGTTTCCCTCTACTTTTTCGAAAGATGAGCGTCGTAAGTTGCGTCACTTGGCCAAGAATTATTTGATTATTGGTGATGCTTTATACCGTCGATGGGTTGATTCAATCCTGAGAAGCTGCTTAACTCTCGAAGAAGCTGAGGCTGTGCTGAATGATTCCCACAGTGGAGCTTGTGGGGGTCATTTATCTGGGCTTGCTACAGCCCAAAAGATTTTGCGTGCTGGATACTTTTGGCCTTCGATTTTCAAAGATTGTATGGAGTCGGTCAAAAAGTGTCATCCATGTCAAGTTTATACTCGAAAAATGCGCGCTCATCCAGCTCCACTTTTTCCAGTCATTACTGTCAGTCCCTTTACAAAGTGGGGTATTGATTATAATACTTGTAACCCGCCTTCGGCTAAAGGTCACAAGTACATTATTGTAGCAGTAGACTACTTTACGAAGTGGGTCGAAGCTATGCCTACTTTTGGGAATGATGGTGAGACAACAGCTGCTTTTTTGTTCAACCAGGTTATTTCTCGTTTTGGTATTCCTAGAGAGATTGTCACTGATCATGGCAGTCATTTTCAGAATAGCATGATGGCTGAGTTGGCTCTAAAATTAGGTTTCCGGCAGGAGCATTCATCTCCGTATTATCCTCAAGCCAATGGGCAAGTGGAAGCCGTGAATAAATCCTTGAAGACAATTATTCAAAGGACAATTGATAAAGCTAGATCCAACTAGCATATTATGCTATATCCTACACTTTGGGCATACAGGACGTCAGTGAAAACTGCAACTGGCTTTACTCCGTTTCAGCTAGTGCACGGGTTGGAATCCGTATTTCCCATTGAATGCGAGATTCCTTCTCTTAAATTAGTTGTTGAACTTCTTCCTGACACTTCTAGTCTTGAAGAACGGCTCCTTCATCTGGAACATCTCGATGAGCAGCGTCGGGATGCCACCACGATGAATGAAGCGCATAAAAACCGAGTTAAAGTTCAGTACGATAAGGCGGTCAAACCTAGGGTTTTTTCGGAAGGTGACCTTATTTTGGTCTATGCCCAAGAAAGAGATGCCCTGGGGGCAGGAAAGTTTAAATCTATGTGGTATGGCCCCTTCATCGTTCAAAAAGTCCTTAAGAAAGAAGAATATACCTTGGTTGATTTCGAAGGAAACGAGTTTCCAAAGCCTCAAAATGGGCTCTATTTGAAGAAGTATTATGCCTAGGCTTCGGCCTGGCATGTTGCTTTTGTATATAGTAGTTTTGCTTTGTACATATCTGGTTGATTTTCGATCTTTGATGGGTTGGTGATGTTTTTGATCTGCTTTGGCAGGTTGTGTTGGATGTCATGAGTCATTTTGGTTTCGCCGATGGTGCTAGTAGACACACCCGGAACTTAGCTTCCGCGGCTTGGGTGCTTCATTATCAATTCGGTCAGCTGTTAGTATCAAGAGGGGTCTGCATTGGTCCTGCTTCCAATAATATAGCAGAATATACTGCAGTTGTTTATCTACTCTTGGAGGCAATATCTTTGGGTGTTGATTCGTTGGTAGTTTTCTTGGACTCTCAGCTGGTGGTGTCGCAGTTGAACAATACTTATCAGGTTCGAGATCCATTTTTACTCTGGTTGTTCTTGAGGGTACGTTTGTTACAAAGATCATTTCAATTTTTAACTTTCATTCATATTCCTTGAGCTGACAATTGGTTGGAAGACTCATTAGCTAATCAGGCACTGGATTGGCATATTAATCATTCCATACAATAAAATTTAATCATCAAGAACATCATACATTTTGATACATTTATCACATCACATCAAACATCGTTGTATATATATCATCAGAGTGTTCAAAAACTTTACAAAATTTTGATCCATAAGGTCATACAAAATTTGGGCTTATGCCCGATCATGTTCAGTCTCACAAATATACATTCATCTGATACATCATATCTATCTACTCCTGAGGTCCCTGCCCAGAATTTGTGTTCCTATAGAACATGATCGCGGTGGCAACTCAGCGGAATAATCGTACCCAGTCTCGGGGCACTCCTACCACCCGTCTCTGGATGGCTTCCAGCAGATCTTCCACGGCAGCCATAGGTACTTGGCGGGTTAATCCCTCCAATTTCCTCTGTACAGCCTGGAGAGTCTTGTCTGAATCCACTGTATCCGCTTCGCCTCGGCGACGCTTGTGTCGCGAGAAACCCTCAGGTCGAACTGGTCCAATATCTGTATCATGATCATGTTTATATTGTAATTCATTATGAATCCAATCAAAAACATGTTTTTTTTTCATTTTTTCATACATATTTGAAAAAATCCAAAAAATTATATAAGTCAAAAATGTTTTGCAAACTTACCAACTGTGCCCCATTTTGTGCCTGGTGGAAGGAAAAGATCTGGATCTCCACGAAAGTCCATCCTGGCATAGGGATAGTCGTCCACAGCGATGATTTGTTCTCCCCACCAAAGGAAGAACTCATCATCCCAAGTGGTCCGGGGAACTTCACTTCCCCCTAATCTCTTCATCATGTCTGCCCAGCGGGCAATTCTTGGGTCTCTCGGGCTGCTGATGTTAGAGATCACTCTGGGTCTCAATGCTGGTATCTTCTCAAAGAAGAATGTCATCAAAATTGTACCACATCCAAAATGTTTTGTCTTTGCTTGGCGGATTGAGGTCAATTTTTGCTTCATGTTCAGTAACAGGGCTGTGCACCAATCATATACATGAGTTAAGCATTCCACTGCTATGCTCATTTGCGTCCTGGATGCCTGGTGTAGGGAGGCAGATCCTGCCACTCTGCCAATGGTGAAAAGGAGGATTTTCATGTGCAAATCCCTTAAATCTTTGATTGAAATTTGAGTTCCAAATTTCTTGGAACCCTCTACGCAGTACACATGGACGTAATCTTCCACGGTTAGCCCTCCCAAGGGCTTCCCATGTAAGTCTACTGGTTCCCCCTCCGGGAGAGTCCAGTGATAAAATATATGTCTTCCACTTCAATGCGCACAGGCATCTGATCTATCATAAAACAGTCCTCTTCCGGTTCCCAATAATTCACGAGCATTTTGAGCAACCGAACATTACTCTTCATATTTGGCATTTTGAAAAACTTGATCAAACCGCAATTCCGAAGAATATTTAGCGATGCTCGATCTCGCATGACTTCTTGATCAATTGCACTGTGTTCACGCTCTCTCCATGATATGGTCATCCTGTCAGAATTCAATAAATCCTCCATTAGCTACGCATTTTTCATTTGGGCCTGCGCATACGCGACTTTATTTGTGCACAGTCGCGTGTATACGCGACTTTATCGTTACCAACCCGCGTATGCGCAAACCTGTGATTTTTAGCAAGGGTTTCTATGGTGAAAATTGCTAAATTTTAATTTATGAACGAACAAAATGAATAGCAAGGATGATTGATGAGCTTACCTGACAAATTCGGTGCGTTTTGATGGTCGGTTGCCCCTGATTTGACGAAAGAATTTGTTTGCTCCAAAGCAATTTTTTCCAAATCAGCAATGTAACAATGAACCAAATATGAGGTAATTTGTCTATTTATGTCCAAAAAGTTGAAAATTTTCGCAAAAATTTGTTATGCTTATTTTCTCGATCTATCTTAAGCTGCATAACTCGGATGCTTGGAAGTGCCCAGTTTGGTATGTTTTCAGGTACATTTTGACGAATTTGAGATTCTTCCCAGTTTTTTTATCCATGATTACTGACTCGTCACGGCAGGTATATGATCTTCACTGGCATATAGGTTAGGGAAATCACTTTCCGCTGCATCTTGCATACTAGCCTCCATACCGATCACTTGCCATAGGGTCAATCCCATCAGGTCATGACTATTACACCCATTTCACTCGCCGATTATTTAATCATGACTTGATGGTAGAGCCTTCCTTTACCTGGGCTTCTTAGTTAGTTCCTCGCTATCACTTGTTTCCCATGTTGCGTTTTATGTAGGCTCGGGAGTCCTCTTTAGGCCCGCCATGACTTACGTGATTGAAGCTTCATTCTTCTTCTTCCTCACTATCATTTTTCTGGCTATTACCCTAGAGGCTCCCTGGTCTTGTTGAGTTGTATTACTACATTGCATATTGGCTACTTGTTTATCCTAGCCTTTAGCCGGCTTCATTTGGACTCGATGTTTAAGCCAACTTTTGACCTTGTCTATCTGTACAAGTTAACCATTGCATGCACTTAGCTATCGCGACTTGACACCCTTTTTACCCATGTATGGAACATTCCTTTGAGTATCGCTTACCAGTTTCCATCACCTTGCATTGAGCATAGGATCGTTCCAATCCCAGGAACTAGTGCATCTGTTTCTTGATACTCGTTCTATCCATTGTACCCTAGCATTATTTTATTATTTTTCAGGCTTGTTATATGAAAAAGACAAAAAAATCAAATATAACAAAAAGAGCAGGAACGGGATGTATCTTCGTTGTTTTAATGGCAGTACAGAGTCAGTTTGTCGCCCTTGAACAAAGCACATATACTTATATATATTTCCTTCATTTGGGATGGTTTTAGTTTTGACCTAGGTTCAGCCTTTACCATGTTTCACTTGTCAGTCCTCCCCCGGTTGGTTATCTCTTCCAATCGTATGGAGAGTTTGTTCTGCCTCCTGCATAACAGACTTATACAATGTCACTTTTTACTGCCATGGTCATCACGAGTCGTGCTTTTGTTCAAGGGAATTCTAACTAGAGTCGGCCATTCTGCGGTGTCTCTTGACTCATTATTCAGTCGGCCTTCCTGGTCTTGTCAGTATCTTGTTCTATCACATCAGATGTTTTGGTCTTCTGCTCGTGCTGGTTTGAGAAGGTCCCCATTGACTTCTTGCCGGCGGGTTTGTCTCTTATCGACTACAACACATTTCTCTGAGAGCAAACCTAGAGCCGCACCTTGGGCCTATTTCCATCATTGATAGGTGACCTCGTGCTCAGCATTTGATCATCATCATGGGTCTTTGACTGAGTGGTTTCCCCTATGTTCGACGTTAGCACACATTATCACACTTGGGATTCGTGCAGTACCTTGATTTCCATTTGACCCTATCGGTGGATTTCTCGCCTCTGTGTCAGCTTTCATTATTGGTTGGTTCAGAAGGTTTCTTCCGTGCGCTAGCTTCATCTTGTGCATGTCGGAAACGTACTTCGGTTTTGGTTCCATCACTCTACTTCGTCCGATTCCTTCCAAATCTTGGCCTGCGGGTTACACTCGCACTGGATTGATGTGGGATGCCTTAATGCCTTCCTTCCAGCAGATATTTTCCCATCGACTCCGACTCATTGCTCTGGGAATAAGGCCTAGAGTCTTTTTGTCAGTACCTTAGGGTTTGCAGTCATCAGTGGCAGACTCTTCGCTATCGAAAGTGGGGATTCATCATTGCCTCCTGATTGGTAGATTCTTTCAAGTGTTTGACTTCAACTCATTTATTTGCACTTGTTAGATTGTACTGGGGCACCTTGACGCTCATTTTCATTATTGGTGGGTTGTCTCGCGTTGGTTAACGGTATACATCATTGACCGGTAATCCAATGATTTCTCACATTGTCGACTTCAGCTCATTTATTCCCATTGTGTATAATTGTGCCATTGTGATCGGTGAAGACCTCAGGTTGCATCAGCATTTCTCGGTTCACTTTTGACATTCCATTCAGTTTCTTCCAGTGATTCTGTTCACCCTTATATGTTGCAGTGTCAGTACAGCAGCATCCTATATGTTGGCTCCCGAGTTGCGTGATTGTACCGTTTGTTCCACCTCTTATGATTTGGTACTTGGAGATTCAGTTACTTATATGATCAGACATCCAGTTTCAGCATCATTTCTCAGCTTTCTATACATGTGATACTTGGACATTGATTCAGACTTATACTTCCGGGCCATGCTCAGATGATTCATTGTGTACTTTCAGTTCAGCTATACTTGTATACATTTTGGATCTATTATGTACTTTCCATCTGATGTATTTTTTCACTGAGCATGGGTATGCCCGCCTCAGCATGAGTTGACTCTCTGTTTTCTTTCATTGGTTTTTTGGCAGGCTGAAATCTGGTGAAGCCCTCTCTTGTCCTTGCGAAGTTGTTTCTATGTGCATAATACATTTTGGCCATCATGTACCCCTTCTGACCTCATATATTAGGGGGCATCTTTTATAGCATCATTTTTCACCTTCATATGATTCATGATTTCTTTTATGGCTTTGGGCACCCATTCCTACAGACTTGAACAAATTCACTAAAAAACAGTGTTAAAATTCCCATACGCGGGTATGCCCAGAATTTTCCATGTGTATACGCGAGTCCACATGTACTTTTCCGCATATGCCATTAAAACCATTAAAAATATATATATATATTCCCTATTTTCGGACTGGGTTGATGGTTACTCCAGTACTTCAACCACCCCAGTACGTGGCCGACTGTTTCCAACTGACTGAAACTACTTTGAGGGAGTATAAAAGCCCCTCATGTGCATGGCCTAAGGGAGAGAGAAATTTTATAGTCATTATACTCTGTTGGAATCCCAGTTCAAGTCTGATTCCCCGTGCCTCCTGCACTTTCCCAGATTTATATCAGGAAACCCTTGTTTCCTGGAGATGTTCATCCATTTATATGCCATCTCGAGTGCACAAGTCTTGGAAGAATCTTAGCGAGCCAAGGGCGGGACAAATCCGGACGACGGTCTGCTCGAAGATCGTGGAAGGATTCAAGTGATCTCTCCACTTTTACTACTGTACATGCTATTCATAATAATGAAGAACCGTCTTGTTCTTGAACTTCTTTGTTAGTATCTATTTTTATATGTGGAAAGATTGATTATTAAGCAGTTATTATAGTTTATATCATGTTTCACATTGATTACACTAACGTTTAGGAGAATTATATGTTGTACAACTAGGTTTCCGTGCACGTTCTTTCTTGTTTTGTAGGTTGAAGGAGGAAGGAAGGTTGCTGGGGGTTTGAACCACGCGGGATCTACATTGAACATAGGACTACGGGTGAGTCCTGCTATCGTTGATTTCTAGTTTTTTGCATTCAAGTACGGTTGTGTGTGAGTCCTTCTGAATGGCATTCCCTGCTCTGTGGAGGTTTTGACCCAACAAACCTCTAGGGTGATTTTCCCTGAAACAATGTTCACATGTGGCATTGATTTATTTTGCTGATTAGGAGTTTTATTGATCCTCCTTTACAATTTGATTCATGAAACAGAAAATTGAAAAAAAAATTATATTCCCATTAGCTTGGGCTAATTGGGAATATTACAGTCCTCCCCTCCAAAATGTTTCTTGTCCTCAAGTAACTGATAGGGTGAGTGCTGCAACACTTCTCCTTCTCCATTAGTGACACCATCAAATATCAAGCTCTCCTCACAAGCTAGGTGTTCACCAATCCAAGCCTCCATGAATTGTTCCTCAAAAGTCATGATGAGATGTACATAATCCATCCCACAAGGAGTGAAAACCTCAACAGAAACAAACATGGTTGGAGAAATTCTCTCTCTAAAACATGTAACATGAGGTACATAGATAGTTTCCATCGCATGTGGTACATAAAAACTGCCCATCCTCCCTCCATACAATCCCATAAATAGCACAACTATATCATCCAAGTATGGAAGCATAGTTACATATACACAAACATAAATTTGAGCATAAGGAGGTGGGTCATAGTCCCACATATGGTACTAGTGCAGTGCATCTCCTTCCTGCATCAGATCAAGGTATGGTAAGTGGTTTCCCCACCACTTACTTGTTGCACAAGTTATCTCACCATGGCTGAAAATGTGAGATATGTTTGGTGCCTTTGGGAAGCACCCATCATGAAAGAGAATCTCCCTTTACACAACAAGGGAGTGGCCAAATTCAGAAATTGTAGTGGCCCAATGTTTGCCATAAGATTTACATGATACAACACTCCTCTTGGGATTCATGGCCTACAAAAACATGGTGAAATAATGTGTCAAATCTGAAAATGAAGCTTGCATTACATGATCAGATTTTTCACCATCAATGTTTCTTCTATACATGGAATTCTGCACAGATTTTTCTCCCTTTTCAAGAGAAGGAAGAAATGGCTAAAATGGATCTTGAATAGAGTCCTTTGGCTGCCCGAACTCCACATAGATCTTTCATTCTAGAAAATCATAATGCAGCTCTCCTCCAAAGCCTTCCCATTCAAAGAATCTCATGATAGTGTTGTAGATCTTCATAAAATAGGTAGGGCTGAAACAGAACTCTTTGAAGGCCCTTTGTAGCATCCTCTCCTTGAGCTTAGAGGCTCTAGGTAAGAATACCCTATCATGATGATAGAAGACTCCCTCATGGACTAGATAGCCCTCTTCATGAAGTTGGTCATCAAGCATCATACAAGTGTGAAGATCTTTGGAATAATCCACCAACAACTGGGATTTCCAATATAGATCTACACTCCCCAAAAATGACAGCACTGATGATGCATCAATAGGAATTTCTGCCATGTTTCTGATCTCCTCTTTGAAATTTCTTATGCCAAAGGTACAATTAGGAAGTAAATACCTTCCCTTCTTCTCCTCCAACAACGTAGAATCAGAAATGAAGGTGGGTGATGGTGATGAGAGAATAAAATATCCCTCCCTCTTCTGCTTGCCCAAACCTTCCAGTGCTGTAGCATTGTCCTCTAATGCTCCTATCCCTCCTGGATCTGATTTTATAGCATCAAGTAGTGAGAGATCTCTCACCAAAACTGAATCAAGTGGCTGCCCAGGTGGTTTGCCACTAGATAAGAGTGTCCCTTGCAGAAATCTCATGAATATGATAGAAGGGATAGTGAGGTCCTTGCTTCCACTGCGCAAATCCATCTCTATTTTTTGTGTGGAAGTGTTGTGTGAGGGGTAAGTATGCATGACTTTGATCATTTGAGGTTCACCAATCTTCTTGTCCACCCATTTAATTTTCAAAGCCTCCCAATCAGTGGTGACATTCCCCAATGTAATCAACCATTGAACACCCAAAATAACATTGGTGTCTGGTATGTAAACTACAAAGAAGTGATCCACCAAAGTATAGGATCCCATGGTGACTGAAAGTGATGGAACATAATGCATGCATTGCATTTTTCTATCTCCTGGGACCAAAACAGAGAATCCCTCAAAAGTATCAGTGGGTATTGCCCTCCTTTGCACAAGATGGGCATCAATGAAATTGTGGGTAGCCCCACTGTCAATCAATATAGAAACCCTCTGATTCATTATTGACCCTTGAAATCTTAAGGTCAAGTACTTAGGTACTCCCCTCAAGGATTTAAGAGTTCCTCCAATAGGAGAAAATGCTCCATTCTCATCTCCTGAAGGTGTTGGATCTCCTCCAACATTGTCAGCATTGTGAGCCCTCCTTGGCTCATCATCTTCATCTTCTTCAAGATCTGAGAAGACCTCTATATAATGTGCTTTACCAGCAGCACATATATTTCCAGGTACCCATTGTTCTTGGAAATTGAAGCATAGATTCTTCCTTCTTAGATATTTCTAGACTTCATCATCAAGAGGCTTCTTGTATGAGCTCTCCTTTGAAGGAGAAAATTTCTCTTCATTTCCTTTAGAAGGAAAGGTGGGTTTATTCTGAAAGTTTTCCTTTGCTTTTGGCAAGGCATCTTGAAGGTCTCTAGCCCTCTCAATGGCATCATGCAAGGTATTGGGCTTCA
Organism: Pinus albicaulis; assembly: GCA_034641835.2. Taxonomy (NCBI): domain Eukaryota; kingdom Viridiplantae; phylum Streptophyta; class Pinopsida; order Pinales; family Pinaceae; genus Pinus; species Pinus albicaulis. The sequence continues at coordinate 780,477,879 of CM076576.1, read as the reverse complement.
TGGATTTAACCAACCCATGTAGAGGTTCATCCAAGCCATCAATGAACATGTACACCCTCCTTGTTGTAGACATATTAGGAACCATAACAAATAATCTTAGAAATTTATAGATATAAGACTCTGCATTACCTGACTGCTTCAACTTTTAAAGGCTCATGAAATGTGCTTCTGGATCCTTTCTGTCAAACCTTTCCACCAGTCTTCTAGTGAACTCAGAATAGGCAGTCACATTGGCATGACCCAATGTAGACAAGCCATGAAACCACCAGTTGTGTGCTTCACCTTCAAAGTGCAGCACTGCAATCTTGATAGCTTCCATCTCGGGGACTTTGTTCAACTAAAATTAGATATCCAATTTTTCTACCCATGCTTTGGCAGAAATAGTGGATGACCCATCAAACTTGGGTAAAAAGAATTTGCCCATAGAGTGATGTCGATCATGATTCTGTGTGAATCCACCATCTCTATACTGATGCCTTGGTCTTCTTTTTTCCTTGAGGTGACAAAAATCTTGAAAACTCAAGTGATCCTTGAATCTTTGATTCTGAGACTCATATTCTTCAAAGTAGTCTTCAAGGGATGCTTGCTCTTGAGGCATTTCATTCTCCACAGCCAAGAATTTAGGCAAGTAGAGCATTGTGGAGGTTGTGGCTGGTTCATTGGTTGATCATTCCAGTGGTGAGACATGCCAGAGATTTCTCCAGGATGGAACCTCCTAGGAGATTCCTTGATCCTGTCCAATCTCATCTCTTTGATCTCTCTAGCAAGATTTTGCATGGCTTTCAGAACTATAGAAATTTGCTGAATAAATCACTTATTCAATGGATATTAACCTAATCACACATCAATTTCAAATTGCATGCATAACACATAATCTCTTCTACAATTAATTGTCACATGTGGAAAGAATAGAAGCGATCACACATCAAATCATCACACACATTAACTCAGTATGTATGGGGAAAGATTATAGCTGAAAACCCCCAGCTATAGTATATTATAAATGGAGATAAAATGCAGCAAATACATAGTACAAACTCCTCACAAGTACTCAGTACTATCTCCCAAAGCTACACAAAAACTAGCTTGGTTTTGAACAAGTCACAGGTTCAAAACACACCCACTACTTCTCTGCCTCTATTGCGCAATAAAAGTTGGTCTAAATAGAGATCCAGGTTCGAATCTCACTGGCTCCAACTGCGCAATTTTCATTGGTAATTTCCTCCAAGTGTGGTGCAAATCTCATGCACAACTGATGTCGCAACTGATAGCTAACTCAACCCTTTCATCTACCTCTTTCAATTGTCGGCACTGAACTGTCCATGCACTGAGTTAAACTTATGTGTTCTTTAGTTGAATAATGAGTTAATAATTAGTGAATTAAATAATATTTAATTCACACAACTCATCTCTAGTGTATTAGCCAATTAAACTAAATACAACTAGTTCAACTAGTTAACCAGAACACAAGCTCCATTAACTGTCGCATCAACTCCACCGAACTCCGCCACTTGAGCTCTAACTAAAGTCAACCATGCATTAGCTCACCTAACTCATAGGAAAAGCGTAATTCCTTCTGGCAGCTGCATGCCCCACCTCTGAGGGTCAAACTGAAGTGCTCCAAGAGAGTAAACTGAAGTTTAGAGTCCAAATATTATTAAGGGTAAATAATATTTGACTTCCCTATTTTAAGGATAGGCAGTCTAAAAATAGACTTCGACCTATAGGTCCAAAAAATAGATGTCCATCTATTTTTACCAACATGACCAATACTCCAAGAATAACATATTGCAATCCCTGGACCATGCTCCATATGTCTAAAAATAGACATAGTCTAAAAATAGATTTTGCGACAAAAATCACATGTGTGGTCCCCACCTAGTTTAGGTGATCACTTTCCAACTAGGATTAGGAAAGATGTTTCAGGAGGCCTCCTTCACTATTTCTGCCATTTTTCACACTTCTCAACAAGAAAGGACCGGTCTTTGCATGCGACATGCAACTCCATGCATTCACCCTGCAACCTCCACAAGCGCCATGCAACTCCATGCATCTGCTTTGCAACTCCTCTGAAACTGAATAGGCTCCAAACAACTCAATCAGTCTTGATGCATCTAGCATCTATCATCAAGGTCTTCGACTTCTACTTGGCCAACTGCACATGTAATCAGGAACTACTGTGCTGTTGAACTCTTGCACCCATGCACTCTTGCACTTGCTGTCAACTCTGATCCGCGCTCCAGTATCCGACACTGTCACTTTGATCTGCATGCATCACTCCAACTGATATTTCTACTGCTGCGCTGTGGGCACCTCGTAGCCAGGTTCAATTCATGAGATCCACACCATCTCCATGAATCCTGCCCAAAAATTTCCTCTTGGGATTACTCATGCATGTCGCCCCACCTTTCACCTGGTGGTATAGCTGCATGCACTCCCTCTACCCATCTGGCACGAAATTTCTCTGCATGAGTGGTTTCTTCCACTCCATGATCCTCTTGTGGCTGCTCCACATCCCGAGGTTCACTATCACCTGCATGCAAAACTTTCTCCTCCTCCCAAGCATCAATTGCATGTCTTTCTTTCACTTCCCAACAGTAGGAAGCTCCATAGAAATCCCATCTACTTCAAATCTATAAAGATTCTTCTGCATCTCTAGCTGTGGCTGCTCCACGACCTTCTGAGACTGCTTCTCACGCTACATGTTGAGAGGCTCCCTCTCAACCACCAAGTCACTAACCTCTACTTTGCTCCTCAAAGCTTTGCATGCATATTGTACCTCAGTGCATGTAGATTCTTGGCTCGCGCATATTGCAATTGTCCTGCCGTCACAAAATTTTCTAACAAAAGAGCTGATTTTAAATCAATGATATCTCCCTCATCTGAGCTCTGATTCGATCGATTTTTTTTTTCAATTTGGGTATTTTTTCACAAGGAATCTAAATATGATATATGTTTCTGAAATTATTTCACCAAAAAATTTAGATATTCTCTGCAAACTCGCGCACCCAAAAATTGCTGCTCTCATTCCATGTAGAAAATCTATAACACACCTCTGATACCGTGTAGAAATTTTCTGAATAAATCACTTATTCAATGGAGATTAACCTAATCACACATCAATTTCAAATTGCATGCATAACACATAATCTCTTCTACAATTAATTGTCACATGCGGAAAGAATAGAAGCGATCGCACATCAAATCATCACACACATTAACTCAGTATGTATGGGGAAAGCTTATAGCTGAAAACCCCCAGCTATAGTATATTATAAATGGAGAGAACATGCAGAAAATACATAGTACAAACTCCTCACAAGTACTCAGTACTATCTCCCAAAGCTACACAAAAACTAGCTTGGTTTTGAACAAGTCATAGGTTCAAAACACACCCACTACTTCTCTGCATCTATTGCGCAATCAAGGCTGGTCTAAATAGAGATCCAGGTTCGAATCTCACTAGCTCCAACTGTGCAATTGTGATTGGTAATTTCTTCCAAGTGTGGTGCAAATCTCATGCACAAATGATGTTGCAACTGATAGCTAACTCAACCCTTTCATCTACCTCTTTCACTTGTCGCCATTGAACTGTCCATGCACTGAGTTAAACTGATGTGTTATTTAGTTGAATAATGAGTTAATAATTAGTGAATTAAATAATATTTAATTCACACAACTCATCTCTAGTGTATTAGCCAGTTAAACTAAATACAACTAGTTCAACTAGTTAACCAGAGCACCACCTCCATTAACTGTCGCATCAACTCCACCGAACTCCGCCACTTGAGCTCTAACTGAAGTCAACCATGCATTAGCTCACCTAACTCATAGGAAAATCGTAATTCCTTCTGGAAGCTGCATGCCCCACCTCTGAGGGTCAAACTGAAGTGCTCCAAGAGAGTAAACTGAAGTTTAGAGTCCAAATATTATTAAGGGTAAATAATATTTGACTTCCCTATTTTTAGGATAGGCAGTCTAAAAATAGACTTCGACCTATAGGTCCAAAAAATAGATGTCCATCTATTTTTACCAACATGACCAATACTCCAAAAATAACATACTGCAATCCCTGGACCATGCTCCATATGTCTAAAAATAGATTTTGCGACAAAAATCACATGTGTGGTCCCCACCTAGTTTAGGTGATCACTTTCCAACTAGGATTAGGAAAGATGTTTCATGAGGCCTCCTTCACTGTTTCTTGTTGCCATTTTCAACAAGAACGGTTTTTGCAAACTCCTTCCCATCTTCATTGCTTCCAGATTTAGGGGCTTTTCCCTTTTCTTTATCATCATTGGTGTAATAAAACTTCTTATGTCTTCTTCTCATGTAACTCTTCTCTCTTTCAGTGAGAGGATCATCTTATTTTGAAGACATATTGGCTCTTCAAGAAAGCAAATCACAGGTTGTGCCAACATGATTTCTCTGATACCACTGTAATATCCCCAAATGGGAACACTCAGAAATACCTACTGGAATAACGCACTTTTCAGAGGTATGTGCACTGAAATGAGTTTTTAGCCCTTGGATCCTTATATCTAGAGATCTAGCATCTAAATCCAAAATGGGAGCAAAAACAAATCAAAATAGGTGAGGTAAACAGACCTCCCACACCTAGTATGGCTGAAAAACACCCAAGAATGGGGCTGCAACAATATGCAACAATACTGCAGGAAAATAACGCAGTTTTTGAGAGCATCAGTAGCAGAAAAATTAGAAGGCTAAATATTCACTTATACAAAAATATATCAGATCCATATTTAGGCCCATACAATTTATAACAGAATGTAGAAGACAAGAAGAGAAGAAATTCCTCAAGAAAGAGGGCTGCAACACATGTATTAACTGAAAAATGGCTTGAAAATGCTATTTTTATTAGCTACAGAAGCTGTATATTACACTCCAAATATAGAGCAGATATGTGTAAAAAATAATAGATCCATTTCAGATCTGTACATTAGAAGAGCTCCTTTACAAATTCCCCTTGGGGTTTTGATCAAAACATGAAACACAGAGAGTAGATCTGAGATCCAAAGTAGCAGATCTACAGTAGTATTTAGAAATTTATGAAGATGAATACAATAGAAGTAGATCATATATGTACAGAACAGGGATCAGAAATCTAATCCATGGATCACCATATTGAAGGGCAGAACCCAACACCATAGATCTCTCCTCCAAATGCGTATCAAAGCACCCTGCAACTTCCTTCTTGCAAATAATGCAGTCCTGGAAGGAAAAATGTGTTGTAGGCTCTAGCACTGGATTGGACTGATTCCAAGATCTGAAAATGCAGCTCCAAAGGTTCAGAACTCTCTTGCCAATGGGATAGAATACTTTCCCAGTGAAAAGAGGCCTTAGAATGGCCTAGATCTTAGCAGATCTAGCCTCCACTTGCTGCAGCTTACAAGGACAACCAAACCCTCAATAGGATTTGTGTTGTAGTTAGAAGATGAGCTTGGCCAAATTCCTGATAGTGGATGAGATCAGCAAGACTCTTCCAAGAGGCCTCTCAAGGAAGAGGTGGGATTTCCGAACAGGAACACCCTAGTGCTAAACAACACTATCCTCAGCTAAACAACAAAGAATGATATATGTCTAAACAGAAAATATATTCAGAAATATACTTCATCAAAAACCTTCTTCTGCTATCCTCTTCTTCCTTTTATAGGATGAAATTCTTGTCAAACCCTTAACCATTTCAATGATTTAGCTCAATTCACATGAGAAGCCTCCAACTAAAACTGCGATGTGCCTTTAGGAGATTCACTGTATCTAGACAACACTGTTGATTTGATCCTGGTTGACTTGTTCAAGTGCTCCAGTCTCTTTCACACCTAAGTGTGCTTCTGTAAATAGCCCAAATTTAGCTATGTTCGCATGTGGCATTGATTTATTTTGTTGATTAGGAGTTTTATTGATCCTCCTTTATAATATTATTCATGAAACATAAAATTGAAACAAAATTGTATATTCCCATTAGCTTGGGCTAATTGGGAATATTACACACTTGTCATAGTGTCATTGGCTGAAAATTGGAGAATATTCCCTTGATATTCCTGAGATGTTTACTGGACTGCCAAGTCATTAGTCTGTCATTGTTTTGCACATTTTTTACCTGTTTGGGAAAATAAACAACATGACATAACTTCTTCATCCATAGTCAGATTTGGATGAAATGAATTGCGTCGGAATCCTGGCGATGGGCTCCACACGGTCATTTTAGTTTGGATTATTTCCGAGGACTTTCATTTTTGAGCTAAATACTGAGCCTCTGATCATTCCTACCCACTAGAAGCCTTTTGGACCACAAAAAATACTACCAATTGTTTATTAGGTGAGGGTAAAACTCCCTCACCCTTTCAATTTCCATCCATTTAACCTTGTAAGGATTTTGTCCCTTGAGTCCCACTCTAAGGTATTTGACATTATCTCTCCTTGAAGTTTGGGTTCTTCTATCAAGTATGATATCTTGCTAAAGTTCATCAAGATATTCTGGTGAGAAATCATCTATTTATTGCAGCTGAACATGCTCTCCTTGATCATCAATCAAAGGAGGCTCAAAAAATCTCAAATTCTCAACATTAATGACATAATATATTTGCATATAAGGAGGAAAATATAGCTTAAATGCATTGCTACCAATATTTTCCATAATTTTAAATGGACCATAACGGATTGAAATGATATTTTTACCTTCCCCTTGCACTCTTTCTTTGCTGATATATAACCAAAATTCATCTCCAACCTGGAATTTGTGATCAACATGATGTTTATCATGCCTTACCTTTTAGCTCCTTTTACTCTTTTCAAGTTGTTCTTGCACTATGTGATGTACCAACTGAATTTTATCAATGAACTTCCTTGTCTTATCTATATCAATATGACCATATATAGCGACATATTTCTCAATGATGAAGTCCAAAGGCGATCTTGGAAAGTATCCAATACATTCCTTAAATGGCGTGTTTGTGGAAGAATTCCTTTCCCTGTTGTATGCATGTTGAATGTGATGCAATTGTTCATCCCACAACTTGGGATGTTTGCTACAATAACCTCTAAGAAGATGAATGAATATCATATTAACCACCTTGGTTTGACCATCTATTTGTGGATGAAATGTTTTACTCTTCTTCAACTTTATGTCCATCATGTCCCATAATTTTGACCAAAAATTCCCAATAAACAGGGAATCTCGATCACTTACAATAGAAGTAGGAAGACGAAAATGAACCCATACATTTTGAAAGGAAAGATGAGCTATTTTTTCAGCTGTAATTTTTTTTTTACATGGAATCAAAAGACACATTTTGCTGAACCTATCTACAACAACATACAAGTAATCCCGACCTTTCCTTGACATTGGATGACCACCTACAAAATCCATTGAGATACTCTCCCAAGGATGTGAAGGAACCGATAGTGGAGTGTACAATCAAATTTTCCTATTAATAGGCTTACTTATTTCACATAAAGAACATCCTCTTATAAAATGAGATACACTATCAATCATGTGTGGCCAAAAACAATACCTTTCGAGATGAGCTATCGTCTTGCCTACATCGAAATGTCTAGCAATCAATGAAGTGTGTGCCTCCCTTATGATAATGTTTCTTTCTCCTTGTGGTATACATAACTTTCTCAAGTGATAAAACAAAGTAATATGCACATGATAATCTAACTCTTCATTTTGGTTTCCTTGACTCAATCTTTCATACACATCTTGAAAATCACTATCATATGCATATTGTTTAATGTAACTTTCATGCATAACTGAATTGTGCTTGAGTATAACAGATGAATTTACAATAGGCCTAGAGAGAATATCAACTTCCTTATTTTAGATTCCCTTTTTATACTTGATAACTAAATTTAATTTTTGTAGAAATCCCATCCATCTAAAATGTCTTGATTGCTACAACTTTGACTATGATTGTAAGTAGTGCAATGGTTGATGGTTGGTATGGATAATGGTCTCTTTCCCCATCAAATAGTGCTTCCATTTCTTTACACTTTGTATCAATGCATATAAATATTTGTCATAGGTGGGATAGTTAGTCACAACTCCATTAAAAATTTCAGAATGAAATGAAATAGGCTTACCATGCCGCATGAGAACTACTCCCATGGCGTAATCACTTGCATCTGTTTGGATCTCAAATGGTTGTCTAAGATTCAGAAGAGCCAATACCGGAGATGAAATAATCTTTTTCTTTAAAGAATCAAAATATTTTTGCTGCATATCTCCCCAATGGAATACTTTCTTCACACTTGTCAATGCATGTAACAGAGCTGCAATGGAAAAAAAATTAACAATGAATTTCTTCCAATATTGTGTTTCCCCAAGAAAGCTTCTTACCTCTATAACTGTATTTGGATTGGGCCAATTCAGAATGACCTCTAATTTTTCAACTCACCTCCTGCAAAAATGTGTCCCAAATACACTAAATAAGTCTTGTCAAACTCACACTTCGACATCTTTAAAAATAACTGCTCTTTTTTGAAGACATCAAGTACCCTGTTCATATGCATGACATGTTCATCTCTTGATTTGCTGAATAGCAAAATATCATCTAAGTAAACAATGATGAAGTAATCTAGAAATGGTATTAGTACATCATTCATAACTATCATGAAAGTAGATGGAGCATTTGTTAGAACAAATGGCATAACTAACCACTCAACCAATCCTTGTCTAGTTTTAAAAGCAATTCCAAATGTCCTCCTCAGCTATTATAACTTTATGATAACCTCTTTGTAAGTTTAGATTAGTGAAATAATTTGCGTACTTTAAATAATCAAGCAAATAATCAATGCGTGGGAGTGTATAGTGATTATTTACCATGATTTTATTTAGTGCACGAAAATCTATGCACATGTGCCAAGTCTCGTCCTTCTTTGGTACAAAAACAATCGGTGAACCACATGGCAAAGTAGATGGGCGTATGATACCTTTGTTCAGAAATTCTTGGATTTCCTTCTTGATTTCCAAACTCTCCATAATTGACATGTGATACATACCAATGTTTGGAAGTGGAACATCCCTCTACAGCTGAATATCATATTGAATTCCCCTCTTGGGAGGTAACCCACTTCGTTCTTGAAAATTCTCACCATTTTGACTTACCACATCAAAAAAATCATATTTTAATGTTTCATCACATCCTTCAAAAGGTTCATAGTCAACGTCATCCTTTTTCCTGATCATGAGAAGCACAAAATTTTTACTTGTGTTAACTAGCCTCTTTATTTTCCTTGCATTAACTAAAGAAATATTCAGCTTTTTGCGATGAGCTCTCACAATGTACTCCACCCCATCCTTAAGAAAATGATATTTGTTCTCATGGAGATAAAACACCGCCTTCCTGTCATACAAATATGGAATTCCCAAGATAATCCCAGAAATGTCAAGTGCAACCACATCTAACTCGACTTCATCAACAAAGTTTGTAGTAATAGAAAATCAAAATATGCATTTCCTTGTAACGTGTAAATTGGAATTTTTAACTGTCCAACCCAAAGGGTATCTTTTATGATGTGGTATAGTTTCAAGGTTAATGTTTTTGACCAAGTCATTTGAAATCAGGGTTTTCTGTGACCCACTATCAAACAATGCATAAATTTTTGTATGATTTGAAATCACTCTCACATGGAATGATTATATCCTTATGTCTTCATTTGGAGTGTTGTTATGACTATTTGAGGAACTAGTACTTACTATGGCTTCCTTTCCCTTGTTGACCATGGCCACAATCTTGGTCTCATCTCCAAAATCGAATCCAAGATCATGTTGTGTTGTGGCAGTCATATTTTTTTTCCCTTGCTATTTGGTTTCTTAGGCCTTAGTTCGAGATGCAGTTTCCCACAGCGGTCTTCATCATGCCCTTCTTTGGAACAATTTTTTAATTTATTTTTCTCCCCTTCTTTCTTGATGCTTTCATTCTTGTTTCCCTTCCATTTTCCTCCCTTCTCTTTTCCCTTACCCTTGAGTGGCTTCTTCTTACTACCCTCTTCCTGAATGTTCTTTCCCCTTGCTTCAATACGCATCTATTGCACACATACTTCATCTAAATTTATTGGGTTAAACATAAGGATAGTATGTTTCATATAGGAATGTAAACCCCCAATGTATTTCAATAGCGTGCCTCGAGAATTCAAGTTTACTCCTAACAACAAAGCCCTCTTTCTAAACTCATGGGTATACTCTTGAGCTGTTTGGACCTTGAGTTGCCTAAATTTTTTCTAACTCATAATTGTTTTTTTCATATGGGCTAATGGATAAAACTTTATTTTAATGGATGAAACAAATTCAACCCAAGAAATGGATATCTTACCATGGATTCACATTTCTTCTTGAGTATTTTTCTCCCACCAAACTAGTGTTGCTCCTTCTAGTCTTAATGAAGCCAACTGGAATTTTATGTAATCCTCTTGTAGATTATGAATCCCGTAGTATACTTCCAATTGATGAATCCAATTTTCCAACCTCTGAACCATTGTACATGCGAATTTAAAACTTGATGTCCAACTTGACTAACGGAGTTTTTCCTTTCGGGGTTTCTGAATGAGTGTGGGTGGTTTTTGTGGTGGAAGTGGAAAATGATGTTGATTAATATGATTAGGATGAGGATGTTAGATATGGAGGTGAATTTCCTCCACTTCCATTCAAACTCTTCTCTTCATCCTTCTTGTCATCTGAAGTCCCTTCTCCAAGTGGAGGCTTAGAACCTTCTCCTACCCTTTCTGCAGTGAATGCATCAAACATGATTTTAACCATTCTCTTAATTTCATTGAAATATCTCTTGAAATCCTCCTCTTAGGAATTTCCTTGAGTCTCTCCAACACCTGACATAATGGCTAAGGATTCAATCTCAACTTCTTATTCTTGTACCTTTTCAATCACCTTGGCTTCTTGTGCAATTTGTACCTCTTCAATCTCAAATTTTGGAGATAGAACTTCAGGTGATTCAAGTGTATTTATCAGTGGAAATTTGGAGAAGATGACACTCTCTCAGCTCTATTTCTTCTATTCCTAATCTCAGGACTAACAACTAGTAGCTTCCCTTCTCCTCTCTGCAACTTCAACCTTGTAAGCATCACAAAATTACAACTATTAAAACCCTTCTTTCACAATCTCGAGCAAAGAAAGAAAATAACCTTTGCTCTGATAGCCACTTGATATTAAATTTATTGTTATTTATTGATGTGCTAATACCAGTTTCAGATTTATGATGAAAGTGCTTATATTTTCTTCTTGTACAAGGGTTTATAGATGTTCTTATGATTGATAAACAAACAAACTTGATGAGATTAACTTTATTTAATGAAATAAAATTATGGAAACTAAATTTTGAATAGAATCATATCAACACATAGAAAAAATAGACAACCGAGTCAAATACACATGGTTTTGGTGAAGGAGTTGACCCCTCCTGGGCTACATCTCCTTGGTCCAGCTTCAATGGCATGGGCCTTTGTATTAGCTTAAATTGTAAAAAATTGATGTTCACAATCCCCTGTTGCCTCTGCAACCTGCTCCAATGTCTCTAAAAGATCAAAATATACCAATAATGGCTCTTCCTGAGTGAAAATTGGTCAAAAATTGCCTCACTTATGGAAAAAAAAAAAATTCCTACAATTTCTCCACTAAATCTAGATAAGTCCACTAAATCTAGAGCTCCGCACTAAAATAACACTCCTGCCAAATATTCTGCTATCCTTAACTGTGGATTAACACATAGTTAATGATGACTTAGTGGATAAGCACATCATTAAACTGTGTGTTATCCGTTGGATTAGCGGCTGATTAGATTAAGGGTTAATCGTGTTTATGGAGGCTTTAATCTAGATTAGTGGCATAAAAATGTATTATATTTTAAATCTCCTACCGGTGAATAGTGCTCGCCCGTGGTTCTTCGCTCATGAGCATGTGGGAGGGGGTTGGCCCGCAGGGCATGCCCCCTCCGGACCCCCAACTATGGCGCAAAAAAACTTCAAATGGGTGTGGAATCCTTATGGGTTAAGACCCACAAAGTAGAGGATATGGTAGAGCTTTGGAGTTGCATGCAGGTGTTCGCAGGTTCGACCTTGAAACACACACCAAATTTTGGTGTGTGTTTCATTATGATAAACAAATTCTCAAATTTGGGCTATAATTCTCATATGCTTCTGCCAATTTAGAGTAGTCTTCCAATTGTAGAGTAGTCCTCTAGTTGTAGAATAGTCAGCCATTTAGTTAGCTCGTTGCGCCAAATGTAAAGGCCCCTCCATTACCTCTGCCATATATTCCATTATCATAACCAAGTCTCAGCTTTGGGTTATAATTCTCATATGCTTCTGCTAGTTTAGAGTAGTCTTCCAATTGTAGAGTAGTCCGCCAGTTGTAGAATAGTCCACCATATAGTTAGCTTGCTCCGCCAAATGTAAAGGCCCCTCCATTAGTTCTGACATATATCTATATATATATGGGCTAAGGCATAAACCTTAGAATAATATATGCAACATTTATATAAATACATAGATCTGAAACTTTGATATATGAGAAATTCGAATTTCCATCCAAGTTTGGATGGGTCCACACCAGAGGGGACACATGGCAGCCTCTGGCTACACCATGTGTCAAACTTTGGTTGGACTACTCCAACCTAAAAACAATTCTAATTCAACCTTAGAATAAGAGGAAAAAAATTTAAATTCCCAAGCATCATTGGAGAATCTGACTCTGACACTTGTCATAGTTTCATTGGGTGAAAATTGCAGAAGATTCCCTCAATATTCCTAAGATGCCGACTAGACTGCCAAGTCGCCATTTTGTCACCGTTCTGCACATTTTTTACTTGTTTGGAAAAATAGACAATAGGTCATAACTTCTTGATCCGAAGTCATATTTGGACGAAACTAATCACGCCAGAATCCTGGTGACGCGCTTAGTGTGGTCGTTCTAGTTTGGAGTATTTTTGAGCATTTCATGTTTGAGCTAAATACTAAGCCTCTAATCACAAGACCAATGGGGAAGTCAGTTGTAGGATCTAGGTGGGTATACAAGGTGAATAAGGCAGTAGATGGGAGTGTGGAGAAACATAAGGCTATATTTGTTGCCAGAGGGTTATCTCAGGTGGAGGGGAGTGACTATGATGATAATTTTGCACCATTCCTAAGATGCTCATCAATTAGATCCATCCTTTCACTATCAACGCATATGGGATTGAAGGTACATCATATGGATGTAAAGACAACCTTTCTCAATCAATTTATTGAGGAATAAGTGTACATTTAGCAACCAGAAGGTTTTGAGACCTTAGACAGGGATTCACATGTGTGAAGGCTCAAGAGAGAACTGTATGGGTTGACGCAAGAACCTCGTGCTTGGTACACCAAGATTGAAAGCTATTTCAATGGGTTTGACTTTACCTAGAGTGAATCAGATGTGAACTTATATCATATTTTGGTTGAATATAAGGTTTTTATTATTGTACTTTATGTCGATGCTCTGATACCGACAGGTGATGAACAACTCAAAAAGTTTTGCAAAGATGATATTGCAAAATAATTTCAGATAAAGGACATGGGGTGTTGAGGAAATTATATGAGTTATAATTCCAACATTAAATTATCAATCTCGAGCCATTAGACTTAGAGGCACAAGTGCGAGAAACACAGGATCAAAGAATCTAACCTAAACTAGAATAAGACGTCAGCTTGATGTTTAAGTATGGAATGCTAAATCCTAAATAAAGTAACTTGACTAAAAAATACATATCTGCAATCACAAATTAAGTATCGATTAACCAAAGAAAATTTTCTCCTGATTATGATTCCATAACTCAATCCACACCTACCTCTATAAAATAACAAACAATCAATCGACTGTAAGGAAAACCCTTTGTTAACTTTTATTAATAAAGCATACCCTACTTATTTCACACATGATCGCACCCTTCTTTAATTATAAAGAAAACCTCACAATGCATTATTCACTTATGAACAATCGCTTCAAACTATACTTGACTAATCTTCTGGAAAGCAAACTTTTAATCAAATTCTAGAAAATAACTTTAGGCTACATAAATAAACTTCTAAGCAGTAACTCCTAGTTACATCAACCAATCTTGACCTACAGGATACCATTCTTCTATGAAATAAACCTCATAATTCCCATTTCTAATCGAAATGTCTGCTCGAAATGAACTAGTTAGAAAAAAATTATCTTTTTGTACTTAAGAGACTCTGAATCAAAATCAATGATAATAAAAGGAAATATATTCGATTGACACTAAACAAGAATTTTAACAAGAAAATTATCTTCAAACCGGTTTCTATAGAAATACAATGATGCTATGAGAAAACAAAATAACTTCTAATTAAAACAATTTTTGTCTGATGATTAGAACTTTCAAACCAGAACTTATTTCTATCCACTAAACACACCTTATATTATTCACGCTCATGCAGTAACATGATATAAAATAAATCACAAGTTATGTTCTTAACCGTGGCCAACAAATCTTTAGAAAGAATTAAACTAAATCCAACTATGCAACTAAATCACTTTGTAGATTTCCTTCTAATGTATGTAATTGAAAACAAAGAATCAATTTATCATTCCCCAATGTACAATAATTAACCCTCAAGCATTCATGAAAGGTTATTTAAAATAGTTCACACAGGTATCTCTTTATTTCAAGAATGAAAATCTTAAATCAAGTTCTCAACAACTATGTTTCTTCAAGGGAAAACATAATTAACTCATAATATCAACACATAATGACATACATATAACACAGTTCACACTCATTTTACACACTGATAACATCAAATATAAAATCAAAAATCTATTTTTTGTTCTAACTCATAACGATATCAATCAAACCTTCACGAAATATTTAACTTAGTATTGCTCTTAAACAAATTAATTCCAAAACCAATTAAATTTAAGTGCATTCATTTTTGCATCCTAAAACATTCCCAATAGTAATGTAATGTTATGGATTTTAGATAAAATGGACAAAGTATTAATATTTTTCATTCTCGGACTTAGGGAAATTACTCTAGATTCACTTTCAGCTTAAAATTATTTTCCACAATCCTCATTTTTGAAAGAAATAAATTATATTTCAAGAATCATGATCTAATATAACTCTGACCAGTCCCGAACATTTGAGGAATGAATTCTTATGATATTTAACTCAGATGTAAAAACATAGTTTTAAGTAGAGGAATGATTCTAGATTTCACACAACAATTCATTCGATCAAACTCATACATTTCATACAAATCCTATGATCTAAACAAGCTATAGAACTTGTTTCTAGGTGGTGGTGGGCTCGTGTCACTCCTGGAACAAGTTCAAGATAATTAAATCTTATTTAAAAATCAAAATAAATAAACACTTATAGATATTAAATGCTGAATCATGGATCATGTATTAGAATTGGCAATACATGAGTTCATACAACAAACACATCAAAGTCTTCAATGTCTCCTGAGTGTGAAGATATTATAGTAAAAATTACATCCCAATTGTTTCTCTGTCCTCCCCTCTACGTACATGCAGAGCTTCAAATTTTTACATAGTTCTTTAATGAAAACAAAGCATCGCTATTTACCAAAGGAAAATACAACAACAAACTGAAATATCCGGTATCCAATTCTTCTAGAGAGGCTTCGAATAGCCTATCGTTGGATTCATTTTGATCAATGCATGAATGGAGGAACCACTTTTATTATTAACATGAAGGCATTCAAAAAAAATCATTCAGATCCAACCTGACTTGACTCGTTTAGACCGAACCCGACTTGACCCAACATGTTCAGACTGTTCATGATTCTGTACTTAAGAGTGTTTTGAACTTAGCTTCCTTTTGGTGATGAATTTTGCTGAAATTTTTTTGGTTTACCTGAAAGAGGTTATTTGGAACACGATCCATGTCTTGGAATGTGGATATTCTTCACCATTTGATCAAAAATTTGATATTTTCACCTACATCAAGTTTATTTCGTACTTAACCTGTAGTAACTAGTTTAACTGAGTTGTGAAGAATTTCGGCAATGGAAACCTGTGACAAATGAACTTAGCAAAAATGTCATTATAAAATCATGACTAAATCATCTCTAATCATAGTAAAGCTAATAAAACTAATGATAATCAACCACAAGGTGTAAGATGTGATTTGGCAACAAGTGATGTAATTATGATGTGAAATGAGTGTAAAATTGTCGGAATTTAGGTTATGAATGATGGTTTTGTATGATGGAAAAAATGGGGATATTTTCCACCCAACATCCACCAATTCTTGAGGGTTTTCACGTCCTCATGCAAAAAAATAATTCTCTCATTGAAATATTATTAACATTGTTTTGTAGATGTTGGTTGTCATGGGACAAACATTGCTTGAATATTTGGAGGTGTTGGTTCCCGTGGAGCGGCATTGTTTGAGTATTTGGAGGTGTTGGTTCCTATGGTGCAACACTCTTCATACTAATTTTCAGAGAAATAAAAATTGAGGACAATAAATTAATAGATGAGGGAGAGATTATGGATGAAATGAGGGGGTGATGGATATGGTGAATGGGTGCTTGCATACTCTGTCTTCGTAAGGGAAATGTTTATAGTTGGTTTCCTTTATCATTTCATGGAAGTAATGACTTAATCCTAATTCCTGTTATCATGGAAGGAGAAGACACCATATATACTGCTTTTATTAATGTGCCATATGGTTTTTTATTTTAAAATGGTCTTGTACTGAGAGTATATGCATAATGAATGGAAGGAAATAGAAGGATATTTTTTTATGAAATATGAAATGCGTGAAATGAGAAGTGGTGAATCGTTAAACTTCCTAAACCTTCTAATGAATTAGAGAATCATAGGCCAAAAATACTTCAAGCTTTACCTTTGTTGTTTGATGTGCTCAATGCTACAAAATGAAGTGGAGGATGGACTGGCTGGAGCTGATGTGACTTTTATGGAGTTGAGAGGAAGCGCTAGAGCTACAAAGGATGTTGATTTGGATCTGCTGAAGGAAGTTGAATATCTTGAAGGATGAACTAAAGATCTCAAGGATGAACTGAAGGTCCCCTTCTCCCCCATTCCTGAGGATTCGTATGTACCCAAACAACTGAGGAAAGGTGACTGCTGCCATAAATGATAATGGAAATCCTGATACAAAAATCCAAACTACTGCAAATTTGTGTTGAGATCACAAAACCATATAGTCTTCAACTACTACACACCCACGTGCAATATTGCATATGTGAATAAATGGTGTCAATTTCAAACATTATCAAGAATCATTGGATTACCTACCATTAAGGATGTCGTTAACCAATGCGAGATATCCCACCTTTGATGTCAATGGGAATCAAGGCACTATGTTCATTATACTACCCATGAATGGATTTGTCGAAATTGAATGGACTGCAGAATTTATCCACCAAGAAATATTGATTTATTTCCTTAGTAGATGACAAGGATACCTTCCATTAAGGCATTCAAGCTCCCAGGTACCTTATCCAACCCCAACCTTGGTCCAAGATAATGTGTTGATGTCGATGGGACAAGGCTTGTTGGAAGGTGGGCCTTAAGGGATCCCACATCAACCAACTCGAGTAAAAACATAATAAATTGAAATATACATGATTTGAAGAACTCATACAAATGTATATGCTTTATTGGGAACCTTTCCCACTAGTTACCTGGTTTTCAAGAAAATTCCCTACTGAGTTGCGCCATACAAGTTGTTTTTCACAAAAGGACTTATTTTTTCTCTTTACTATTTTCATTTATTTATTTATTACAATACTAAATTTCCTACTATACTGGAGAAAATATGTCCTCCTTGAGGTGAAAAATAATTTCCAATGAATCCATGTGTGGATCAGGTACAAAGATATAATCATGCCCAGATTTAACATATAAACTTTATAAGGTACACAAGCATGGAAAATCAGAAGTTTTGAAAGATGTGATGCAAAGTGTATGTGAATATGAGAGTGGTACTTTGATGGGATTTTTATTTGTAAGTAATGCTCTATATAATCCTCGTGGTATTGGCTCATTTATTCATTTGGACTACTCTGAAAGTCCTCCTCGGTCGTGCCAGGAAAATGTGGATAATTGGTCTCTCGAATGCATACAAGGCTTGCTGCTAGGCATGGTCAAATTTCTTCTATCTCAAGTTCATATAGATGATCCCCATCAGATTTGTTACATACTTCGTCGATCTCCTTGGTAGATAGGCAAGAGGAATCAAGGGATACTTCCAAATCCTTTTCTGGTTGTATAGAGATAGATAATTTCCTTAATGTTGTTAGGATGAACTCTTCCTAAGAGGCCGATACTCCAACTACTATTAAGATTTGAGAAAGTGATTGAAGGGAAATTATTCAAGCTATCAATCATTCTTTAATTTCTCTTGTTGGTTGATGATACATGTCTCGCAACATGGATCAGTACAAAGGGGTTCTTACAGCACCCCAAAAATGTCCTATCATTAAAGAGCTTAGAGAATTTAATATAACTGAATTAAAACTAATTGCAGTAAAACTCCTCAAATTTTCTTACTTTGAAAACCAAAATTTGAAGCGACCCCACCATAGTGGATGCATGGCTCTTCACTCACGTCTTACCGTACACTCTCCGCCCTTTGATTTTCCTGCAACTAGGATTACACGGAAAAAACTTGTGAAAGAAACTAGGCTCTAATCCGTTTAGTACCTCCTCAGCATTGGTGCCAAAAATGTTTGGGAAATTATATGAGTTATAATTACAACATTAAATTATCAATCCAGGGTCGTAAGACATAGAAGGACAAGCACAAATAATGCATGATTAGAGCATCTAAGATAAACTAGAATAATAAATCGGCTTTTTGTTTAAGTACGGAATGCTAAATCCTAAATAAATTAACTTAACTCAAAAATACACATCTGAAATCACAAATCAATGATCGATTAACCAAACAAACTATTCTCCAACTTATGATTCCATAACTCAATCCACACTTACCTCTATAAAAGAACATATTATCTACTGACTGTAAGGAAAACCCCTTGTTAAATTTCATTAATAAAGCATACACTACTCATTTCACGCATGATCCCACCATTCATTAATTATAAAGAAAACCTCACAATGCATTATTCACTTATGAACACTCACTTCGACCAATACTTGACTAATCTTCTGGAAAGAAAACTTTTAATCAACTTCTAGAAAAAAAAAATCGGTTACATAAATCAAATTCTACGAAATAACTCCTAATTACATAAACCAATCTTCACCTACAGGATCACATTCTTGTATGAAACAAACCTCATAATTCCTATTTCTAATCAAAATGATTGTTCGAAAAGAACTACTTAGGCCAAAATTCTCTTTGATTGAAAATGAATGATAATAAAAGAAACCTATTTGATTGAAACTAAACTAGAATTTTGACAAACAAGTTACCTTCAGTCCTGCTTCTACAGAAAGACAATGATGCTATGAGAAAACAAAAGAATTTCTAATTAAAACAAATTCTATTTGATGAACTGAACTTTCAAACCAGAACTTATTTCGATCCACTAAACACATGTTATACTATTCACGCACATGCACTAACATTATATAAAAGAAATCACAAGTTACGTTATTAACCATGGCCAACAAATCTTCATAAAACATTCAACTAAATCCTATTATGCAGCTAAATCACTTCGTTGATTGCCTTCTGATGTATCTAATTCAAAATAGAGTATCAATTTATTGTTCCCCAATGTACAGTAATTAACCTCAAGCATTGATGACATGTTATTTAAAATAGTTCACGCTGGGATCTCTCGATTCCATGAATGAAATATTAAATCAAGTTCTCAACAACTCTGTTGCTTCAATGGAAAACACAATTCACTCACAATCTCAACACATAATCACATACATATAACACAGTTCACACTCATTTTACACACTGACAATGTCAAATATAAAATCCAAAATCTAATTGTTGTTCGAACTCAAAACAATATCAATTAAACCTCCAAGAAACCTTTAAATTTGTTTTTATCTTAAATAAATTAACTCAAAAACTAGTTAAATTCAAGTTGATTCAATTTTGTGTCTAAAACATTCCCCACATCAATGTAATGTTATGTATTTCAGATAAAATGGATAGAGTATCAATATTTTTCGTTCTAGACTTATGGAAATTACTCCAAAGTCATTTCCAACTTAAAAGTATTTTCTACAGTCCCTAATCTTGAAAGAGATAATTTATACTTCATTCGTCATGATCTAATATAGCTTTGACCAGTCCTGAAAATTTGAAGAATGAATTATTATGATACTTAACTCAGTTGTAAAAGTATACTTTTAAGTATAGGAATGATTCTATATTTCACACGGAAATTAATTCGATGAAAATCACACTTTGCATACAAATCCTATGATCTAAACAAGCTATAGAACTCCTTTCCAGGTGGTGGTGGGAACGTGCCACTCCTAGAAAAATTTCAACTTAATTCAATCTTCTTTAAAAATAAAAATAAATCAAAACTTACAGAGATTAAATGCCAAATTCGGGATTATGTATTAGAATAAGAAAAACATGAGTTCATACAAAAAACACATCAAAGTCTTCAATGTCTCCTGAGTGTGAAGTTTTTACAGCAAAAATTACATCCTAACCATTTCTATGCCCTCCCTTCTACGTACATGCAAAGCTTCATATTTTCGCATAGTTGTTTAATGAAAACAAAGCATCGCTATTGAACAAAGGAAAATAAAAGAACAAACTAAAATATGTCGTATCCAATTGTTCTATAGAGCCTTCGAATAGCCTTTGGTTGGACTCATTTTGATCAATACATGAATGGAGGAACCACTTCTATGGTTAACACAAAGGCATTAAGAAAAAAGTGTTTAGAACCAACCCGACTTGACCTGTTCAGAGCGAATCCAACCCTGCATGTTCAGACCAAACCCAACTTGACCCGACAAGTTTAGACCATTCATGATTTTGTACTTAATAAGTCATTCTGTTCTTAAGAAGTGTTTTGACCATAGCTTCCTTTTGGTGATGATTTTTTTTGAACGGTTTATGGGTTACCTGAACGAGGGTATTATGAACACGATCCAAGTCTTGGAATGTCGAGATTATTCACCCTTTGATCACAAATTTTATATGTTCCCCTAGAGAAAATTTATTGCATACTAAACCTGTAATAACTAGTTTAACTCATTTGTGAAGAATTTCAATGATGGAACCCTGTGACAAATGAAATTAGCAAAACCATCATTAGAAAATCATGACTAAATCATCTCTATTCTAAAGCTAATAAAACTAATAATATTCAACCACAAGGTGTAAGATGTGATTTGGTGACAAGTGATGGAATTATGATATTAAATGAGTGTAAAATTGTCGGAATTTAGGTTATGAATGAAGGTTTTATATGATGGAAAAAATGGGCATATTTGAGGCCCAACATGGAGCTCTTGCACTATTTCCTTGGATTTTAAATATGGAAAAGAGATGGGGAGATATTTGTATCTCAGGGAAAGTATGCACATGGAGGGCAACAAACCCATGGAGACTCCTCTTACAAGAAACTGGAGGAAGGAGAATGCTACTTCAGCTGAAGTAGTGGATGATATTGTTTATATGCAGCTTGTGGTTTCACCCATGTATTCGGTGAAAAAATGACGCAACATATGCTACGCAGTTAACAAACAGATCTAGGCCATGGTTAATCCAACCAAGCTCTTTTGGAAAGCGGGGAAGCATGTGTTGAGATATATTATAGGCACTACAAAGCATCGATTATGGTACAAATAGAAAATGGAGTTGAAGCTTTAAGGCTTCACCGATGCAGATTTGGTAGGGATTCCATCCAACATGAAGATCACATTAGGATGAATATTCAACATAGGATCAACAACAGTTTATTGGTACATTGGGAAATAGAGATCAATTGCACTCAGTTAAGCAGAGGAAGAGTACATGGCAGCCAATCGGGCAGCACGTGAGACCATATGGATGAGGAAGATACTTGTTCACTTTTTTGGTCATCAGATGCATCCGACAATGATACATTATGATAGCCACAGTTGCATCAACCTCTTGCTTGATCCAATATTCCATGACATGTCCAAGCATATTGATATCTGGTATCACCAGCTCGGATATTGTGTTTAGATGTGGATTATGTCATTAGAGTACATTCCCATAGAGGAGTAGGATGTAGACATCTTGATGAAGGTGCTTGTAAGAAGAAAAATCAAATTCTACAAACATAGGATCATGGTAGCAGATAATCTGTTTCTTTCTAAGAGGGAGAGTTGAAATGGCACCCAAAGGGGGCTTCTGATTTAATTTTCCCTTAATTATATTGGAAGAGAAATTGTAATTTCATCTCATAACAACTTGTAATATTTAACTAAGTCACAATGTGAAATATTCATTTTTTTGGTGTCACCTATGATAGGGTTAGGATAAATTTCTAGAGTTGGGAGTAGACAGGTCATAGATACATGTTGGTGTCATCAACGGGCCCAGGGGATTTTTAGAGGAGTTTTGAGGAGTTTCTATGAGGACCGATGGAATTTTCTTGATATATTCCATCATCTTCACATTTTTCCTTTCGTTCCGGCGCATTCCAACAATTTTCGGAAAAATGAGTTATTTTTTGGGTTAACTCAATTAATTACATTCAAGGTGACATTACAGGAGGAATACATGATAGAACACCTTAGTGTAATAACTTGTTGGAACTGGAATGAGGAGATATTCAAGATGGGATGTTGAGAAGTGATTTATAGTGGCCAAATATAGTACCATGGGCGATATACTATTTTCCTTAATGAAAAATGACTTTAATTAGTCATTTAATTAAAGGAAAAGTAAAATTTAGAGAAAAGGGGTCAAAAGTGACTTAAGTGAAATATAATTAAATTAAAGTCACTTTGATAGAGTCAATGGAGGATCTTCTAGAATAATAATAAAATAATAAAATAAGATGCTTCTAAAGGATTGGAGATATATCCATCAGGTCCATAAAAGGAGAAGCGAAGGTCATTTGGAGATATCTTTGATTGGATCATTGTTTGTATGAGAGATTTTCAGAACTTGGATTCACTACTTCAATAGTAACCCCAAGACGGAAACCCTCAGGTGATTTAGTGAGAGTGGGTGAGAACCCATCTCTTCCCTTGGTGGATCCATTCAGGATTCACATGTTGTAGTTATTTCCATTTTGTTTGGGAGGCTAGTTGCAGCATTGTTGTAGATCTATTTGCAGCCATTGCTTCAACCATCTCTAGTTTTTGTACTAGCAGTTTATATTAATAAAATAATGTTGAGATCCTTTGTCTGATTATAATGTATATTATTCAGTTGCATGTTCTATTTTCCATTTGCCATAAATTTCGTGGTTGATTTTTTATCATTTTGACGGTTTGGATTTATGAAGGTATTTTTACATGGAAATCTTCTGGTGATTTATGGTTCAATTAATTTCTGGAAAAATTCATAAAATATCCCATTTGGGAATATTATAGTGGTATCAAAGCTGGTGATATTGCCAGCCTAAGGGTTTACTTTCAAAATTACCAGAAAAGCCAAGTTCAAGGGTTTTACTGCACATCAAATTCAGAATCCGATCAAAGATTTATTACTTTTGCATGCATTACTACACCATTGATTCTGATCTTTGTTTCTCAAGTTGTTTATCTTCAGCTTCTGCATTTGGTTACCTCAATTTGGAGAGCATATTTATGGAGGACGCAACTGGGTTCTCGTGTTTTTTATTTATTGCAAGGTTAATTAACTTTTCAGCTATAGGAAAACCTCCAAGGCCTTAGATTGATATTCTATTTCTCGAGCAACATGGCAGTCTCTAGGCCAGTGTAGAGGGAGAGAGTTGAGCATAGTTGTGAAGGAAGGTCTCAACCATTTGAGCCTTTTTTGTTGAGGGAGATAGACAAAGTGCAAGAGGGATTATTTGTTGCACATTTTGAGGGTTTTTGAGTATTTCTCTGATCATTTTGTAGACAACCTATTCAATAGCTACTGGGAAAGCATAAGGCTTACTCGGGTCAATTTTTGAGGATCATCATTTGGCCAAACCATTTATAGATTTTGGTTATATTGGCTTGAGGATTATGGGAGTAATTTTTGAGAATTTACTGAGCACCAGATGTAGGTGTTTTTGCCAATACATTGTAGCAGCTAGTGCAAAATTGTTGTCAGAGAGCATTTTGCTGGGCCAAATTTATATTGGAGGGAAAAAATTATTGAGCTAGATTTTTCCCAATATTTTTTTGGGATTTTTTTTTGTTTCTTTATTAGAGGACATGGTTAAAATCCTAACATTTTCTGAGTAGCATATCAGCCCATTTACGCAGTCCCTACTCAACCAACAATTATAGGAGCTACGCAAAAATGGAAAATTTTGAAAGTTGGAATTAGAGAAAACCATTTCTGGGTTTTCTTGGGGTTTATGAGTAGAGTCCATGGTTAAAATCCAAGAATTTTCTAACTAGAAGATCATCTCATTTATTCAGTCCCTACCTAGCTAGCACCTACACAAGCTAGGAGAAAAAGGGTCTGAATTTGAAGGTTGGAATTCAAGGAAACCATTTCTGGGTTTTTCTGAGTTTTGGGCAAGGAACATCTTTCCAAATTCCTAGAATTTTCTGAGCAGTATAAGCAGCCCAACTAGCAGTTTGAATTCAACTAGTAACAACATTTCCAATGGTTGTAGAATTTCCAGAGTCAACACAAAGATGAGGAGAGATAATTTCATTGCATCTGGGGTACCATTTTTTATCTTGCTTTCCTAGGATGAATTCATCTTGTTGTGCAAAAATGATTTTACTAGAGCCCAATTTATTTTCCAGAGCCTAAATTATTTCTTGGAGCTAGATTTATCTGTTGGGGTAGGGTATTGAAATGAGTAATGTAACAACATGTCAATAATGCATCAATGGTGTTGGAATTAGTTTCATTTCTAATTGATGGTTGGAAAATTTATTAATGTATGTAGGGTGTTTTTGTGGTACCTTTCATTGGCATCATAGTTTTGTATTGTTGCCATAAACATGGGGTTCTTAAAATACCCATAAACCCACATGGCAGGACAACCATTGAAGCCTTGAACCATAATGTTTATATGGACCAAGAAACCAAGAAAAACAATAGACCTTTCTCAAAGGGGGTCTATGCCAACCTTCAAAAGGGGAAAGCAAGGGATCTACAGAAAGAACCAGAAATAGGGAACAAAATCCTTGTTCTTGTGACAGATTTGAAACACGTGAAGATCACATGGAGAATTATTTCCAAACTTGAGGAACTTGATGAACTCATTTCCAAAGTAAAGCAGTCAAATGGGAGAAAATTAATTTGGGCCTTAAAACAATGTATGCTTTCTCTCATACAACCCAAGTTCTTGGAGGAAACTTTTGGACTAAGCACCCCTACAACCCATTACAATCATGGCATCACGAGGATAGTTTTCAGACTGATGGTAGGGACCTTTTAGGATTTGGACAACAGTGCAGGCTCTACCTTTGGGAAGAAGCTTTAGGTTTTAGGAGGTATGGCCACATTCAAAACATATTGCATTAGTTTTAGCTTGAATGTGATGGCTTGATTCTACAAATGTTCCAATGCTTCTTCAACATTAGAAGACATCATGCTGAAACAGTCATAGCACAAATCCAGTCCATATTCTCGTCATGTATGAGAGACTGTGAGGCCATTTGCCGAGAGTTGTAGACTAGGGCGTTGAGCATTTGGAGAAGAGAGAAGTTGGTATCACCTGCTGCTTATGAGCTAGCCCAAGGGCCGGTTGAGTAGAATATTGGGCTATTCAGGAGACAGTTGACTAGGGAGGAGTTGCACCAGTTTGGTGGTCAGGCAGCAGAAATGAGCTAAGGAGGAAGGGAATTTGCTTCATCTGCAAAGAACCTTAGGGGCCTGATCACTCATTCTTGAGTGATGCGGATGATGTGGCAGAGGAAAAACAGAAGGACATTCCTTCTGTATGCCAAGATAAGGACTCTTTTTCATATGAGTCCATGGGATCATATGAGGATGCTTCTGGGGAGTGAGAGCAGTCATGCAGAGTTGATGATAGTAGGACGGAGTTTTATTCTAGTGTGTAGGGTCAGCATTTAGGGGACTCTATGGGAGATACTCTGGGTGATGAGTCACTTGTGACGATTCAGCCAAAACAGCATATGATGGAGCATGAGTCAACAGAGGAGGAGGCTATGCACATCATGCATGATAGTCCTTGCAGGGAGAGCCAGATGGAGGCTCACATTGAGTCTATGATGGATGTACGTCTACCCTTCGGGTCATTCATGAGTGCGGAGCAGACGGATGTATGGGTATCTAGCAGGGAGGCAGTAATTGCAGATACTTATCCTCATGAGATGTTGGAGGTTGATGGGATATTTTTGCGGGAGGCTAGTATAAAACAGGAGCATGACATTCTCGATTAGGAGAAGGATGAGTTGTTAGAGATGGTGGAGGATCCATCGTTGTGCCGATACAAATTTTAGGTGCAGATAGATTCACATGCAAAAAATAGAGCAGCAATGCTTTCAGGGAGTATCACTATCCAGGAGCACATCGATGGGGCTTGCAACATATATCACCCACTTTGGCCTTTTATAGAGAGAGGGGACTTCCTCTACAGGCAGATCTAATCGGAAGACAGGACAGAGCAATGTGAGTTGAGTATGGGCTGGAAAAATCACTCCATATGTGCTCTGTATGCAGATGTCACTACATTGGATCCTTATTCTAGGTTATATCTATGGGAGATCATGAGTTGGTACCCTCTTGATGGTAAAATATTCTCTGTAGGGAGCATAGTGGAGCAGGGGCCCTTAGACATGACAGATGCTATAGATTCTTGTTGGAAGTGGGTCACAGGTCGACAATTATCCAACATTCCATCCCGACTTCAGGAGAGCAGGCTTAGCATCAGATTGATTCCGGAGTTAGATTGGAGAGAGGTGATGAGTTGGTATTCTATTGATAGAGTATAATTCTTAGTCCTGGGTACATTTCGGTAGGAGCACTTGGATAGGAGAGATGTTACATGTTCCATTGAGCCATGGATTGTGGACTGACAGTCCATCATTATTTCAATAGCACTAGCTCGGCATCCACAGATTAGGATTGACCTTGGCCTAGACCCGGAGTTGGACTGGATAGAGGTGATGAGTTGGTACACAGTTGGTGGGACAACTTATACAGTTAGAGGTACAACACAGCAGGAGCCATGGAGCATTGATGCTCACTGGTAGACTTCACTTCATGGGGCAGCAACTATAGCTAGAGGAAGTACATAGTCCAAGCCATGGGACTTAGGCGATGATTATCCATGGTGGCATTGGGATCCGGGAGGGTTGTTTTATGACAGGTATAGTGAGAGATCAATTTGGGATCCCGACATTAAGGGGTCTATTCTGGGTGGCTTGACACTGGTGCATAACAACACCCAGGGGTTTGTATGGGATCCGGGCATTGAGTCTTAGTTGAATCGAGCCAACAGGGTGGACCACATATTTGGATTGCTTGAGGGCAAGCAATCTGGAGCAGAAGTTCTGTAATATTCCTTTTTTTGGTGTCACCTATGACATGGTTAGGATGGACTTCCAGAGTTAGGAGCAGACAGGTCACAGATACAGGTTGGTGTCATCAGCAGGCCCAAGGGCTTTTTCGAGGAGTTTTGAGGAGTTTTTATGAGTACCAATGGAATTATCTTGATATATTCCATCATCTACACAATTTTCCTTTCGTTCTGGTGCATTCCGACAACTTTTGAAAAACTGAGTTATTTTTGGGCTTAACTCAATTAAATACACTCAAGGTGACATTCCAGGAGGAATACATGATCTAACACCTTAGTGTAATAGCTCGTTGGAACCAAAATAAGGGAATATTCAGGATGGGATGCTGAGAAGTGACCTATTGATTTGAATGGAATGTATTAGTTTTTCTATGCTAAGTATCCAAACAGTAATTAAAATTTGTGCATAATGTTCTCTGAAGTTTGCAGGTGAAACAAATGATTTTATCTTAGTTAAACAGATTTTTGTGTGAGGTTAAAGCATGTAAATTTCTTATAAAAAACTATACAGTAGTAAATAATATAGAATTAAACATCACATGTAACAGTACTCAGCAAATTTGATGAAGCAGTTCACCCCTCCTAGGCTACATCTACTGGTCCAGGTCCCAATGGCATGTCCCTCATATCTTATTGCTCAAAAATGGTAAGTACATGTGAATAAAATCCTCAAATGGTTGTTCTCTTTGTAAAAAAAGCTTCATAATTCTTTAATTAGTCAAGAATGACTATTCATTTGCAGAAAATAGAGAATGGATTCTCAATACACTGAAAACACCCTAGTGGCCCTAGTGGCTCCTTGACCTCTCCTGAAGCTAAACTTGCATAAGAAGACATCTTATGGCTCTCAAACCTTTTCCAATGTGTTTAGAATGTTGAGAATAACCAAAATTGACTATTCACTCATCAAAATTGGTCAAATATCCAATGAGATATTTCCAAAATAGTAAACTACGCAATATCCCTTAAAAAACTCCACTAAATGCGGAGAACATCAGTTAAGCTCGACAAAATTGGCAAGTTCACTTGATTTGGTGGGCATGATCCAAAAATTGCAGGTGGTTAACCGTTAAATTTATTGTGATGGCGGGCATGTTAACGACTACCTTTTTTATCGCTCAAGTTGACGGTTGGTGGTTGGAACTCCGCGTATCATGATTCCACAACCCTTTTGCATTTAACCACTCGCATTTAACCTTAACTATTCGCACATGTGAACTGCAATTCTGCCAAAGTTACAGTTTGTTTGCCTTGTATTTTGGGTAAGGCTTCGATCACAAATGTATGGTCGTATGAAGTGTGGTTGGAAATGGGGGCTAGCGATTTTCCCAGCCAACGGAGTTCATATTAACATTTAAATTGACATTAAACCCTTATGGGTTAAGAAGCATGGGTAGGTGGAGTGGTAACGTGGCCAAGTAATGTGTGTGACGTCTATTGTTCGAATCCTGTGGGTGCCATAAAATTTTTGACCCTGACTCTTGGGCCATGTGGTGGCCTCCGGGTCTGCCACGTGACGGCCTTGGATTGGCCCACAACAAAAAGTTAACCAACCTTCCAATCATACCTTGGCACATGTCGAACTTCGCCCAAATGGAATATTCTGGGTAATATTCTAGAGAATATTCTAGGAATATTCCTTGGAATATTCTCTTTTTAATTTTTTAAAAATTGACAAGTCAAACTTGGTCAAAGTCTTTTTTTTTTTAAGTTTATTGGGATTTTCAAACCTTCATAACTTCTGCATACGACCTCCGTTTTGCGAACTGTTCACAGTGCCAGAATCGCAATGACGAAACCATTTTGGCCGCTTAGGTTGCAAACATTTTTTAGCACTTTAATTTTTGAGAATTTTTGAACTATGGACATGATCTCCTGATCACTTATAGTGGCCAAAGATAGTATCATGGCCAATATACTATTTTCCTTAATGAAAAATGACTTTAATTAGTCATTTAATTAAAGGAAAATTAATATTTAGAGGAAAAGGTGCAAAAAGTGACTTAAGTGAAATATAATTAAATTAAATTAACTTTGATAGAGTCAAAGGAGTAATTCTAAAATAATAATAAAATAATAAAATAAGATGATTCTAGAGGATTGGAGATCTATCCATCATATCTATAAAAGTGGAAGCAAAGGTCATTTGGAGATATCTTGGATTTTATCGATGTTTCTATGAGAGGTTTGAGAACTTGGATTCTCTACTTCAATAGTAGCCTAGGACGGAAAAACTCGGGTGATTTAGTGAGAGTGGGAGAGCACCCATATCTTCCCTGGGTGGATCCATTCAGGATTCACAGGTCGGAGTTATATCTATTTTTTTTTGGAGGCCACTTGCAGCATTGTTGTATATCTATTTGCGGTCATTGCTTCAGCCATCTCTAGTTTTTGTACTAGCAGTGAATATTAATAAAATAAGGCTGAGATATTTTGTATGATTATAATTTCTATTATTCAGTTGCATGTTCTATTTTCCATTTGCTGTAAATAGTGTGGTTGATTTATTATAATGTTGACAACTTGGATTTCTGAAGGTATTTTTACATGGCAATCTTCCAATGATTTATGGTTCAATTAATTTCCCGCAAAATTCATAAAATATCCCATTTGGGGATATTATAAAATGAATGAGTTAGCTTAGGATATTCGAGTTGAGGGTTAGATAGGATGCATGTAGATTTATACCATGATTTAAGGGGGTCCAGTTACAGTTATTTGTGAGTTGTAACTAGTTAACTCAAGAGATTGAGTTAAAAGCATTTTAACTAGTGTTAACTAAGTGATGATCTAGTGAGAGGTAAAATGAATTAAATATGATTTAATTCACAAGTATTGATCAATAATTTAACATATATTTTGTTATAAATATTTGTTTCATGTCAGGTCTAAGGAAGGCCTAGTTGAGACTGAGGTTAAAGGGATGATAATTATCAGTGGTATAATTAGAAAATTATATACGTCAGATATACAGTCATGTGGAGGCCAAGGAAGCATTTTGCAATCAATTAGAAGGATTTTCCTATTTATAGGGGTAAAATTCCTCCAAGAATGTGTGAGCAAGGCAGGTTGAGGAGAGGCTAAGAATTGGCGAACTAATATTCTTGTTTTTCCTAGACCAGAGTGAGACAGTTGGCAGAGTGCAGGAATTTCTCTTAGAGAGAAATAATTGTATTGCTTCATGATATTGACTTTATACAATATACAGATAGCGGGATTTTACGAAATGTGCTTTCCCCAGATACATCTTGTGTTGTATGTTTTATTTTATCTTTCTCTTACTTGTTATGTGATTGTGTGACCATGTTTTGTTTTCGCAAATTGTAAAAGGATTCAATATCTTGTTTTAGCACATTGCAAGATTATTTTGAATCTCATTGTTAGATTTTATACATAAAGTATTTTCTAGAAAAATATTTCACATCAAGCCAAGACTACCCTAACATGTATCAGGCTATTTTTCTTGGACATTGTTTATTTTGTGAAAATTTTGGACACAAAGATAGGCATTGCAAGGATTATAGAATCAATCATGATGATAATTCAATAAGATATAGGACCAATTTACTAAATAAGTCCATTTTTTCATGGAAACAAGATCAGATCGAGACCTATAACTCATTTGATCCTTTTCCAAAGTATAGTCTAGAATGCTCCAAATGTAATAATATAGGTCATGAAGCACAAAAATTTCCTCTTGATCCAAAAGGAAATATTTGGAGAAGAAAGGAATCTACTACAGATAGATGTGGTCAAGCTTTGGGTGCAAAAAATGAGGAAAAAAAATGGTTTGTAGATATTGGATGTTCTAAGCACATGAATGGTGACCAAAATAACTTTATTTGGCTCAAAAAAAGGATGGAAATGTATTTTTTGGAAGTGGATTTTATAATATTGTTGTTAAGGAACAACGACTCTCGCTAATGGAAGGGAAAAGTACAAAATAGACTAATTTTGAAGGATTCAATTAAAATATTCTAAGCGTAATCCAAATTTGTGACCAAGGACATGATATTAATTTTAACACCAAGTATTATGAGATAAGAAAACACTATTCAGGATTACTTGTGGGAAAAAGAGTAGGAACATATAATATTGTGTATTTTCTCAATGAAATTCAAGAAGAAAAATGCTACATAGGTCAAGTAGATGAAATATGGTTATGGAAAAAGTGATTGGGACATATAAACTTTCACAGTTTTGTGAATATCATCAAAACACAAGTAGTAATATACATTCGCATAATTTCAGAGCCTAGAAAGGTTATTTGTGCACCATATCAACATGGAAAGTAGAAAAGGATCAGCTTCAAGACTAAGGAATTCTCAACATCAAAGCCTTTGGATATCATCCACGCAGATATATTTGGACCCACTAGAACTCAAACTCTAAAAGGGGAAATGTACTTTGTATTATTTGTATATGATTATACTACAATGATGTGGGTGTTTTCCATAAGATTTAAATCAGAAGCACTAAAATGCTTTAATAATTTCAATGCTCTTACCGAAAATGAAATGGAATAAAAATTCAAGTGCCTTAGAATAGATAAAGGTGGAGAATTTAATTGAAAAGAATTCAATGATTTTTGTGAAGCACATGGAATCAAAACAACACTATTAGTTGCTAGAACACCAAAACAATAAGGAGTAGTTGAAAGAAGGAAAAAAATTGTAAAATAGATAGCAAGAAAAATGTCACTTGCAGCTAATTTGCAGCCAAAATTTTGGAGAGAAGCAGTATACGCTTGTTGTACTATACAACACTGCCCATTTATTTCTACCAAATGGGGACCCTTTAAAATAAATAAGAAATTTATTTTTTTGATTTTATCCTAGCCTAAGTCTAAAAAACATTAGGAAATAAAGTTCTTTCCCTTTTCTCTTTCATTCCTTAGCACACATAGAAAATCACATAGCTTACAAGATGAACAACTTAAAACATATTAAGTCTTACGAGATGCGATATGTACTAAACCTTTTCTGAAGTTATATAAAACTCCTGTTAAAAAATCTTTGAACACCGCTATAGAATAAAATTTCATCCCACCTTGTAAAATGATCAACTTATAATAATTCGGAAAAAGTTGCGATGAAACAGACCTGATGAATCAATAAAGAAAAAAACATTAAAATTCAAGTGTCTGATAAAGCGCATCAGCATGATTCCTTAAGCGCACTTCACATTTCGGAGAAAATAACTAAATGAAATTTTTATTATCATATAAAAATTGCGATGTGTGATTTGGGTAGATCCCATTTCACAAAATTTATCGGTAACATAACTAACAAAAATATTCTCGAGTTGCTATATGCGATAATTGATAGTTATTTCTCAAGTGCATGAAATGATTCATATCTAATCAATCAGATATAAGATCTAATGTCTCAAATTGATCGATATACATTTCACGTGAAGGTGTGTAAGAGATTTGATTGAAATAATTATAGGTGATTAATGAAATTCAATAGAAGTAAGGTTTGAAATATTCATATCTACTTCGAGCATGTTTTGAATGATTGAACGTCATATTTGTGATTATATCCCTTTAATTCTATCTGTCTCTCTATTCTCTCTATTTCTAAAGTTTTCTATGTTCGCTTGAATTCAAGGAACCACTTAACGGAGCAAAGATAACATAGATGAGCAAGAAAGGCAAAGAAATTTCCCAAGCATCATCTACTAAAGACTCAGATATGTCTCCCCTATTCTCAGATACCACCTACAAAAAGGATTGCGGTAGTTCTTCATGGGAGGAAATGTATCAGTTCTTTGAGAATGAAAGCCAAGGGTAATAATCAAATTTTCTATAGTAGGTGCATCAGTTCCTTCATACCCAACCTATTTCAACGTTGCATGATCATTCATCCATAAGGTAGCAGAAAGGCCAAAGATTCTCCCCTGTAAAGATGGTTAAGTGGGTCATTGATCACTTGAACATAGAAGATAGGAAATTTAAGG
Source organism: Pinus albicaulis (assembly GCA_034641835.2). Taxonomy (NCBI): domain Eukaryota; kingdom Viridiplantae; phylum Streptophyta; class Pinopsida; order Pinales; family Pinaceae; genus Pinus; species Pinus albicaulis. Next base: position 780,444,291 of record CM076576.1, on the reverse strand, counting down.
ATTCAAAGGGCGAGAATATCGGTTCATTTAGGTAGAAGATTTGAGGACAATGTACCACATTCCCACCCTACAACAAAACTATGAAAAATCTTATCTTCAAAGCTTTAGACCTAAAAAGTTATAAAATAATGGAAGGATGACTAAGGCAAGCTTAAACAGGACAAACACAGTATATACCAAATATCACAAATTCCATCCCCTTATTGCTATGTTGCCGGTATGTTGTGTATATTATCTACAAAGCCTAAAACTATTATGTTTCTTGTAGATTGGGCTCCATTAACTGACACAATCTTCAATTATTTAATTCTAAATTGGGAAAATATCCTATCTGATAATTTAGCTAGAAGTATTATGGATTATAGGAGTAAAATAATTGTTTCCTCTAGGGAAATACCCCCCTTTTACATGAGTTCCTATGCCATGGACATAATTTTCTCTTCTTTGAGATTTCCTACCATGGGATGGAAATAGATGACCCAAGGCCCTAATCCAATTCACATTTACCATAGAGTCCATAGAGTCATTGGGAATCAGATTTTCATCTACATTTTTATAAAATTTTCCATAGAGTCATACTGCCTATGCACCAGATTATATTTAACAAGAAAGCCCCTAGGATTTCCAAAGAGGCTAGTACAGACATTTTTCCCATTTCCAGATGGTTTGCCGAAGAATGTTTCACCTATGTCAGAGTTATTGGGAGTTATGCTTCTCCCCACGTCATGCCATATTATGTTCTTGACAAGATACTTTGTAGAGACATTCCTTACCAACTTATGGTAAATAGTCTTTCAAAACATCTCAAAGATACGAAGAAGGCCATTTTCCTAATTTCCCTTTACAATGCGGTACTTTTACACTTTTTCATATTGGTCATGCCTTCAAGGAAGTTTCAAAATTTAATTTGTTGAATTTGGCTGTAATGGAAAAGCGACTATACGAACCCAATGATGCAATTAAAAATTACATCACAGAGCTCAAAGTCAAACCTTTTGTGAAAGAGATAGATAGATTTGATGATTTCTTTCAAAGTATTAAATTTTTTTCAGATGTACTAAATTTTGCATCTAGTCAGCTCAATCAATATGACTTGGAAGCCTTCCAAGCATACAGAAACAAGAGACTGGAAAGGATTCCTCTAGATTTATTGAGTATTGAAGATCTCAACAGACCGACTCCAAGTATTATCTCAGATAATGAAGCTAAAGACATGTCTGAAAATAAGTCAGGGAAATCAAAACACAATTCTTAGAATTCAGATCATGCTGATAATGAATCCAAAAATAGAAATCAGATCCCAAAAAAGGTAATTGATCAAGTAATTAAAGAGATTGAGATGCAAGAGAAAGGAGGAATTAATGGAACTGAATCATCTTCCCAAGAAGTTAAGCACAAACAAAATAGACCTGATCAGTAAGAAAAATCTCAGTCAAAGGATTTGAAGAGTGAATGGGATAAGTTTTATAAGGCACCGCAAATTCCACAAACAAATCTTAATACTGATCAATCTACTAGTTTTCAGACACCAGAATATTCTCATAAATTAGTGGAAACTGTTACTCCACTACAACAAGTTCTTGAAACTCATGATCAAGAGGTCATTATGGCCTACCCTATAGAGAAAATAGTTTTACAAATTGAGGAAATACATTCACTTGATTTCTTCTAAAGTCCTAATCGTAAGGTTGTAGTTAAAATAAGAAAAAGGAGAAGAATTGATGATATAGTCTCAAGTCTTACAAATGAATCCGTTGACATTTTATGGAAGGATTCTCTAGCTGATCCTATTGAACAGTTAACCAAGCTATCACGATTTGTAGGGGCATATTCTATTGCCCCTATTTATAAGGCCACTGAAGTTCAAATGTTACTGAAGCAGAAAGAAGATAAAATACAATATTTAGAGTGACTGTTAGAGCAAGAAAATTCTAACTCCAGCAAGCAAATGGAATTGAAAATGGGTCAGTTTCAAAAGGATTTTGAAAGAATAAATTTGTAGCATCATCCGCAACTTATAGAAAATCAAACGCAACTGGAAGCAAAAATAAAAAAATTACAAAGACAACCACAACTAGAGAAATTCATAAGGGAAGCATTGGATGTGAATGCTAAAATAAATCAACACCAAGAAGTATTTTTCCAACAAGCTTCTATCACTAAATCTTATTATGGTTCAAGTGAAATATTGATCTAGCAAGTGGCTATCCAGAAAGTTGAGTGTGATAAGATCGAGAAGAAAATCAATGAACACATTCAATGGAAAGCATCAGACTCAGGAAAGAAAACTTATCTACCCCGAGTAGATAAATTTCACAAGGAAATATTATTTAAGGATTGGGAAGAAAAAATAAGGAAAGAAAACAAAGCAGCAACAAAAGCATCAAGGTTAACAAAGGAAATTACTAAATCTGTATGTGAACAGATTTTGAAAGTAGAGCTTATCAAAGAGTCCACTTCTGAAGTACTCTCAGAAATAAATAAGTTGGAAACAAAGTAGAAGAAAAGGATAGAATTGCAAGAATAAATGATTAAAAAATTAAATAATTTTGATCAAGAAAATTATTGGAATTTTTTTATCAAACCTTATCATCAGTGTCAAACCTTGCAGTCTTTAACTAATTCAACAAAAAGATCGCAACCAACACTCTCAAATGCAGTATTCAAGGGACAGGTCAGATTGAGAATTTTGAAGCCAACTCAACTCAAATCCATGCTAGATATTTGTCAACTTTCGGATCAAATCCAAATGGAGGATCAGAGCTCATAAGTTATATTGTTACTTTATTTTCCTAGATTGTAGTTGAATTTGTCTACGAGGATGGTTTTTGGAAACCTCCTCTATTTTTATGTAATAATATATTTTTAAACATATTTAGTTTAGTATTTAAACCCCTCTCATGCATTTAGAGAAGGGTCCAAAAATTTGTGAAAAATATTTGCAAAGAATGCACTTGTGTAAGTTTGTAAATGCTTTGATGGATTAATGGAACATGGTATATTATCTTTTGACATTTGAAGTTTTTTAACTGATGTTGTACTATTGTACTCTTTAAATTGTTTAAAATTGAAGAGGAGAAGAAAATATACGGTTAGTTTATGAGTATGACTTTGTACATATGGTACGTCTATTCATTTTTATTAAGATTTTCTTTCTAGTTTGACAGTTATCATTTTACTTGCATTATATATTTGAAATATCATCATAAATGAATGTTAAATGCACTTATGTACTAATATTTTTCTATGATTTCTTATCTGATATATAATCACACATATGAATGCGATATTATTTTCATAATTCTTTCAATCAAACTATTTTGTTAAAAGAATCATCTTTACATTATTTTCATCTCTTTCAATTGTTAAATAATCTTCATTACTAATATTTGGAGGATATATTTTAAGATTTCATAAAGGAAGAAACACCATGGGTGTATAGTAGAATAGATAAAGTGTTAGATAAATGCATGTGATAGATTAAAATAATTTCCCATTGCATGTTATATAAACAAAACACACCCCATACCATCCTTATTGGGAAACTGGTCCCTTCATCCCCAGTCAGAGCCACCACACCAAATGGAAAAGAACTTGATCTAAGGTCTGGATTGGGTGGTTTTCCCCCATGTTGTGGCAACGAAATTCCGAGGCCTCAACATTTTCATGCTAGAAGGAGGGTAAATTGTGAATGGAAAGAAGATATGATCAATATAAAAGTCAATCTAAGACTCTCTCTCCCTCTAGATCCCCTTCAACTTCCAGGAAATTAGCTAGATCTAAATCTTTAAGATCTAAAGTTGAAGATCCTTCTCCTAAGTCTCCTAGTGATACTCAACCCATACTGTCTCCTGATTTTCATAAAAATTCCCATGAAGTTTAGTCTTTGATAGAAATATTAGAGAGAGTATCAATTTCTGCTAAAAAGGCTGAATCTTCTCAATCATGTGAGATTAGTATTTCATCTTCTTTACAACCTAGAATAATACTAACTCGATCAATAAATAAAAAGACAGGAATCATTCCTTTTGAATTTCCCATCGATACTTCTCAAAGGAGAATAAAGAAGACTGAATCATAGTCAATCACCAGCGAGATCTTATCCAATAATCCACCTCATACACCTCCATTACCTCCACTCACTTCCACAACTTCCATTCCAGCAATCAATGTTACTTTAACTAGTTCCAGTACTCAGACTACTATCCCTTCAACTAGTTCTAACACTCAGCCTACCTCTTCTTCCACTCAAACTCAATCCATCAAATCCGCCCAAGGACCAATGGAAGGGCAAGTATCTCCACCAAATGTACAACTATGGAACAACACAGGGGTTATACAAATGCCTTCTCCTCTTCATCCTCTCCCAAAATATCCTAAAAGATGGTTACCTAAATTTGATCCTGATGATGGTCTTCCAGCTGAAGAACACATTCATAATTACATGTTAGACATTAATTTAAAAGAGGTAGTTGAAGAACATTGCGTTGTAAGATTATTTCCATATACTCTCACAAGATCTACATGATCCTCATATTTTTCATTACCTGCTTGCTCTACAACTAGCTGGAATATGTTCGAAGAACAATTTTTAGCTAGGTTTGGGGATGGCAGAACCACTGCGTCGCTCATCAATGATTTATCAAATATAAAGGCTAAAAAAGGGGAGAAAATAAAAGATTTTAATTCAATATTTGTTAAATTGCTCAATAAAATTCCTACTACAACAGTTCATGGTGCAGAAGTTCTAATTGAGTGGTATATTTCATCTCTTCCATCCAATATAGCCATTTTTTTTGATAGAGAAAAATTTCCTACACTCAAAGAAAATATGAAGGAATATTTATCTGTAGAGAAACACATAATCGCTCTTGAAAAGAAGAAATCCCAAGAAGATAGGAAATCAAATAAAGTACCCTTCAAAGATGATTAAAAAAAGAAGCCATCTAAAGACCCTTTTGATGTAGGTCTTCAGAAATTTTTAGAGACTATGACAAATGAGATGGTAGATATCAAGAAATAAGTCACTGAAAGTTATAGCTAAAAAAATACTTTCAGATCCTTCAAGAAAAATCAATCTTCTAATTCTCAACCTTTGAATATCATATCTAATGCTAAGTCTAATCAAGATACAAATGAAGAGCAAACTGAGCAAGAAGAAAATGAAGAAGGAGAAGAAGTTGAACTAAATGGAATGTGGGATTTTATCCTACCAAATGAGGAAGAAAAAGAAGCTTTACCTGTGAATACAAGAAGAAAAAAAAATACTGAAGCAACACAGAAAAATAAAAAACAAAAGAATTCTCTAAAGATAAAATGATAAGTAAAAATTCTACTTCTAAGGCTACACAAACAAACCCTGTTACTTCATATACTCCACCTACATCAAATACAATGGCATTCTCCAACACTATTGAGTATAACGTAGTTGAAGATATTAAAAAGACCAGGGCCAATATTTCAATACATGAACTTACTAAGTTAAAGCAGCAATAAAAAATCTTACTTAAAGATTTAAATCCAGTTCCTGCTTCAGCGTTACCTGCTCGAGCAGTAGTCCAAACTACTAATAAAATGGGTAAACTACCTTCTCCTTCAACTAAAATAGATGCTAAATATTTGATTATGATAGGTTATTGATCCATCTCTCATACTCCATTTATTTTAACTTATGAGATCTATAATAAAAATTTCCATAATTGTTTAATAGACTCAGGGACTTCCTCTAATATCATGCCAAAATCAGTATATGCTAAGCTGAACATAACTCCTCAGAGTTCCCTTGTTCATATAGTAAAACTTGATAGAACTAAAGTAGAGGTTGTAGGAGAAATAAATTATCTCTCTATTAGATTGTCATCAAACCCCAAGGTTGCTCAGATAATCGATATATTGGTGGCTGATATTCCTGAGTTTTATGGTTTATTTTTCAGCAGAGACTGGTTTAAAAAAACTTCATGGATATTTTGCAACAGACTGGTCACATATGTGGCTACCACATAATGGAAAGCCAAATCAAATCTGGGTAGACCATGAAAATTTCATGAAACATATAGTCCACGATCTTGAAGAAATGAATGAACCAATAGAATTCAATTAATATTATTGGAAACTACTCATCAGGATCATTTCTTGGAAATTTTAATGCTCAAATATCACCCTTTTTCAATAATGCAGTTATCTCTCAAATCAAGAATTTTTCCCAGACAAACTGTTAGGTCCCTATATTACTAGTATAGTCCCTTATTGTTGTTACTATAACCCCATTATTGTTATTATTATACCCCTGAAACCCTCATATTGTTATTATTGTGCCCTTAAATTATTATTGTTAGGTCAGCTAGGATTACATTGTAGCCCCATGGACTCCTATATATAGAAAGGAGGTTTTGTAATTTGTATGATCCAAGAATTGTTCATTTATGTAATGTATTGGAGGTTTCCCCCTCGAAGTGGCTTATTTCTAAGGTGTTGATATCTCTTTTCTTCTATTTTTGGAGCTGGTTTCACAACATTTGGTATCCGAGATTTGGATTCTAGGGTTTCACTGCTCCAAACAGGTCATCGTGGAATTTTCGCTATAAATTTTTTTCTATGAAGGATTAGAAGCAGAAATTTTTAGAGTATGAAGCTGAAATCCTGAGGAACATCTTCACAAAATTTCAGAGCTTGGTTCGCAAAATTTTCGGAGATATGACCTGTGGAAGTTAGATATTTTTGCAGGCTCCTGAATTTCACTTAAAAATATCATCACGGTATTTTTGCTATAAATTTTTTTCTACGAAGTTTCAGATGCTGAAAATTTTAGAGCGTGAATCTGAAATCCCGAGGAAGATTCTCACAAAATTTCAGAGATTGGTTCACAATATTTTTGGAAATATTATCTGTGGAAGTTAGGTCTTTTTCAGGCCTCTGAAATTCATCTCAAAGAGGTGATTGTGGGAAAAGCTTCATAACTCTCTCTTTGAGCATCGGATTGGAATTCTGTAAAATGTGACTAAATTACATGGACTGTAGTTTCCTGTCTATAAATTTCAGATCCAAAGGAGAAAACAGTGACACGTGGCAAGTCGTACAAGTTCTCTCTACTAAACCAGTCCATAATTAGGTCATTATGGGAGATTGGACATAACTTTGCCTTGAAGAATCCAAATCAAGTCAAAGCTGTGGCATTTGAAACAAGTTGCAGAGGACTACTACAGGGCCTAATTTTAGATATTGAGGATATGTTACAAGTGTATAGATAATTCAATTTCAATATCGAGCTCCTCAAAATCAAGTAAAAGGTGTGTATTTTGTTTTTTTCCGAATTGCATAAGTCTTGTTTGAAGAATCAAGTTGAATTGATTCCAAGGGAATATTATAGAATAGATATCAGTATTGGATTCTCAAATGACCCCTAAAAATAATTCAACACCAATTAAGCCTTTAGAAGGCTCTACTATGACTCATGAAGACGAAGAATGGAAACATGACGTATCAAAATTACAAGAGCAAGTGCAACAAATTTTACAAAAGGCATGGAAACTAAGATGGATGGCTTGAATAAAGGCGTGGAATCTAAGATGGATGATTTGAAGAATGGCATGGAAGCCTGTAATATTCCCAATTGGGAAAATAAGCAATATTTTACAAAATAATGGTTATGTAGCATCAAATAATGTCATAAAAGATGTTCAATAACAAATCTTTCAGTTGATACAACAACAGCAACCTTATACAGCGTTTTAGGGGAAAAAAGGTGGGGAAATTTGATGATTTTGGCTCTAAAATGTGTATATTCAAATATATGCGCGAAAATAAGGGTTGGAAGCGGTTGGATCGGATCGCGTAGGTCAAGAGGGACATATTCTCTGAATTTCAGCTTAAACAAATGATTCTAGCTTAGCTAAACAACTCCTCCTTCCCAAACTGGGCTTTAAAACCCTGATTTCCCAAGACTTAGAGTATGAAGAATTTTCTGAAGAATAGAGAGCATATTTTCTGAAAGGGTTTCTACAAAAAATGAAGTAATAGGTCTGATATTAAACTGATATCAATCACACAGCAAAGAAATGGAATTTTAAACACTTATGCAGTAGAAACAAGATTCCCAGCAACATTTCCTGCAAAATGCATGAAATAAGAAATACGGCAGAAAATAACGCAGATGTTGCAACTATGTATTAATATTGACTGAATAAATCATATAATTGCTGAATAATACAGAAATAGGGCCAAAGGCCTCTCTAACAAAACTCCCGGAGGGAAATAAGCACCTCCTCTTCAAGAAATAATACAAAGTCAAGGATGCAACACTGTTGTTGCTGCCCTTGCATGGAGGAAGCAGTTTCTGAAGATGAATGTGCTGTAGTTGAATGTATATGAATGGACTCAAGCCAAATATAGAAATGAAGCTCAAATCCTTCTCTCTTGATCCCTTAAGCAAGCTGATCCAAAGAGTGGATGGAATTCCCGCACGGGAATTCTTTGCAATAAGTAGTGCAGCAACTCCGGCTAAACAGCTGAAGTATGCAAATGGTCTCTAGACCAAAATATCTAAATAAATGAATTAATTCTCTTTGATGCTATTCCCTCCTTTTATTTGTGGTGAGTCTCCTCACCTTGGCTCCCACCTCTTAGGGTTTCCATCTTCATTTGAATCTCTTCCCTCCAAAACTGCATTGTCTTCTTAGGCAAGCTACTCCTCCTTAAGTTGCGCTGGTTGACTTGGTCAACTTGACCTTGTCCTCATACAATTGGCCCATTTCACACTAGGAGGTGTAAAATAAGCTGCTCAAAGGTTCCCTTTTTACATTAGGAATGGTTTTATTCATGTTAAGAGGCCTCCTCTTCCTTTTTATTCACCTACTATAGAATATGAGCAAAAATTAATGTTCCAATTTATTCATGAAAATTTTGGAACATTACAGTCCTCCCCTCCCAAATGTTGCTTGTCCTCAAGCAAATGCAAGGATAGAACTAAGTGAATCTCCTTACCTCCTCTATTAGCATCAGAATATGATAGAAACCTCCAAGGAATATGATGCCATCTCATCCATGAAACTCCATAGTGCCTCTCCCAAGCATATAGACTAGCATTTGGTGAAACACCCCAAATGAGTAAGATCATGAGAAGGAAAGTGCTCAAGGAGACAACCATGTGTGGTCTAGAGGTCTTCTCAAGGCATGGAGTGCAAGATTCATGGGAAATATTATTCCCCAAAGTGAAACCTCCACCCCCAAGCTATCATCCATATAAAATAAGTCACCCTCCATCATGGTAACTCATGAAGAATCCCCTCCACCTTTGCCTCCTAAAGTGTAGGTGGGCTGAATGACTGATCATGATAGGCAAGGAGGCCTATTCCATGTTTTTCCCCTCCCCACTTAAGACAAGTGATGAGGATATAATGATCTTGGGCTGCAACATGAGTGCCCTCTAATGGAAAGAAAGAAGTTAGACCTCCAAAGGTCTCTCTCCCAACGTTGTGAATCAAGCTGGCCCAATCCATCACACACATAATGGATAAGAAATCACTGCCATATGACACCCTCTCCATCTCATGGTCCTCCTCATTAAGTAGAAAATATGCTGATGTAGAGGCCATGTCTCTTTCCATGTTCCTTTTAGAACATGCACTGCAGAAAATATGGGAGTCCTCTCACAACAAGGACACATCCTCCTTATGTGTCTCTCCTCTAATCGTGCTCTTTATAAACATAATGATAATATCAGAAAGGAAACACATGATCAGCAACAAATTGAAAGAAGTACTGAAGGTTTGATGTTGTGCAGTAAGGTACCAACAGTCCTCCAATTGGTCACAGTGCAGTTCCCCAAACTGCTGCTTGAAGAAGTGATCTGGAAAGATGTCTTTGAGTACATGTAAAGTAATGCTTGCTCTTATTTCTGATAATGTATAGGAGGTGGCTGAATATATAAGCTGAAAATGCATCGAAATAAACACTTTCCCAAGGCCATATGAGAGATGGCTGCCTCCATCACATAGTCTGGCCCAATAATGCTCAGGGAGCTTAATGAATAGGCTGCCCTCTTGTGGAGCCAAGCACTGCATAGAAATGGAGAGAAGATGAAAATATTGTATTAGGTAATCAACACATGCAAAAAAAAAAATCTCACCTTCATATTGTCCCTCAAGTGCCTCAAAAGTGGAGAGGTCAAATGGACACTCCATCAGCAAATCCATGCCATGAAGTAACAACGTTGTTGACTCATGCAAGCAAGCCCTGACCAAAATATAGCTCCATTCTTTGACATGTAGTTTGTCAAAGGTATCTTCCATAATGCTGCCATATATGAGGGGTGTCATCCAAGATGAAAAAACCTCTTTCACCATGATAGTGCCATACTTCACCCTTGCAACACTATGCCAAGTGGGAGAGCAATTTTGACCTTGCTCTCTCCCAATCCTCCGAAGCAACAAAGATCTTTGTTGCCTCATCATACCTCCATAATAAAAATTATGTAGTGAAACCATAATTATCATGCCATCATAATGTATCCACACTCCTTCCTTCCCCATGATGAAAGTACCCTGCCAAGTTCCTTCCTCCCTCATAACCTTCGAAATAGGATATGTCTCATGATAGCCAAACTCTCTTCTAAGTAGCCAGCACATATTTTCTTCTTGCTGCCCTATGTCATAGATCTGCAAGTGGCTTACAAGCCTCTTTCTCTCCATCCCTCTTCCCTCATCCAAGTTTGGCTGCCCTTCATTATTCTCTCCCTTGGCATCTTCCCAATGAAGACCACCAATCTCCCTAAGCAAGTATTCCTTCTTACACCTCATGGGGGGTTGAGATGTAGCCCATTGGAGGTTTCTCAAGAGAGACCTCTCACCAATCAACCCCTTGAATCCAACAGAACCCAAGAGTGCTAGAAACAAAACATCAGTAGGGGATGACACCTCATGCATGATGCTCCCCAAATCCTTGCACCATAACTCCTCATGCTACATGCAACTCAATAAGGGTGCAAAGGAATGAGTGTTGATCCCTTCTTGGATCAAACCCATATTGCACAGCACTGTATAAGCTTTCCTCTCCTCATCAACAAGGCATTTCGATCCTGGGCTATGTGAAGAAAAATTTCCAAAGCCTTTCATGAAATATTTTGAAGTGTTATAGCATGGAAATTTTTGCATACCTTTGGAAGTCCTTGAGACATCTTGTAGGGCTGCAAGAGTCTCTTTTTGCAATGCGTTGGCTGGTCCAACTGCTGATATGGTTGGATGCCCCTTTATGAACATGACAGTGCTGGTAGAAGCCTCCTCGAGTGGGGAAGAGAGCTCCTCCTCCTCTGGCCATCTACCGACTTCTTCTTGTGGCCCTCCATTCTCTGCACTCCCTCCCTGAGAACTGGAAATGCACCCATCTTCTCCTTTCTTGGTGCCCTCACAATGAAGACTACCATTTTCCCAAAGCATATTTTTCTTTTCTTTGCATTTCATGATATGTTGAAATGCATCTTCTTGGAGATCCCTTAGAGGATATCTCATGTCCACAACCATCTTGATCCCATAAGGATCTGAATGTAAAGAAGGCAAACCATCCTTACTGCTATCTCTTGATAGCGCTGCAACCCTCCTCCAGGGTGTTTTGGCTATCTCATGTAGCAAATCACGGATGAGCATTTGGTTCTGCATGTATTTTTTTGGAGCAGGGTTCACTCCATCCTCCAAGAACTCATACTTCAACCTCAAGGGTTGTGTGTAACTTATTAGAGATTCATGAGGTTGATGGTTCAAATCTCCCTTGACCCCTCCAAGCTTGCACAACACAGTGCAATCTTGCTGCTCTACCTCAGGAGTACTATTTGATCCTGGGCCATATGCAAACAAATCTCCAAACCCTTCCATAACATTTTCTAAAATGTTGAGATATGGAAACTGATGCATACCTTTGTGAGCCTTTGGGACATATTCTATGGCTGCAAGAGGTCCCCTCTCCAATATGTTGGTTGATCCAACTACTGGTGTATATGGTTTCTCCCTCAAGGTCATTGCAGCGCTGGTACTTGCCTCTTCCCCTGGTGATGTGGGTCTTCCTTCTTCTCTCAGTTGAATAAACTGAGGAGAATCTAGGGTTTCTTTGAAAGCCCTAGGTTGGCACTTGCATTCTGCCAAATACCCACTCATATTTTCATGATCTAAGTGGTTTCCTTGTTCTCCACTTCCTCTACAAGAATAGGAAGTGCATGCGTCTGCTTTTGCTTCTTGAAACCCTCTAGAGGTCTCACTGCAATTTTCTCCTCCTTGAAACCCTCTTGGAGTTTCACTACATTTCTATTCTCTTCTCTTCTTGGATCTAAATATGGATTAGAGTAAACTCATCCTCTCCATCATTCTGAACTTTCTTGAAGCCACCACTGAAGAAACCCTTTGATGTAAATATGTACAAGGTTATTTCAGAGATGGACTAAGTGGGAATTTACCGGATATGTCACCTCTAAGGAGAGGATGAGATATGGAGGCTATCGGGCCCCTCCTCAAGCTCTGTCTATAGCTATGTAAATATTCCTCCTTCAGGGAGTCAACACTTTGGCATGAAGCCACAGGCTGAGCTAAAGATCTTGCTTTGATACCACTGTAATATTCCCAATTGGGAAAATAAGCAATATTTGAAAAAAAAATGGTTATGAAGCATCAAATAATGTCATAAAAAATGTTCAATGACAAATCCTTCAGCTGACACAACAAAAACAACCTTATACAACGTTTTAGGGGAAAAACGGTGGGGAAAATTGATGATTTTGGCTCTAAAATGTGTATATTCAGATATCTGCGTGCAAATAAGGGTGGGAAGCGGTTGGATCTGATATAGTACGTCAAGAGGGACATATTATCCGAATTTAAGCTTTAAAAAAATGATTCTAGCTTAGTTAAATAGCTCCTCCTTCCCAAACTAGGCTTTAAAATCCTGATTTCCCAAGACTTGGAGTATGTTGAATTTTTTGAAGCATAGAGAGCATATTTTCTGAAAATGTTTCTGAAAAAGATGAAGTAAGAGGTCTGATATACAACTGATATCAAGCACACAGAAAAGAAATGGAATTTTAAACACTTATTCAATAAAAACAAGACTCCCAGCAACATTTCCGGCAAAATGCATGAAATAAGAAATACCGTAGAAACTAACGCAGATGCTGCAAATATGTATTAATATTGACTTAATAAATCATATAATGGATTAATAATACATAAATAGGGCCAAAGGCCTCTCTAACAAAACTCCCGGAGGGAAATAAGCACCTCCTCTTCAAGAAATAATACAAAGTCAAGGATGCAACACTGTTGTTGCTGCCCTTGCATGGAGGACGTAGTTTTTGGAGATGAATGTGTTGTATCTGAATGTCGATGAATGGCCTCAAGCAAAATATAGAAATTAATCTCAAATCCTTCTCTCTTTATCCCTTAAGCAAGCTGATCCAAAGAGTGGATGGAATTCCCGCACGGGAATTCTTTGCACTAAGCAGTGCAACAACTCCGGCTAAACAGCTGAAGTATGAAAATGGTCTCTAGACCAAAATATCTGAATACATGAATGAATTCTCTTTGATTCTGTGCCCTCCTCTTATTTTTGGTGAGTCTCCTCACCTTGGGTCCCACCTCTTAGGGTTTTCATCTTCATTTGAATCTCTTCCCTCCAAAACTACACTGTCTTCTTAGGCAAGGTACTCCTCCTTAGGCGACGCTGGTTGACTTGGTCAACTTGACCTTGTCCTCATACAATTGGCCCTTTTCACACTAGGAGGTGTAAAATAAGCTTCTCAAAGGTTCCCTTTTTACATTAGGAATGTTTTTATTCATGTTAAGAGGCCTCCTCTTCCTTTTTATTCACCTACTATACAATATGAGCAAAAATTAATGTTCCAATTTATTCAAGAAAATCTTGGAACATTAAAAAGCTAAGATGGATGGCATGGAATATGACATGGAATCTAAGATGGATGACATGGAAGATAAGATGGAAAACATGAAGAATGATCTAAAAGGAGACATGGAAGGTTTGACAAAGTTGATACAATAAATGTTTCCTAATCGTGAAAAAATAGTAGAGGAAACTCATGATGAGAACAAAATAAATGTTAATCGTGATTTCATAAACTCTAATGTTGGAGGGAAGAACCACCATATTTCAAAAATGGATATGAGGAAGTTTGATGGAAAGGATCCTATAACATGGATACTACAGACGGAGAAATATTTTGATCTCAATAATGTGCAAAACACACAAAAGGTACACATTGCAACTTTACATTTAGAACAAAATATATTTGTATGGTATCGATGGCTTTGCTCCTGTAAAAAAATTGTCACTTGGTCAATTTTTACGGAGGAAATGATAGCACATTATGAGGATACAAAGAGCAACACTTTCTTTAGCCAATTAATAAATCTCAAACAAAAGTGTTCAGTGGGGGAGAACATTGAGGACTTCCAAAAATTGAATATAAGGGTAACTAATATTTCAGAGGAACATAGGATTGATCTCTTCATAGGTACTTCAAAGGATAAAATTCAACATGAAGTTCGCATTTTGGAACCTGATTCATTGGAGAAGGCATTCAGGTTGGCAAGAAAAATTGAATTTAAAATTATGGCGACAACGAATCCTACCACTCACTTCTATAAAGATGGAAGTGTTGCTACTCTTAGATTTCCACAACCCACAAGGTTTACACCACAAAAATTTGAAGAAAAAAGAGAAAAAGGGCTTTGCTACAGTTTTGATAGCAAATACACTAAAGGTCATAAGTGTGCTAAGAAGAAATTATCTTACATAGATTGTGAAGAGGAAGAAGAAAATGAACAAGAAGAGGATATACACCAGGAACCAGCCCTAGAAGAGGAAGAAATGAGTCCAAGTATCTCGTGTAATGCATTGGTAGGAATTAACACTCCTCAAACTCTCAAGGTAGAAGGACATATCAAGAAGAAAAAGGTAATAGTGTTGATTGATTCAGGTAGCACCAATAATTTTATTCATTGTAAGGTAGCCAAGGAATTGAATTGTTTCCTATACCCAACACCAGAATGTCAAGTGATGGTTGCAAATGGAGGAACTATAAATTGCTCTGGAAAATGCCATAATATCAAGCTAACCATGGGGGAATATGTATTGAATAGTCCAATGCTTTCCATTCCTATGGGAGGTGCTGATGTTGTACTAGGAGTGCAATGGTTACAATCTTTAGGGACGGTAGCTTTTAATTTTCAAGAACTTTTCTTGAAATTTTTTTCAGAAGGAAAGGAAGTTGAATTACGGGGTATTGCAGGAAAGTCGGGAAAGATAATAAGCTCTAATGTCATAAAAAAGCTTCTAAAGAAAGAACAACGAGGTGTAATTGCACAATTATGCTCACTAGAAGTTCCAACATCAAAATCATCTATTTCTGCAGATCTCCAACAAGTCTTGGACAATCATTCCAAGGTGTTTGAAACTCCCAAAAGACTCCCACCTATTCATGATCATGATCATGCTATTCATTTGATTCCAGGAAGTGTTCCTCCAAACATCAGGCCTTATAGATATCCTTATGTCCAAAAGAGCGAAATTGAACGTATGATTGCAGAAATGTTAGAGGCGGGTACAATTCAACCTAGTCAAAGTTCTTTCTTTGCTCCTGTAGTATTGGTACACAAGAAGGATGGATCATGGCGAATGTGTCCGGATTATAGGGAGCTCAATAAGCTCACCATTAAAGATAAATTTCCAATTCCCGTGATTGATGAATTATTGGATGAATTACATGGAGCAATTGATTTTACCAAGTTGGATCTTCATTCGGGATATCATCAAATTAGAATGAAGACTGAAGATATTCCAAAAACAACATTTCGAACTCATGAGGGTCATTATGAATTTTTGGTCATGCCTTTTGGCCTTACCAATGCACCTTCTACATTTCAAGTGTTGATGAATTCCATTTTCAAACCCTTCCTTAGAAAATTTGTGCTAGTATTTTTTGATGATATACTAATCTACAGCAGGTCTTGGAAGGATCATGTTGAACATGTTGACAGGGTGCTCAAACTATTGCAGGAGAAACAATTATATGCAAAAACATCCAAGTGTTTCTTTGGAGTACAAGAGGTGGAATATCTGGGTCATATTGTATCTCACGAGGGTGTTAAGGTAGACCCTAAAAAAATTAAAGCCATTAAGGAATGGAAAATCCCCACAACCATAAAGCAGTTGTGAGGATTTCTCGAGTTAACAGGGTATTATCGAAAGTTTGTTAAGAATTATGGGAGAATAGTAGCACCTCTAACAACATTATTGAAGAAAGATGCATTTTCATAGACCCCTGAAGACACTAAGGTCTTTGAACATCTTAAAGAGGCAATGTGCCTAGAATCGGTCTTAGCTACGCCAGAATTCACAAAAACCTTTATTGTGGAATGTGATGCCTCAGGAAATGGAATTGGTGTTGTTTTAATGCAAGAAGGAAACCCATTTCTTTTGAAAGTCGCCCAATCAAAGGAAAGTATTTACAGAAACCTATTTATGAGAAGGAAATGTTAGCAATACTGCATGCACTAAAGAAATGGTCAACTTACCTAATGTGAAGACACTTCAAGGTAAAAACTAATCATGATAGCCTTAAACACTTTTTGGAACAAATAATATCTTCAGAAGAGCAGCAAAAATGGGTCACAAAGATGTTGGGTTATGACTTTGAAATAATCTACAAAAAAGGGATGCTAAATGTTGTTGTAGATGCACTCTCAAGAAAGAATGAAGAGGTGGAAGCATTGCTTTGTGCCATTTATATTATCTAACCAGATTGGATAACCAAAGTAAGAGATTAATGGAAGAAGGATGAAGAAGTGTGGACACTCGTTCAAAAGTTGCAGCAAGATCCTAGTAAATATGATACATTTAGTTGGAAAAATGATTCCTTATGGTACAAATATCACTTATATCTTTGTAAGAATTCCCAATTACAACAAAATATTCTTTTGGAATTGCACACTTCTCCTTTAGGAGGACACTCAGGATTTTTAAAAACTTACCACAGGGTGAAGAAATTTTTTTTTTGGGATGGCCTTAAATCTAATATTCAAAATTTTGTGGCGGAATGTTTGGTTTTCCAGTAGAATAAAGTTGAGACAATTAAGACCCCAGGTCTTCTACAACCTTTATCCATTCCAATTCAACGTTGGGAGGATATTTCAATGGATTTTATCACAGGTTTACCTAAGTCCTAAGGAAAGATTGTCCTCATGGTGGTATTTGATAGACTTACCAAGTATGCACACTTTTGTTAATTATATCATCCATTTAAAGCAAGTATAGTTGCTACTACATTTATGGACACAATTCAAAAGCTACATGGGAACCCAAGGGTTATTGTGAGTGACAGAGATCCCATTTTTATTGGAAATTTTTGGACAGAGTTATTTTCTTGTTTGGGTACTCAACTAGATCATAGCTCATCTTATCATCCTCAATCCGATGGTCAAACTGAGATAGTAAATAAATTTTTGGAAGGATATATTCGTTGTATTGTAACTGATAAACAAATACAGTGGGTCAAGTGGTTACCTCTCGCTGAATGGTGGTATAACACTTCCTTTAATACTGTTAGCCCCCTGTAAATTTTTGACAGGCAAAGTAGGGGGCTAAATATTTTTTGAGCCTTCAATGAATGCATCTCCCCTGGAAACACATCATCCTTTAAGTCGCCTTGTGCCTTTGTCCTTTGATAAATCCCCTCTGCTGATTTCCATTATTAAGCCCCTCTGATTACAAAAACTGTGCTCCAAAAGGCTTTCATTTTCCCCTGGTATCCCTGCAAAATGCCCCGTTTTAACCTTTATTTTCCCCTTGTCAATTTCCCCTATGATCCCCTAAATCCTCCCAAGATCCCCTCTACATCCTGCTCGCACCCCTTGTTTGGCCTGATTTCCCCTTTTTCCCTCTCTCTTTTCCCTTTTCCACCCCCAAATTGCATTAAAATGGCCCAAAAGCCATATTCTCCATGTATATGGGTCTTAGCCCCCTTCGGCTAGACCAGAACTGTATTCCCCCCCCCCCATGTGGCCTGGCGCTAGAACCGAGCGCTAGCCCAAGGAGCGCTTATCTCATATGGATATCGGGCGCGTTTATAACCGTTGATCTAAACAGATCGGACGACGTTTGATGGCTCCGTCACGCCCGTGGCCCTCCCCGTTCACCTCTCTGATAACCGATCCACCGTTCTTTTCCCGCAAATCAATGACCCGGAGTCTATCTGTCCAAGTGGTCCCCGCCCTGCTTTCACTGTTCATAAGCCATCCGGTTTCTATCGCACCACCTTTCGGAGGTAGGCGGTATTTTCTGATGGGCCAGTGATTCCATACATCATCCGACGCGTGGCACCGGTACAGCTGGAAAACCGCTATCTCATCGCGCGTTATCGTTTTGTACAGGATGTGGAGTGATATGCATGTAGACCATCCGATCTAGAGCTCTCCATCCGACGGTCATCGCTCCACGAAGCTGCGCGGACGTTAACCGAGGCAATCGTACCCACTGGCCCACTGTCCATCACCCTCCGTCGTGTTTTCAACCATCAATCTCCTATGAGATCTGACGGTCCAGATTTGTTTTCCCTCGCTGTTGACTATTCTGCCATCGCTCGATCCCGCCACGTCATTTTCCACGTGTCTCCACCGTACATTCTCCTGCCCCCGTTATATATATTTGTCCCAAGGTCAAAGTTCAGTGTTTTACATTAAAACGTCCGCCTTGGTGTTTTCCCCATGCATTCTCTGTTGTGCCATGTTTTCCTCCACAGTAGCCTCTATAGTCATCATCCTCGTCCACGCCACGCTGTCATGGTCACTTTCATCCATACTGCCACCTCCATACATGTTTTTCGTAACTGTTTTCATGTTTTGCAGGTTTATCAGGTAATAAAACCCGCCATGGTCCATACGCGTTATTATTAAGGCAAAATGCACAGGAGGAGCTGAATTTAGAGCCTGATTTCACAGAAAACTGTCCGGAAGGGTGTCTGCATCATAGATTTCATCAAAGAATAGAGTTTAAACTCTGCAAACCCTCTCTGGCGCCATTAAAGCTCGACTTGCACAGACCGAGACAGTACGGGAAGCAGCCGAGAGCTCGAGGCAAGAAATAGAAGACTTTTGAGCTTATTCAGGGATTTTAGAAGGCAAAGGTACCAAAATCAAAGACCCCGTGGATTGCTGAGATGGTCCAATGTACAAAAAACCATATTAGCAGGGTTTTAAAATCAGCAGAATGTTCTTCCATAAAAGGACAAGGTGCCCATACATTTCTCATCCTATGTCGTGTTCTAGAGAGGTTTTCCTGCCCTGACAATGGTCCTATGCTGCCAGTGCATTAGTTATACAGTATGGCAGACCCCACAGTTTTTCATACACGTCGTTTTATTCACCAGAATTCTGCAAAAGGCTACAAGAAGTACATCAAAGACATACCTTGAGTAAATTGCAGCCTGACGAAGACCATTTTTCCATCTGAAAAGCGCAGAAGATAAATGCTCTGAATTAAAACTGAGTGGAGCCTCGGCTCTCCTACTGCTTCAGAGTTTTAATACCGCATTCAATTTTACAACTACCATTGTTATTCTTTCTCCTATATGAACCCTGTAGAACATATTGTAAAGGGTTGTTGTTCGGTTGTTGTCGTTGTAGTTAGAAGGATTTATTTGACTGTTAGAATAGCCTTGGGAGGAAAAAAGCAGAGTAGTTGTATGTAGTAGGCTGGGAGGAGAAAGTTTGGCTTGTAACAGCTATTGAGCTCAGTGTATGTGACTGGTTTTGCATCAATTAATCAAAGCACATTTCACAGGATCCTGGTCTATTACTTTTGGTGATGTTTTCTAACTCTGTGTTTTACATTTTCATGCTGTTTCATTTTCTGCTGGCTTGCATCAGAAATATGGCATAGGATTTACCCTTGTTAGGTACCCTATGTCTCTGCTCTCCTTGCCTTAAATGTTGCTCTTCTAAACGTGACTATCTAAGGGTTGATCTCAGTTAATTTAACCAGTGTAGTAGTTCCTTATGCTGCTAGCTAATGTATGAATTAAATGAATCTTTCTTTAGATGTTCTTGTTGGGTTTAAGATGGAAGATTTGGGAACACTGGGGATTAGAGTTAGCCCTGTCCACTAGGATCCTTGTGCGACCAGCTGGCCTTTCTAAGATCTCTCTGTTAAACTTATCTCTGTTTTCCCTTGGAGCATGCTAAAGCTGACCTGGAGTTAAATGACCTCTGGTCTGATCTATAAGCTTCCCCTTTGTCTCTCCTTTGAGAGTTGCCTATGAGTATTGTCAAAGCAGGTCTGGAGTTAAATGACCTCTGACCTGATCTATAGATAGAAATTAGGTTGCTTTCCTTCTCTCACTTTCTTTCCTTAATGTTCCATCCCACCATCTAATCTAAAGATCCTTTAGTATTAGATGACTTTCCCTCTAAAAGCTTTGGCTAGTTGTTGCATGTAATCACCTTTCATGACTCCATAGCCCAATGGATGGCGCTTTCTTGACCTATCCTCTTTGCTGAAACATCCTGCTACTTTTTCCCTTTTCTCCCATTACTTTCTCAGTCTATGATCTCATGACCAACCCAGCAACCAACCAACCAAATCATTTAAAATCCCCCTTTTTGCTTCATAACTAGCCTAACATCTCATTTGAGCTTTCAAAGATATATCATTCTTTGTTCTATGGAGAGATCCCTCTCCGGGTCCAGGAGGGCTAGATCTTAGGGCCCCAAAGTGGTTCTGATGTTGTCTCATCTTTTGGTCTTACCAATCTGGCCAAAACATGGGAACCCCAACATAATGGCGACTCCGCTGTGGACTTGAGTGCATTTCACCTTAAACATTCTTAGGCAGTCAAAAGACCTAAGATATCTGGTTAGATTGGCATTCAATTGCTGATGGTGGACAACATCCTGCTTCAAACATTCTTATACATCCACCTGGCGACTCCACACTCCCTATGATCCGAAGACCTAATGACTCCACTGGTAGAAGACTCTAAACTGGTTGAGAAGATACATTGACCTCTTTCTTATTTACAAACATGCTTCCACGCATACAGAGAAGATATGCCCCAATGAGCAGGGAGCATATCCCTGGATTCCCACACAAAATGCCTGAAGTGGACTGGTTAAAAAACCTGCCTATCTTTCAGGGTGAAAACACTGAGGACCCCTTGCTACATATCATCAAGTTTCATATACATGTGTGGAAATTTAAAGTTGAATGGCATGAAGACTGCCTAATGAAAATTTTCATGGCAACATTAGAAGGAAAATCTAGGGTCTGGTATGAATGGTTAGAACCTCGTAGTTTGTTTTCTTTAAGGGACATGCACCAAGTATTTTTCAAGAATTATAAAAGAAACTCTCCATCCTTATCATGGGATTTTTGTGATCAATCTCATAATATCATACAATACATGTTAGATATTGATGAGGATTTGGCTAATATGCAATCTGAAGATCTGGTAACAGCCATTCAAGAATTTCTTTTGCACCCTAATTATCACAATAACATGGATGAATCAGCTGAGGAAGGAAGAATTCAAGAGACTGTAGACATCCTTCATGACATTCCTGAAAACTCAGATGCTGATCCATCATCCCTTGCAGTTGAGGCTTCAGATGAAATCTTGCCTCAAATCCAGTCTTTAAAGGAAACAGAGAGCTGTTGCACTTATGTTCAAAGGAACACAAGACCATCTTCCTCTTTGACAGAAGAAGAAATAGATCAGATCATCAATAGACAGCCAGCCTCTGAAATTTTTTACAGATCAGACATCCTGGCCCATTCATCTGATGAGATTTGTTGTAGAGAGTTGGAAAGCTCACATGTAAATCAGAGTGAAGAAAAATCTGTTGATAATCCAGTATTCCTGATTGGTAGCATTAATTACATTCATGATTTTCCTATTTTTTATCTATCTGATGATGATGTTCTCCAAAAAGAAGATGATCTTGCAGGGTCATCATTAGTACATTTATGGGAGGAAAATCAGTTCCATTTACTTCCAGAGAGTAATGAGCCAATGCAGGCTATTTATGATATTGATGAAGAAAGCTTTAAGAGTGCAGAAGAGGGTGAAGGATCTCTGGATCTTTGCTTCACTCCATTACAACTCATCAGTAATGGTCTTCACATGATTGGAGGTTAGCAGCCTTTCATCTCAGATGATGAAGAGGAAAACAAAGAAGAGATTCTTGAGCAGGATTAAAATAAAGAGCCTTCACTTCAAAAATAGGAGGTAATGGAACAAGCCCCTACTCAAGAATACATGGATCTCTTCATAGAGCTCAACACACCAGAGCAGAATGTATCAGAGCTCCAAGAGGACAACACTACCATATATGATGAGTCCTCCAATTCATAAAATGAAGAAGATGAGGGAGATTATATTTCTCAAGAGAGTCTTATTCTTGATCTAGTGGAAGAAGAGGAAATCTTGGTTGAAGCCTACCTGCCAGAGATTCATAACCAGGTATCATTTCATGATCCTTATTTACATTTCCTGCACACATTTGAAGAAGGATCAAAGGTATTTTTGAGCAGCATGTTGCAAACAGAAAGAAAATTTTTCAAAGCTGTTGTTATTGGACAAAAAGAGTGGGAGTTGCCCTACCTATCCAGCCTGCTCAAGGCGTTGAGCAAGAAAGACCAGTCATGGGATCATCTGATGGACTGGTTGCATTGGAATACAATGTTTGTAAGCTAGACTTGTAAATATTCTAGTTAGAGTAGGGTAGGTAGGAAAAGCTCAAATAAGCTCAGTCTGTGAGCATGTATTTAGTTGTTTTAATTTCTGCAAGGTCCAGCAAGTCAGACAGTCTAATCCTGGCTTGACTGTTTTCAATTTCTGTCTTAGAATGTAGAGAAGAAATTTGCTAGACAGTCTAATCCTAGCAGATAGTAGTATAGGTAGAGAAACATATGAGACCAATAGTCTAATCTGGTCTCATGGAGTAATAAGGGTAGAAGTAGAATAGGTTTATTTTCCCGTTTGTAAAAAATAAATGATTTAAAGGGCCTGCAAGTCCAAATGCACCCCAGAAGAAAAAATGCTAGGATTGTAGGAAGGGTAGGTAGCTTGTTGGGGAAAGTGTTTCTGCTAATATAATGTCTTCATATTCTGGCAGCTGATCTAAAGAAAAAAAGGGATGTGCCAAGCAGCAGGCACCTGGCCTACACCAAAGATTTATCCTTTGAATTCTTGACTCCTTCAAGAAGAAGTCATCCCCATGTGGAGCCACTGTTAGCCCCCTGTAAATTTTTGACAGGAAAAGTAGGGGGTTAAATTTTTTCTGAGCCTTCAATAAATGCATCTCCCCTGGAAACACATCATCCTTGAAGTCTCCTTGTGCATTTGTCCTTTGATAAATCTCCTCTGCTGATTTCCATTATTAAGCCCCTTTGATTACAAAAACGGTGCTCCAAAAGGCTTTCATTTGCCCCTGGTATCCCTGCAAAATGCCCCATTTTAACCTTTGTTTTCCCCTTGTCAATTTCCCCTCTGATCCCATAAATCCTCCCAAGATCCCCTCTACATCTTGCTCGCACCCCTTGTTTGGCATGATTTCCCCTTTTTCCCTCTATCGTTTCCCTTTTCCGCCCTCAAATTGCATTAAAATGGCCCAAAAGCCATATTCTCCATGTATATGGTTCTTAGCCCCCTTCGGCTAGCCCAGAACCATATTCCCCCCCCCCATGTGGCTTGGCGCTAGAACCGAGCGCTAGCCCAAGGAGCGCTTATCTCATATGGATATCGAGCGCGTTTATAACCATTGATCTAAACAGATCGGATGACGTTCGCTGGCTCCGTCGCGCCCGTGGCCCTCCCTGTTCACCTCTCCGATAACCGATCCACCGTTCTTTTCCTGCAGATCAACGACCTGGAGTCTATCTTTCTCGGTGGTCCCCACCTCGCTTTCACTGTTCATAAACCATCCAGTTTCTATCGCACTGCCTTTTGGAGGTAGGCATTATTTTCTGATGGGCCAGCGATTCCATACATCATCCGACGCGTGGCACCGGTACGGCTGGAAAACAGCTATCTCATTGCACATTATCGTTCGGTACAGGACGCGGAGCGATATGCATGTAGACTTTCTGAACTAGAGCTCTCCATCCAACGGTCATCAGTCCATGAAGCTGCGCAGACGTTAACCAAGGCAATCGTACCCACTGGTCCACTGTCCATCGCCCTCCACCGTGTTTTCAACCGTCAATCTCCTATGAGATCTGACGGTCCAGATTTGTTTTCCCCCGTTGTTGACTATTCCGCCATCGCCCGGTCCTGCCACGTCATTTTCCACATGTCTCCACCGTACATTCTCCCGCCCCATTATATATATTCGTCCCAAGGTCAAAGTTCAATGTTTTTACGTTAAAACGTCCACCTTGATGTTTTCCCCATGCATTCTCTGCTGTGCCATGCTTTCCTCCACAGTAGCCTCTGTAGTCATCATGCTCGTCCACGCCACACTGTCATGGTCACTTTCATCCATACCGCCACCTCCATACATGTTTTTCGTAACTGTTTTCGTGTTTTGCAAGTTTATCAGGTAATAAAACCCGCCATGGTCCATACGTGCTATTATTAAGGCGCAGTGCACAGGAGGAGCTGAATTTAGAGCCTGATTTCACAGAAAACTGTTCAGAAGGGTGTCTGCATCATAGATTTCATCAAAGAACAGAGTTTAAACTCTGCAAACCCTCTTCGGCGCCATTAAATCTCGAATTGCACAGACCGAGACAGTACGGGAAGAAGCAGAGAGCTCGAGGTAAGAAATAGAAGACTTTTGAGCTTCTTCAAGGATTTTAGAAGGCAAAGGTACCAAAATCAAAGACCTCGTGGATTGCTCAGACGGTCCAATGCATAGAAAACCATATTAGTAGGGTTTTAATATCAGTAGAACGTTCTTCCATAAAAGGACAAGGTGCCCATACATTTCTCATCCTATGTCGTGTTCTAGAGAGGTTTTCCAGCCCTGACAATGGTCCTATGCTGCCAGTGCATTAGTTATACAGTATGGAAGACCACACAGTTGTTCATACACCTCAGTTTATTCACCAGAATTCTGCAAAAGGCTACAACAAGTACATCAAAGAAATACCTTGAGTAAATTGCAGCCTGATGAAGACCATTTTTCCATCTGAAAAGCACAGAAGATAAATGCTCCGAATTAAAACTGAGTGGAGCCTCGGCTCTCCTACTGCTTCAGAGTTTTAATACCACATTCAAGTTTACAACTACCATTGTTATTCTTTCTCCTATATGAACCCTGTAGAACATATTGTAAAGGGTTGTTGTTCAGCTGCTGCCGTTGTAGTTAGAAGGATTTATTTGACTGTTAGAACAGCCTTGGGAGGAAAAAAGCAGAGTAGTTGTATGTAGTAGGCTGGGAGGAGAAAGTTTGGCTTATAACAGCTATTGAGCTTAGTGTATGTGACTGGTTTTGCATCAATTAATCAAAGCACATTTCACAGGATCTTGGTCTATTACTTTTGGTGATGTTTTCTAACTCTGTGTTTTACATTTTCATGTTGTTTCATTTTCTACTGGCTTGCATTAGAAATATGGCATAGGATTTACCCTTGTTAGGTACCCTATGTCTCTGCTCTCCTTGCCTTAAATGTTGCTCTTCTAAATGTGATTATCTAAGGGCTGATCTCAGTTAATTTAACCATTGTAGTAGTTCCTTATGCTGCTAGCTAATGTATGAATTAAATGAATCTGTCTTTAGATGTTCTTGTTGTGTTTAAGCTGGAAGATTTGGGAAAACTGGGGATTAGAGTTAGCCCTGTCCACTAGGATCCTTGTGAGACCAGCTGGCCTTTCTAAGATCTCTCTGTTAAACTTATCTCTGTTTTCCCTTGGAGCATGCTAAAGCTGACCTGGAGTTAAATGACCTCTGGTCCGATCTATAAGCTACCCCTTTGTCTCTCCTTTGAGAGTTGCCTATGAGTATTGTCAAAGCAGGTCTGGAGTTAAATGACCTCTGACCTGAACTATAGACAAAAATTAGGTTGCTTTCCTTCTCTCACTTTCTTTCCTTAATGTTCCATCCCACCATCTAATCTAAATATCCTTTAGTATTAGCTGACTTGCCCTTTGAAAGCTTTGGCTAGTTGTTGCATGTAATCACCTTTCATGACTCCATAGCCCAATGGATAGTGCTTTCTTGACCTATCTGTTTGTGCTCAACCTAGTCTTCTAAATTGAGTTCATTAATTGTCAACCAGGGTTGGTAAACTACTGAAGTGCGGTGCACTATATGTGCCTAGGTATTTGTTTCTCACTACGTTGTGTCTAGTGTTTTATGATTTTTTTGGGTTTTTTATGGTTTTATGTTCACAAGGGAAAGAACTAAATGCTGGTGGAAAGAAGCTACTGATTAAAAACAGAGTGAAGCCTAAATTATGGATGACACATGACAAATGCAAATACTGAAACAAAACAAAGCCTAAACTATGGCTAGAAAAATACAAAGCTTGATAATGACTTCAAGAAAATAAATCACAACATGATCTTAACATGTCCAATTCATTCATTAAAGATGTTTTGGAAGAGCTTGAGAAATGGGCAGTTAAGTGTAAATGAAGTTCTCCTAACTAAAAAATCAAACAATCAACTTACAATGTTACAACATCTCATCCATGCTTAAATGTCTATTGAAATATATTTGGAAAAGAACATTTGTAGCACCATAAGATTTCTATTCTAAACTAGCTGCTAATTCTGTCCTGCAACTCAATTTAACACCACTAGGCCTCATTCAGAAGTTATAGATTTCCTTTTTAGAATGGTCTTTTGAGAAAAGGCTTGTTTGTAAAATGGTAAAAAGGTTGCAAAATACTCTAGGTCTTAGACTGATACTAACTCTTGTCCAAATGATTGTATATTAATATAAGGTTGGAACAAAAGAAGTTTTGTAAATAATGAAGACCGTGGTATTTGAATTTAACAACTAATATAATTTAAAAATGCAACGGATGACAACTAGATTGGAGTGCTAATACAGTGAGCTAAAACTAAACTAGAGTGCCACTCGTCTATTTAAAGTACAGTGAACAATGTTAGACTGAAAATCCATTATCAAACTGAAAATGAAATGGCAGAGCTGAATCACATGCATTCTACCTCCGGAGTGCTATAACTAAGTTAACATGCAACTAACCTAAGGAATTCTACAGTCCATCTCGTTCAGTATGAATGGTGTTTTGGAAGAGTTTGTGAGAACAAGTATGGCTATGTCATTCAAAGCATTTGAAAATAAACACAAGACTGAAAGCAAATACAACTAAAATCCAAGACACCACAGCTACTTCTTACTCATTGTTATGATATTTTGGAAGAGCTTTGTAAGAGTAAGATTGGCTATGCCACTTGGTGTAAACTAGCAACTAAAACCTACAATGCCACAGTTATGCCTTATTCATCATAATGATATTTTGGAAAAGTTTATTAGAGTAAGTTTTAACTGTGATAACTAACAAAAGTAAATGCAACTAAAACCTACACTATCACAGTTGTGCCTTATTCTTCATAATGATATTTTGGAAGAGTTGATTAGAGTAAGTTTGGTTGTGATAGTAAATATAAACAAATATGAATATAAGCTTCATAAATCTACTTAAACTAGAAATAAAAGCGAAACTAAAATACTTATCTACTGTATAAACAAGGCCGCTCAGGAGGCAGGGGCCCTCTACCACCAGAGTAGCACGAAATCTAGTTCAAAATCGACTCAACGCGTTCAAGGAAATACTGCTTCTTTCATTAAAGAGGGATCACCTCAAAACAGAGTATTCTCGGACTTCAAAGATCTAGCAGTCAACCATAAAATCTAACCAAAATCTAACCTTTGTCTCTCGGTTTCCCGAGCATATTTATAGCAAATTTACATAACAGAACTTGAGATAATACAGGGATTACTGTCTTTCCATATTAAAATCGAACTAGAACTCTAAAGGTGGCATCGTAATATGACAAAGGACATCTGGACTGTCCTTGTCCTATTAGGAGTCTATCTTCTAGCTTGAGTTCTCACGTGCATAACCACGTACAGAATTTCGTTCGATCTTCATGGAGAGCAACAAATGATAAGGGCATGACGTGGAATATGACCATGTGTGGCTTTCCCTGAGAGGACATCTAGAACCTGCTTAAGCATGAAGATGGCTGCAGAATTGGCAACTAGCTACAGAATGTCTGCATTCTGTAGCTAGTTTGAGTTCAAAAAGTACTACAATGACACAATCATAAAAACATAGAAAGTTAGCCACGATATTCATTCTTAAAGAAATTTTAACTAATTTCATTGACCATTTGAGCCTGGGATTAATAATGGATAAAATAAATAGAGTGGAATGTGGTGGAAGAAAGAAAATTTTTGGAGCTCAACACTATCCTCTTTGCTGAAACATCCTGCTGCTTTGTCCCTTTTCTCCCATTACTTTCTCAGTCTATGATCTCATGACCAACCCAACAACCAACCAACCAAATCATTTAAAACCCCCCTTTGTGCTTCATAACTAGCCTAACATCTCATTTCAGCTTTCAAAGATATATCATTCTTTGTTCTATGGAGAGATCCCTCTCCAGGTCCAGGAGGGCTAGATCCTAGGGCCCCAAAGCGGTTATGATGTTGTCTCATCTTTTGGTCTTGCCAATCTGGCCTAAACATGGGAACCCCAACAAATACTGTAGCAAAAATGACCCCATTTATGGCACTTTATGGATATCATCTACCATCCATCACATCATCTTTAAGAGAAAATTTGAAGGTTCAACTTGTGGAAGATCACATCGAGCATCAACAAGAAGTTATCCAACTCTTAAAGGATAACCTGAATTTGGCACAAAATTGAATGAAACAACAGGCAGATCAACATCGCAGCGAGAGAAGTTTTGATGTAGGAGACTGGGTATTTTTACAGCTACAACCATACAAACAAATGTCCCTAAAGAAAGCTAAGAAGGATAATAAATTATCGCCAAATTAATATGGTCCTTACAAGGTGTTGCAAAATATTGGTACTATGGCATACAAATTGGAGCTTCCTTCTTGTTCATGAGTGCATCCAGTTTTCCATGTTTCATGCTTAAATAAGGTTATAGGTGAAAATCTTCCAGTTCAAACAATATTCCCAGAACTCGATCAGGAAGGAAAAATCATATTGGAACCTGAAGCGGTCACGGAAACAAGAACTCGACAGCTACGGAATCGATCAATTTCAAAGTATCTCATCAAGTGGAAGAACTTACCCACTGAAGATTCTACATGGGAGGATGAGAATTTTATAAAGAAGCACCTAGAGCTACTCAAGCATTGAGGACAACACTTTTTTGAAGGAGAGGGGCGTGTTAGGTCCCTATATTACTAGTATAGTCCCTTATTGTTGTTATTGTAACCCCCTTATTGTTATTATTATACCCCTGTAACCCCCATATTGTTATTATTGTGCCCTTAAATTATTATTGTTAGGTTGGCTAGGATTACATTGTGGCCCCATGGACTCCTATATATAGAAATGAGGTTTTATAATTTGTATCATCCAAGAACTAGTCATTTATGTAATGTATTGGAGGTTTCCCCTTCAAAGTGGCTTATTTATAAGGCGTTGATATCTCTTTTTTTCTATTTTTAGAGCTGGTTTCACAACACAAACACTTTGAAATGTAAAATTTTTATAGATAAATCAGTAGTTGATTCTTTATTTTGGATTCTTTATTTCGACAGTTCTAAATCTAAAGATGGTGTAGGAGCTAGTTGTATTTTAATAATCCTAGAAGGATAAAAAACCTTGTTACCCTGCAGACTTGAATTCGATTGCACAAACAATATAGAAGAATACGAAGCATTAATCCAAGGTTTGTACAGAGCAATTGATCTCGACATAAAATATATGAAATTCCTAGGAGATTCAGAAATTATTGTTAAAAATGTAATAAATACCATTCATTGTCATTCTGTACATTTAAATCATTGCCAATCATTATTCCAAGAATTTACCAGTCATTTCTTAGCCTTCAATATTTCTTCCGTTCCTAGAATACAAAATGCTAGTGAAGATTTATTGGCTAATGTAGCATCAAAATTAATTCCATCTCAAGAATTTAGTCTCGATAGATTTTCCATTGAATTAATTTTTAAACCATTTGTTCCTGACAATATTACCAATTAGAGAGTATTTAATAATGATTTAGATATCATAGATTTCCTTACATCTGAAGGATCTTATGATAGTCAAATTTTAGATGAAAATGAACATGACATTTAGATAAAGGATGAAGTAGATGAAAATCCAATTCCTAACTCAGTTGTCAAATTAGAAGACCTTTATGATCTAAAAGATAAGTTTAAAAGAGTTACTAACTCTAAAAGTCAACGTTCTACCTTAAGATTTGAGTTAGTAAATCTTGGAACTGATGATAAGCCTCAAAATGTCAATTTAGATCTTGGTCTATCTTCTAATGAAAGATTATCATTTTTCAAGTTATTAAGAATGTACAAAAGTGTTTTTTCTTGGGATTACATTGATCTTAAAACATATCACACTTTTTTGATTCAGCACACTATTCCTATGATTTCAGATGAGAAATCAATACAACAAAAGTTGAGGAAAATTCACCTGAATCTTGAAAATCAAATCAAAACAGAACTAAATAAACTCCTCAAAGCAAAGATTATCTTTTTAGTTAGACATTCTAAGTGGGTTTAAAATTTGGTTCATGTCAGGGAGAAAAATGATGATATTAGGATTTGTATTGATTTTAGGAATTTAAACAAAGCATGTCAGAAGGAAAACTTTCCATTACCAACCATGGAACAAGTACTGCAAACAGTAGCTAGTTTTGAACTTATATCTTTCCTAGATGGATTTTCAGGATATAACCAAATCCTTGTACATCGAGATGACATATTGAAGACTACATTCAAGACTAAGTTGTGAACCTACGCCTATCAAAAGATGCCATTTGGGTTGATTAATGCAGGTTCCACTTTTCAGAGAGATATAGACACATATTTTAGAGAACTCATCAATAAATCAATGGTTTTTTTTATCTAGATGACATTACAGACTTTTCTAGACAGGCAACCAATCATGTGAATGACCTAAAGCAAGTATTTGAGCAATGTAAAAAGTATGGAATTTCATGACATCCAAAGAAATCATATTTTTCTTTAGATGAAGGAAAACGTTTAGGATTAATTGTGTCAAAGAAAAGTATATATATTGATCGTGAAAGAATTTAAGAGATTAAAAGAATTCCTTTTCTTCATAACAAGAAAACTATGTAGTCGTTTCTTGGACAGATAAATTTTGTAAAAAGATTTGTCCTTGAATTTTCGTAAATATTTTTACCATTGCAAATCATGATTAAGAAAAATTTAGTCTTTAAATGGGGACATAACAAAATAAAAGAATTTTATTTGATCAAACAATCCATTATCAATGCTCCATTCCTAACTACCCCCAATTTTCTTAATCTTTTTACTTATACACCTTCTCATCAGATAGATCTTACGTTGTTGTTTTAACACAGCTTAATAAAAAACAAATTGAAGCACTAATATCATTTTTTAATTCTAATTTGCAAGGCGCTGAACTAAATTATTCATCTTTTGAGAAACACACATTTGATGTCTTTAAAGTTAGAAAACATTTTAGACAATTTCTCCTTAAAACTCACACCAAAATAATAGTTCCATTCTCTGCAGTGAGAAAACTATTCATTCAAAGAGAATTAGGAGAAAAAAGGGCTAACTGGGTTACTTCTTTACAAGAATATGATGTAGAAATTATATCTTCTAAAATTGTTAAAGGTCAAGGTTTTTGAAGAATGCTAACAGGAGCATCCCATTTATCATCATAGGCACATTCAGGCAATAATGTACAAATATTAAAGGTAAGCCTCAATGATGTGATATCTCAATATGTTGATCTCAAATTTTATTTGAAAAATGGATATGCCCCAACCAAACTCAGTTATAAAACAAAACATGATTTGAGATTAAAGGACAAATAATATGAAATAATCAATGACGTGTTGTTTAGAAGAAACTTTGATTATGTGCTATTAATATGCTTAGAGAAAACTGAAGCAGAGAAAGTTTTTTAGGAACTCCATGATCGACCAGCTGGAGGACATTTTGGTGGAAATACAACAGCACACAAAATCCTTCATGCTGGTTACTATTTGCCTACACTTTTCAAAGATGCTCATGAAAATACAAGATAATGCCAAGTTTGTCAAAGTGCATCTAGAAGACAAAGGAAACCAACCTTCCCATTACAGCCAATTAATATCGAACAACCATTTCAACAATGGGGATTAAATATAATCGGTGAGATCGTTCCTAACTCTTCCAAATAGCATAAATATATTCTCATAGCTACAGATTATTTTACTAAATGGGTGGAAGGAATTCCATTAAAGGTAGCCAACTATGATAATATTATTGATTTCATTGACTAATTTATCATAACTAGGTTTGGTTTACCTACTGCTTTAATGTCCGATAATGCGTCTTATTTCTTAGGAGCTACTATGATAAAATTTTCAATCAAAATAAGATTTAAACTTAAGTATTCTACAAATTATTATTCGCAAGGAAATGGTTTAGAAAAATCCATAATTAGAAACCTTATTAGAATCATCAAATGATTTATTGTTCAAAATCAACGAAATTGGCATAAGTCATTAACATTTGATCTTTGGGTAGACTGAATAACTCAGAAAGCTTCCATTGGCACTTCTCCAGTCAATGTTGTTTATGGAAAATAATATTTTCTTCCTACCAATGTAGTTATTCCTTCTCTTGCCTTAGTTCAATTTATTGATGAATATCCTTCTTCTTCCTTGCAAATAAGACAATTTCAAATTATTAAGCTTGAAGAAGAAAGAAAAAGCTAAAGTTACTCATGCACATCATCAACAGATAATAAAAGCTTCATTTGATTCAACTTCTGTTACTCCAAAAAACTTTCAAATTGGTGATCTGATATTGAAATGGGACAAAGCACACGAGGAAAAAGGTAAACACACCAAATTTCAAAGATTGTGGTTAGGTCCATTACAAATCATTGAAGAAATAGGCCCATCAACATTTTTATTGCAAGATCTATCAGGAAAAAGAGATTATTTTCCTGTTAATGGGCATATTTTAAAGAAATACTTTTCATAGGAGGTAACCCCTTCTATTCCATGTATATTATTGTCTTTTATTTTCCTTAGGAAAATAAAAGTTAAGTAGTATTGATTTTTGGATTTTCAAGTAAATATCTCAGATAATATTTTTTTATTTATCGCTGATAGAAATAAGAAATGTTAAGGAAACAATTGAAAGATTCAAGATTCAAATAGATTATATTTTCACTAAAATATGCAATTTCGCTAAAGTTCTGTATTCTCTGATGAAATCTCATCTTTATAAAGCATGATTATTCTGTTGTTAGTCAAGAAAATGATGTTTAACATAGTAAAGACTCTTTTACAAAGAAGCAATCATAAAACTCAAAAAATTATCATCCAGAATCCTCAAAAGGAGCAATGATTCACCCCATCCGAGAAAACGTATCAATTTTTACAAAGAAATTCAATAATTATGCTAAAAAACTTAGAATATAATAAGTCTCATCACGAGATTTTTTACCATGTTCATAAGGAAATAGTTGAAATGACATTACCAATACTTCCTACCAAAATAGGGTAATGACTTGATATTATATCAAGAGGACAAGGGGTCTCATCAAGAGCCAGCTTGATCAGTTTAATTACAACTAGTGAATGGCATTGTCAATATTTGGTTACCAAGCCAAGACAATGGCTTTTAAGTAAATAAAATATAATAGAGAATATCTACAAAAAATAAAAGCAAGTTCCAAAAAATATCAAGTATATAAAGTTGGAATTTATTTTTGAAGATTGTAAGAAATACTAGATGGGACAACGAATCATTGCTGGATAAAAGGTAACCTTTCCAAGAGCCTAAATTTCCTATTGGATCAGAGGCTCTACCTATGACAAAATAGTATATATTTATGAATCTAAACCGAAAGAGCCACCTGCTTTATCTTTTTGAATTGAGTAAATACTGATATATATAATCCTAATTTTATTTTTAAAGAGGAACTCTTATGAATTATAATTAAGGGAGATTTTTTTCTTAGTGAGATATTATTTATTGAAATTCATTCCTGCAACTATTTTTATTTCGAAAAAGCTTCTAGAAATTTCAAAAATTTAATCAGAGATAGCTGGTTCTCCCAAGTGAATCGCCAACTTTTGTACTATACAACACCCCCCATTTTTTCTACAAAATGGGGACCTTTTAAAATAAATAGGAAATTTATTTGTTTGATTTTATCATTTCCTAAGTCTAAAAAAGTTTAGGAAATAAAGTTATTTTCCTTTTCACTTTCATTCCTTAGCGCGCATTACAAATCACATAGCTTACAACTTGAACAACTTAAAACATATTAAGTCTTGCGAGCTGCGATATGCACTAAACCTTTTTCAAAGTCATATAAAACTCCCGTTATAAAAGCTTTAAACACCGCTGTAAAATAAAATTGCATCGCACCTTGTAAAACGATCAAATTATAACAATTTGGTAAAATTTGCGATGAAAAGGACCCAATGAATTAATAAAGCAACAAACATAAAACTTCAAGTGTCCGATAAAACGCATTGGCATGATTCCTTAAGCACACTTTGCAAAACACAGCAAATAACTAAATGCAAGTTTATTACCATATAGAAATTACGATGTGCGATTTCGTAGATCGCATTTCGTGAAATTTATCGGTAACATAACTAATAGAAATAGCCTCGAGTTACGATATGGGATAATTGATAGTTATTGCTAAAGTGTGTGAAATGATTCATATCTAATCAATCTGATATAAGATCTAACATATTAAATTGATCGATAGACATTTCACATGAAGGTGTGTAAGAGATTTTATTGACATAATTATAGGTGATTAATGGCATTCAATAGGAGTAAGTTTTGAAAGATTCATATCTACTTAGAGCATGTTTTGAATGATTGAAAGTCAAATTTGTGATTATATGGCTTTAATTCTATCCGTCTCTCTATTCTCTCTATTTCTAAAGTTTTCTCTGTTTTCTTGAATTCAGGGAACCACTTAACAGAGCAAAGATAACAGAGACGAACAAGAAAGGAAAGGAAATTTCCCAAGAATCATCTACTGAAGACTCATATATGTCTCCCCTATTCTTAGATACCACCTATAACAAGGATTGCGGCAGTTCCCCATGGGATGCAATGTATCAGTTCTTTGAGAATGAAAAGGCAAGGGTATTAAAACAACACATTTCCAAGATTCCAAGAATTTGTAGTTAATTTCAGTATGAAAAGAAATTGCAGAGCAACAACTACATTGAAATAACCTTGAACAAGCATTAAGTTACAAACTTTCTGTTTAGATAAGTTGGGAACAGCTGGAAAATAATATTAGAAGCCAAGAATATAGTAGAATAGGTTATGTATTCACATAAGTGGAAAAACATTTCTTACCAAATCCATACGCAGAAGGTTGACTGTGGAAATCTGTCATCTTTTTCCAAGAATTTAGATAGTGGAGACCTAGAGTAAAAAAAATAAAATACTACCGAAGTTAGTAAATCATAAAAATATTTAAGCAATGAAAACTATGTTTAAAAAAAAGAGTCTGAGAGAAGGCATGATTAAATAGTTCTTACCTCAACTCCAAGCTCGAAATCAAAAGAAACAGGTGGAAAACCCTATTTTGACAAATTATGAGACTCAACTGCCATGACTTGACATTTGGAGGGAAAAAATCAAGAGAGAAAACAAGAAAAATTTATCCTCATATTCACTGGTAAGAAACAACAAGTAAGTTGTAGTTTTGAGCTAATCCCTAGCCACATTACATGGAATGACTAGGTAAAATCAAAACGAAAAAGAAATAAAAATGGAGTGGAAAAATTAAATGGTGGTTAATTATACCATGGATGAAACCCTAACGTACTATTGATCTAGATCCAATTGATCCCCATTGTCGCTTGATTCAAGAAGGATACAAGATATGTGACAACACTTAAATGTCTATGTTGCATCGATGGAAAGATCCAGAATATCTCAAAGTGTCGCATGGAATTCCTTGTATAACTATAGTCCCACATTGGAATGCAATTGTGAAATTATATATATATATATATACAATTAACCTATGGCAAAGAAAATAGACAAGGTGGATACAATATATGTAACGTGTCCTAAAGTTGCAACTTTAGATGTTAATGTATTTCAAAGCTGTGGTGTAAGAGATAGTTTATTATAACCTATTTAAATACACGTACAATCTCCATAATATATCTATAATAGAATAACCCTGTGTTTATATGTGCAATTAATATTGAAAATAAATATTCAAGGTTGTTTAAATTGAAATATAAAATTGTATATATAACATTACATGATTATGAATAAGGGTTTCTATTTGTGTCGTGGAAACCGTTAGTGTCCCGTGATTTGGTAGATTGGTAAACCAAATGACAGGTTAACATCAGACCAATATTTGGAGTCCTAGGACCTAGCCTTCCTGGACTCAGAGAGGGCTCTCTCTATTATGTGAAGGATGTGAACTTGTTCACTTTGGATGATTGATTTTAGGCTATTTGTTAGGTTTCGGTTTGTTTTTTGTTTTGGTTGGGGTAAGATGACTAAGTAGGATAGGTGGAGTGAGAGGTTATCAAATCAATTGGGCAATGGATTCTATGAATTTATTGATATCTCGATGATGAATCAGGGTACATCGGGAAAATCTAGTGTAGTCAATGGATATTTAAGTTTATGTGTGAGGTGAAATGGACATTAAGTTTGGGAACCAAGGTAGGGAAAAGGGCAGTTATTAATCCTTTTTCAAATACCTATGAACAGGGAGGTATTTAATATTGATAATAAAAAGATACTAATCATGAGATAGGGCACACCATTTACTCAGTGACAATACTTTTAAGCAAATAAACATTAAAGATAAACAATCCAGTAGAACATGGAAGAAAGACAACTTATCTAACTTCAATGATTCAGCTTTAAATATTTGAAAACATATAGGAAACAAATAGCATCAATAAATGAAGAGGTAACACATAAACATAATTCATTCAACTATAAAGAACTTCGAGGCAAATTGATAAGCATATTCAAAGGGCAAGATGGAAACAAGACCTCTTTGACTTAACCTAACAATCAATACATCAAAGAGAGATTTCAAGATAGAGTTTATATAGAATTAAACAAGCAGGGCTTACCATGAATCATGTTTATAAACTAGGATATTAATCCAACAATGAAATAGAAAAGCTTAGGTGGGCCTAAGGAGCAATGAAGAATTCTTTAAGCTAACCCAACAGAAGAAAACATGAAAACAATAGCTAATAGGAGGACTGAGGTGCCTCAAACAACATTTCTCATCCTATATTTTTCTGAGATATTGAAAAATAGAAGGATGGACATATGGAAAACAAGAAAAAATATGAACATATGAGAGATACTGTTGTGTAACCAACTCCAAAAATAGAAGAAAAGAGATATTAACGCCTTATAAATAAGCCACTTCGAGGGGGAAACCTCCAATACATTACATAAATGAACAATTCTTGGATGATACAATTTACAAAACCTCCTTTCTATATATAGGAGTCCATGTGGCCATAATGTAATCCTAGTGGGCCACAATGTAATCCTAGCCGACCTAACAATAATAATTTAAGGGCACAATAATAACAAAATGGGGGGTTACAAGGGTACAATAATAACAATAAGGGGGTTACACTAATAACAATAAGGGACTATACTAGTAATATAGGGACCTAACATGCCCCTCTCCTTCAAAAAAGTGTTGTACTCAACACTTGAGTAGCTCTGGGTGCTTCTGTATAAACTTCTCATCCTCTCATGTAGAATCTTCAGTGGGTAAGTTCTTCCACTTGATGAGATACTCTGAAATTGATCGATTTCGTAGCTGTCGAGTTCTTGTTTCCGTGACCGCTTTAGGTTCCAATATGATTTTTCCTTCCTCATCAAGTTCTGGCAATATTGTTTGAACTGGAAGATTTTCACCTATAACCTTCTTTAAGCATGAAACATGGAAAAATTGGATGCACTCGTGAAGAAGCAGGAAGCTCCAATTTGTATGCCATAGTACCAATCTTTTGCAACACCTTGTAAGGACCATAGTACTTTGGCGATAATTTATTATCCTTCTTAGCTTGCTTGAGGGACATTTGTTTGTATGGTTGTAGCCGTAAAAATACCAAATCTGCTACATCAAAACTTCTCTCGCCGCGATGTTGATCTGCCTGTTGTTTCATTCGATTTTGTGTCAAATTCAGGTTATCCTTTAAGAGTTGGAGAACTTCTTGCTGATGCTCGATGTGATCTTCCACTGCTGAACCTTCAAATTTTCCCTCAAAGATGATGTGATGGATGGTGGATGATATCCATAAAGTGCCATAAATGGGGTCATTTTTGCTGCAGTATGGAAGGAAGTGTTATACCACCATTCAATAAGAGGTAACCACTTGACCCATTGTGTTTGTTTATCAGATACAAAACAACGAAGATATCCTTCCAAACATTTATTTACTATCTCGGTTTGACCATCAGATTGAGGATGATAAGATGAGCTATGAGCTAATTGAGTACCCAAACAAGAAAATAACTCCGTCCAAAAATTTCTAGTAAAAATGGGATCTCTATCGCTCACAATAACCCTTGGGCTTCCATGTAGCTTTTGAATTCTATCCATAAATGTAGTAGCAACTGTACTTGCTTTAAATGGATGAGATAATGCACAAAAGTGTGCATACTTGGTAAGTCTATCAACTACCACCATGATGACACTCTTTCCTTCGGACTTAGGTAAACCCGTGATAAAATCCATTGAAATCTCCTCCCAACGTTGACCTGGAATGGATAAAGGTTGTAGAAGTCCTGGGGTCTTAATTGTTTCCACTTTATTCTGTTGGCAAACCAAACATTCCGCCACAAACTTTCGAATATCAGATTTAAGGCCATCCCAAAAAAATTCTTTCTTCACCCCGTGGTAAGTTTTTAAAAATCCTGAGTGTCCTCCTAAAGGAGAAGTGTGCAATTCCAGAAGAATCTTTTGTGTTAGTTGGGAATTCTTACAAAGATATAAGCGATCTTTGTACCATAAGGAATCATTTTTCCAACTAAATGTATCAGATGTACTAGGATCTTGCCGCAACTTTTGAATGAGTGTCCATACATCTTTGTCCTTCTTCCATTCATCTCTTGCTTCGGTTATCCAATCTGGTTGGATAATAGAAATGGCACAAAGCAATGCTTCCACCTCTTCATTCTTTCTTGAGAGTGCATCTGCAACAATATTAAGCTTTCCTTTTTTGTAGATTATTTCAAAGTCATAACCCAACATCTTTGTGACCCATTTTTGCTGCTCTTCTAAAGATAGTCTTTGTTCCAAAATGTGTTTAAGACTATCATGATCAGTTTTTACCTTGAAGTGTCTTCCCATTAGGTAAGTTCGCCATTTCTTTAGTGCATGCAGTATTGCTAACATTTCCTTCTCATAAATAGGTTTTTGTAAATACTTTCCTTTGATTGGACGACTTTCAAAAGCAATGGGTCTTCCTTCCCGCATTAAAACAATACCAATTCCATTTCCCGAGGCATCACATTCCACAATAAAGGTTTTTGTGAAGTCTGGCGTAGCTAAGATAGGCGCTAGACACATTGCCTCTTTAAGATGTTCAAAAGCCTTAGTTGCTTCAGGAGTCCATGAAAATGCATCTTTCTTCAATAATGTTGTTAGAGGTGCCGCTATTCTCCCATAATTCTTAACAAACTTGCGATAATACCCTGTTAACCCGAGAAATCCTCGCAACTGCTTTATGGTTGTGGGGACTTTCCATTCCTTAATGGCTTTAATTTTGTTAGGTTCTACTTTAACACCCTCGTGAGATACAATATGACCCAGATAT
The DNA here is from genome assembly GCA_034641835.2 of Pinus albicaulis. Lineage (NCBI taxonomy): Eukaryota > Viridiplantae > Streptophyta > Pinopsida > Pinales > Pinaceae > Pinus > Pinus albicaulis. Next base: position 780,404,243 of record CM076576.1, on the reverse strand, counting down.
TCCACCTCTTGTACTCCAAAGAAACATTTGGATGTTTTTGCATATAATTGTTTCTCCTGCAATATTTTGAGCACCCTGTCAACATGTTCAGCATGATCCTTCCAAGACCTGCAATAGATTAGTATATCATCAAAAAATAATAGCACAAATTTTCTAAGGAAGGGTTTGAAAATGGAATTCATCCACCCTTGAAATGTAGAAGGTGCATTGGTAAGGCCAAAAGGCATGACCAAAAACTCATAATGATCCTCATGAGTTCGAAATGTTGTTTTTGGAATATCTCCAGTCTTCATTCTAATTTGATGATATCCTGAACGAAGATCCAACTTGGTAAAATAAATTGCTCCATGTAATTCATCCAATAATTCATCAATCACAGGAATCGGAAATTTATCTTTAATGGTGAGCTTATTGAGCTCCCTATAATCCGGACACATTCGCCATGATCCATCCTTCTTGTGTACCAATACTACAGGAGCACAGAAAGAACTTTGACTAGGTTGAATTATACCCGCCTCTAACATTTCTGCAATCATACGTTCAATTTCGCTCTTTTGGACATAAGGATATCTATAAGGCCTGATGTTTGGAGGAACACTTCCCGGAATCAAATGAATAGCATGATCATGATCACGAATAGGTGGGAGTCCTTTGGGAGTTTCAAACACCTTGGAATGATTGTCCAAGACTTGTTGGAGATCTGCAGAAATAGATGATTTTGATGTTGGAACTTCTAGTGAGCATAATTGTGCAATGACGCCTCATTGTTATTTTTTTAGAAGCTTTGTCATGACATTAGAGCTTATTATATTTCCCGGCTTCCCCGCAATACCCCGTAATTCAACTTCCTTTCCTTTTGAAAAAAAATTTCAAGAAAGGTTCTTGAAAATTAAAAGCTACCATCCCCAAAGATTGCAACCATTGTACTCCTAGTACAACATCAGCACCTCCCATAGGAATGGAAAGCATTGGACTAGTCAATACATATTCCCCCATGGTTAGCTTGATATTATGGCATTTTATAGAGCAATTTATAGTTCCTCCATTTGCAACCATCACTTGACATTCTGGTGCTGGGTATAGGAAACAATTTAATTCCTAGGCTACCTTATAATGAATAAAATTATGGGTGCTACCTGAATCAATCAACACTATTACCTTTTTCTTTTTGATATGTCCTTCTATCTTGAGAGTTTGAGGAGTGGTAATTCCTGCCAGTGCATTACACGATATGGTCGGATTCATTTCTTCCTCTTCTAGAGCTGGTTCCTGGTGCATATGCTCTTCTTGTTCATTTTCTTCTTCCTCTTCACAATCTATGTAAAATAATTTCTTCTCAGCACACTTATGACCTTTAGTGTATTTGCTATCACAACTGTAGCAAAGCCCTTTTGCTTTTTTTTCTTCCAATTGTTGTGGTGTCAACCTTGTAGGTTGTGGAAATCTAGGTGTAGCAACACTTCCTTCTTTATAGAATTGAGTGGTAGGCTTCCTTGTCGCCATTTTACATTCAACTTTTCTTGCCAACCTGAATGCCTTCTCCAATGAATCTGGTTCCAAAACACGAACTTCATGTTGGATGTTATCCTTTAAAGTGCCTATGAAGAGATCGATCCCGTGTTCCTCTGGAATATCAGTTACCCTTATATTCAATTTTTGGAAGTCCTCAATGTGCTGCCCCACTAAACCCTTTTGTTTGAGATTTATCAATTGGCTAAAGAAGGTGTTGCTCTTTGTATCCTCACAATGTGCTATCATTTCCTCCATAAAAATTGACCAAGTGACAATTTTTTTACGGGAGCAAAGCCATCGATACCATACAAATGTATTTTGTTCTAAATGTAAAGTTGCAATGCGTACCTTTTGTGTTTTTTGCACATTATGGAGATCAAAATATTGCTCCATCTGTAGTATCCATGTTATAGGATCCTTTCCATCAAACTTCCTCATATCCATTTTTGGAATATGGTGTTTCTTCCCGCCAACATTAGAGTTTATGAAATCACGATTAACATTTATTTTTTTCTCATCATGAGGTTCTTCTACTATCTTTTCACCATTAGGAAACATTTCTTGTATCAACTTTGTCAAACCTTCTATGTCTGCTTTTAGATCATTCTTCATGTTTTCCATGTTGTCTTTCATGTCATCCATCTTAGCTTCCATGCCATCCATATTAGCTTCCACGGCAACTTCCATGCCATCCATCTTAGCTTCCACGCCTTTCTTCAAAACTTCCATTTCATTTTTTGTTTCTCTTTGCGAGAGTGAAATTTGTTGCACTTTCTCTTGTAATTTTGATAGATCATGTTGCAATTCTTCATCTTCATGAGTCATAGTAGAGCCTTCTGAAGGCTTAATGGGTTTTGAATTATTTTTACGAGGCATATTTTAGAACCCAATACTGATATCTATTCTACAATATGCCCTTGGAATCAATTCAAATTGATTCTTCCAACAAGACTTATGCAATTCGGAAAAAAAACAAAAACACACCTTTTTCTTGCTTTTAAGGAGCTCGATAATGAAATTGGATTATCTCTGTGATTGCAGCTCTTCAATATTTGAAATTCAGTACTAAAGTATCCCTCTTAATTCTATTTTTAATGCCACAGGTCTGACCTGATTTAGATTCTCCAAGACAAATTTATGTCCAATCTCCCACAATGACCTAATTATGGACTAGTTTAGTAGAGCGAACTTGTACGACTTGCCACGTGTCACTGTTTCATCCTTCGCCTCTAAAATTGATAGCCAAGAAACTACAGTCCGTTTACTTGCAACCAATTTTTACGGCACTCAAATCCGATGCTCAGAGAGAGAGTTATTGAACTTTTCCCACGATCACCTCTTTGTGATGAAATTCGGGAGCCTGAAAAAGCACTACATTCCACAGATCATATCTCCAAAAATATTGTGAACCAAGCTCTGAAATTTTTTGAAGAGTGTCCTAAGGATTTCAGCTTCGCACCCTAAAAATTTCGGATTCTGAACCATCGTATAAAAAGAGTTATAGCGCAAATTCCACGATGACCTGTTTAGGAGCCTGAAAAAAGACCTAACTTCCACAGATCATATCTCCGAAAATATTGCGAACCAAGCTCTGAAATTTTTAGAAAATCGTCCTCAAGATTTTAGTTTCTCACTCTAAAAATTTCAGCTTTTGAAACTTCGTAGAAAATAAGTTATAGCGAAAATTCCATGATGACTTGTTTGGAGCAGCGAAACCCTAGAATCCAAAGCTCTGATACCAAATGTTGTGTAACCAACTCCAAAAATAGAAGAAAAGAGATATTAACGCCTTAGAAATAAGCCACTTCGAGGGGGAAACCTCCAATACATTACATAAATGAAAAATTCTTGGATAATACAATTTAAAAAACCTCCTTTCTATATATAGGAGTCCATGTGGCCATAATGTAATCATAGTGGGCCACAATGTAATCCTAGCCAACCTAACAATAATAATTTAAGGGCACAATAATAAAAAAATGGGGGTTACAAGGGTACAATAATAACAATAAGGGGGTTACATTAATAACAATAAGGGACTATACTAGTAATATAGGGACCTAATAGATACGTCACCATTGACTAAACTTAGGGATCCTGCAAGCAAGCCTTCATCACCATCAATCAAGGCAATCCATCCACAAGCTCCACAACACTAAATTGTTATTCAACTTTCAAAAACCATGTATTTATCTTAACACATCAAGTTCCCAACCATTTGCAATGAATCCTCATGCCTTATATAACAAGCAAGGAAGAGGAAAACCAAAGAGAGTATCTAGAAGCCTATTGGCCAACAAGAAATATCCTAAGTTGTCCTTGAGGCTTTACAAAGCCCAAGGCACAAAAATATATAACAAATATCTTTTCCAACTATAAATGGAAATTAAATTGACTTTTAGGCCTGAAATGCCTTTGAAAAATTTTTAAACGCACATTCTGTCTAGTCACCCACAGGAGCGTAGCACACTGTGTCAAACTCTGAAATTATGCCAGGAGCGCAGCAAAAAAATAGGCCTTTTTGCAGCAGTGTTTTGGAGGCCTTCCCGACGTCGGAAAAGCCTTCATGATGGCTCGTTGGAAATCCATTAAAGTATACTTTCCAGATATACCTTTATTGCTTCAATATTACCTCTTCAAGTTTCCCAAAAAGTGAAAATTCCAAGGCTTCTAGGAGCGCAACACATGCTCAGAAAAAAGTGGTAGAAAGGTGAAAAATTGACTGTTTTTGACCATTTTGAGGGGTCAAAACAACTCCAATTGAGTTTAAATTTGGTGAGCATAATCCTCTAATGATGGGGAATCCAAAAATTTAAACCTCTCCTCTTGAATATACCCTAGGAAAAAGCGCAGCACAGGGTGTGTTGCGCTCCTAGCCTCAAAATTTGCAAAAAACAAAAAGTTGTTCAATTTCTCTCAAAATTGGTAAGTAGGTGCCTCATGGGCCCCTGGAGGGCCTGTAGAGAAGCCTAGGCCAAAATTCCAAGCCTAGCTTGGTATTTTTCATATTTTGGTGTTGGGCCCTCATTTTGGGCAGTTTTGAGTTTTTTCCTTGCAAAGTGGTTTCCTCGTTTATAGTGCTCGGTCATTCTTCTTTGCAAGTTCAAAACTCTATTGGCCTTCTCCAGTTTGGTCTCAAGATGTATATTGGCCCTTTCAAGCCATGATTCCCTATTATGCTCAATTTCCATGGCAAGGAGTTCAGTGAGGGGAAATTGTTGCGCTTGGGCTGATTCTTTCTCCCTTTCTCGTGCCAAAGCCTTTCTTAGACCCGTAGTTCTAGGCCTCCTTCTAGACTAACCCTCCTCATCCTCACTTTCTTCATAGGCACCCATGTACTCCTTCAATGTCACCGGTGCTCTTCGAGCCTCTTTCTGGTATTTGAGTGCCCTTGCTTCATAGATGGCCTATTGGTCACTCATTTTTTTGTTCTGCATTTGTAAGAAATGAATGACATCCTTAGCTCTCTCTAATTCAGCTTCCAAATCCCTAATCAGTGCATTCATGTCTTCTAGGAGAGAGTTTGCAATTCTTGTTTCATTTTCCTCATGACTGTCTATGTGAATGACCTCAAATTCTCTCTCCTCTTCATGATTGTATTTTTCCTCTTTTACTTGTTCTTTACCATTGTGAATCATTTGAACTGAGGAGGATGACATGGCATCTTGCCCTTTGGAGGAAGAAAACACCTACCTCACTCCTCTTTGATAGGTAATGGGAAAAGGTACAACAAGTTCCACTTGCAAACCTTGATCATAAGTGACATTAGGACTACTTTTCTCCCCATGTATTATATCTGTGAGTGCATCATTTTCACCTTGCCCTTGACTGCCCTTTTGATAAGTATTATCATTATCTCTTATGCCATCATTACTATTAAGACCTTTAGGACTTTCATCCTCTGTTTTTTCAATGCTAGAGGTGTCTTGATCATTGCTGTGTACATCTTCATTTCTATGACTGTCCTCTTCTTCATCTTTTGACCCACTATATTCACTGTCTAACTCAGCCTTTGTATCATTGTTTGCACTCTTGGTAGGGTCACTATCTTGGGCATTTTGATCAGCCTTTCCCTTACTATGATGGTCATTTTCTTCTTCACTAGGTGAGTTTTCTAGGCTGGTTTCTTCTTCACTGTCCTGCTCATCATATTCATTGCTTGGCTCATGATCTTCATTGTTTTGCTCATTGAAATCACTTTCAAACTCTGCTTCTTGGCTGCCTTTTCCATCTTGTTCACTGTCTTCTTTGTCCTCTTTGTTTCTTTCATATGCCTCCTCTCCACTGTCCTTCATATTTTCAGTGTCAGTTTCTTCATTGTCTACTTCTTTTCCTTGACTGTCATGTGTTTGTTGACTGTCACTAGGCTCACTGTTTTGGTCTTTTTGTATCTCACTGTTTTCCTCTTGATAAGTTACCTCTAACCTTGTGTCCTTGGAGTCATCCTCTTCACCTTCAGAACCAATTTTTTGGACTTTTTTCTCATCATCTCGCTGATTTCTTTCTTCATTTTCATAATCCTCTCCCTCACTGCTTTCTTCATTTGCATCACTGCTTTTATCACTTTCTTTTGCATCACTGCTTTCTTCTTGGTCATCTTCCTCTCCCTGACTTCTTTCTTCATTTTGATCATCCTATTCCTCACTCCTTTCTTCATTTTCATTATCCTCTGCCTCACTACTTTCTTCATTTTGATCATCCTCTTCCTCACTTCTTTCTTCATTTGCATCATCATCTCCCTCACTGCTTTCTTCATTTTGATCATCCTATTCCTCACTGCTTTCTTCTTGGCCATCACTGCTTTCTTCATTTGCATCATCCTCTCCCTCACTAATTTCTTCTTGGCCATTACTGCACTCTTCTTGGCCATTACTGCATTCTTCTTGGCCATCTTCCTATCCTTCACTGCTTTCTTCATTTTTTGATTTCTTAGGGGAAGGTGAATGAGGAACGTCTATTTGAGGAAATGATTCATGTGAAGAATATGAACCAAGGTCAGTGAAGGGTGATGGAGGTGTGTGAGGAGGATTTTGAGATGATGATGGCAGACTTTGCAGAGGGATGGGCTGTGGGGTTGTGGAATCATCATGGGTGATGAAAACCTCCCAGGGGGTGCATTATTGTTCTATTTGGTGTGAGACAATCACTTTGATGAGGGAATGATGAAAAGGCTTGACATTTGTTGGAATGGACGCCTCTTTTGCGTGATGGAAGACATTTTCTCAATACTTTTGCAAAGGTAGTATGACATATGTATCAGCTTGGTTTTGGTGAAGTGCATGAGGAGTCTTATGTGGTACGAATAGACTCTAGAGAACCTACCCTTGCAAGTGAAGTATTTCATAATGATCTTCATTAGGAGAACATATATGTCCAATAGATGAGAGAAGGGGAACATGGTTTTGCAATCAGCTTGACAACTTGGTTTCAAGAATGGGCGATAGTGGCTAAGGTCTAGATGCATTTGTTTGAACCACCTTTCTTCTATGCAAGGTATTCCAGTGGCCCTAGAGATGGCATTGGTGGTCAACTCAAATTTCACCCTGGCTAGGTGTACTTGATGATTATGAAGGTTTAGGGCAAGGAGCTTGGTCAAATGAGGGTGACTCTGGATCTTTTGTACTTTTTTATAAAATTCATAGCACCCCAATTCCTGAAAACAAGAAAAAATAGTAGGGGAGGTTATCAGCTCTTCAGCGCTTATAGGTTCAAACCTATTTGGCATCCCTCCCTTCCTTGCTGATTTTTAGACATTTGACTTGCCTTATCAATGTCAACATTCTGTTCTTCATACATTTTTCTTTTTTACCACTGCCTCAAAATCCTTAAAGAGAATTGGCACTGCTTGTAGAATGATGTGACAATGGTGAATGGGATGGTGAGGTTTCTAATTAGGTCAAAGCCCAACAGTGTAGGCCAAGTGTTTTCTTTAGGATTTCACTTCCTTCTCTAAACCGACTTTCAATTTTCTTTGTGAGATTATCTTTTAGAAAAACATGAACATGAAGGAAAAGTTCAAAATACCTCTCTAAATGCCTCCACAGCGGAAAAAATAGCTCAGAAAACCTTGTCGAGTGGTTCGGGTCACCTTCTGAATGTGAAATCGGGCAGAGGCTGCACGTTGTGGTAGGAGCGCAGCACAGCTTCTGTCGGGTGGATCAGGTCACCTCGTGAACACGTTTTCATTAAAAGGTTGCACGTTGTGGCAGGAGCATCGGACACCTTTTGTCGGGCAGCTTGGGTCACCTCCTGAACGCGTTTTTGTGCAGAGGCTGCACGTTATGGCAGGAGCGTAGCACGGTGCCGGGTGGCTCTGAACGGGTTTTCGTGTAGAGGCTGCATGTGGCATTTTTTATAGGCGCGCAGCGCCTCTGGACAGGAATGTAGCGTCAAATGGAAAATAGCATAGGGAGATGCTACAAGGGTGTAGCACAGCTGCTTAGGAGCACAACACCTAGAAAAATTTGCCTGAGTACTTTGTCGAAAAATTCAAAAAACCCTCACTCCTTCTGAAAATATCCAAATGGTGAATGGGAGATGATTTGCTGGAGTTGTTTTATACCCTTTGATAAAAATTAAAGGCAAAACCCACTTTATAAGGTTTGTTCCCTTTTTATTTTGCTCACTGTCTTCCTTTGGCTCTTTGGTCCTGTAGGTGGACAGTTTGATTAAAACATTGTTCTTTTTACTGCTAGAGGCCTCCTAAGTTTATTTTCAAATTGATAACCTTGTTGAAGAAGCCAAGACTATGCCTCTCACTTCTATTTGGAAAATGAACCTGTTTTATGACTTTTAACACCTATACACAACAAACTTATCATTTTTGAAATTTCTCCCTATGACTGATATTCTTCCATGTTTTCATCTTTAAGTAATGAAGAAAAAACCTCTTGGTGGTAGAAATACCCTAGCAGTAAGTATAAACAGTAGCCTGGTATTTTGAGATGTGCCACCTTCATTTGAAACATTGCTTGTCTTGACCTTATCAATTTTCTTGTAAGAAAACACTTTTGATAGTCTTGTAAAGTGCCATTCATGTTCATCTATCTTTTGCACAATAGCCATTTGATAAGGAGGCCTTTGTTGGGAGTTCCACTGTTCTGCTGTAAACCAGGGGTATATTTGTTTCCCAGGCCACTTAAAATATGCCTCTAACTGTTCTTCAGAAAAAAGACCCTTGAACTGACATTTCTTGCCTCTTTTTGCTGATACTTTTCATCATTTTTCTACCTTTGGTGTAGTGGAGTAATGATTTTCATGTCTGCCCTTCTTGATCTTCTTTAAAACCTCTGATTTTACCTTTTGATGAAGTGGAGTTAGTGCTTGTCAGCCAAACCCTAGAAGGTAGTTTGAAAACCCTTTGAAATCATTTGTTGTGATGAAGGAGGCTTCTTTGTCACTATTTGACCATCTTTGTCCATCTTCCCAAACTTCTGAGTTTTTGGGGATGCTTATAAAAAGAAAATAGTGTTTTTTTCTAATTTCTAAAAGAAAAACTTATCAAACTCATTGATTATGTCTAAAAAGTCTTCAATGATCATTTGAAGGGGTTGAGGTGTCCTTTGCCTTTGTAACCCTGTTATTGCTTTATTTCTTGATCAAAATAGTCACAAAACCTGATTCCTATAAAACCCATACCTTGCTTCTTTCTTCTTGGTTGTGAGTGATTTTCTTGTTATGGTGCCTCTCATTACTTTACCTCTTGCTAGGTTGATAGCCTTTTCACTCTTTTGTAGAAATGTAAGAAAGGGGCAGTTGCCCCCCTACAAAACTTGTGCTTCAAGCCAAATACCTTTTGAATGATCTCTTTGATGAGTTTAAGACAAGATCACCAGTCCTTTCCTTCTTTGAATGCAGTTTCTTCATATAGGAAAAACAGAGTTTGTAGGTCACCAACTCCACCCTATGACTTTGTGAAACTCTAGGTAGCCTAGTGGAGGCTTTTTGGGACTTGGTGTTTGGACTGAAACCTATAACCTGGGATTTATCAAGTGTGAGACAGAGTTCATGATAAACTAATGTACTGAAGACCTAAAACCTAATGTACTTTATTTATTAAAGAGTCTACAGAGATAGTTTGAGACTATCAGTGTTTACGAGTAGTTTGGGGGACACAACAAGATGATTGATTGGTGAGCTTAGGTAGCAGTGGGGTTTTTAGGTGAAACAAAAACAGGGGATTTGGGTCAAAGGCGACAAGATATAGATAAAATGGGTGACATGGGCTCTTAATGAGTATTCTGAGACTGGTAGGCAAAGCTATATAGGATGAAATGATGAAATAGTGAAAAATTATCTTAAGAATAATGAAGGCAGTGAGATTTCTAGAGCTCACAATGTCTATGAAATTTGTTTCTAGAAATCTTGGGATAATCATTTAGTCATCAATGATGCAAAAATTACTGATGACTAACAATGGCTCCACTTAGGGAGGGAAGCTCCTTTTCAGGAGGTGTCTAGAATTTCATATCTCTTGGTTTATGAAGACCACTGCCTCATCCATTGGGAAAATTTTTACCTTTCTTTATTTGCTGATGCTTTCTTGAAGCTATGGTCTCAAAAATTTGAAAGATATGATTATCTTAATTCCATATCTACCTACCCAACCTACTTTCCTATCATTTTTTCTTCTTTAGGTGCATTCAGACTAGCCACCTTGACATCCTTTTATTTTTGAAAGTAAACAACTATCTACTTCTACACTTTTTCTTCCGGGAGTTCAGATTAGGCTAATTAACTCCTTTGATTCTCTACCTATACTATTGAATTGTCAAGGTTAAATTGTTTGATAGGATTTATTCACTAAGCTAAAAATATGAAATTGAAAACATGACTAAATCAGGATTAGAAAATATGATTTATCATGGGTTTGTGGCATAAAAACAAGATGCACACAAATGTTATTTTTGTACAAAATAAGACTTAGAAAAATCAGAGCTAGGATACATAGTTTGCTATTCATCCCTATTTTTCTCCTTGATTCTATTTTTTAGCATGTGGAACCAATATCTTTCTTTCCTAATCTGTTTTCTTTGACAAGTTAAGCTTCACTAATTTGACCAACATTCTTTTCACTAACTTATCAAAAATAAATTTAAAACATGTTCAGCCAACTGAACAAGACATTCTTTTTGTGCCACTAGTGGCATTTAGGCTTGCACACTTTTAGTACTACTATTTTTTGGGTATGGGGTTGTACCTTGTTTTTTGAATATGCCCTCTTTTCCATTTTTTCTATGTTTTTTTGTTTTTCCCTTTGTGGCCTTTTCTCCAAACAATGGTATGTACAATGAGTGAAAAATTTAAAGGTAAGGATCTTGAAAAAAGTAGTGTTTAAGCATCCTGTCTTCAAAAGGATCTCCTAACATTTTTTTCCATTCAGATCTTGTAAATAGAGAACATAGTTACCTCCATTTGACAACATGGTATAAGGATTATTCCAAAACTTTTCAGAAAACCCATGATCTCCTTGGTGCTTCTTCTTTGACCCTTGCTTCTCAAATATGTTTGTGTCAAATATCTTCCTTAAGTAGGCAAGGTATTCTTTATCATCTTTAAAACAAATGATGAAGTCATCCATGTACACCATAGTAGAGAAATTTAAAAATGAAGGCATAGTTTTTTGGAAAGTATCTCCAGCACTTTCTAGCCCAGGAAGTATTTGTTTAAGCATGCAATTGTCCCAAGGAAATTTGAAAAAATCTTTGATCTGATTGATCTGAAGTGGTATCAGCTAATGGTAACCTAAAAAACTATCATGCAATGAGATTTGGTTAGAAAACCCTACCCTTTCTAAAGTATGATATTTTTTGGTGAAAAGGTACTTGTTCTTTTGGAAGGGTTGATCCTGGTACCTAAAGTCTATACAAAGCCTAAGTCCTTTTGCCTTCTTTCTAAGTGAACTCAACTGCTCTAGATTTTCATGATTCTTTTTGAAAGGAGGGATTTTTAGAACAATGGATGTGTTACAAGGTTTTAGACTAGCCTGCCTACACACATAAGCATTCTAAGATTTTTTGCATAGCCTTTTATTTCTTTGTTTTGTGTGTAGTGATAATTTTCTAGATAACTTAATCATTTCAGGTCTCTCAAGGTTACCCATGCTATCTTTCTCTATATCATCTTTAGCAAGGACTTCTTTGGGATCTATAGCAATATTTGTGAAAATTGACAATTTTTCTGAAAGGGAAAAATTCTTGGATGATGAAGTATCTAGGTAAAGTAAAAACATAAGACTATCTTGTTCCAGATTCCTAAAGATTTGTGTTTTGTGAGGGTATTTCATTTTTTCTGGATTAGCAAAAGGAGGATGTTGTGTTTTTATGGTTTTTCCTTCCTTTGAGCAATCTGTTTCTTGTTCTAAACTGGTTTTTGTTTCTGACATTTCATTTTAAATTTGCAAAAAATCAAGTTTAGTTTTATTATCTTGTGGTGTTTCAGGGTCGTGATAGTTTTGACTATAGAACTCATCATAGAGGGACTGATCTGATTGTTGTAGTGTGCCTAGATCTTCACGATCTTCATTCAATTGTTCATCAAGGTCATTTTCATTATACAATATGAATGAGTCCAAGTCTGAATGAATGGAATAAATAGGGGTGTTGTTGGGTCTGTCTAGGCTACTTACCATATACTTCATGTGAGATTCCCGGTAGAGTCTCCTTGTTTGGTTAAAAATTGGGATGGTAGCATAAGACATGTCAAGTTGGAGGTTCCCTAGAAGTTTAACTCCCCAATATCGGGATAAAAGCATGCCATATTTGGGGGGAATGTTAGCCACGACTATGTCCATGACCAGGCTCTTAGCAAGGATTTGTTTTAGATTGACACATAAGTCCTTGATGAGGTCCAAGCAATTAAACCTGCTTGAATCGAAGGAATACAGATCTTTGTAGGGCCTAGTTATTTCTAGGCCTAATCTTTCCATCACTACCTTTGGCATGTGGTTTTGAGAGGCACCAAAGCCTAGCATGGAATTATGTAGGATTTTGTCATGTATGTTTAGGCTAACATAGAATGGGGGAATGGCTCCTTCTTGGTATTTTCCATCTACTTAGGGTCAAAACAATAGCTCTAGTTTATCATCTGTCAAATTCAGAGTATTGGTATCATTTCCTATGTTTAAAACTTTCAAAAATTGGGAGCGGTACATATCCTGAGCTACCAGCTCAGTGAGAGGGATGGTTATTTTGATTTTAGCGATCTCTCCTTCAAAACTGAAAGTTACTTGAGTTTTGGACATATTTACATCAGCTTTATCAGCCATAAATTTTTCCACATTTTTAATTTTCTGATTCTGATTTAGGGCTTTGTTCAATAGATTTTTCTCAGGGCCACTAGCAGAGGTACTGGGATAGCTTGTGCCAATACTTGGTTGGCTAGTTTTGTCTATGTTAGGATCAATTTTCTTAGCCATGGTATTGTTATTGTCTGTTGTTCTTTTAAGAATTTTTTCGGGAGTTTTCTTAACAATAGTGTCTGATTTGTTTTTCCTGGAGTTTTCTTGGTTTTTCTTACTCCTAAGATCATATTGCCTATGGAATTCCATTATGGAATTTTCTAATCCCAATTCGTGGTCTTTTGAATCTTCATAGCTTGTTTCATCTTGGTTTGAGAAGAAAAAACCTTTTTCTTCTTCTGTGAGAAAAACATCACCCTCACTATCAGAGCTTATTAAGTTTAGATGATTTTCATCTAGCTGTTCAATATCTATTTCCCCTTCATCAACATAGCTACCTTGGAAGGGTGGCCTGATTTTTTGATAATTTTCCCTTGGTCTGTTTTGGGGCGGGTCTCTTCTAAATTTCTGATTCTGGTTTCTGTTTCGGGGATTTGGTTGGTTGTCCCTAGGGGGTGTTCTTTCGTTTATGCTTATTCTCTCCATCATTCTTTCCATGGTCCTAATAAGGTTGTACATCTTGGAATCAAATGAGGAGGTGGAGGGCATGGTGTCATCTTTGTAGGTTACCCTCTTTTATGATCTTACCCTAGCTCTTTTTTCAATTAAGTTGGCCTCTACACTTATAGCTCCCTTTTGCATGTCTTCTAAATTTAGGGGCTCTCTTTCTCTCAGTTGATGGGCCATGTCGAGGTCAAAACCTTTTGGGAATTTAGCTAAGGCTAGGCCTAATGGGGGTTTCATGTTTGGCGGTAGTGTGTTGTAAACACTATTGAACCTAGTGCAATAGTCTTGGACACTTTCCCCCGTGTTTATTTTAAGATTGCTATATTCTAGGAGGATCTGAAGATGGTTTTTCTTGATTTCCCATTTTTTTATGAAAGTTTGGTAAAGGGAAGGGAGATCATGTATGATGTTGGGAGTTAGGCTTTTGAACCATTTCTTAGCTTCTCCTCCTAGGATTTGGGCAAACATTCCCATTTTAATGGTTTTCTCTTCTGATTCCATGTAGTAAAAAGCATCATTCATTCTATCTACATGTTGTTGGGCATTGGTGGATTCAGCCCCAGTGAAGTGTGGGATTCTGGATTGGTAATAATTTGGCAAAGGTACCAATGGTTGTGGTAACACAAGGGGTGCATACCATGCTGCCATGATAGGAGCTAATGGTGGATTTACAAGCAGAGGATTTGTGATATGAGATGGAGTGGTTTGCACAGTGGAGGTGTGAACGGGTGTGGCGGAGGTACTCGGACCAATAAACTATTTTTGGGCAGACTTGGGGTGAAAAGAGCCAAAGTGGTGGAGAAGTTGGAAATCAGGTGGTGTGGGAGGAGAAACTTCTCTGCTAGGACTCTTCTGCATGTCTATGGGCTCAAGATCAGTATGGTCAATTCTACTTTGTGACTTGGTTCTAAAAAGGTTTTTGGTATGGCGCAAGTCAAACTGGGGATCTTGCAAGGCTGTAAGATGTTTAGGTAAAAATCTTGCTTTATGAATGGTCTTATTAGTAGCTAAGTTTCTAGTTACATAATTTTGCCACAAAATCCTTTCTGGGTCATCAACTATAGTAGGGGTTTTGGGTTCGGATGAGATCTAGTATTGATTCGTCGCGAAGCCAGATTTCAAACTCAAAATTTAGAGAGGTTGAAAGTTTTCAAACTTTTTTTTGAAAATTTTACCTCTTTTATGTTTTCTAAACTCACACAGTATGTGACTAGCATTCTAGACTTCCCAGGGTTTATTCAGCACAATCCTATAGGGGTCTAGGGACACTAGTAAAGTTATAAGGCCTACTGGAGGCTAGTGGAGTCACCAGGTGGATATTTTAGTTATTTTGAATATATGTGTCTATGGTCCACCACCAATACTGACAAGAAGCCAATATAGGAATGTTTTAGGGTTTTCTGAGATTTTATATGTAGCCCTAAGGTTTGTAGGAGTGTCCTATAGCTGAGTCATCATTTTTCTAGGATGGTGAAAAAGCTAGATTCTACTCTTAGGCTATCAGTTAAGTTCTCTATGATTTGACGAAGGTTTATGAAGTCCTAAGGGATACTTAGATTGTCACTAACATCAGAGGTTGCATCATGATCACCATTGTGTTGGTGAAAGTGATGAGGTGATTTACAAATCACAGGATTTCAAAGTTTAGCTGAGGGTTAAAAGAGTCTATAAGAGCTTTTTAGGCTAATATGTACTCGGTCCCACAGTGATCACCATTATGTTAGTGTGGCGATGAGGTGGCAGATAAACCACCAGATACTATCAGTCAAACTTGAGGGTCTAAAGAGTCTTAAGAGGTTCTCATGCAACTATATACTCAGAAAGTCCCATCGTGATCGCCATTATGTCAGTGTCTTGTGATTTGGAAGATTGGTAAACCAAATGATAGGGTAACATCAGACCAGTCTTTGGAGTCCTAGAACCTAGCCTTCCTGGACTCAAAGAGGGCTCTCTCTATTATGCGGAGGATGTGAACTTGTTCAGTTTGGATGATTGATTTTAGGCTAGTTGTTAAGTTTCGGTTTGTTGTTTGTTTTTGTTGGGGTAAGATGACTAAGTAGATAGGTGGAGTGAGAGGTTATCAAACCAATTGGGAAATGGAGTCTATGAATTTATTGATATCTCAACGATTAATCGGGGTACATCAAAGGGGAAATATAGTGTAGTCAATGGTTCTTTAAGTTTATGTGTGGGGTGAAATGGACATTAAGTTTGGGAACCAAGGTAGGGAAAAAGGCAGTTAAGAATCCTTTTTCAAATACCTATAAACAGGGAGGTCTTCAATATTGATAAGTCATGAGATAGGGAGCACCATTTACTCAGTGAAAATACTTGTAAACAAATAAACATTGAAGATAAACAATCCAGTAGAACACGGAAGAAAGAAAACTTATCTAACTTAAATGATTCAACTTTCAAGATTTGAAAACATATAAGAAACAAAAAGAATCAATAAATGAAGAGGGAACACCTAAAAATCTTTCATTAAACTATAAATAACTTCGAGGAAAATTGATAAGCATATTCAAAGGGCAGGATCGAAACAAGACCTCTTTGACTTAACCTAACAATCAATATATCAAAGAGAGATTTCAAGATAGAGTTTAGATAGGATTAAACAAGCAAGGCTTACAATGAATCATGTTTATAAAGTAGCATATCAGTCCAACAATGAAGTATACAAGCTTAGGTGGGCCTAAGGAGCAACGAAGAATTCTTTAAACTAACCCAGCAGAAGAAAACATGAAAACAATAGCTAACAGGAGGGCTGAGGTGCCTCAAACAACATTTCTCATCCTATAATTTTCCGAGATATTGAAAAATAGAAATATGGACATATGGAAAACAAGAAAAAATATGAACATATGAGAGATACATCACCATTAACTAAACTTAGGGATCCTACAAGCAAGCCTTCATCACCATCAATCAAGGCAATCCATCCACAAGCTCCACAACACTAAATTGTTCTTCAACTTTCAAAAACCATGTATTTCTATTAACACATAAATTTCGCAACCATTTACAATGAATCCTCATGCCTTATATAACAAGCAAGGAAGAGGAAAACCAAAGAGATTATCTAGAAGCCTATTGGCCAACAAGAAATATCCTAAGTTGTCCTTGAGGCTTTGCAAAGTCCAAGGCACAAAAATATCTAACAAATATCTTTTCCGACTATAAGTGGAAATTAAATTGACTTTTTTGGCCTGACATGCCTTTTAAAACTTTCTAAATTCACATTCTATCTAGTCACCCACAAGAGCGTAGCACACTGTGTCAAACTCTGAAATTATGCCAGGAGCATGGCACAAAAATATGCCTTTTTGCAGCAGTGTTTTGGAGACCTTCCCGATGTCAGAAAAGGCTCTGTGATGACTCGTTGGAAAGCCATTGAAGTCTAATTTCCAGAAATACCTTTATTTATTTAATTTTACCTCTGAAATTTTCCTAAAAAGTTAAAATTCCAAGACTTCCAGGAGCGCAGCACATGCTCAGAAAAATGGGCAGAAAGGTGAAAATTTGAGTTTTTTTTACCCTTTTGGGGGGTCAAAACAACTCCAATTGAGTTGAAAGTTGGTGAGAATACTCCTATAATGATGGGGAATCCAAAAATTTAAACCTGTCATCTTGATTATGCCCTGGTAAAAAGCGCAGCACAGGGTGTGTTGTCCTCCTAGCCTCAAAATTTGCAAAAAAAAAAAAAAAAATTGTTTAATTTCTCTCGAAATTGGCAGGTAGGTGCCTCATGGGTCCCTAGAGACCCATAGAGAAGCTTGGGCCAAAATACAAAGCCTAGCTTGGTATTTTTCATCTTTTGGTGCCAGGCCCTCATTTTGGGCAGTTTTGAGTTTTTTCCTTGCAAAGTGGTTTCTTCCTTTATAGTGCTCAGTCATTCTTCTTTGCAAGTTCAAATATCTGTTGGCCTTCTCCAGTTTGGTCTCAAGATGTATGTTGGATATTTCAAGCCATGATTCCCTGTTATGCTCAATTTCCATGGAAAGGAGTTCAGTGAGGGGAAATTGTTGTGCTTGGGGTGATACTTGCTCCCTTTCTCGTGCCAAATCCTTTCTTAGATCCATAGTTCTAGGCCTCCTTCTAGACTGACCCTCCTCATCCTCACTTTCTTCATAGGTACCCATGTACTCCTCCAACTTCACCTATTCTCTTTGAGCCTCTTTTATGTATTTGAGCACCCTTGCTTCATAGATGGCCTGCTGGCCACTCATTTGTTTGTTCTACATTTGTAAGAAATGAATGACATCCTTAGCTCTCTCTAATTCAGCTTCCAAATCCCTGATATATGCATTCCTGTCTTGTAGGAGAGGGTTTGAAATTCTTATTTCATTTTCCTCATCACTGTCTATGTGAATGAGCTCAAATTCTCTCTCCTCTTCATGATTGTCTTCTTCCTCTTTTACTTGTTCTTTACCTTTGTCAATCATTTGAGCTGAGGAGGATGACATGGCCTCTTGCCATTTGGAGGTAGAAAACTCATGCCTCACTCCTATTTGATAGGCAATGGGAAAAGGTACAACAAGTTCCACTTGGAAACCTTGATCATAAGTGACCTTAGAACTGCTTTTCTCCCCATGTATTATCTTTGTGAGTGCATCCTTTTCACCTTGCCCTTGACTTCCCTTTTGATAATAATTCTCATTATCTCTTATGCCATCATTACTGTTAAGACCTTTAGGACTGTCATCCTCTGTTTTTTCAATGCTAGAGGTGTCTTCATCATTGCTTGTCTTGACCTTATCAATTTTCTTGTAAGAAAACACTTTTGACAGTCTTGTAAAGTGCCATTCATGGTCATCTATCTTTTGCACAATAGTCATTTGATAAGGAGGCCCTTGTTGGGAGTTCCATTGCTCTGTTCTAAACCAGGGGTATATCTGTTTCTCAGGCCACTTGAAATATGCCTCTAACTGTTCTTAATAAAAAAGACCCTTGAACTGACATTTCTTGCCTCTTTTTGCTGATACTTTTCATCATTTTTCTTCCTTTGGTGTAATGGAGTATTTATTTTCATGCCTGCCCTTCTTGATCTTCTTTAAAACCTCTAATTTTACTTTTTGATGAAGTGGAGTTAGTGCTTGTCTACCAAACCCTAGAAGGTAGTTTGAAAACCCTTTGAAACCACCTGTTGTGATGAAGGAGGCTTCTTTGTCACTATTTGACCATCTTTGTCCATCTTCCCAAACTTCTGAGTTTTCGGGGATTCTTAGAAAAAGAAAACAATGTTGTCTTCAAATTTCTCAAAGAAAAACATATCAAACTCATTACTTATGTTTAAAAAGTATTCAATGATCATTTGAAGGGGTTGAGGTGTCCTTTGCCTTTGTAACCCTAGTATTGCTTTATTTCTTGATCAAAACAGTCACAAAACCTAATTCCCATAAAAACCATACCTTGCTGATTTCTTCTTAGTTGTGAGTGGTTTTCTTGTGATGGTGCCTCTCATTACTTTACCTCTTGCTAGGTTGATAGCCTTTTGACTCTTTTGCAGAAATGTAAGCAAGGGGCAGCTATCCCCCTACAAAACTTGTGCTTCAAGCCAAATACCTTGAATGATCTCTTTGATGAGTTTAAGACAAGATCACCAGTCCTTTCCTTCTTTGAATGCAGTTTCCTCATATAGGAAAAACAAAGTTTTTAGGGAACCAAATCCACCTTATGACTTTGTGAAACTCTAGGTGGCCTAGTGGAGGCTTTCTAGGACTTGGCTTTTCGACTGAAACCTAGAACATAGGATTTATCAAGTGTGAGACAGATTTCATGATAAACTAATGTACTGAAGACCCAAAACCCAATGTAATTGATTTATTAAAGAGTCTACAAAGATATTTTGAGACTATCAGTGTTTAGGAGTAGTTTGGGGGACACAACAAGCTAATTGATTGGTGAGCTTAGGTAGCAATGGGGTTTTTAGGTGAAACAAAAATAGTGGATTTGGGTCAAGGGTGACAAGATATTGATAAAATGGGTGACATGGGCTCTTAATGGGTATTCTGAGACTGGTAGGCAAAGCTATATGGGATGAAATGATGAAATAGTGAAAATTTATCTTAAGAATAATGAAGGCACTGAGATTTCCAGAACTCACAATGTCTATGAATTTTTTTTTGAGAAATATTGGAATAATCATTTAGTCATCAACGATGCAAAAATTACTGATGACTAACAGAAACCCATCAAAATACTATTTAGTGAAGGGATAAATATAATAGCCAATTATAACTAATGAAGTTTTGGGAGGTGTTCCAAATATATTATATTTTACTAATTTATGTATTGGAAGAGTTAGATGCGAAAGATGAATTTGACAAGGAAGAGCACAATAAACATTTACCATTTCAATACGTAAGTAGAAATTTATGATTAGTAATTACTCTAGTTTATCATCTAGGTTTCCTGTGGTATTTTTGTAAATATCCGTTCCAAAATCATTCTTTAGATCATTCTAGTTGTAGCCTTTATAATTTTCAAATTGTTGGAAGAATGGTAATTGTCTTAAGAAAAATTTATTTGTAAGCTGTCCGATGAAACGGTTGTTATTGATTATTGTGAGGATTGGAAAAACCCATATATTTTCATCTAATTTCTTCTAGATATCTCCCATAACAAATGAATAGATCAATCAAGGTCATGGTGCAAGTGTGTAGTTTGATGATGCATCTTCATTTTGTTGGCTTATGATGAATAACAGAATATTCCATTCTAGGTAATGAATAGTGCATCATGAACCATGAACTAAAGGCATAATGATGATTACAAGCATGCAAAGAGACATTTTTCATTGAATGTGTGCATTTCTCAATTCCTTCACACAATAAGAATTTTAATATTGTTTCATTGGCTTCCATTTAGCTAACAATAGTGTTATCGAATGCAGAGTCTAAAATTGGTGTGGTGAATACACAATGCACTTGTATATGTTGTAGATCCTCAATCTTGATACTATAAATAGTGAATTAAGTAGCAAAACAATATATAGAAAATTATTCCATTTAGATTAAGGTGCTCATTAATATAATTTTAATTTCAATATTAGCAATGCAGACACAATTACCTTGTTTATTTTCATGAAGGAATGAATAAATTTTTTCTACCATATTCATAGTATTCCATTAAAATTTTTATTTTTTTGTTGTAAATTAAATTTTTTTATATTATAAAAAAACACAGGTTTTACATAGTTGAAACGGTTTGTAGTGATCTAATCACAAGAGAGCTCCCTAATGGCTCTTGGTGGAGCTAGGATTTTCTATCATCTACTAAGCCTACATTAACTATTTCAAATCCCCAGATAGAAAAATTCATACAATAAAATTTAGCAGAAAAATGAATACCACAACCAAAAATTTTTGGTACACTACTATACCACAAGAAATAAAGCCAGCCACAGCAAAGGATCGTAGATATCATTAGGAATTAGAATAAGAAATGAGAGTAGGATCCATGACACTTGAACCAGACAGAGAAACATTGTCAGATTTGTAAAGGAGGTGACTTTCAACATGAGATAATCTTAAATCCATATTTTCTAGAGTAAAGTGTTGGTTTTGTAGCATCCTCTTGATATCATGTAGTGTAGAAAATACATTTTATTTTTCAACCTTATTTTCTTTCAGGACAATACCAATTAAGACCTTCATTTTCTAGTGAATGGTTATAGATTTGAGATATTGTTTTTTCATCCTTGGTATGTCTAAAGTCCAAAAACTAATAGAATACCTCATCCAATATATTTGATTCAGAGTGGGATTACCTCTCCAATATTGCCCGAGTCTCCAACTTCCTAATTTCCCTCCTGGTCTTAGGAGGGACTGCATTGAAATATGTTGTTGTAGAGTCATGAGAAAATAGGCAAGTGCCCTGCTGACCAGATGGTTTGTTACCACCACCAACCCTTCTATAGTGAATTTATTTCCTTGGAGGCATGGATGATGTTGGAGTTGGGATTCCCCATGAAATAAAGAATCTGGAGATCAAGGAGCAGAGCGTGTAGCGTGAAGTATATTTTTGAGTCATAGGGACTTTGGGGTGGGTCAAAGCCCCTTATTATGTAATGGGATGTGATATTTTGTGAAAGTTGGACTCCACCCATGGTTTGGGACGATGGTATCATAAATTCCAAACCTATATAAGGAGTCTCGAATAGAAGTCATTTGTAGAAAAGTAGAAGTTGAACGATGCATTTAGATGTAAAATTTCTTTGACTCAGAGTCTATTTTTGGGTTAGAGGAAAAGGCTCTTGTAGCTGTGTGCGTGGGACCTTAGGAAGTCTATAGTTGTGTGCACATACCCCTAAATTTATGTGTGCGAGGTGGAAATTGGATGTCTGAGAAGTATCTTGTTGTTAATGAAAGAACTATTGAGAAATATCTGAGTTATAGGGATGTGTTTTGTTTTTAATTAGTGTTTCAGAATATTTATGCGTGAAAAAGGATTTGGTCTATAACTAAGTACCGTATTCCTGTGTATGATTATTTACTTTGTTTAATGTATGAATAAATAAGATTGTGTAGCCTGTGAGTAGGTTCAACAGATGTGTTGAAGCTCGCTATTATTAATCATATATCTGGCATGTGAAGCTTTATGAAGAAGGAAAAGACCTAATCCATATTCCAGTGCCCCTCTAGATGCAGTAACCTATTTCTAGCATCCTCCTATATTGCCTCGGGTGAGACTTTGATCTACGCAAGTAGATCGTTGGTGAAAGGCCTAGTAATAGTGGTTTTTGTTGGACTACACAGTCACTTTGAACCTAGGTCTAGGCCCCATCAAGCCAACAAATGGTTCTATTACCAGGACCGGTATCTAACTGAGGGATAGATGAATGTGAAATCCATCTAAGGAAGAAACTGAAAATTGGATTGATAAAAAAGAATGTGAATTTGTTGTGCAAGAAAATAGAAGTCTGTGCATCTCTACTAAACATTGGCTACAAAATTATATCTATACATATCATTATGAGATATTTTTCGCATCATTTTCTAGTGATTTGTATGAATGGATATCAAGAATAACAAATTAGGTGGGTTATTTCAATAATAGGCCCAATGCATGGACCTTAAATCTAATTGAGAAGATGAAAAGGACTAATAACAAGATCACAAGGGTTCTTGACTATTAGATAGATATTATCCTTAGAGGGTTCATCACTCAGTTCACAATCGAGACATATGTGTATTATAACAAAGCAGAACACAAGTTCTTCAGAAACACTAGAGGTAAGTACCTGCATTCATTGAAGTTCTGGATTAAAATGTTACTGTGTGAAAAGAGTATATTATGGATGCACTCATATTGATGGTTGAATAAAGTGAACCTGGTGCTACGCAAAGTGGTAAGTGATTCAAAACAGGTTGGGATACTTACATTGAAACTAAATATAGACCATTGTTTGAATCCTAAAAAGGACAAAGAAACCTCGCTACTCCACGAAGTTTGTCGTTGAGTTCTGAAAGTCAACAAAGTGATGAGAAAATTCACTAACCCTCCACCCCCATCATCACTCCATCGCATTATGCCCATCCACCTTCGCCTCTGCCTCCCCCCAAGGCCCAGCCACTGAAGATGCATGTGTTCAAGGGAACTGATGACCCTCAATAGTTATGGTTTGTGGTAGAAGCGATATGGCGATTGAAAAATGTTACAAATGAAAACATGAAGAAAGCACAGTTGATTATAACACTGCAAGATATATCATTATCCTGGTACATGAAATATGTTACGATGCATGCAAATTATTCTTTGGCTGAGACAAAGACTGCGCTGAATGTTGAATTCAAGAAACCAAAGTTGTAGTCTAAGTGTATCACAGAGATCAAAGAAATTAAGGAGATGACTACTAAGTCCATATGGGAGGTAGATCAGAGATTTAAAGCACTGTTGATCCAAATTAGTTTCAAGATCCCAGATGAACAACATAGAGAATTTTTCATTGATGCGTTGTTGCCTCATCTTAGACTACCATTGTCCCAGCAGAAGATTGCAATGAAGATTGAAGCCTCTCCTCTAGCTAATACATGTATAGGAGTGCAAAATATTCAAACTCAGTTAGCGAGCTTGCATATGGAGCTAAGGATCTGTTGAAGCCTAGAAAATCTTTGCTTCAAACATCGGGGAAAACCACCCGGTCGGGACCTTAAGACAGCTCCTTTTCCGTTTGGTATGGTGGCTCCGACTAGATTTAAAGGACCAGTTTTCTTGTAACTAAATGGATTGGATTGGATGGGTGGAAATGGGACTAAATTAACTGAAATAAAACTATCTAATTTAAGCTAAATACTGATAAAGAAATTCTAGCACTAACCCGGGTAACTATATGTGAATACAACTTAAGATTGTTCTAATTCAACAATAACCATGAAAATGTATTATTAATTAAATTGAAATGTGCAGAAACAAATAAAGATAACTCTATTTAAGAAATTAAACAGAGTTGTATTAGCAGATTGCATTCATCATTGTATACCATCTACATGTAATTATGAAAAATAACGTTTCAATTATACTCAGAAATGATATATAAAAGGAAGCGTTGTGAAAACAAATATACATATAAATGATAGAAATTTAAAACGAATATTATAAGACAATAGAAATCAACAGTGAACAAATAGAAATACCTTGTTCATCTTGATGACTTTCAGATGTAATCTGATACTCTATCCAGTAATTATGATGCAAAATCAAATTCCAAAGGTACAGAAATGCAACACTTCAAAGATAATTCCGCATGAAAATCACCAGATGTGATCCTTTTTAAAAAATATATAAGACAATGGAGTACAGAAATGCAATCTCCAAGTCCAAAAATATTAAGTTCCAGGACCCCTCTCTAATTGCATGAGAGGGGTTTAAATACTACTTAGCTTAAATCTAAAAATAGTTTATTACAAAAATTAAGGATTCGGTTCAATGACCGTCCTTTTCCTAGGCTAAAATACAGTGAAATTAAAACTAAATCTATCTATCTATGAATTTGATCTTTAAGCTTGCAGGCATCTAGCATAGTTTTGAGAAGATGCGGTTGACCGACTTCAGAATTCAACTGTCCTGAAAAGACAGAGTCGGCAAGCGTAGGAGAAATCTTCTCTGTAGCATTGATGATACAATTGAGCGCACTGTGCTGACTGTGTGGCTTTACCAAGTACATCCAGTATGAGTCCCAATTCAATCTTGTCAGCCCTTGGATGGATTTTTCTCTTTCTTCTGCTTTTTGCCTCCATTCTGTTTGCAGTTGATTTGCCTGTGGGAGATATCCTGGAACAGTTTCAGGAATCAAGTTAGCTTTGTGTAAATTGTCATTTACACAATCAGTGAGAGTGTTTGCCGCTGTAGCCGCCTCCTCTGCTGCCTTTTCTGCCCTTCTGATTTGTGCATCCCAGTTATTGAACAGTATTTCTTTATGGTTTTCATTAACGATGGGTGCACCAGCTTTTCTGCCTTTTTCTGTCTTTTTCCATGCCATATAATCATTGATCTTTTCATTAATCAAATCATAATCATTTCGTAAATCTACGACATGATTTGTGATTTTATCGCTCTCTTGGCACAAAGAATTCCATTGCAAGATTTTTTGGCAGAAAACTTCCTCTTGTTGCAGTAGTTGATTGTTCAAAGAGATAGTTTCTGAAATGAATTCTCGAAGCTTAGGATCATCTTTATGCTGATCTTGGATAATCTTTATTTGTTTTTCTTTATCAGCCAAGCTTTTTTGATGTCCTATTTGCATTTCTTGAAGTTGTTGCTGTAACTCTTCAAGTTTCAATTGTGCTTCCTTATTGGCATGTACCTGTTGCAATTGCTGTTGCAGAGCTTTTACCTGTTCTTCTTTTTCATTCAACAAAAGTTGTATCTCAAATGCTTTATCAATTGTTGCAGAAGCATAAGCTCCTATTATTTGAGATAACTTAGTGAGATTATGAGTAGGCTCTGTGGCAGGATCTTTCCACAAAACATCTACTTGTTCTGCTTCAGTAGCAATTGCACTTTCTATTTTTCTCTTTTTCCTCTGTCTCTTCACTACTGATTTGTATTTTGGGCTGTAGAATACATCCAGAGGAGGAATGTCCTCTACATTAAGTACAATTTCAGAGGAGGGTGTGATTGGTATGTGCTCTGTCACTCTGGCTGTGCTGCTTGTTCCTGTGTTCGAAACTTTGATTGTCTGGACAGGGGTCTGTACATTCTGTCCTTCTACATTAATCAATTGATTAAAGTTTTCCCATTCTTTGTCTAAATCAATGGTGACTGGTTGTTGCTGTACATTGGTTGGAGGAGGATTTGTCTGTTGAGAAGTCAAAATTTGCTGTTGAGTAAGTTATTTTTATTGTGCAGAATATTTAATGGATTCTTCCATTTTATCTTCCTTTTCTTTAGACTTATTGGAGTGTTCAGAATCTCTGTCAGATTTTGATTTATATTTTCCTGTACTTGAACTGCCGTTAAGACTAACACTAGGATTTTTCTCCCTTGCGGGCTCTAAGCGTAGATTATCCAAAGGAATAGGAATTAGTCTTCTTTCTCTGTAAAGCTTGAATTCCTGAAATTCCTCTGGAGATAGCTGAGCTTGAGCTGAATTCAAAACTTCTTTGAATGAATTTATTGCTTGGAACATATCATCAAAAAGATCCTGTTCCCCGGAGAATTCCCTTACTTTGATTGCATTGGTAAAATTTTTAACAGTATCATTTGGGTCGAATAACCTTCTTGAGAATTTGAACAGCTGTAGGCATGTAACGTTGCCTATTTCTTGAAATGCATGACCAATATCAAACAGTGAAAATGTTCCACATTTTATGGGAAATTGTGGCCAAATGCCCTTTTTCTTCTCTTTTAAATCTTTTTTTATACCTCCCTGGCCACATGTCTGATAAGCAATTTCCCGAGCTACAAGTCTATCTGGAACATATAGGGGTAACACATGGGGAGAAGCATAACTTCCAAAAACCCTAATATAGGTGAAAAATTCTTCTCCAAACCATCTTGCGACGGGGAGAATATCAACCTCTGTTTCTGAGGATAACCTCGGGGCATCCTTATTATACAATGTTCTGTACAATGGCAGCATTATTCCATGACAAATTTGATAAAAATGGGGGATAAACTCAGACTCCCATAGTTCTTTATGGTACACATGAATGGGCAAAGGATTGTGGATAGTCCATTTCCAGCCCATCACAGGGAATTTAGAGACATAGCAGATGGCGTCCATGACATAAGCAGATAAATAAAAAGGTGGATAAACCCGCTGAGAAACATTTCGTTTAGACCGGTAGTGAAAAATAGCAGTGGTCAAATTATCAGATAGGATTTTGGCCCAGTCTACAATTGTAGAATTAACAGCCGCATTCAACAAAGGAAGCCATTCAGGTAAGATCATATTCATGTCAGGCTTTCCAAAAAGCATGCATAACATGGCAGCAGTAAAACAATAAGGAGAGGTAAGTGAACCCGTGCTGTACATACCTTGTTTGTTTTTCTTCAATGGTTCACTTCTTTTGGTCCACTCCTTTGTGCATTCTGCCAAATTTGAGTGTTCTTTGGCAAAATATTCCATAAATTGCTTGTTGAAAGATGCTTGAGGTTCTGGAAACTTATACATTAATCTCATATCTTCTATGGTGAATGACACGATTAGCTCTTCAGATGGAGTTCTGAATTGTCTGTCTGAAATATCTGTGCTATCCAGCACCCATCTCACCATGTCTGTGTATGGGAGAATCCTTGGCCTTGCTGCTATTCTATGCAGAAATGAGCAAGCAAGTCTCTAAGGGTTGCTTCAGACGTATTCTTTGAACCTGCTGTAGCTGCAACTTTTATCACCACAGGGTTTTCTTCTTCTAATAGATTATACATTCCTTCCCAAGTGGATATACTGGCATCCTTGTTACAGGCGGTGTCTGCATATAGCGAAGCCATTTCTTTGTTTTCAGAATTGGAGCTCTTCTCCTTCTTACCCATAGTGTTTAGCGGAAGCTTTGTATAGTCGTTTGCTCCTTCGTGCCTGCGTTTTACGAATAAATGAGAGTAATGATATAAGAAAGGTGATGAGACTGTTTAAAATGTGAAAGCGGATGAAATATGATATTTTAATCGTGAAATGACTTTCAATTTGAACACAATCTCATTTACCATTAATAATCAATCCAATCATTTAATATAATCATTAAAGCGCATAACGGATTTGACATATGGGAAGATTGCCTTGGGATAGCGCGCTTATATGAATCTGCGACATTGCAATCTGCGATTTGCTGCGCAATATCGCAATATCGCAATGTCGCAATATCGCAGAATGAAGTTATCGCAGTTATAAAAATAGCGCAAAAGCGGAAATTGCGCAATAGCGCAAAAGCGCATATCGCAAAATCGCAAAAGCGCACAATTGAAAAGAGCGCAAAAGATATTCATTAATCATTTCTATTTTCTGCGCTATGCAATCTGCGACCAATGCATTTTATAAAAGATATATACCATTTGGTTATGGATGCACTATCTTGTTTAAAGAGCAATTTTATTATGATCTATCATAAACTTAAGTGTTTTTTAATATTCTTTCAAAGGGATTTCTATAGGTTTATGATAGAAAGTTTTATTTTAAAAAGGCAAACAAATCCTAATTGATTTTTGGATTTTTAACTAAGGGTCCTCATTTATTTAGTATTATTACTAATATTAAATAAAAAGGGGGGTTGTTGCTAGTCACAACAATTGGCGATTCACTGAAAGAAACAGTTATCTCTGAAAAAAATAAAATGAACATTCTATCTTTAGTAAGTAAAGGTTTTTAAAGATAATGAAAACTATCTTAGGATAATTCAAATAAAATGTAACTATGAAAAAGAAATAAAAATCATTTCATACTTTCTTTCTAAGTCCTTAAGAAAATAAAACATTTTGGGTTATCTCAAGCTTTGATTGGTGTTAATAATGAAGTAAGTGGATCTCTCCAAGTTTTGGTTTTATAATATACTCTATTGCCATAGGTATTGCCTCTGCTGCCATCAAACGTTCATAGTCTCGACAGGGTTACCTTTAAACCATTAACCATTCATTGTCCCATCCAACCAAAATTATGACTTTTTAAAAGATAAATTCATAAGACCTATTATCTCATGTTTTTGTCTTTTATTTATTTTTTATTTTAAGAGCCATTGTTCTGGTTTGGCAGCCAGTTAATAACAATGCCATTCACTAGTTATAATTAAACTGAACAAGTTGGCTCGTGATGAGACCCCTTGTCTTATATTTATAAGCCATTACCCCGTTTTGGTATGCAGTATTGGTAATGTCAGTTTTTATTACTCCTTATGAACATGGTAAGTCGGCTCGTAATGAGACCTCTTATCTCTTAAAATTTTCGTATAATTTCTTAGAATTACATTCTAAAAAATCACAACTTATATGGATGGGGTGAAATAGTTTTATCCTTAAGAATCAATGGATGACAATTTTCAGAGTTTTTTTGAGTTCCAAAACTTTTGAAAAATCTTTTACTTTTACAGATAACCTTTCTTTGCTTGATAAACTTATGATGATTTACATTCTTCTCAAGTTTTCAAAAGATCATGTAAATGATTAAAATACTCTTTCAAAGTTTAACATCTTATTTTAAACTATTCAAAAACTGTGATCATTACTTTTAAAAATTCTTATTTACACAAAATAAATATTTATAATATTTTCCCGAAGAAATTTTCTTAAATAGTAAACAATCAATCTAAGACTCATAAACAACCTTTATTTGTAAAAACAAAAACAGTCAAAACTTTTGCAGAAAGAAATATGTACAGTTTAAGAAGGGGTTACCTCCTTATGAAAATAATTTCTTCAAGATAAGCCCATTTACAGGAAGAGATTCTCTCTTACCTGTTAGATCTTGGAGTATGAATGTATTTGAGCTTATCTTCTCAACGATCTGAAATTTGGTATGTTTACCTTTTTCTTCATGTGCTTTATCCCATTTCAAAACGAGATCACCAATTCATAAAAATTTTGAGCCGGTAGAACTTGCATCAAAAGAAGATTTTACAAGCTGTTGATGTTTTTCATGAGTAATTTTTTCTTTATCCCTATCTTCTTCTAGTTTAAGGATTTGATCATACCTCAATTGAATGGATGATGAAGGATTTTCTTCAATAAATTGCACTAGGACTAATGATGGAAGAGTTAAGTTTGATGGTATCACAGCTTCTTTTCCATAAACCAGATTGAAAGGTGAAGTCCCTATTGAAGCTTTTTCAGTGATACGATCAGCCCATAACGCAAAGATTAAAGATTTGTGCCAATTCTTTTGATTTTGATCAACAGTCCTTTTAATGATTTTGATAAGGTTTTTATTAGTGGATTCAGCCAAACCATTACCTTGTGGATAATAATTTGCTGAATACTTTAATTTAAAACCTCTTTTGACTGCAAATTCAATTAAACTATTTCCAGAGAAGTAAGACGCATTATCAAAGACAAGAGCTTGAGGTACACCAAACCTGGTTATGATGAATTGATCTATGAAATCAATAATTGCATCAGAATTGGCTACCTTCAAGGGGATTGCCTCTACCCACTTTGTAAAGTAATCAGTTGCAGTAAGGATGTACTTGTGCTTTTTGGAAGAATGAGGTACTATCTCACCAATAATGTCAAGCCCCCATTGTTCGAATGGTTGCTCAATAGTTATTGGTTGCAAAGGAAAAGATGGTTTCCTTTGTCTTCCACTTGCAGTTTGACAAATTTGGCACTTCCTTACGTAATCATGCGTATCTTTAAAAAGGGTAGGCCAGTAATAACCAGCGCGAATTATTTTGTGAGCCGTGGTATCACCTCCAAAATGACCTCCTGCTGGTCCATCATGCAATTCCTGCAAAACCTTTTCAGCTTCAGTCTTTTCCAAACATCTTAATAAAATCGAATCATAATTTTTTCTAAATAACACATTATCAATGATCTGGTATTTAATAGCCTTTAACCTTAAAGCGTGTTTACTCTTATAGCTGAGATTAGAAGGAGCATACCCATTTTTCAAGTAATAGATAAGATCAGCATACTGAGATTCAGAATCTGTAACACTTATCTAACTTACTTGAATATCTTGATTTGAATCTTGATTTTCTGGTATGTTATGAGCTCCTGCCAATAATCTGCAAAAACCTTGTCCTCTAACAATCTTAGCTGGTTTAATATCAACATCATATTCTTGCAAGGCTATTACCCAGTTAGCTCTCTTTTCTCCTACTTATTTTTGAATTAATAACTGCCTCACTGCAGAGAATGTGACAATGATTTTTGTATGTGCTTTTAAGAGAAAAGGTCTGAAATGTTTGATTGATTTAAACACAGCAAATGCTTGTTTTTCAACATCGGAATAGTTAAGCTCATCTCCTTGCAGATTTGAGCTAAAGAAAGAAATTGGTGCTTCGATTTCTTGATCATTGAGTTGTGTTAAAATGGCTACATAGGATGTTTCAGTGGCCAGAGTATACAAAGTAAAATCTTTAGAAAAATCCGGAGTATTCAATGCTGGTGCATTAATGATAGCTTGTTTGATTGAATCAAAAGCTTCTTTTTCTTTATGCGTCCATTTGAATATTGAATTCTTCTTGATCATATTTTGCATAGGTAAAACAATTAAAGAAAAATCAAGAATAAATCTTTTAACAAAATTGATCTGTCCAAGAAATGATTGCATGGATTTTTTGTTATGTGGTAAAGAAATATCAGAAATTTCTTTCACTCTATCTGGATCAATATATATACCATCTTTTGACACAACAAATCCTAAGAGTTTTCCTTCATCTAGAGCAAAGAAATATTTCTTCGGATTTAAGGAAATACCAAACCTTCTACATCTTTCAAATATTTGTTTTAAGTCATGTAGATGATTGGCTTTCTTTTTTGAAAATACTGTTATGTCATCAAGATAAACAACAACTGATTTATTGATCAGACCTTTGAATGCTATGTACATGGCTCTTTGAAAAATTGCTCCTGCATTTATTAAACCAAAAGGCATTTTCTGATAAGCATAAGTTCCCCATTTTGTTCTGAAAGTTGTTTTCAATCTGTCATCTGGGTGAACTAAAACTTGATTATAGCCCGAAAATCCATCGAAAAAAAACATAAGTTTAGAACCAGCTACCTTTTGAAGTATCTGTTCCATGGTTGGCAATGGGAAATTGTCTTTTAAACATGCCTTATTTAGATTTCTGAAATCAATACAGATTCTTATATCACCATTCTTCTTCCTTACAGGTACCATATTGGAAACCCAATTAGAGTGCCTGACTGGAAAAATGATTTTGGCTTTCAAAAGTTTATTAAGTTCTGATTTAATTTGACTTTCAAGATTTGGATGGATCTTTCTCAACTTCTGTTGAACAGGTTTACTATCAGGAAGCATTGGAATCGTGTGTTGAATAACCGAAGTATCATACGTTTTTAGATCATCGTAATTCCAAGCAAAAACGTTTTTATACTTGTTCAGCAGTTTAATGAATGCATTCCTTTCCTCTGGTGTTAAATTGAGTCCTAAATTAACGTTTTGAGGTTTGGAATCAGAACCAAGATTTACTAATTCAAACTTCAAAGTGGAACTTTGAAGTTTGGCATTAGTGACTTTCTTGAATCTGTCTTTAATATCATATAAGTCCTCTAATTTAACAACAGATTTCGGAATGGGATTTTCATTACCTTTTGAAGCAATTTGTAAATCATGATCATCTTCATCAATAATTTGCTCATCATATGATTTCTCTGAAGTCATGAAATTTAAAATATCTTGATCATGATAGAATACTCTCCAATTTGTAACATTATCTGGGACAGATGGACGAAAAATCAATTCTACAAAAAACCTATCAGGACTGCAATCTTCAGCAGGTAGGAGTTTAGATGCAACATTAGCTAACAAGTTAGCTGATGTATTCTGATTCCTAGGAATAGGAGAAATATTGAATGCTAAAAAATGAGTGGTGAGGTCTTGTATTAGGGTTTGATAGTGTTTAAGATGTCCTGAAAGGCAATGAATAGTATTCCTAACTTGTTTAATGACAATTTCGGAATCACCAAAAACTTTCAAGTATTTAACATCTAACCCTATAGCTTTATAAAGTCCTTGAACCAAGGCTTCATATTCTGCGGTATTGTTAGTACACTCAAATTCTAATCTACATGACATCATGGTTTTCTCCCCATTTGGATCAATTAAGATGCATCCAGCTCCACCTCCATCACTAGACTTCGATCCATCAAAATATAACGACCAAAATAAAGATTTGTCTATTGGCTTATCTACAATTACATCAGAAATATTTACAATTCTGGAAGAATCAGATTGTGAAAAATTTTCTATCTGAGAAACAAAAGTATTTACAGAAAAAGGTGATTGAGGAGCTTTGAAATTTCCAAGAAATGATTCAGTAGAATAACCTCCAAGAATATTATTGTTGAATGCCACAGGTTCATTAGGTTGTTCAAATTCAGTGACAGTGTGCGTCATATGTTTTTCTCGTTCAATTTTGATTTGATTTGGTTTCCCTTTGTAGGGAAGCCACATGTGTGAATAATCAGTTGAGATATAACCGTTAAGTTTCGCAGACCAGTCCTTGCTCAAGATTAATCCATAGAATTCAGGAATATCAGCAATCAGAATATCAATTCTTTGGACAACCCTAGGATCGGAGGCTAATATGATAGTAACTGAATTGATTTCTCCTACCACTTGGAATTTAGAGCGATCCAACTAAATGATATGAACTGTTGATTTCTGTGGTTCAATATTCAATTTGGCACAGACAGAAGTAGGCATTATATTGGAGGAAGCTCCAGAATCAATCAAACAATTGTGCAGATTTTTATTGTACATCTCATAAGTCAAAAGAAAAGGAGGAGTTTGAGAATTTGACTTTTCCCCAATGAGCACAGTATTAGTAGCGTCTACCTTATCTGGTGGCTTACCAGTTCCTCTTGCTGCTTTTGCAACTACACCGCTTGGTAAAGGAGCAATTGGTGTAGCATTTAATTCTTTCAATAGCAACTTTTGTTGGTGTTTTAGTTTGCTGAGTTCATGTAAGGAAATGTTGGCTTTGATCTTTTTCATGTCTTCGACAATGTTGTATTCCATGGGATCTGACACTACTAAAGTTTTCGCTGTTGATGTGAGAGGATTAGAAGAGGATGGCTGATTTTGAGTAGGTGATGGAGAAGTTTTCTTCACAGTGGGTTTGTCTTTGGTACTTGGAGTTGTAATTTTCTTTTTAGGAACTGTTTGCACTGGTTCTGTTGTAGATTTACTCCTAGTACTTACAGGCATAGCTTCTTCACTATCAGAATTAGGGAGAATGAAATCCCACATTCCATTTAATTCAACTACTTCTTCATTTTCGTCTTCTTGATCTGATACTATAGATGTATCTTCATATTCTTCCTCTTCTTCTGATTCTGCATTAGAGATTGCATTAGGAGGTTTAGATTCAACTTGGTTTCTTCTGAAATTTCGGAATGGTTTCTTGGTAGAAGTTTCAGCCACTTGTTTTTTAATTTCAACCATTTCATTAGACATGGTTTTAAGAACTTTCTGTAAACCTTCCATGTCATATGGATCTTTGGCCTTTTTCTTTGAATCATCTCTGAAGCTGACCTTCTTTGATTTCATTTCTTCAATAGCATTTTTCTTTTCCAGAGAAGTGATACGTTTTTCTACTGCAATAGCTTCTTTCATATTTTCAGCTAATGTAGGCTTTGCAACTCTGTCCACGAAAATTGCTATGTTTGAGGGTAAGGCAGTTATATACCATTCAATTCTGACTTGTTCACTGGGTTGTGAATCTGTATGAATTTTGTTCAAGAGTTTGTTGAATCTAGCATTGAATTCTTTTATAGGTTCCTTGGGTTCTATCTTCAAATTTGAGAGATCATTGAGTAAAGTTTCAATTGATCGGTCATCTCCAAATTTGGTCAAAAAATGATCTGCAAAAATGTCCCAACTCGTTATGGATCCTGATGGTAATGAAAAGTACCATGATCCTGCTACTCCCTGAAGAGTATATGGGAATAATATAACTACAACATCTTCATGTATGACTCCATTCAAATTAATAGCCAGCATAAAATTATTGATATGTTCTTCAGCTTGAATGTTAAGATCTGGGCTAAACTTTGGAAGCCATTTTCCAGGATTGTCTGGTAAATCATGTAAAGGTGCAGCCATGTTGACTGCTCCTGGAGTAGACCATGGTCTCTGTGCCATTATTGGAACAACTATTGGAGGGATAGTATAAACTGGTGGTATTTGAATTGAAGTGGTTGGAATAGAAGTGATTGAAATAGATGATGTTGAGTTTGATGAGGTTTGAGGAGATGATGATTGAGTAGATGATGTGGAAACTCCTGTACTTTGTTGAGAAGGGATTTCGGAAATAGGTATTTGAATATTGGATGTTGAACTTATATCACTTACTGATTCAGATTGATTTTTTCTTGTCTTGACTCTACTAGGTAAAGGGAATTCTTTCGGATAAATACCAAGTTTTTCACTTTGAAGCCTAGTAAGCGGTTTGGAAGAAACAAATTTTGAAGTTACACTACCTTCAGATATTTCAGACTCTTCAAGAGATAATGAGAATCCTTTCAATTTATGAATTAGATCTTGAACTTCAGGAGACTCAGGATGCTGATCGTCTGAATGTTTTGATATTTTGGTAGTGGGTGTCTGAATATTTTCTGCAATTTCTTCTCTAGGATTTTGAATTTCAGAAGAAATTGAAGAAGTTAATGAGGGTGTTTTTCTCTCAGAATGGCTTGTGGATAAATATTTACTTGCCATTCATAGCTCAGGCCCTCCTTCTAGCGCCAAAAATGTTGAAGCCTAGAAAATCTCTGCTTCAAACATCGAGGAAAACCACCCGGTCGGGACCTTAAGACAACTCCTTTTCCGTTTGGTATGGTGGCTCCGACTGGATTTAAAGGACCAGTTTCCTTGTAACTAAATGGATTGGATTGGATGGGTGGAAATGGGACTAAATTAACTCAAATAAAACTATCTAATTTAAGCTAAATACTGATAAAGAAATTCTAATACTAACCCGGGTAATTATATGTGAATACAACTTAAGATTGTTCCAATTCAATAATAACCATGAAAATGTATTATTAATTAAATTGAAATGTGCAGAAACAAATAAAGATAACTTTGTTTAAGAAATTAAACAGAGTTGTATTAGCATATTGCATTCATCATTGTATACCATCTACATGTAATTATGAAAAATAACGTTTCAATTATACTCAGAAATGATATATAAAAGGAAGCGTTGTGAAAACAAATATACATATAAATGATAGCAATTTAAAACGAATATCATAAGACAACAGAAATCAATAGTGAACAGATAGAAATACCTTGTTCATCTTGATGACTTTCAGATGTAATCTGATACTCTATCCAGTAATTATGATGCAAAATCAAATTCCAAAGGTACAGAAATGAAACACTTCAAAGATAATTCCGCATGAAAATCACCAAATGTGATCCTTTTTAAAAAATATATAAGACAATGGAGTACAGAAATGCAATCTCCAAGTCCAAAAATATTAAGATCCAGGACCCCTCTCTAAATGCATGAGAGGGGTTTAAATACTACTTAACTAACTCTAAAAATAGTTTATTACAAAAATTAAGGATTCGGTTCAATGACCGTTATTTTCCTAGGCTAAAATACAGTGAAATTAAAACTAAATCTATCTATCTATGAATTTGATCTTTAATCTTGTAGGCATCTAGCATAGTTTTGAGAAGATGCGGTTGACCGACTACAGAATTCAACTGTCCTAAAAAGACAGAGTCGGCAAGCGTAGGAGCAATCTTCTCTGTAGCATTGATGATACAATTGAGTGCACTGTGTTGACTGTGTGGCTTCACCAAGTACATCCAGTATGAGTCCCAATTCAATCTTGTCAGCCCTTGGATGGATTTTTCTCTTTCTTCTGCCTTTTTCCTCCATTCTGTTTGCAGTTGATTTACCTGTGGGAGATATCCTGGAACAGTTTCTGGGATCAAATTAGCTTTGTGTAAATTGTCATTTACATAATCAGTGAGAGTGTTTGCTGCTGTAGCCGCCTCCTCTGCTGCCTTTTCTGCCCTTCTAATTTGTGCATCCCAGTTATTGAACAGTATTTATTTATGGTTTTCATTAACGATGGGTGCACTAGCTTTTCTGCCTTCTTCTGTCTTTTGCCATGCCAGATAATCATTGATATTTTCATTAATCAAATCATAATCATTTCGTAAATCTACGAGATGATTTGTGATTTTATCGCTCTCTTGGCACAAAGAATTCCATTGCAAGATTTTTTGGCAGAAAACTTCCTCTTGTTGCAGTAGTTGATTGTTCAAAGAGATGGTTTCTGAAATGAATTCTGGAAGATTAGGATCATCTTTATGTTGATCTTGGATAATCTGTATTTGCTTGTCTTTATCAGCCAAGCTTTTTTTATGTCCTATTTGCATTTCTTGAAGTTGTTGTTGTAACTCATCAAGTTTCAATTGTGCTTCCTTATTGGCCTGTACCTGTTGCAATTGTTGTTGCAGAGCTTTTACCTGTTCTTCTTTTTCATTCAACAAAAGCTGTATCTCAACTGCTTTATCAATTTTTGCAGAAGCATAAGCTCCTGTTATTTGAGATAACTTAGTGAGATTATGAGTAGGCTCTGTGGCAGGATCTTTCCACAAAACATCTACTTGTTCTGCTTCAGTAGCAATTGCACTTTCTATTTTTCTTTTTTTTTCTTCTGTCTCTTCACTACTACTTTGTATTTTGGGCTGTAGAATACATCCAGAGGAGGAATGTCCTCTACATTAAGCACAATTTCAGAGGAGGGTGTGATTGGTATGTGCTCTGTTACTGTGGCTGTGCTGCTTGTTCCTGTGCTCAAGACTTTGGTTGTCTGGACAGGGGTCTGTACATTCTGTCCTTCTACATTAATCAATTGGTTAAAGGTTTCCCATTCTTTGTCTAACTCAATGGTGACTGGTTGTTGCTGTACATTGGTTGGAGGAGAAGTCAAAATTTGCTGTTGAGTAAGTTCTTTAGATTGTGCAGAATCTTTAATGGATTCTTCCATTTTATCTTCCTTTTCTTTAGACTTATTGGAATGTTCAGAATCTCTGTCAGATTTTGATTTAGATTTACCTGTACTTGAACTGCCGTTAAGTCTAACACTAGGAGTTTGCTCCCTTGCAGGCTCTAAGCGTAGATTATCCAAAGGAATAGGAATTAGTCTTCTTTCTCTGTAAAGCTTGAATTCCTGAAATTCCTCTAGAGATAGCTGAGCTTGAGCTAAATTCAAAACTTCTTTGAATGAATTTCTTGCTTGGAACATATCATCAAAAAGATCCTGTTCCTCGGAAAATTCCCTTACTTTGATTGCATTGGTAAAATTCTTAACAATATCATTTGGGTCGAATAACCTTCTTGAGAATTTGAACAGCTGTAGGCATGTAACGTTTCCTATTTCTTGAAATGCATGACCAATATCAAACAGTGAAAATGTTCCACATTTTATGGGAAATTGTGGCCAAATGCCCTTTTTTTTCTCTTTTAAATCTTTTGTTATACCTCCCTGGCCACAGGTCTGATAAGCAATTTCCCGAGCTACAAGTCTATCTGGAACATATAGGGGTAACACATGGGGAGAAGCATAACTTCCAAAAACCCTAATATAGGTGAAAAATTCTTCTCCAAACCATCTCGTGATGAGGAGAATATCAACCTCTGTTTCTGAGGATAACCTTAGGGCATCCTTATTATACAATGTTCTGTATAATGGCAGCATTATTCCATGACAAATTTGGTAAAAATGGGGGACAAACTTAGACTCCCATAGTTCTTTATGATACACATGAATGGGAAAAGGATCGTGGATAGTCCATTTCCAGCCCATTACAGGGAATTTAGAGACATAGCAGAAGGCGTCCATGACATAAGCAGATAAATAAAAAGGTGGATAAACCCGTTGAGAAAAATTTCGTTTAGACCGGTATTGAAAAATAGCAGTGGTGAGATTATCAGATAGGATTTTGGCCCAGTCTACAATTGTAGAATTAACAGCCGCATTCAACAAAGGAAGCCATTCGGGTAAGATCATATTTATGTCAAGCTTTCCAAAAAGCCTGCATAACATGGCAGCAGTAAAATAGTAAGGAGAGGTAAGTGAACCCGTGCTGTACATACCTTGTTTTTTTTTCTTCAATGGTTCACTTCTTTTGGTCCACTCCTTTGTGCATTCTGCCAAATTTGAGTGTTCTTTGGCAAAATCTTCCATAAATTGCTTGTTGAAAGACGCCTGAGGTTCTGGCAGCTTATACATTAATCTCATATCTTCTATGGTGAATGACCCGATTAGCTCTTCAGATGGAGTTCTGAATTGTCTGTCTGAAATATCTGTGCTATCCAGCACCCATCTCACCATGTCTGTATATGGGAGAATCCTTGGTCTTGCTGCTATTCTATGCAGAAATGAGCAAGCCAAGTCTCTAAGGGTTGCTTCAGACGTATTCTTGGAACCTGCTGTAGCTACAACTTTTATCACCACAGGGTTTTCATCTTCTAACAGATTATACATTCCTTCCCAAGTGGATATACCGACATCCTTATTACAAGCGGTGTCTGCATACAGCGAAGCCATTTCTTTGTTTTCAGAACTCGAGCTTTTCTCCTTCTTACCCATAGTGTTTAGCGAAAGCTTTGTATAGACGTTTGCTCCTTCGTGCCTGCATTTTACGAGTAAATGAGAGTAATGGCATAAGAAAGGTGATGAGACTGTTTTAAATGTGAAAGCGGATGAAATATAATATTTTAATCGTGAAACGACTTTCAATCCAAACACAATCTCATTTACCATTAATAATCAATCCAATCATTTAATTTAATCATTAAAGCGCATAACATATTTGACATATAAAAAGATTGCCTTGGGATAGTGCGCCTACGTGAATCTGGGACATTGCGATCTGCGATTTGCTGCGCAATATCGCAATATCGCAAAATGAAGTCATCGCAGTTGTGAAAATAGCGCAAAAGTGGAAATTGCACAAAAGCGCAAAAGCGCACATCGCAAAGTCGCAAAAGCACACATCACAAAATCGCAAAAGCGCACAATTGAAAAGAGTGCAAAAGATATTCATTAATCATTTCTATTTTATGCGCTATGCGATCTGCGACCAATGCATTTTATAAAAGATATATACCATTTGGTTATGGATGCGCTATCTTGTTTAAAGAGAAATTTTATTATGATATATCATAAACTTAAGTGTTTTTTAATATTCTTTCAAAGGGATTTCTATAGGTTTATGATAGAAAGTTTTATTTTAAAAAGGCAAACAAATCCTAATTTATTTTTGGATTTTTAACTAAGGGTCCTCATTTATTTAGTATTATTACTAATATTAAATAAAAAGGGGGGTTGTTGCTGGTCACAACAGGATCTAAAGAAGGGAATGGAGGTTCGCCTGGAGATGAGAACATAGGTCCGGTGTATCAAATGGAAAATGGAGGGTCACTAGAAAGAACAGTTCCCTGTGTATAGATACTATTTGAACACCAGGATGTCGATTCCATTGAAGCCTAGATCGAGCACAGGGCCAAGTGTAGGGCTTAGTGTATGGTGTAGCCTCTACGAATTTGTGGGTGAGCATTCCATAGAATTTTGTCATCTATTGCAGAAATTTGTCAGATCACAAAAGAAATTAAACTGTAACTTATGCAGTTTGGTAGGGAACAATGAGAATCATTGTAAGAGATATGACTTGATGATGTAGAAAAATATTGATGTGTATCGAATGCAGTTAGAAGGGCATGAAGCTTCGGGTTCACGAACTGCATGACAAGGTTTACTAGGTCGGGCATGTGGCTGAGGAGAAGGCATAAGTCCTAGGCACACGAATATTATATGCTACAACTGTGGACAGACTAGAAATATTTCTAGGGATTTTCAAAATCCCACTATAGTTTCCTGTAAGTATTGTCAAGAGTTTGGTCACGAAGTCGAAGACTGTACCATTTTTTTAGCTGAATTGTAGGAGAAGCTCAACCAACATCCAGCTCAGAACATAAAAATAATGAGGGATAAACTGCGTCGGAAAAATCTGAGCCTTAACCTAGTAAAGTGCAATGGTGTGAATACTAGAGGAAACCACACAGAGGGAAGAAAGGTTGTGATGGAGACATGGGTTAGGAAGGATGAGAATGAAAATGTTGGCTTCAATGTGTAGCGTGAGAAAGAGACATTCATGGAAGCAAGGGAGACATTAATGACTCCTAAAGCTTCTCCACCTACTGCACAGAGATAATTTTTTCCACTGGAGAACAAGCCTAAGGAGAGGAATGAAGTAAAGGAAGTGGATTAGTCTATCTTATCATCCTTCTTGCAGATTTGTATGAAATTTATGAGGGACAAAAGGGTTGTAGAAAGGGTGCAGGAACTAATATATAACTATGCTGGTAAGGAAAGCCTCCAGCTGAAACAACATGCAGTAAAAAAAGTATGCAAGAACAATAAGATAAATGGCTGAGAGATGTCATTGACTGTGTTGATTGGAGATTATGAGATGGACCAAGTCATTCTGGATCTAAGATCATATGCCAACATTTTTCCAAAGAAAACATGGTAACGAAGGGGAAGGCCTAAACTACAATGGTCACCAATTTAGTTGCAGATGGAAAATCAGTTGAAGATCATTCCTATGGGTCGATTCCAGGGGATTAGTGCATATATTGATGGTGTTGATGTCTTGGTCGACTTCGAAGTGATCGAGATTGTTGATGACAATAACCCATATCCTTCTTTGTTGGGGTTTGACAGGGCTTATCACATGGACATTATAATCAACTTGAAGAAAAGGCAAATGATATTTGAACATAATGGTACCTGATTTGTTATGCCATTAGATCCTTTTGAAGGTACATGCTATACAAAGCCTATCTAGTAGGAGTATGGGGATGCTGAGATTGATCAAATATAGTAGCTTACTACCTAGGATGAAGAATGTATTAATCCCATGGCTGATGGTAGGATATGCTGGGAGCGCGATAGTTCATGCGTTTATAATTCATATGATGTGTTGAATCATTGGAAGAATCAGTTACATGAAGTGACTACTAAGCATTGTAACATGGTGAGAAAATCTCCGTGTTGTGTCAAATCTGAATTATGTGACTTACCTTTTTATGATGGCACGAGGAATGTTGTCTTGTTCCTAGAAGAATTTGAGAAAAAGGTGCCTGAATAATAGAGGTATGATGCTTTGGACTTCTCTTTGAGGTCTACCCCAGCTTGATGGTGGGGCGCACATAGGGAAATTTTTGGAGGATGGTAGGAAATTTGCAAGACGATAAATTTGATATTTTTTTCAGTTTAATATGAATATAGCGAATAATTATGATGTCCATAAGGATCCACGTGAGCATTTAGCTCGTTGCATTGAAGCTTGGGGCGTCGAACCTCATACAGAATGGGTGCATGTGTTATTTCATTCCTTATAGGCTATACGTCAGCAATAGCATATGGAAATGAAGTTGCGCCATGGAACTATGGAGTGGAATGAGATGATAGAAGGATTCTTATTAACATATAGCTTAGCTGATGGGTGGGAAGGCATCAATGAGGCTCTTCAAGAAAGGAAAGCATGAGTACTTTGCATTACCAAGGAGCCAAGGATGTTGCTTCAGACAGATTGGATAGACCCAACCAACAAGCTTGTGTTGGGGGAAGAGATATGTGGATGTCAAGATGATCAGATGTAGAAGGAGTATGGTGAAGGATGGATTCAGTGTAGTCGAAGTAATATGTGAAATATGGTTTGTGAGTGTAGTTGGAGGGTACTATTCCAAGAGAGGTAGTACTGCGCCGCAGCGCCGAGCCTCCTAGAGTCCTCCCAGAAAGTGACCGTTGGAAAAATAAAAGTGGATTGGAAAACAACTTGGTTATTAGAAGGAGTGGGAAGACGGCATTTAATGGGCATTGTTATCACTAGAAAATCGGACAAGCAAAGATGATGTTATTAAATGTCAGGCAGAAGGATTTACAGGGCTGAAGTACATTAGAGAATATCAAGAATTTAAAAAATATCTAATGTCCAGAAAAAAAATCAAATTGTGCACTGAAGAAGCCAGCAAAATGCGCCTTCGCGTGCATATTTCTTTGATAAGCACTCCTTTACGTGGCTTTCCCTCAAAAAGCCGCATGGACCTGAGAGTGGTGGAAATCATTGATCCAGATCTTGGGGGCAGGCCCCCAAGGTCAAAAATGTTTAAATGGATCTAACAAGATCTGCAAAATTATAATGCCAGGAAAAAGAGAGAACACACTGCAAATAAAACCACAAAGAAACTTGTTTTATTAAAACAGAGAATAACTTTAGAAGCGACATTGTGGTGGACCATATGTCCTTTTACAAACTGAGCCTTGTTATTTATAGCCTTTTTTGAGTTACAATACCATGTGTAGATACCATAGGTGGATACCATGGGTAGATACCACTTACAATACCATGGGTAGATACCACTTACAATACCATGGGTAAATTCCATGTGTGGATGAATACCATTGGTGGATACATACCATGGGTGGATGAATATCATGGATATATGTCACTTAAAATACCATGGGTGAATAAATACAATGGGTGGATGAATACCATGGGTCGATGACATTTGCAATACCATGGGTAAATTCCATGGGTGGATGGATAACATGGGTAGATGAATACCATGGGTGGATGCCATTTTCCATTCAGATCATTCCTCCCTCCTTAAGAAGAAATGGTCCACATTGCGTGAAGTTCCCTCCTGAGAAGTGTTTGTTGAATATGAAGAGCCATTGAAGAGAAGGGTTTTCTGTAGTTAACCCATAACCATGATGAATGAAGATCCAAGGATAGAGATACCCTGTAATGCTTGTGACCAACTGTGATATTGACACTGTGCGGCCTAGAAAATAGACTTCGATGAAGTGTGGGTTTGTGGTTGAACCAAAACCATGAAAAATGAAGATCCGAGGATAGAGATACCCTGTAATGCTTGTGACCAATTGTGTTACTGACAGTGTGCGGCCTAGCAAATGGACTTTGATGAGGAGGATTTTGTGCGGTTGACCCATAACCGTGATGTTGATTATTGATGAAGTAGCAGGTGCCTACATAGCTTGGGGTGGGAGGGAACATCTCCAAATAACCCAAGACAAATGCTTCTATGCTGAAATTGATTAATGTGAAGCAGGTGCCTACTAAAGCGGGGTGGGAGGGCACGTCTCCAAAGGGAACCCACTCTGAATGCTGCTCCAAATTTAAAATGAGCATAACTCGGTCAATATAACTCAGAATATTTATTATAACCTGTTTTTGGAAATGGAATGATAATTCTACATCTTCTCATGTATTTGAAATCGATATCTGGAGAACCTAGACTCTCAAATTCGTGCTGCAACTGTCATGCTGTCACAAAATTTCTTAAAAAATAATAGTTGAATTTAAATCGGTGATAAATCCCTTGTCTGGACTTCGATTCGACCGATTTTTTTTTGAACTTGGGTAATTTTTCAAGGGGAGCTTAGATATATAGCCATTTCTCTAAAATTTTACACTGAAAACTACGAAAAAATATAGGAGAGCCGCCGTCCATGAATTGTCGTCATAACATTTTTTTCAACATTGCTGATTTAGAATCAGTGATATCTCCCTCATCCGAACTCCAATTCGGCTAATTTTTTTTTAATTTGGGTATTTTTTTCCAAGGAATCCAGATCTGATCTTAAATTTTGTAAATTTTTCACCAAAATTTTCAGATCTGATCTTCAAACTCGCCGCCCAAGAAATTCATGGAGTTCGCTGAAGATTGCTGCCAAAAATTGAAACTGAAATATGCTTCAAACCCTCATTCCCATGGATTCTTAAGTTGAATCTGATACCATTGATCCATATCTTTGGGGGAGGCCCCCAAGATCTAAAAAAATGAAATGGATCTAACAATATCTGCAAAATTAGAATGCCAGAAAAAAGAGAAAACACACTGCAAATAAAACCACAAAGAAACTTGTTTTATTAAAACAGAGAATAACTTTAGAAGCTACATTGTGGTGGACCATCTGTCCTTTTACAAACTGAGGCTTGT
This sequence comes from Pinus albicaulis, assembly GCA_034641835.2. Classification (NCBI taxonomy): domain Eukaryota; kingdom Viridiplantae; phylum Streptophyta; class Pinopsida; order Pinales; family Pinaceae; genus Pinus; species Pinus albicaulis. The sequence goes on along the minus strand of CM076576.1, from coordinate 780,359,648 downwards.
TATTTATAGCCTTTTTTGAGTTACAATACCATGTGTAGATACCATAAGTGGGTACCATGGGTCAATACCATGGGTAGATACCACTTACAATACCATGGGTAAATTCCATGTGTGGATGAATACCATTGGTGGATACATACCATGGGTGGATGAATATCATGTATAGATGTCACTTACAATACCATAGGCGAAGAAATACAATGGGTGGATGAATACCATGGGTCGATGACATTTACAATACCATGGGTAAATTCCATGGGTGGATGGATAACATGGGTAGATGAATACCATGGGTGGATGGCATTTTCCATTTGGATCAGTCACTTTCAGGGACCACAAGGCACAATCCAGGAGATTGATATCACACTTCAGAATGCCTAAGGACAGCCACCCAAGCCTCCTTAGGACCTCAAGGGAGCAAACAATGGAATAATGTGGCACATAATGGAATCATCCTCCTCTCTTGGGTCACTATCCATTAATGTACCAAGAGAGGGAAGGAGAGTTTGAATTCTTCTATAAAAGGCCACCAAGAGATGAACAAAGGGAGAACACATTGTTATGCTTGCCAAAATTGCCCCAGGCAATCCAGCAGTGTGTGATCCAGAGTAGAGATAGAGAGGATTCAGTTTCTGGCCATCCAACAACTCCAATCCTTCGGAGTAGAGAGAGAGAGACTTTGTGCCAAGGTAGCTCGGAGGTAAAGACATCCTTGCATTGGGTCTTAGAACTCCCTAGTTCTAAGGGCCCCTTGGAAAGTGTGTAAATGTTTCATCCTTTATTTCCAATAGCACTCAATAAGAGGGGACGTAAGTGCCACCATTTGGATTATTGAAGTTGTTTGACTCTATTTAGAGCTTTTGTGTTATGTGTTTTAGTTTAGTTTTTATTTTCTCTCTATATATGCATGCTATTTTCTTATCTAGTATGTTTTATGTTTTGGCATGTTCACTAACTTTCTGACTCCCTTCATATCTGGCTGTGACCAAGAGCTTAAGAAGAAACAACCACTCCTCTTAAGCAGGTGTGGTTTGGTACACTTGTACACAAAATCCACCAACACAATATTGATGACTCCACTGATTTTACTTCCTATTTAATGTGGTTGTGCCTTTTGCAGAGACCTATTTCTTTGCTCTGGAGTTTGGCTTGAGCTACCCCTTTTCTCTTCTTATCAGCCTGTTCACCCTCAGTGAGAGGCTAAAGCTCAAAAGCTCCAAAAAAATTTCGCAGCAAACTTGGGCGGTTTTGTCAATTATAGACGCGCTCGACTACGTGAGTTCAACGGTGACCTGTGCGCAGAATTTGTGCCTGTGTGAGCCTTTTGCGCATGGAAACTAGAGGCAGAAAATTTCTACTATTTCCCTTCATTTCCTGTTGTAATGTGACTGGCAACCCATAAGAAATCTGCCAACATTTTTTGAGGTGTCCAATGACTTGTTAAAACTCACTCTTAGCTGCATTTTAGTAGTTTAGGTGTTATTTTTAAAATTTCAATTTTATTTTTGCAAAGTGAACACATAGTTTAAGTAGGGGGAAATTAACTTGCATTCTAAAATAATTTATGCTTTGCGAATTTAGACACGAAAAACACATAGGTAATTAGCCAAAGTAAGTGGCCCTAGTCCACACATGCTTAGCTAAAGTTTTTTCACTTTCCTAATTTAAAGTCATTAATTTTATTTCAATTTTTGGCACTAGTTTTCGGGACTAGGATTAAATTATCCTTAGAGAGAAAGTAATCTATGTTGCCTTTGCACCCTTGGGTAATCCTAGGCAAGCATATGAACACTCTCTGTAGATAATTTTCCATCTCCCTCTAGTTTATCGTTTAGATTAACTAGGAAACATTGTAAGTAGCCCATATCTGCACATGTTTTTCTTTTGAGTAAGGAACAACCAAACATAGCTTACTAGAGGATTTGAAAAGGATCACCGCATATCTAAATGTTAAAAATACATGATTTTTCACCTCTTGATCGCACACATTCACACCTTAAGTGAATCAAAGCCTTATAAAACTAACTTAACTAAACTCATTAAACTCTCCCCACAAGGGCCATAAGAAAATTTATAGTTTAAGTTAGGACCAAGGGAGTAGGCATCCAATAAGATGTTTTATTCAGTGTACATCTTGAAACATAGAGTTTGAATCTTTAGGAAACTTTTAAATTCGTCTATCCGCCCACAGCAAAGAAAACCCGAGTGCCACAGAGACCTGATTCAGAGGGGGTTAAGCTTAGGCCCAGTGTGTGCAGTATTATTCAAGGTTACCAGACCTGTCTAATACTTGGTACTGGTAGTTGAACTACCAAGAAGCTCAAGACTCGAATGCTCACATGGGACGATGGTACTTAGTGGCCAAAACTACGCCATCCTTCCCTATAGGTGATGGTGCAGGCAACACTAGATCCTCTACCCTTACCTTGGTCAATTTTCTTCAAGTTACTAGGGGCATCACCAGTTCTTTGAGGAAGTTGTGCCAACATTTGTAAGATATCTTCTAAAGGCCCAGATACATTTGAGTGTGTGAGGATGATTAGGTCTTCTAGGATTTGAGTATCATACGCAAAAAACAACAAAAAGCCATATTTTTTTATTGACTGGTCACATGGATTAATCTAAAGAGAAAATTTATCTTTCATTTTCACTTTGTTTTATGTATGCGATTATATTTTTTCTTTGATTTTAATCTCTATCCTCTCAAATATTTCCAAAACCATACCTAGTTGATGTCAGAATGGACCCAATGGGACCTCGTCAATCTAGACATCTTTTCGACTTCCCCCCATTACTGGAGGGGTTCCAGGTCTTTCTCCATTTAGGCGTCAAAGATAGAACAATACCACCCTTATTGGTTCATGCTTTAATGGGGCATCATTAGTTGGGAACCCTCATTGGTCACCCAACGCCACACCGGTGAACTCCCCACAGGGTCACCACATACCACTCCTCCCACAACCCCTAGGGGCAGAGTAGCGCTACCCATTCAGGAAGCTAGGTGAATTCACAACTGGGTACATCACAGAAAAATCCTATAAATAACCAGAGTACTGTGTCTTCACAGTGTACAATGGCTACCAATTCGCAGCCACCTTTCTTAGCTTCGTTAAACTTACTAGATTTAACCAAGCTAACAAAAAAACTCATTGCACAGAGCCTACATGGCCACCCATGCCCATGAAACTCCCTTCGAAAATTCCAAAGTTTGAAGGGAAGCAAGGGGAAGAACACGTAAATCATGTTATGACTTTCCACCTGTGGTGTTCATCGAAAAACACCATTGACGATACTATTCGATTGAGACTATTTCAACGCACCCTAACCGAAATAGCCGCGAAATGTTATGTGGAGCAACCATCTACTATACATGGAACCTTTAGCACCCTTGCTACTACGTTCCTAACCTATTTTTAGTTACCCATCCACCATGATTCTGTAATCAAATTACTGACCCAATTTAGGCACACACCCGCCGTCCATATCTCGGACCACCTCCACGAATGGTGGCGGCTTCGTAGTTTGTGAAAAGCCAAAATCGACGATCGATTTTTTTTAGACTTGTTCCTGAAAACTCTCACCATAGATATTTCAAAGGATGTTGCATCACAAAAACCCATATCTGAAGAGGACACCATCAACAAGGCCCAACAGCTCAAGCTGATATATACGCAGTCAAGATATATTTACAATATCCTGCCTAACGCCCCGTGCCTCTAAACTTACAAAGAATTTCTAGGTGCGTCAAACTCCATAAATGGATTGACTGGGTGATTAACCCAAAAACACCTAAGCAGCAGCGTTCAATACCCCTGTTACGCATATGATTCTAACTAGAACATACCGCAACCTGGCTACCAAAGTCATCATGCACCTCTCCAAAATTTGATGAATAGGGCGTCGTCGTACCACCATCAGTAGAGAGGACCATATCCTTCGGCTCATGGGACCCATTACACAGCTAGACATGCTAACGAAAGAGTTCCCCTGCAGCAACCATTCATAAACCAAGGACAAGGACCATAATATGCCCAGTCCCCAACACAAAATGCACCCATGGAGAATAATGCATAGGTCAACTTTGTACAACCCCCCCAACCACAACCACATCAACTATTAAATTAGGAGAATCCAAATTATCCTCCTAATGCGGCTAATAAAAAAGGAAAAAACAAGCCTAAAGGAAATCGTGGATAGGGGGAAACAATCAACAATTCCCTCTGCAATCTCAAGCTGGAGGCAACTCCAACCGAAATCAAAACCAAGAGCCAAGAAACTCCCAAGGGAAAAACAAGAGGGAGAATATTCAGATGAACCACTCTTGCTCAGTCTGTGGTGAGTAGGGGCATTACACTCACCATTGTCCCGACCTCCCTGAGCTGAAGAAGCTGAAAGGTAACCGTGGGCAAGGGGTATCCTCACAGCAGAAAACAGTCATGCAGGAGCCTTTCTGCCATCAAGGGACAGTTAGCACTCAGCAACAACAAAAAAAATCTCAAATATTCCAGAAAAAAAAACCATGAGATCTACATGACTGGCAAAGAAATGTTTTTTCAGACACATAACTAAAATTACGATACCCCACCAAACCCCAATTCGTCAAGGGCCAGTACAAGTGCACCAATAACACCTTTGACCATATCAAAGATGCCTATTGAACCTTTTCCAAAAACGGCTAAGGGACCAACTAGGCGGGTAGGAAACCATTCCAAAGCGGCCCATAACTATATCATTGTGGATGATCTAGCTCAATCTCCCGCTGCCATGTCATATTTGGAGGTATTACAATCATGCCCAAACGAAAGGAAAGCTTTACTTTATGCATTAGGCGCCATCGACTCTGCCAATTCGCGCCTAATGGATTTCAATTTAGAAAAATCCCCCTCTATGATTCCTTCGATATTCTCCTTCTAGATACCACTATCAGTTCAGAACATCACCATTCACCGATGTGTCATTGACGAGGTTGCATCCACATGCATCATGTCAAAGAAATTTTGGGAGAAGTTAGGATCCCCCAAACTTAAGCCATCAGATATCACACTTAGAGCATACGATCGACGCCCTTCAGTTCTCATCAACCTCTACCAAAACGTCTCGGTCTGCTTAGCTGACAAGATAGTGCTTATATACATTGAAGTCTTGGATGCTTAATTGGATTACAATATACTCCTTGGCCGGAGTTATATGTACACAATGTTAGCCATAGCCTCCTCCATCTTTCGAACTATGATGTTCCCCCATGAGTATTGCATCGCTACCGTCGACCAATTGACATACCACGAAAAGCAACCCCTAGAAAATATTGATGTCGTCTTAGCCTATGTAGACACATCTACTGAGACGTTTAAATGGTACCAAGAATACGGCCCTAGCCTATTCAAACTGTCATTCATCCTTGGGTCATTCCTAGGAGACCCCCATGTGATGCTAGAATCATCATTGACTATCACAGAAGCCTCGGTATGCATGATGTCCACATCAAGCACCGAAGCTAGCTAAGACACGAAGACGAGTGGTAATGACACCGAGTCTTCGGCCACAACAACCTCTCTAGCCTACACCATCTCCCAAACTCCTTTTCTCTACACCCCAGCTCGTTTTGTATTCCAGTAGGTCTTGGCCATCGTGGTGTTACCAAAAATATATTTTTCAATCCCAGTTTGGTACATAATCCCACCTACTGGGATGGGAGCCACGCACATCACCTTGATAGGGTTAATCCCCCTCCGTCCTGAGGAGGCCCCACTCGTTTAGGAGACTATCGCAAACATCCCTACGCTGGAAATTCCTACCGCAAAACCAATGATTACGACCAAGGACACCAATAAAATAGGAAAGAAGATAGAGAATCCCACCACGCAACATGAATTACTACCCTGTGCCATATGCGACGTAGTAGGCCACCGCACCCACATCTGCCCAGAGCTGGACAAATTAAAACTGCCCCTTAGCTCTGCGGTAGACATCGGGGCAAAAAGTTCTTGTAAAAAGGAACCTGCCACCAAAATTCAAGGCAAGGCATTGCATACAAATCACACATGCGCTACCTGCAGTAATTATGGACACTATACCCATCACTTCCTAAAAATTCTGTGATACAAGGATGCCTTACATGCCATCAAGAAATCCTATCAAGAGGATCACTCCATCCAGTCAGCTAGAGATGAACCTCGCATCATTTTATACCTACAGGAGGGATGAAAGTCACCTGAAAGACTCCCAACCATTCCCCCTCCCCCTATCAAGCGTTGTGTACTCTGTGATGAACTCGATCATTTCATCGCTGATTGCCCAGCCCTAGAAATGTTTCAGTGATGGTATGCGGTCCATGTAGTATACCGCACTGACCGAGACACTCACTATTCATGTCAAATATGTGTTGGAAATCATCCTTTATGCCATTGTCACTATATCCATATATTCCGTGTAGTGCTAGCTAGTATGTGTTGAACCATAGTCCACCTCTCCAGAGAAGATGGCTCTCACTCTGAATCCATGAACAACTCAACGACTTAAGAGGATGTGACGAATAGATCCATCCTCTTCCTACCATCTGAAAAGTGGTTATTAGGGGAACTCTTAATCACCCCCCACCACCCTCCATAAAGGAGACTAACATGTGTGTTATGTAGCATGCCCAATCATGTGGTCACCACTTGCGCTGACTTGGAAGTGCTTCGCCATTGGTACCTAGTCACGTCATCAAATGAGCAAGACAAAAACCCCATATCAAGGATGTTTTTCCTAGTATGTTAGGGAAATCACCATGACCAGCGTTGTACCTATATCCCACGAGTACGCCCTCTAATCGACATGCTACATCTATTAGAGACAAAACATCGGGACCTTATCAACCTGAAACCTAACGACCAACATGGAAGGCAGAACACCCCCATGCAGTCTACTCCATACCCATGTCTGTGTAATGGGCAAGTTAAGAAGGCACGCCAACTTAGCATGGCCCAGGCTCAACCTAGGATAACTTGTGGACTATGTGACATGATTGGCCACCAGGTCAATCAGTGCAAAGAATTGAAGCACCTTGCAAACATCTCTCTCATAGTCTCTTCCCTTCCGTAAATACATCTCTCTAACCAAGAGAAGATTACGCACATCTCTTGCCAAATTATATCACACTTTCATCATACAATAAAATGTGATAATCTCTCGAAGCTTAGAGCAGCAAGAGTGGAATTAAGTCTACACTTCCTAAGAGAGCTAGACATACCCAAGCCAAAAACATGGAAATCAAAATAGAGAACCTCCTCCTCTACGATTGATCCCTTCCAAGCATCCACTTCTGGGACGAAGAGTAGTGTTGATTCCCACATGATCCATGTGGCTCTAGAGGCACACACAAGACAAAGAGGGCTTAAAAATCAAATCATTTGGATTGCTCTTGAAACAGGTACAAGTTGTAGATATCGATGTCCTAATCGCAACGGTGTGAACAGTTCATCAAACCGATCTCGTATGAAAAAGTTAGGAGAATCCAAAGTTCTAGGTTGATTTGATGACTGGGCAGCCTTAAGGGAGACATAATTTGGAAAAAACCCAACCACCAGATTCCGGCCAGTTCCGACCAAATCCTGAGCGAAATTGTGGGATCGTTAATTCGCCTCCTTCGGTCAAATTCATGAAGCTTCAAAAAAACATAGTTTGGTTAAAAAAAATATATATATATATATATAAAAATAGGGGCCGCCCCTACCCCAACCATATAACATTAAATATATTAAAATGGGGAGGTGGGCCATGACCCCCACTTCACCCTCTACCCACATAACATATATTTAAAACAATATATATATGACGTTATATATATGTTAAAACATATATAGCATATATTTCATAACGATATCCCCACGTATAACTAATATGCCATATGCGGGTTGGTTGGGCGGGCTGCCCAAGGCGGGCTCAACCCATACCATGTTTAAAATTTTGTTTGGGTTATAAAACAAACGAGCCAACGATGGGACTTGGTTAAGTCTGCCCTCAATTTCATACTTAAACCCAGTTATTCAGAAGTGTGCTAAGGTCATGGGGGAGCAGAGTGCACACACAATTCGAGGCAGGCATAGATTTCGATGTAGGTGGAACCATGAACAAGCTCAGAAATAGGGAACAGAACCATATGCCTTGAAATTTTCCCGAGGAAGTAATTTTTCTCCATGTCGGAATATAGTCAAGTTTATAGTCATTTTTCACGGTTTTTTGCAGGGAATGAAATGGTGAGGTCAGATTCGCCTCTTGAGTTGAATATGTCTAGTCCACCCATGGAGCACCATCTTGTAGGAATCTAGGGGGAATCTAAAAGATTCCTTTTTTCCACAGATCTTCACTTGCTCAGAATTCAGAAAATGGAGAGTCGATTTTGAACTAGTCGACGTCATGAATCTGATGGCATATTCATATTTTTCATCTGAGCTTTATATTTTTCGGTCACTTTTTAAAGTGAATTTGCAGGTGTCATCTTTTAGCGAGTGAGCAGTTGATTTCACACCTTTCGATGCCATGATTGTGATGGTGATTTTAGACCTAGCAGCTTAGCAGCCTATTTTTTAGTCATCTTCTTCTTCACGTATATGATGTGTTGATGTCATGTACTTTTTTGTCCCTGAGATGCATAGTGTTGTACATATCCATGTTGATGTATGAGTTGTGGGATCTTGTCTTGTCTTTTTTTAGATGTAATTTATGTCATGGACTTGTATTATGTTTGATATCCCTTGATGCCATATTTGTACGATACTCATGTATGTTATTAAGATCCCTTTTATGCCATGTTGGAGGGATACTCTGTGTCACATGTATGCCATCAAGATCCCTTGCTTCCCATGTCGGTGGGATACTCATAGCCTTTATGTGTGAGCTATTTTCATATTGATAGGAGTCCTTTTTATGCATGCGATTTCTGCATTGGAACATCTTGTAGAGAGGTCTAGCCAATCTTGTGTGAGGGAATTTTCCTTGTATGTTAGAGAAACCCATCCATGTACATCTTCTTCTTAGAGCACTCAATACAGTGGCCTACACCATATTGACACTGAGGTCCAAAGATGTAGTCCCTCCTATACGAATTCCATTATAAAACGATGTGTTCTTATGATTGTTGATCTTGACATGCTATGTTCCTTTTTTTTTACGGCATGCAGTTGTTCATTTATGTACATTGACGCTTTAATTAAATGAAATTCTAACACATCAAACGAAGTAAAAGGTCTTGGTTAAGGGTATCAATAATTTTCCCTGGATCAGGTGGTATCAGAGCAGGTCTTCTTGTTGATTGGATTGGAGGCATGAAATTTTGAATGTTCGCTGAGTTGAGCCATGGATAATTTCAAGCACATGTACGAAACCATGCTCAAGGTGTTCGAGAAAGCAGACATGTTGTACAAGGCTTATGAAAAACAAGTCACAGAGAAATTCGATTGCAGCTTTAGTTGCAATCCACGACTGAAGCGTGGGAATAATAGCAGTGCAAAAATGAAAGTCTTCAAGTAGATTATGATGCACTGAAGGCACTCCTACAATAAGAGAAGAAGGAGAAGCAGTAGTTGCAGCTTCAGCTGTAAGCTACAATAGAGGCCTTGGAGGAAGTGAAGTGCAACGAATTCTTAGAGAATCCTTCTTCATCTCTTTTTCAATCAACAGCTAAGGTAAATAGTGTTTATTTCTCTTCAGTTTCTTCACATGATATCATTTCGATTGGAAGTGTGGAGATACCCATTTCAGGAACTGGCATGAGACTCCTCACAAAGATGGGCTACAAGGGAGGACTTGGTGTTCATGGCCAAGGCATAACCTAAACATTGGAGGTTGTGCAGTGACCTTGCTATGCAAGTTTGGGGTACACTGAAGAAGTATGTTCGAAGGACATCAAGGGCAAACAGATATTGATGAACTCTCCAAGGAAGAGGAATGAAGGGGAAAATTCTCCATCATTGCATGGTAATGCATGTTTCAGTGAAAGAGCTGAGGTGAGATACCATCACCATGATCGCACTAGAGATCAACAAAGAAGGTATAATAATCTCGTTATTACAGAGTCAATTTTCATTATAAGAATGTTGATAACCACGATCATGAATCATGGAATCAAAAAACATGCCATTTTTGTGGTTTACATAGCCATGTGTTTTCTAAGTGTTGGAAAAGGATGGCAACACAAAGGAGGATGAGGCATGAAAAGCCTTTTCCCCAACAGGAAAAGAAATCGGTAAAGCAAGTTTGGAGGAAAAACACCTTTTGCACCCATTGCGACTGAAGTGGCCACCAAAAAGCCACATGTTGGAGACTCCATCTAGAGCAGGGCCTTAAAGACAAAGCACCCATGCAGAAACCAGTCAAAAGATCTGATTGACAAGAAAACATGCCACGAGGAGATGATCCATTCGCTTTGATAAGTGTGAGATGGTTTTTCTAGATTTTTTTTCTAGATATGTTAGCTTGTCATGGCCTTATTTTTGTAAATCATGTGTTGCATGTTTTAAGTGTAAAAATGATGATGTGTTTTTCCATCACTTTTTTAAGCAACAACGATATTTTGGCCTTATGTTATGAGTCGTGTGATGCATTTATTTCATGTAAAAGTGATGAGGTGTTTTCCATCACTTCAAAATGTGACAATGATGTCTTTTGATTTCCATCTTGATGTAAGCTTGACCACCGAGTACATGTTATAAACTCGTGGCAAGTATGGAAATGTTTTGGGTCATAGTTGGTCAATTTGAGCACGTATCTATAGGAGATTGTACTGCAGGTTTGCGGAAGGTACAGGTGTCAGTTCATTTCTTAAGGCTCCAAAGGAAAAAGGTGAAGGAGATGGAAGGGTGGCCTTTTGAGGACCATTGTGGTCCAGACATAGTACACAATGGTGTAGATTCTTATTGATGATTTTGGAGGAAAAAAAGCTCCAAAATGTGGATGATTGATCCAGGTGGCTCCAGAGACACACATAAGACAAAGAGTGCTAAAAAATCAAAGTGTTTTTATTGCTCTCAAACCAAGTTCAGGTTGTATATCTCAAAGTAATGTTCGGAACAGTGTGAACGATTCATCAAACCGAGATTTTATGCGAAATTTAGGACCATTCAAAGTTCTGGGTTGAATTGATGACTGGGCAGCCTCAAGGGAGAGACAATTTGGAAGAAACCCGGCCACCGGATTAGGCCAGTTCCAACCAAATCTTGGGCGAAATTGTGGGGTATTTAATTCGCCTCCTTCGGTCAAAAATCATAATTTTTCAAAATGTAAATTCTCTTTTAATAAAACAAAATAAAATTAAAAAAGGGGTGGCGGGCCACCACCCCTACCACCCCACCCACACAAATCTTCATATATGTATTAAAAAAAAAAAATGTTTGTTCAGGGGTGGGTGGTCAACCCTGCCACCCCTGCACCGTAACCAATGGAAAATCGTGTATATATATATATATATATATATATATATATATATATATATATATATATATATATATATATATATATAGATAGATAGATATATATATATATATATATATATATATATATATATATATATATATATATATATATATATATATATATATATATATATAGATATATTCCATATTCATTCACGTAATATGGGTGTTGGCGGGGGTCGAACCCAACTGGCCCACGTGGGGCGGCCCCCGAGTGGGCAGCACCATAACCAATATCCAAACCAACCATAACCTTTCCATTAAAATAATATACTGTATGGTGGATGGAGGAATAAGGAATTGTATGAGGATACCTCATGTGAATTTGGCCTCCCCCCCCCCCACCCCCCCCATTCACTACAAACTTTTGTTTTCAAAAATATTTTGTTGGAGTTTTAAAACAATATACCACTTTTTTGGGAGGGGGCAGAGTTTGAATGCCCAACCTCCTCCCTTCCATTATGGATCTAAACCAATGCACCAATGATGGGACTTGGTTAAGTCCACTCTAAGTTTGATACTTAAACCGAGTAATTCAGAAGTGCTTGAAGGCCATGGAGGAGCAGAGTGTGCACGTAGGTTGAGGAGGGCACATATTTCCATGCAGGTGGAACCATGAGCAGGCTCAGAAATAGGGATAGAAACCATGAGCCTTGAAATTTTCCCGAGGAGGTAATTTTTATCCATGTCAGAATATAGTCAAGTTTACCGTCATTTTTCATGGGTTTTTGCAGGGAACACAATGACGAGGTCACGTTCACCTCTTGAGTTGCAGATTTCTAGTCCACCCATGGAGCAGCATCTTGGAGGAATGTAGGGGAATCTAGAATATTTATTTTTTCCCTAGATCTTTTCTTTCTCATAATTCCGAAAAATGGACAGTCGATTTTGCACTATTCGACGTCACGAATATGATGACATATTCATATTTTTCATCTGAGATTTATATTTTTCGATCACTTTTTGAAGTGAAGTTGAATGTGTCAGCTTTCAGCGAGTGAGCAGTCGATTTCACACCTTTCGATGCCACAATTTTCATGGTGATTTTATACCTAGCAGCGCAGTAGCCCATTATTCAGTCATCTTCAGCTTGAGGTATATGATGTGTTCATTGTCCCTGAGATGCATAGTGTTGTACAAATCCCTGTTGATGTATGAGTCATGGGATATTTTCTTATCTTGTTTTAGATGTACTTTTTGTCATGGACTTGCATTATGTTTGAGATCCCTTGATGCCATATTGGCGGGATACTCATGTATGTTGTTGAGATCCATTTTATGCCATGTTGGCGGGATACTCTGTGTCACACGTATGCCATTGAGATCCCTTGTTTTCCATGTCGAAGGATACTCACAATATTTATGTGTGAGCTATTGTCATACTGATAGGAGTCCTTTTTATGCATGAGAATTCCATAGTGGAACATATCGTAGAGAGGTCTAGCCACTCTTGCATGAGGGAATTTTCCTTGTATGTTAGATAAACCCATCCATGTACATCTTCTTCGTACAAAACTTAACAAAGTGGCCTATACCATCTTGACACCAAGATGTAGAGATGTAGTCCCTCGTGGATGAACTCCATTATCAAACGACGTGTTCTTATGATTACTGATCTTCACATACTATGTTCCTTTTTTTTTATAGCATGCAATTGTTCATTTATGTTCATTGACGCTTTATTTAAATGAAATTCTAACACATCAACCGAAGTAAAAGTTCTTGGTTAAGGGTATCAAGAATTTACCCTCAATCACCACACAATCTACTTAGTTGGCACAGTGGTATTGTGCAACTTTTGCATCGTCCAAACCACGAACCAGATGCATGCCCGCTAATGGAAACATTCAAGCACCTCTGTACCAGGCACACTTTCTACCTACCATAAATTGGCCATCCTAACGAGGGATCTAACCTTGTGCTCACGCAAGCTCCCATCATGGAAATTATTCCCCCACTAAAGGCCGATGACATGATACACCATATATGATTCATATCATCATGTATTGGAACTATTACTCAGGTTTTTTTCTCATCTGTCATAGGTGTCGAGTCAGCTGCACATACGAGAGTAGTTGTACCTACGATAGTGTAGACCCAATCAGTCTGCACTCTGTCGACCATGTCTGGTTCCACCACGTCAACAATGGAATCCTTTTCATGTCTATCACACAGCTCTGTGCGAACTGAACCTCTTCTGCACAACCTTGGGCAGAATCAATCCCCCTTATGATACCTATTCCATTCAGACAAGGACATCTTTCAGGCCATGACGGAGCCGTATTATACATGGGATGAAATGCATCACCTCTCACTCTTTCTCCCACGAAAAGTGTTCAGTCCTGAAAAGACAAAAGAACAAGAGATTTATGTGATTGAATCAAAAGATTTCCTCCCACCAAGGAAATTTGATTGGTTGAAGAACCCCATCCTGGCGCCCGATGCATTCAAGGAAGGAAACACGTCAAACATCTCACCTACTGTCAAGGTAGACATATCGTAAAATCTTGGAAAGGCCGAAGAAATCCCACCAGGGGCAGCATGTTCTCGAGAAGAAACAACCTCTTATACCCAATTTCTGCAAGAGTATAGAGATGTCTTCGCGTGGGACTACTAAAAAATGCATAGGCTTAGTCCCACTATCATAGAGCACCATATAGACAATTGTCCTGGCGTACCTCCAATACACCAAAAACACCGTCAACTGCACCCATCAAAGGCAGAAGTAATAAAACGAGAAATCGACAAGATTCACAAAGCCAGGTTTATCTACCCCATTTCTGACACATCTTGGGTTTCCAACCCTGTTCCCATCATGAAAAAATAGGGCACCATACGTGTTTGCACCAACTTTCACGATTTGAAAAAAAAAATTCCCAAGGAAAATTACCCTACCCCATTCATCGACCAAGTTATCAATGCTTGTGTGGGTCACGAGGCCCTCTCCTTTATAGACATGTTCTTTGGGTACAATCAAATTCAAATCCATCACACCGACCAGTATAAAACCGTGTTCACTACCCCCTGGGGCACATTTGCATACAAGGTAATGCCATTTGGCCTGAAAAATGTAAGATCCACCTTCATGACTTGGCACACCTTATCCTCACCTACTTGGATGACCTAACCATCCGATCCAAGAAGCGCTCATACCATATTGAGGATCTGCGACTGGTATTCCAACAATGCCGACAATACAACCTACGCTTGAACCCCATCAAGTGTGTCTTTTACATCACAAAAGGAGTACTTTTAGGTTTTATCGTGTCCCAAGAAGGAATTCGAGTAGACCCCCTCAAGGTCCAAGCCATCAAAGAGGTATCTCCACCTCGAACCCTTAGGAAAATACAAAGCTTATAGGGGAAGGCTAATTTTCTGAGACTTTTTTGTCCCATATTATGCCACTTACACTCAAGGGTCCTACCCCTCCTTCACCAGGACATCCCATTCAAATGGGATGATCACGCCCAACAAGCGTTCAACGCGCTGAAATACACAGTGTCTTCAGCATTGCTCGTCAGTCCCCCAAACTGTAACAAAGATTACTTCCTATATCTATCAACATCTGAGAACTCTTTTGCCAGAGTATTGATCCAGAAGGGCCTAGATGGGAAGGAGCATGTAATCTACTATGTCAACAAAACCTTATCAGGCCTGACATTAAGATATGAACTTGAAGAAAAGGTTGCCTTAGCACTTATTCATGCGGTTCAAAAGCTTCGCCACTACATCATCTTAAAGACCACTACGATTGTCGCAGATATTAATCCCATCAAATATCTCCTCACACATCACCTAATGAACCACAAATATTCCCACTGTGTAGTCATTCTCCAATAATACGACTTACAGTTTCGCTCCCCCAAGAGAAAAAAAGCACTAATCTTAGCAAATTTCTTTACGGACCTCCCAAGTCATACCAAATTATCACTATTAAATGATTAGCTACTGGATGAACATCTCTTCCTCATAGAAACGTATGACCCTTTGTACGGAGATATCCTCCTCTTCTTACGAACCCTAAAGTTCAGACCTCATCTCACTTGAGACGACCATCGGTGTATTCGCCATCAGGCCCCCCGATACCTCCTGATGGGAGATGTCTTCTACAGATTGGGCATCGACACCATTTTACATCGATGCCTTATTCACAACCAATCAGAACAATCCCTTAATGACTGCCACGACATAGCTTGCGGTGGCAACCTCTCTAGGATGGCCACTGTCCAAAAAGTCCTATGAGCAGGATATTTCTGGCCCACTTTCTTTCCCTACTATATCACAATAGTCAAGAGGTTCGAGTGATGTCAACACTTCGCTCATAAGGCAAGAGCCCCTCCAGCTCCCCTACACCTCATCACCATTGCTGGTCCGTTTTTCAAATGGGGGATCTACTTCATGACTTGCAACCTAGCATCGTCAGGCAATCACAAGTACATCATCGTGGTTGTCGATTATTTCACCAAGTGGGTATAAGTTATGCTCACATACAACAACACTGTAGAAAAAACCGCATGATTTTTTTTTAACCATGTCATTGTTTGTTTTGGCATTCCCAAGGAGTTAGTCTCCAACCATGGGAAACACTTCGGGAACGATGTTTTCCAGGAGCTATATTGCCATCTCGGATTCACCCATGAATTCGCTTCACCATAATACCCCCAATCTAATAGACAGGTAGAAGTTGTGAATAAATTCCTCAAAAATATGTTACAGCGCATGGTGAATAACCATAAAACCAACTGGCACCACATGCTTTTATCTGCCCTGTGGGCATACCGCACAATCATGAAAACATCCATTGGTTTCACCCCCTTCCACTTGGTATACATAGTCGAAGCTGTGATTCCCATAGAACGCGAGCTCCCGAATTTACATGCCGCCATCGAGCTCATCGATGATACCCATCCTCTAGAACAATGTTTAGTACAAATAGAGTTTGTTGACAAAATCCGATGGCAGTCACTGAAACACAATGAGGCCCACAAGAAATTGGTAAAAGTACCATTCGATCGCCACATCAACCCTCGTTCATTCACTGAGGGAGATTTATTCCTCTGCTACGATGTTGCAAAAAAAGCCCTAGGGCCAGGAAATTTTGCAACTTTGTGGAAAGGACCCTACATCATAAAAAAATTCCTCCTAAAGGGGCCATATATCTTAACAGAGCCAGACGGAACATGCCTCAACAAACCTGTCAATGGCCTTTACCTCAAGAGATTCTACCCATAAGGGTTGAGAGGGCCCACCCCTAGAGTCAAAGCACACAGACCAGAAAACTTTAAAATTTATTTAACAAAATACTTGTCACAAAATACGCTCTAGTGTCATAATAGATCATCAACCCAACGATTACATTGGATTTGCTGATGGAGCATCGTAATGGTCTCAAAGTTTAGCAGCGGCTGCCTGGGTCATCTACCACTCTGACTGATCGCCATTCTACACCAATGGTGTATGCATCAGTTTAGTGACAAACAATCAGGAAGAATATGATGTCGTCATCGGACTTATGTGTGACACCCTTATCAGGCCATACACCATATGCATATCTACCTCAATTCCCAGTTAGTAGTGTCGCAGTTAAACCAAGCATTTGAGATACAGGATTCACATCTATTTAGAAAATACTTGTGTGAAAAAAAATTAAGTTGATAGTTTGATCACATTACATTCAGACATGTACCAAGAAATAAAAACCAAATAGCTGATCGCATAACTAACAATATTCTAAATTGGAATGCATCTCGGACAAACCATCATACATAAGGAAAAAAAAAAACATAGAAAACATAGATGTCCATCAGCATAGCATAATCCATAAACAAAACCGGGGGCACACCATGTAGAGCTGCAAAAAATATCTCTCTAATGTATACCAAAAATATATATATGTGTGTCTAAGTACAAGAAATACTGTCTGTGACCTGTAAGTCAACCCAAAAGATACAAATTTACAATTCGACAAAAATAAGGGAATCATCCTCATAATTGGTGCTTTCCATGTGTACAATAAAACTATGTCAGTGTCATCGTAATACACATAAAAAACATAAATACTCAATTAAATGCATAATAAAACAAAAAAACATACCTGCTAGCCCCAAAGCATACCCAGCAGAAAGACCCATGTTTTGGTCTTCCCAGAAGTCCATTCCTACATAATGGAATGACATAAACATCTAAGTATTGGCTTCAAACCAAGCCTTCATGGTGACGTTCCAATAACGTGCCACCCTACCTCCCCCTCCAAGAGGCATCATAGGGGCCCACCTCCTCATGCAAGGCTCTTGAGGCCCCCCAATAGGCAAATCCACCATAGGTCACAACAGCACCACCCCCTCATACATGATGCTACATAGAATGCTAGCATATGTGAACATCTTCGATCCATCCTAGACCTTGGAAAGCTTAGCTAGCATCCTGTCATAGAAAAAACGGGAAAAATCAAAAAAGTGTCCAACCCTCAGCCAATGCAAAATACCTATCTGTGGCCCTGACACCCGATGGGGCGTAGAGGACCCCACCAGTCATAAAATAGTGGCCAAAGCACACTGCTCAGCAACGTCAGTGACAGAAGCGATCACTATGCACCCCTCTGTAAGGGTGCCCCACCATAATGGCCCACTGAAAAACACTCAAGAGCCACCCTCCCAGGGGGAAGTGGATACGAAAGTGCCTCACCCTGAGGCAACAACTGGGTCACAAAGTAGATATCCATCTCGGGACAGATAATAAGGTTGCAACCCCCCAACACCATGACCTTCCGTCACCTATTCCAGCATCAGATCAAGTAATGCAAAACACGATCATGTGACCGTAAGAGGTCATTATCCATAAATTTGATAAAACCCCAGTGCCAAATGCTGGCACGCATGAGCATTAGTGGACAAAGCGGCTCAGAGATCAGGGCAATCCCTCTCCCTCCACAACATCCAGTCATCAAACATGCACATATCAGTCACATTGAAAGCACTAAAAAACTGACAAAATTTCCAAAAAAAATTCAAAAAATTAGCTTCAGCCCCTTGCACACATGTTCCTCAGACAGGCGTGAGGAAAGCACATCTGTTTTTTTCACAAATGCAACAATGGTGTACCCAAATCTGGTATAGATGCGATAAGTTCATGCAAAACCCTTAGTTTTGTGCGAAATTTTCATGTATGTGTCTTGACCACCTGCACAATGAAGGGAAAAACTGGCCTAAGATCCGTACAAACCCCTCCTATACAGACCTTGGCACTGACACACTAAAAAATTTAAAATTCACGACATCAAGGGGCCTACCTAGCTAAAACATCGCTAGTCCCGAGTACCCAGGATGACCGTAATGGCAAGAACAACTCTGCAAAAGCCTCTGACCTCTCAAAACCTCAAATGCTCAAATGACACAAATGAACTGAATTGAGCCATATTTGCTTATATTTAAGCCTTTTCAAAAACTTTGGAGGACCATATTGAGAGCTCATAAGGCCTAATTACAAGACCTAAAGCAACATTGTGATCAGCACCCCATAATGCCCAAGGTCGGTGCCACACATTTCCACCTCCAAAAAAATAATTTTTCAGTGCCGACAAGTATGCCCTCTCTCATATTCTTTTTTAGCACATGTCTTTCAATAATATTTGAATAAAGAAGATTCTTTCACTTGGAGTATTTTTTGCAGGTATCGTGCAAACCATCCATCACTCTATCCACTAAAGTTCTAGAGCAAGTATCATTCTACCCTTAACATGATAGAGTCCCAGAAAAACTTTTCATATCCTGACATCATTTCTCCATATGAAATTAACCATAGGTTCCAAGCACCTGACCATGTTAATCATCACCCCACCTTTCACATGATAAAAATCCCCGTGGTAGGTAGAGCCTCCCCTCCATGGAGCCTATCACTCAAAGTAGACCATATATCACAAAAATTATGACACCATGGCCATACCACTTTAGTCCGAGAAGCACCTCATTCCCATTTCACCCACCATGCATCAGGTCAAGTTTTACCATGTCAAAATAAAACCCCTTTCTCAGACTACCAGGTTTTGCAAGTAGATCGAAATCACACCACCATGCTACACATTTTTCCTACCATATCTCCATCATCATAACCCATCTGCGACATTTTCCATTTGCTTCATTAACCCCACACATGATACCAACCAATGGGGCCCCCACCCTCAGAAAAACACCTTCCTTACATCATCAGTGAGTGAAAACTTTCATGTTTTGGGGCACCCTTCTCTGTGTATGTACAAACCAAACCCCATTATTTCATTATTTTGGTAAGTGTACAAATACCGCAAATGGTGCACTATGTCCCCCATTCATCCATCCATTTTTTCTCCCCCATGGCAGCAATCCCTAGTCACCCTTTGTCGGATTATCATACCCTTCACTCATAATCCACCATGACATTCATATCCAATACATACCCACCCTAGATGTGCTACTAACTCCAGGGATTTCCCCATCAGAAATAGTTATGACTACCACCAAGCTGATTTTTATACTCCGACCTTGGGTCATTGAATCCCCATCATAAGTTTTCAGTCACCCCTTGCCATCATGTCTATGTTAAACATATCACATCCAAGATCTTGATCCCTTTCATCAATGACTCTCTCATTCGGTTGAGGCTTCCTTTTTTGTCGACATCAACACCTATTTTTCAAAAAGGAAGTGGTACATTGGATCACCCCTCACCACAAAAGGGACATCCTCAAGTGGAACTGTGGGAGACATCATTGCCCATAGATTTCATCGATCCTCTAGACATTCGAATACAACACAATATTTCATGTCAAGATGGTATTGTACCTTACAAATATTTCACTTGATCAAATTCATCGAAGACCCGTGCCTTTATAAGAATCTCTTTCAGCAATGCTTTCACGGGAAGGTCCTAATCATACACCCATGCATACAATGAACATTTATATACCATATCAATTTTACGCATATGGGTACCACATTCCACCTATTGTCAAATAAAAAATGCCCCTAGGGCATCAGTAATCGTTGTCATCAACCAACATATCACTATCATACTAGTGACACAAAGAGAATATGTATCTCTCAAATAGATTTTTTTAGATAACCAAAGCATCTCCGGCATGGGACATGCCCGCCTCATAGAAAAATTGTATTTATTGTATTATACAGTTGCTTGCAGGGTTTCCACAGGACATGGTCACTCTTTGACCCGGTGTAAGATGTTTCCAACTCTATGTTACATGCAGCTCTCTCTCTCTCTCTCCACACAGTATATAGAAAAGAAACTATAATCTATTTCAACTATATAGTTCTTCCTAGACCTCACACATTAGGGGGCAATTTTTATCACTGAAAAATCGGAAAAGCAAAGATGACGTTATTAAATGTCAGGAAGAACGATTTACAGGGCTGAAGCACATTAGAGAATCTAAATAATTTTAAAAATCTCTAAGGTCCAGAAGAAAAATCAAATTTCGCACTCACGAAACCAGCAAAATGCGCCTTCGCGTGCATGTTTCTTCAATAGGTGTGCCTTTGCGCAGCTTTCCCTCAAAAAGCCACACAGACCTGAGAGTTGTGGAAGTCAATTTTCGAGACCACAAGGCACACTTTAGTAACTTGATCTCACACTTGAAGATGCCTAAGGATAGTCGCCCAAGCCTCCTTAGGACCTCAAGGGAGCACACAATGGAGTAATGTGGCACACAATGGAATCATCATCTTCTCTTGGGTCACTATCCATCAATGTACCAAGAGAGGGAAGGATAGTTTTAATTCTTATATAAAATGACACCAAGAGATGAAAAAAGGGAGAACACATTGTTATGTTGGCCAAAATTGCCCCAAGCAATGTAGCAGTGTGTGATCCAGAGCAGAGATAGAGGGGATTCAGTTTTTGGCCATCCAACAACTCCAATCCTTCGGAGTAGAGAGAGAGACTTTGCACCAAGGTAGCTCTGAGGTAAAGGTCTTAGAACTCCCTAGTTCTAGGGGCCCTTTGGAAAGTGGGTAAATTTTTCATCATTTATTCTGAATATCACTCAATAAGAGGGGGCATAAGTGCCATCGTTTGGGTTATTGAAGATGTTTGACTCTATTTAGAGCTTTTGTGTTATGTTTTTTAGTTTTGTTTTTATTTTCTCTCTATATATGGATGTTATTTTCTTATCTAGTATGTCTTATGTTTTGGCATGCTAACTAACTTGCTGACTCCCTTGATTATCTGCCTATGACTAGGAACTTAAGAGGAAAAAACCACTCCTCTTAAGCAGGTGTGGTTTGGTACACTCGTGCACCAAATCCACCAACACAGGCATATCTGGAAAAATATGTTTCCAAATTGACATTTATGATGACTGTCTTAGGGCGATGATGAGGTTTGAATTTGAAATTTTCTATAGAGCAAGGATCCCACCCCCATTTCGAACACTTTTCATGTTAAGTGTTAGAATAGAGAATTGTTGTCTGCAAAAGTGTCGAGTGAGATGTTGCATGTCACATTATAGGTTTGAAGCCTTCAGAGAAGGATTGATCAAGGCAGGACTCTGACACACAATCTGGCCCAGTTTTGACATCAAAATGACGGCCACATTGCACATAACAACCACAAGTCCGAGGTCAACAAGAGGACAAAATATTGTGGGCGCAGCGCTGTCCACGAAGACGAACCCACCAATTATGATATCCTTGCCTTGGAATAAATTTATGAAGGAACAACGGAATAAGGGGGCTCAGGGGCGGCAAAATTAAAAATTCGCAGAGGTCGAATAAGATGAAGAAGATGTCGGTGAAAAAGAAGCACCGGAGGAAATTGATGTTGAGGAGGTTGTGGCTCTCTCTAGGTTTCTCTCTTATATTCCTCCATGGAAGTTTTTGGGGTTCCCATGTTTTGGCCAGATTGGTAAGACCAAAAGATGAGACAATATCAGAACCGCTTTGGGGCCCTAGGATCTATCCCTCCTGGACCCGGAGAGGGATATCTCCAATAAAACAAAGAATGATATATCTTTGAAAGCTCAAATGAGATGTTAGGCTAGTTATGAAGCACAAAGGGGGATTTTAAAGTGATTTGGTTGGTTGGTTGCTGGTTGGTAATGATATCATAGACTAATAAAGAAATAGAAAGAAATGAACAAAATAGCAGGGTGTTTCAGCATAGAGGAGAGGTCAAGAAGTGCCATCCATTGGGCTATGGAGACATGAAAGGAGAATTACATGCAACAACTAGCCGAGGATTTCAGAGGGAAAGTCATCTAATACTAAGGATATTTTTAGATATATGATGGGATGGAACATTAAGAAAAGAAAGTGAAAGAAGGAAAGCAACCCAATTTCTGTCTATAGATCAGGTCAGAGGTAATTTAACTCCAAACCTGCTTGGACATACTTGAAGGTAGCTTTCAAAGAGGGACAAAGGGGCAGCTGATAGATCGGACCAGAGGTCATTTAACTCCAGGTCAGCTTTAGCATGCTCCAAGGGAAAAACAAAGATAAGTTTAACAGAGGTATCTTAGAAAGGCCAGCTGGTTGCACAAGGATCCTAGTGGACAAGGCTAAATCTAATCCCTAGTGTTCCTAAATCTTCCAGCTTAAACCCAACAAGAACATCTAAAGACAGATTCATTTAATTCATACATAAGCTAGCAACATAAGGAACTACTACATTGGTTAAATTAATTGAAAACAACTCTTAGATAACACATTTAGCAGAAAACATAGAAGGCAAGGAGAGCAGAAGCATAGGGTACCTAACAAGGGTAAATCCTATACTATATTTCTGATGCAAGCCAGTAGAAAATGAACATTATGAAAATGTAATAAACAGAGTTAGAAAAACATCACCAATAGTAATAGACCAGGATCCTGTGAAATGTGCTTTGATTAATTGATGAAAAACCAGTCACATACACTGAGCTCAATGGCTGTTACAATCCAAAATTATCCTCCCAGCCTACTACAATACAAACTACTCTGCTACTCTCTCCCAAACGTTTCTAACAGTCAAAACTGAATCCCTCTAACTACAACGGCAATAGCCGAACAACAACCCTTTACAATATGTTCTCGAGAATTCTTATAGGAGAAAAGAATAACAGGGGTAGATTAAAACTTAAATGCAACATTAAACTCTAAAGCAGTAGGAGAGCCGAGGCTCCATTCGGTTTTAATTCTGAGCATTTATCTTTGGTGCTCGTTGCAGTGTTCTGGTGAATTGCACAAAAAAGGCAGAATAATGATGCTAGGGTCTGCCATACCGTGTAACAAATGCTTCTGATGGTGTAGGACTACTGATAGGGAGGAAATATTCATTTGGACACAATGTAGACTGAAACAATAATGTGTATCGTGTTCTTTTATGGAAGAATGTTCTGCCAATACGGAAACCCTAATAGTATTATATTTCTGTGCATTGGACCGTCTGAACGATCCACGGGGTCTTCAATTCTGGTACCTTTGCCTTTGAATAATTGGATTAAAGCTTAATATCTTTAACAATGTGCATTAGACCTTTAAATCCCTCACTGATACTCTTTTTCGCTTCCACGTTTGCCTCTGACTGCGAAATCTGTGTTTTAATGGCACTGAAGAGGTTTTCACAGAGTAATACCCTGTTCCTTTAATGCTAGTCCTGTCGGAAAAAATTTCCCAGCCTTTCTCCATAATTCCATCTTCTGCAAATGGTCCTTTCTTGCGTTTCTATTGCTGTGATAGAGACTGTGAACTACGAAGGTTTATGGCTGCTCGAAACCCTGCAAAACACGAAAATGGTTACGAAAAAAATGTATGGGGGTGGGATGATGTGGAAGACTACGAGGATGATAGTGGGACTGCGGAGAAATGGCAAAAAAATGCAGAGGAATGGTGGAGAAATGCTTTGGTGACGGTTGGCGAAAAATAGTGGAAGGTGTCGAGGCAGACGTTTTAACGTAAAAATAATGAAATTTAACCTTGGGACGAATATATATAATGGGGGCGGGCGAAATTACGGTGGAGACACGTGGAAAATGACATGGCGGGACCGGTCAACGGCGGGCCATGCAAATGACTCTAGACCGTCCAATCTCGGAGGAGATCGATGGCTGGGAACATGGTAGAGGGCGATGGATAGTGGGCCAGGGGTATGATGACCATGGATTAAACCTCACGCAGCTTCGTTGAGCGATGACCATTGGATGGGTTGCCCCAGATCGGATGGCTCACAGCGATATCACTCCGCGTCCTGTACCGAACGATAACGCGCGATGAGATAGCGGTTTTCCAACCGTACCGGTGCCACGCATCAGATGATGTATGGAATCGCTGGCCCATCGAAAAAAACCGCCTACCTCCAAAAGGCGGTGCGATAGAAACCGGATGGTTTATGAATAGTGTTCGTGGGCGTGGGGACCACCAGGCGGGACAGAAGATCTATCCGTTGATCCGTGGTTTAAACGAACGGCGGATCTTTGATAGGGCGATGAAATGGTTTATATGGTGGGGACTTTATAATATAACGTTTTATTATAAAGTTTCACGGGTCATGGGGGGAAGTGGTTATATAAGTCATACATTTTTGTTTTACAATGATTTACAATGCGATTTACAGTCGGAAAGGGGGGAAAAGGGTTAGACC
Organism: Pinus albicaulis; assembly: GCA_034641835.2. Taxonomy (NCBI): domain Eukaryota; kingdom Viridiplantae; phylum Streptophyta; class Pinopsida; order Pinales; family Pinaceae; genus Pinus; species Pinus albicaulis. The sequence continues at coordinate 780,334,593 of CM076576.1, read as the reverse complement.
TTATTATAAGGCAGGAAAGTGGGTTTTTACCCATTTTAATGTGATTTAAAGGTTAGGAAGGGAAATGATAGAGGGGTAAAGGGTGAATCAGACCAAACAAGGGGTATGGGAGGGTTTAAAGGGGGTTTTGGGAGGATTAGAGGATTAGTGAAGGAAGTTTAGAAAAGGGGGAAAGAGGGTGGAATGGAAACTTAGAAAAAGGGAAAACAGAGTGAAATGGGACATTTTGCATGGATACCAGGGGAAAATGAGACCCTATAAAGGTAGTCGGAAGAGGGAAATTTATCAAAGTCAAAGGCACAGGAGACTTAAAGGATGATGTGTCTTCAGGGGAGATGCATTCATTGAAGGCTCAGAAACAATTTAGCCCCCTACTTTGCTTGTCAAAAATTTATAGGGGGCTAACAGAAGCCAAAGGCTAAGAAGATGGAGAAAGATCCTGACGCAGTAAATTACAAGGTGTTTAAACCATTAATTCCAGATGAGTTGTCGGTGGATGAAGAGTTGCTGGCCAAGGTGCCTCGGGTTAGAATGGAGGTTGTGGATTTTAATGACTAGAGAAAATACCCCCAATTCGAGTTGGGTATGTATCTGTGCCCACAGGCCTACCCAAATGGAGTCACCCAATTAGAGCCAATGAAATGGATGAAGGGTATCCGACAGTGAGGGATACTCAACATGCTTTATGTGCCACATTTTGGGTGAAGTACCATTAATACCATTTGTGTGTGTAAATTGTTGGCCTTGGTGCAGAATGAATGTATATGGCTAGGGAGGAAGATCCCCATTACCGAGGTGCTCATCAGAACAATCACAACCCTTCCTTGTCTTGGGGCAGGTCTCGTGGAGGGCTTTTTAGGTAAGAACCAATACAAGAAGTTGGCAGACAAGATGAAGAATGAGTATGATCTAACCAAGGGGACTATGGGTTATCTCATTAACTCCATTTCAGACAGAACTGTGCTTCACCGTGCACATCCTTGCGAGTAATATTATGTGTAAGAGCCTCGGCAAGGAATATTTTTCCTTTATCATAGCTTTAGCTGCAGAATGCACCAAGGGCATTGTATACAACTGGGCTAGCTACTAACGTATGGAATTCCTCGTTGTTTGCAATTCTGCACAGGAAGAAGGCAAGTAGTTCCACTATGTGTGGCTCTTGCTTCTTATTGCTTTGATGGAATGGAGGGAACCTAAAGGGGCTCAGTTCAATATTTTGGACCCTGATCTATGCGAATTATCCAGAATCGCTTCACTATCGTGTTTGACAGAGCCTGGAAAGGTTATGTCCAATAAGTTTTTTTGGACCAAAGTTGAGATGAGCTTATGAATGGTTATTAACCAAAAGCCTCAGTTGTCATCGAGCATTATGGAGAAATATCGACAGGTTGTGGAGTTCAAATAAGACTTCCATCATATCCACATTCAAGAAAATCAGGACCTCACACGAATCTGGTATGAGCGCCTGCACATGGTCTAAGAGGAGGATGTAGAAGCCATCATCATCTGATGACTGAGTGCTTCGTTAGCTCCATTGTCTGAAGGTGCAGATAAGGCAGGAATGATTGGGGAGAAGACCACTACACCAACATGGCAGAAGGATATTGAAGCGATAACTCTGGAGACTGGAGGGGATGATATTCTTAGTGGTGATCTAGGAACAGATGCATTGGACCTGTTGGGGTCTTGTGTTTTGATAGATTGGCTTACCAAAAGACAAGGCAACATCAGAACCAATCTTTAGAGTTCCAGGATCTAGTCCTCCTATTCTCAGAGAGGGATCTCTCAAATGTTTTGCAAAGATATATCTTGTTTGATTTTAAGTATTGATTTTAGACTAGTTATTGAGTGCAAGTTTTTGTTTGGTTTGTTTGTTTGGTTGAATTTATATAGCAGAACATGAAAGGTCTAGGTAGTATATATTGAAAGAAGAAGTTTCAGATTCATTAGGCAATGGAGTCAAGAAGAAGTAAATAACAAGCTCATCAATGGATATGGGATATCAAAGGCAAAATCTAACTTGGCCATAGGATCCTTTAGTTTTTGTGAATGAGATGGACATTAATGATTTTGAAAAGAGAAGTTGAATTCTCAACAAAGGGAACTTAAAAAAATAACTTGAACAATAAAGAGTTATTTGATAGACAGGGCTAACCATGAATTCTACAAACCACACTTTAAGCAAACAATGATTTCAAGACAACTTTCAAAATGAAATCTAAGATTCGAGAGCACATCCTATTTCCTCAAAGATTTTATTTCAAAGGACTTAGAAAACATAAAAGATTCACTGATAATTGCAGTCATAGAGGAGGGAACACCTAACACATCTATGATCACAACTATAAAGACCTTTAAAACAATTGTTCAAGTAGGGACAAAAGGTATGATCAAAACAGACCTCCTTGGCTGACTGTAAACAATGGTACTTCAAAGGGAGACTTCAAAAACAGCTTTCAAGTGGCAGCAGACAAGCAAGGAAAACCATAAATCATGCTGGAACCAACTATTTGAACTATTTGAGAAATAAACAAGAATAAGGGTTCAAGAGAATGATTAAGACTCTAAAATGCCTTAGCAGAAGAAAACATAAAACAGTGAAGGATAAACAAGTCTATGGTGCTTCCAGGAGTCATTTCTTAGCATAAAATTTTCGTCCTACTTTACTAAGAATTTATGAAACATAATAAAAACAAGAAGAACAACAGACAGTTTAGAATACATCACCAACAGCCAAGCTCAGGGATCCAATGATAGAGCCTTCTCAAGAACAACCATATCACAACATAATCCAGCTTCCAAGACTTCAATTTGTTCTTCAACTTCAAACTGACTATGTATTATTTCAGAGAGTTTCAGTGTTACAACTAGTGACCAACCAACCAACAAATTCTCATCTTCTTTAGAATTATTTATAGAAGAAACGAGGAGGTGGAAGAGTTCCAGGGTTGAGTATCATTAATTCTATACTAAATGCAACTCCTAGCCTTGAAAACTATGCAAGGTATTAGGCAGGAAAGCATTGAATTACAACTCTGTTTTATTTACTCTGTTTCTTCTTTTTAGGCTTAGTGGGTAAAATTTTTGAAATTAAGGCACTTTCTTATCTTTACAATAACTTTACTGACAGATTAAAATATGTTCTTTTGTTTGTAATAATTGTTAGCAGTCTTTGGCCTTAATGTTTCTGACTGATGTTTGATCTAGGTATTGAGGACGAAAGGTTGCAAGGTGTCAATTTGGTAGCTCGGGAATCAATTAGCCCCTTTGACGTGGTTCTGAGGTGTCCTTCATTGTTTTTTCTTATATTACTTTTAAACACCGATTTTCTTTTAATACTGTGTTTATGCCTGATTCGGGCTTTGAGACTTTATCTTTAATCATCCTCAAACTGCTGAACGTGTCTATCTGCTTCATTTGTGGATTAGGCCTCTGATTTCCGAATTTGTGCCTTAATCTTCTTAAAAAAAAATTAGAACTTTTCATCTTTGGATTATGCTTTCATCCTCTATTTTCAATGTTGATACTCTTCAATTAATTGATGTTCACTTTGTTTGTTGTTTGTAGGTGCGCAAAGAGTTTGTTGGAGAATTTGTTTAGAAAGCCGATGATCATGACTTATCGGCCCTTTCAAACCGTGAATATTGGCTTGTGGATCGTCATCCTTGGCCCTTTGGTCACTTTTTATGACAATGGGATGGCTCTGCAACCCTTTATCCATTAAACCTGCAACATGAAACAAACATTTAGATAAATCATGCGTTTAGAGGTTAGACTGCTTCAGAGGCTGGGCAGAGCGGGGGAGCGATGCAGAGGAAGGGTGATTATGCAGACGGAGAAGTCCTGTGGAGAAAAAAGGGCCAAAAAAATAGTTTAAACCATTTTTGGCGCGATTTGGCGGAAGTGGTTTTGGGAAAACCATTAATTGTTTTCGCATTTCATTTGGGGGGGTAGGCGGTAATAGCGTTTGGAATGCGATACCATACATCACCTGACACGCATCCCTATAAATACCACCCATTTTGAAAAAAAAATTGGCGTTAACCTTTAGGCGCAAAAAATTTTGATATGCAGTATAAGTCGTCGGATCATCAAAGGTAGATCGGACGGTGCGGAAAGCGCACGACAAGGGATAAGATGCATAGACAAGGGATGGTGGGACCGACGATTGTGTCAGTGCCTTTGTCACGTAGCGAACGGGTCTATTTGGTTATCGGGTTTAGTCCCAATCATCCGATCTCTCGAATGGACGGTGAAGATTTAAAGATGGAGCGGGTTATTGGAAAGGAGGAAAGCATGGTAAATTGAACGGGCGGAGGGAAGGAAGGCCTGATGGCCATTGATCTGCAGAGATCAACGGTCCAGAAAAATCGAAATGTCAGGAAAAAAAATACAAGGAAATAAGGGTTCAGAAGAGGGTTTTTAGGCCTTTAAGCGCCCGATTGAGGGGCTTAGGCCATATGAAGGACAGGGTTTAAAAGCTTTAAACCCTCAGTGGCTAAAAAACGTATAAGGAAAACAGACTATTTTAAGGCTTAAAATAGGAATTTTAAAGCCAAAATGGGGGTTCTGATAGATGAAAGAAGGGAATTTAAAACCAAATAAAGGGGAGATATAAGGTTTTAAAAGGGTTTTTATGCTTTTGGAGGTTAAAATGGAGGTTAAATGGAGGGATTTTATGAAGGGAATAAGGATGAAAATGGGGTTGTTTTATGAGTAAGAGGAGGAGTGAAATGATGAAAAATGGAGCCTCTTTGAACAGTTTTTTCCCTTGGTAAACAACAGGTACTTTAGGATTGATAGTGAAACAGCAGTGAAGATTAATTCCAAGGATAATTATCACCATAAGACTTCAAGAACTCACAATTTGAACATGAATTATTTCTTGAAGGCTAAAAATATTTAGCCACCATTTGGTATGACAAAATTTTATAGGTGGCTAACAGTGGCTCCACATGGGGATGTAATCTTCTTGAAGGTGTCAAGAACCTCAGCTATTGATCTCTGGCTTTTCAGTAAACCAGTGCCTTAATCCATTGGGCATAAACTTTCTTTTTCTTTAGCTGACCTTTCTTTGATCTGACAATCTTTGAAACAATCTGAAACCATGGAATTCTATCAAAACAACATCTCTACCTACCCATTCCTAATGATCCTAACATTTTTTCTTCTTCAGAGTGTAGTTGGATTGGAAAACTCTTTTCATCAACATTTTATTCTTTTATTGAAAACATAAAACTAGTCTAAGTCTACTCTTATTTCTCCATGAGTTTAGATTAAGCAGTTGAACTCATAAGTTTTGCTACCTAAATACTATCTGTCAGGATTAGAATATCTGACAGATCTTTATTCTCTAAATTCTAAAACAAGAATTTAAAAGCAGTCAAGCCAGGATTAAGCAGTTTGACTTGGTATTGATCTATGGCATAAAAAAAATCTGCACATAGATTTTATTTGCAGAAAATCAAAACAAAATGGTGAAGGTTTAAGATATAAAAACTTAAAAACATCCTTAATTATTTATTTAGCTCTGGTTTTAGTCTTGTTTGAGTTGTTTCCTTTCCCTCATCTGGTTCAAGTTTTGAACATATTAGAACCAGTTCTTTTTTCTATCCTAATCTACCTTACTGATAAGCCAAGATTGTGTTGTTTGGCTAATCTAATTTACTAACCTATCAGTAGTAAATTGAAAACTAATTAGTCATGATTAGACTGTATGACTAACTAGAAGTGTGTTTTTAGGAGCGGCATTTGGGCTTGCACACTTTCAGACTTTGTCTCTCTTTTTTGGTATGGGGCTATACCTTTCTTGTTTTATGTCTGCCCTCTTTTTCTCTTTTCTATTGTTTTTGTATTTTTATTTTTCTAACTTTGAATGCAATGTTTAGACAATGATAATTTACAATGGAAATTAAAAATCTTTGAAACTCATGACTCTTGACAGAAGTAATGCTTGAGCATCCTGCCATTGACAGGACCTCCATATAAATCTTCTCCATTCAATTCCTTTAGGAAAAATGCATTGTGACCCCTCTCAGCATGAATAATATAGGGTCCTTTCCACAAGTTCTCAAATTTTCCATGTTTTCCCTTCTCTTCCATTCTTGAATCCCATTTAAGAACTATATTTCCAACTTGGAAATTATTTTTCTTAGTCCTTTTATCAAACAGTTTCTTGATATTATCTTGGACTAGTTGTGTTCTTTCATAAACTTCCTCTCTAGAATGCTGTAAATGAATTGTTTGGTTGATTCTTCTCTGCATATCATTTTCTTCGGTTTGTACTTATTGAAGGAGTTTCATGACTAGAACTCCTAATGATGTTCGGAAGAGTGCATCCATGCGATATACTAGCTAATAGGGGGACATATTTATTGAATTCTTTGTAGTTAATCTATCAGCTCATAAGGCATGAACGAGCTTATTGTGCCATGATTTCTAATTCTGCTCCAACATCTTTTTGATGATATTGATAAGGCTCTTATTGGAGGATTCAGCTAATCCATTTCCTTGGGGATAGTAGGCAGTAGAGTGGCCTAAGGTAATGTGGTATTTATAGCAGAAATCAACCATTCTTTTAGATTTGAAGGTGGCAGCATTATCTGTGATGATTTTTCTAGGACAACCAAATCTGGATAGGATGTTTGTTTCCAGGAACTTGATAATGACAGTTTCAGTAGCATTCCTAGATGGTATAGCTTCTATCCACTTGGTAAAGTAGTCAGTGGCAGTGAGGATCCACTTATGTTGGGCTGATGAATATGGGTGAATTTCCCCAATGAAATCCAAGCCCCATTGCTGGAAGGGTGCCTCAACACTGATGGGATGCAAAGGTAACGGAAGGAGTTTTCTTTTGCCATCAAAAATTTGACACTTATGGCAAGACATGACTAACTTCTGAGTATCTGGGAAAAGGGTGGGCCAATAGTGTCCAGACCTGAGGATTTTATTTGTTGTGGTCTTCTAGTAGAGGTGTCCTCCACATTCTTCTTCATGCAGCTCGTGCATGATTTTTCCTGCATCATCTTCAAGTAAACATTTAAGAAAAATTCCAACAACATTTTTCCAATATAATACCCCATCTAATATGAAATAATTCAAAGCCTTCTGTTTCAAAAATATAGCTTTAGTTTTAGACAAAGAAGGAGGGACATTTATATATAAAAGCACATAAATGATGTTAGCATACCAAGGTGAATTCAGAAATGTTTCTTCGATGAAAGGATCAGTGAATTCTTTTATTTCTTCCAACACATCTACCATATTCATATCTAGTGCTTGGAAGTTTGACGCAGCCATGAGTTTTGCTAATCCCTGCCCTTTAATCAATTTGGTGGGCCTCATTTCTAAGTCATATTCAAGAATAGTAGCAATCCATTTTCCCCTTTTACCATCAGGGTCTTGACTTAGAATATCCTTGACAACAGTATGTTTGACAAAAGCAATGATGTGAGAGTGTAAAATGTAGACTCTAAAGTCTTTTAATGCTTTCACCAATGCTAAGGCTTGTTTCTCCATGATGTTATATTTGAGAGGAGAAGCTCTTAAGGCCCTACTAAAAAAGGATATTTGTTGTTCTTGCCCCAAGTCATTCTTTTGAAGTAATACTGCACCTTTTGTATGTTCAGATGCAAAAGAAAAGATATAAAAGTCTTTGGTGAAATCTGGACTAATCAAGACTGGTGTTTGAGTGAGAGCTTGTTTAACCAGTTCAAATGATTGTTTAGCTTATGTAGTCCATTTCAGACCTACCTCTTTCTTAAGCATGTTTGTAATGTTTCTTAGTAGCTTAAAAAGGTTGGGGATAAACCTCCTCAAAAATTTATCTTCCCAATGAAAGATTGTAATTCTTTCAGGCTTCTTGGATGGTTGATTTTCAATATCCCATCAATCCTTTTAGGGTCTAATTTGATTCCCTCTTCTGAAATTATGTGACCAAGAAGCTTGCCTTCTTGGAGACCAAAGAGTGACTTCTTGGGATTCAAAGATAAGCCGAATTTCCTACATTTCTCAAAAACATTTCTTAAATGAATCAAGTGTTCTTCATCAGTTTTAGAGAAAATAGTTATGTCATCAAGGTAAATGATTATAAAATAGCCAATATCTTCAGAGAAAGCTATATCCATGGCCCTTTGGAAGGTGGCCCCTAAATTCATCAAACCAAATGGCATTTTGACATACATAAAGGTTCCCCAAGGTGTGGTAAAAGCAGTTTTGTGTTGATCACTTGGGAGAACTAACACTTGATTGTAACCTGAGAATCCATCCAGCAGTGATATCCGTTTTGACCCAACTACCCTTTGAAGTATATGGTCCATCTTGGGCAAAGGGTAGTTGTCTTTGAGGGAGGCTCTATTTAGATTTCTAAAGTCAATGCAGAGCCTGATTTGCCCTGTCTTCTTCCTAATAGAAACTAAGTTTGACACCCACTCTGAATATCTAATGGATACTATAATCCCAGCATCATACATATTTTCAATTTATTTTTTAACTAAAGGTAATAAAACGGGGTTTTTTCTTCTCAGTTTTTGTTTGAAAGGTTTCTAATTTTTCTTAAGAGGAATTTTGTGCTGAATGATGCTAGTGTCATAAGATTTCAAATCTTTGTATCCCCAAGCAAACACATCTCTAAATTCTTTGAACATCTCTATGTATTGCAATTTTATATGAGATGGGAGAGTGCTAGACAATTTGATAATTTTTGGTTCTGCTAGACTTCCTATGTTATGTTCTTCTACATTTGTTTCTACAGGCTCCATTCTAGGTTCTTTGGCTACATCATTGAAGTCAAAAAGGTGTTCTAAAGGTGTGAGACCTCTTGGAATTGTATCATTCTTGCATTGTAAAACTTCCAAGTATTTCTGGTCTACGTTATCAACTAATTCTGCTTCGAAAATATTCTCATAGTGATTTATATCAGCAGAATATGTCATTTCTGTTTCTGGGATTTGTTCATTATCCAAAGAGTTTTCTTCATGGCTGGTTTTTAATGCTGGTATGGCAAAATCATTTTTTGATTTTAGGAAATCATATATGTGTTTGTTAGTGTCAAATACTTGCCAGTGATCCTCATTGTCAGGCACAGCAGGCCTGTTTTTTAACTTTATGTTAAGATGTTCATTTATCTGAGGTACTTGGCAATTGTTGGCAGTGAAGGCAAGTTCATTTTACAGATGATTTTGGTCTCTTGGTATGAAAATGAGTTCATATTTTTCAAAGGTCTTTAATAAATCCAGGGTAGCATTTCGATATTCTCTAAGTCTTGGGTTTTTTGTTGAATATTCTCCTTTGATTTGTCTTATGATAAGTTCAGAATCTCCTAGGATTGATATTTTTTGGGCTTCTAGTTGTTTGAGCAACTGCAAGCCAAGGAGCAGGGCTTCATATTTAGTAATATTGTTGGTGCATGGAAAATCTAGTTTATATGAATAACCCTAATTTGTATTTTGAATCCATATACCTACCCCTGCACTTGTTTTATTACAAGACCCATCAAAGTTTATTGTCCAAAGTGTTTCTGCCTCATTTTTATTTTCTTGTTGTTGTTGATTGCTGATGTTTTTTATTTGATTTGAGGGAAGTTTTGATTGTTCTAGTAAACTGATTTCCTCTTTGTTTTCCATTTCTTGTTGATTGATTTGGTCTTCATTGTACAAGATAAAGGAATCTAAACTTGATTGAATGGAATAGATTGGATAATTTTTTGGCTTATCTATGTTGCTCACCATGTATTTCATATGGGATTCCCTATATAATCTTCTGTTTTGGTTAAAAACTGGGATGGTGGCATAATACATGTCCATTTGAAGGCTCCCCTGAAGTTTGGCTCCCCATGATCTTGATAAAAGCAGCCATACTTTGGGGGAATCTCAGCTACTACTATGTCCATAACTAGACTCTTGGCAGGGATCTGAGATAATTTTACACATAAATCTTTGATTAAACCCAATCATTTGACTCTGCTTGAATCAAAGGAATACATAACCTTCTATGGTTTAGTAATTTCTAAGCCTAAGCTTTCCATTACTACTTTGGGCATAAGATTATGTGAAGCTCCAGATTCTAACATGGCATTGTGTAATATCCTATCATGTATAGTCAAACAGACATAGAAGGGAGGGACAGCTCCTTCTTGGTATTTTCCTTCAACTTCTGGACCAAACAACAACTCAGGTTTGTCATCTGTCAGGTTTAAAGTATCAGTGTCACTTCCTAAGTTAAAAGCTTTCAAAACTTGGTTTTTGTACACTTCTTGGGTCACTAGTTCAGCTAGAGGTATGGTAATTTTTATCTTTGAAATCTCTCCCTGAAGGCTGAAAGGAACTATTGATTTTGTCATATTTACATCTGTTTTTTCAATTGAATTCCTTTCAGCAATTCTGATTTGCTGAACTTTTTTTGGACTGCTATTTGGGACAATTTTGTTAGAGCCACTAGCTGAAGTGCTAGGGCTGCTTTGTTCAACATTTGGATGGATGCTTTTCTCTTTGTTTAAATCTATTTTCTTAGCCAAAATGTTGGGTTTCTCTGATGTTTTATTAGGATGATTTTCTGCATTTTTCCTAACAGCAGTGCTGGTTTTTTTATCATTTGAATTATCTAGGTTCCCTTTGCTTCTTAGATCATATTGTTTATGTACCTCCATGATTGCATTCTCAAACCTTAACCTATAATCTTCAGAATCCTCATAAGTGTTTTTATTTTGTTCTGAGGAGAAGAAACCTTGTTCTTCTTCAGTGAGGAAAACATCATCCTCACTATCTGATCCAATCAATTTTACATGATTTTTTCCCAATCTTTCAATCTCCCTTTCTTCCTCATCTTGATCTACATAGTTTTGTTGGAAGGGAGGTCTAATCTATTGGTCATTGTCATTTTGTCTATCTTGATTTTTTTCTCTTCTATAATTCTGGTTCCTATTTTTTTGGGGGGGGTTGTTCTGATTTTCTCTAGCTTGTGCTCTCTCAAGTATACTCATCTTATTCATCATTTCCTCCATCATTCTTTCCATTTTTGAGCTAGATGTGGAGGGTGCATATTCTTCCCTAAATGATACTTTCTTTTCATTCCTCATCCTGGCTCTTTTCTCAATAAGATTTACTTCCACAGCTAAGGCTCCTTTCTGCATATCTTCTAAAGTCGAAGGATCTCTCTCTCTCAGCTGATAGGCCATTTCAGGATCAAATCCTTCAGGATATTTGTTTAAATCTGAGCCTTGTGGAGGTTTCAAGTCTGGGGCAGTGCATTATAAACACTATTGAACCTAGTGCAATAATTTTGGACACTTTCCCCAGTGTTTCTTTTGAGATTGTTGTAGTCTGAAATTATTTGGAGAGGGTTTTTCCAAAATTCCCATTTGTTTAAAAATAACTGATGAAACGCTTGGAGGTCATTAATACTATTAGGGGTTAAGATTTTGAACCATTTTCTTGCTTCTCCCCCTAGAATTTGAGCAAACAATATGAGTTTGATAGTTTCATCATCAATATCGTTTCTATCAAAATAGTCATTCATCGTGTCCACATGTTGTGAAGAAGTAGTAGCACCACTGGCATCATATAATGGTATCTTGGACTGATAGTCCTATGGTAGATTGACTAGAGGTAAAGGAAGGACAAGGGGAGCATACCAGGTTGCCATGATAGGAGGTTGTGGAAAAAGTGGGAGGTTTACAGGTGGAGGATGTAAAATAGGAGGGGGTTGATGGAATGGTGTGGTCTGAACAGTGGGTGTATGAAGAACATATGTGGATGAACCAGGAATATATTGTTGAGCGGATCTTGGATGAGAGAAACCAAAATTATGAAGGAAATGTAAATCAGGTGGATTAGTTTCTCTACTACCAGGATGTTCACCTCTATCTTGGGATGAAGGTGGAGACTCAAAATATGTCTGATCTATATCATCAAGTGACCTAGTTCTGAATGGGTTTCTTAAGTCAACTTGTGAATCTTGCAGAGCTGTAAGGTTTTCAGGAACAGAAATAGCTCTTTGGACTGGTCTGACAATAGTTGAAGCTTGAGCCTTAGGAGACTTCCTAAGTATGCTTTCAGGATTATCAACTATATCAGGAGGGTTTGGGTTAGGATATGCTCTAGTATGAACTCTTTTAGAAGCCATTATGCTATGTTTTCAGATCCAATAACAATAAAATTTTAACCAAATATGACAATCTTCAGTAGGCTAACTAATCTTTTAGAAAGAAAACTTTAATCCTCAAAGTCTTCTTAATTGAGTTTGTATGATGTTATAATAGTAATGGTTTTCTGAGTGGATTATTTAGGTCTATTTAGGATTGTGGAGTCACCAGGTGGAAATTTTTAGCTTTAGAAGGTAAAATGTTTTTATGGTCCACCACCATTAAAAGGTTTGAATACCAATCTGAAATGTTTTTTGGGTTTTCTGAGTTTTTATTTTTATTTTTATTTTTATTTTTTTTATTCCTGTGTTATGAGAGTGTCCTAAATCTATTTCAACAATTAGCTACGGTGATAAGACAAACAGAGTTTACTCTTATGGCTGAGCTAGCTGATTCCTTCAAGGTTGGATAAGGCTCTATGAGAATCCTAAGGGTTACTTAGTCTGTCACTGATTCAAATAAGTCCTATCATGATCACCATTTTCTTTGGTAGTGCTTGAAGAGAGCTACTTATACTACACTGAACAGTGAGTGTTTTGTTTTAAGGATTTTACTCAGGGTCCCACCGTGATCGCCATTATGTTGGGGTCCTATGTTTTGATAGATTGGCTTACCAAAAGACAAGGCAACATTAGAACCAATCTTTAGAGTTCCATTATCTAGTCCTCCTGTTCTCAGAGAGGGATCTCTCAAATGTTTTGCAAAGATATATCTTGTTTGCTTTTAAGTATTAATTTTAGACTAGTTATTAAGTGCAAGTGTTTGTTTTGTTTATTTGTTTGGTTGAATTGATACATAAGAACATGAAAGGTCTAGGCAGTATAGATTTAAAGAAGAAGTTTCAGATTCATTGGGCAATGGAGTCAAGCAGAAGTAAATAACAAGCTCATCAATGGATATGGGATATCAAAGGGCAAATCTAACTTGGCCACAAGATCCTTTAGTTTTTGTGAATGAGATGGACATTAATGATTTTGAAAAGACAAATTGAATTCTCAACAAAGGGAACTTAAAAACATAACCATGAATTCTACAAACCACACTTTAAGAAAACAATGATTTCAAGACAACTTTCAAAATGAAATCTAAGGTTCGAGAGCACATCCTATTTCCTCAAAGATTTTATTTCAAAGGACTTAGAAAACATAAAATATTTACTGATAATTGCAGTCATAGAAGAGGGAACACCTAACACATCTATGATCACAACTATAAAGTCCTTTAAAACAATTGTTCAAGTAGGGACAAGCAGGGAAAACCATAAATCATGCTGGAACCAACTATTTGAACTATTTGAGAAATAAACGAGAATAAGGGTTCAAGAGAATGATTAAAGACTCTAAAATGCCTTAGCAGAAGAAAACATAAAACAGTGAAGGATAAATCGGTCTAAGGTGCTTCCAGGAGTCATTTCTTAGCCTAAACTTTTCATCCTAATGTAGTAAGAATTTATGAAACATAATGAAAATACGAAAAATAGCAGACAGTTTAGAATACATCACCAACAACCAAGCTCATGGATCCAATGATAGAGCCTTCTCAAGAAAAATCATGTCACAACATAATCTAGCTTCCAAGACTTCAATTTATTCTTCAACTTCAAACTGACTATGTATTATTTCAAAGAGTTTCAGTGTTACAACTAGTGGCCAACCAACCAACAACTTCTCATCTTCTTCAGAAGTATTTATGGAAGAAATGAGGAGGTGGAAGAGTTCTAGGGTTGAGTATCATTAATTCTATACTAAATGCAACTCCTAGCCTTGAAAACCATGCAAGGTATCAGGCAGGAAAACATTGAATTACAACTATGTTTTATTCACTATGTTTCTGCTTTTTAGACTTAGTGGGTAAAAGGTTTGACTTTAAGGCACTTTCTTATCTTTACAATAACTTTACTCACATTTTAAAATATGTTCTTTTGTTTGTAATAACTGTTGGAAGTCTTTGGCCTTAATGTTTCGGACTGAGATTTGATCTGGGTATTCCTTTGAGGAGAAAGGCAGCAAGGTGTCAATTTGGTAGCTGGGGAATCAATTAGCCCCTTTGACGTGGTTCTAAGGTGTCCTTCATTGTTTCGTCTTCTTTTAATTTTAAACACTGATTTGCTTTTAATACTGTGTTTATGCCTGATTCGGGCTTTGAGACTTTATCTTTAATCATCCTCGAAATGCTAACCGTGTCTATCTGCTTCATTTGTGGATTAGGCATTTAATTTCTGAATTTGTGCCTTAATCTTCTTAAACTTTGTTTAGAACTTTTAATCTTCGGATTATGCTTTCATCCTCTATTTTCAATGTTGATACTCTTCAATAAATTGATGTTCACTATGTTTGCTGTTTGTAGGTGCGCAGAGAGTTTGCTGGAGAATTTGTTTAGAAAGTCGATGATCATGACTTATCATCCCTTTCAAACCGTGAATATTGGCCTATGGATCGTCATCCTTGGCCCTTTGGTCACTTTTTATGACAGTGGGATGGCTCTGCAACCCTTTATCCATTAAACTTGGAACATGAAACAAAAATTTAGATAAATTCTGCGTTTAGAGGTTAGACTGCTTCGGATGCTGGGCGGAGAAGGGGAGCGATGCAGAGGAGGGGTGATTATGCAGACGGAGAAGTCCAGTGGAGAAAAATGGGCTAAAAACATAGTTTAAACTGTTTCTGACGCGATTTCATGGAAGTGGTTTTGGGAAAACCATTAATGGTTTTCGCATTTCATTTGGGGGGGTAGGCGGTATTAGAGTTTGGAAGACGATACCATACATCACTTGACACGCGTCCCTCTGAATACCGCCCATTTCACAAAATTCTTTGGCGTTAACCTTTAGGCTCAAAAATTTTGCGATATGCAGTATAAGCCGTCGAATCATCGAAGGTAGATCAGACGGTGTGGAAAGCACGCGACAAGGGATAAGATGCACGAATGAGGGATGGTGGGACTGACGATTGCGTCAATTCCTTTGTCACGTAGCCGACGGGTTTATTGGGTTATCGAGTTTAGTCCCGATCGTCTAATATCTCAAATGGACGGTGGAGATTTAAAGATGGAGCGGGTTATTGGAAAGGAGGAAAGCATGGTAATTTGAATGGGCGGAGGAAAGGAAGGCCTGATGGCCGTTGATCTGTAGTGTTCAACGGTCCAGAAAAATCGAAATGTCGGGAAACAAAAATAGAAGGAAATAAGGGTTCAGAAGAGGGTTTTTAGGCCTTTAAGCGCCCGATTACGGGGCTTAGGCCATATGAAGGACAGGGTTTAAAATATTTAAGCCCTTAGTGACTAAAGAACTTATAAGGAAAACAGACTATTTTTAGGCTTAAAACAGGGATTTTAAAGCCAAAATGGGGGTTTCGATAGATGAAAGAAGGGAATTTAAAACCAAATAAAGGGGAGATATAAGGTTTTAAAAGGGTTTAATGCTTTTGGAGGTTGAAATGAAGGTTAAATGGAGAGATTTTATGAAGGGAATAAGGATGAAAATGGGTTTGTTTTATGAGTAAGAGGAGGAGTGAAATGATGAAAAATGGAGCCTCTTTGAACAATTTTTTCCCTTGGTAAATAGCAGGTACTTTAGGATTGATAGTGAAAGAGTAGTGAAGATTAATTCCAAGGATAATTATCATCATAAGACTTCAAGAACTCACAATTTTAACATGAATTGTTTCTTGAAGGCTAAAAATATTTAGCCACCATTTGGTATGACAATTTTTTATAGGTGGCTAACAGGACCCCTCCTCGACTTTCACCACCAAGAGAATGTGGCCACAAAAGGGTGGCACATGAAATAGGGTCAAGTTCGATAGATCCGTTGGTCTAACAGAAATTGTCCTCACAGAGGATGACATTGAAGAGATTAGGGATGTTGTGTCACAGGTCAATGAGGACTTTTAGGGCAAAATCAAACAACAATACAAGAAAGTACTTGAATATTTCCACAAAGGGTTGTAGGATTTGGAGGTGCAGGAGAGCACATTGTAAGTGAGCACGATTCCACTTCGCATGGCACCAACTACACCAAGAAAAAATCCGTAGGAGTTAGCGGTGACTTCTGATACTCGCGCGGTGCCTATTCCTGTAGGCATGCTACATTTTTACACCGCAAAGAAAATGAAGTAGGCGGTACGATGGAAAAACACAACACTCAATCTTGTTGTGATGCCATTACAGGCTCTGCATGAGTTGCAATAGGGAATGGTCGAGGAATTAAAGATCTGAGAACAACGTGCTCTTCTGGTTATTTAGGATGCCCATGAGGAACGTTGGGGCATGGCTATGGAGAAATAGGTTTCTATCCAAGAGCTCGAGGTCGAGGTAGCACAATGACAGAATCTATAAGAATCCATATCAAATGCATGCAACGACCTACCAAAGCTCGAGATTCAAGATGCAGCTACACCTGAGGATAAAGTGGCCAAGCTAGCCACATCGGTCAAGGATTCAAAGGCCAAATTCAACAAAGTCTACATGGAGATGGAAATGAAAATCATCAAGTTGCAGCTACAATTGTAGCCTACAACTCTGCTAGAGGTTAGAGAGTAGTGCACTGAAGAGTTGAAAGCAGCTACACATTAGGTTGAGTCCTGCATACACGAGTGTGCCCATATATTTGGAGAAGTTCTCGATGTATGGACCTCACTACAAGAGGATCCTCAAGTGCAAAAATTACAAGCCAAAGTGTGTGAGAAGCAGGAATAACTGTATCATATTAAGTTCCTTGCTAAGACCTTAGCACCAATGCAGTGGCCTATCCGTCTCCAAGAGGGTAAATTCTTACAGGAACAGGTTGATGAGCTGTGCATGAAGGAGAATAAAAAAGGCACAATGCTACGAGGATTCAATCAAAAGGCAGCTAAGAAGGTTTCAGAGACATTACTCGATGAAGTTAAGGAATTTGAAAAGAAGTGCACTAAAGTAGTTGCCTAGCTGAAGGATGCTTTGAGTGGCATTAGAGCGAAGATCGAGGTCACACCACCATTAATGTGACTCGGGATGAGTCACAATTTTGTGTTGCGGGCCTATTTGAGATATGATTCACCACTAATTAAAGACTCTGTAGATAGAGGAGTTGAGCGTGCAACGCGAAGTGTATTTTTTAGAAATATGGGATTTGGGGTGTGTCAAAGCCCCTTAATATGTAATGGGATGGGATATTTTTTGAATGTTGGACTCCATCCATGGTTTTTGACCGTGGTATTATAAATTCCAAACCTATATAAGGAGTTTAGAGAGAATTAATAGGTATAAAAGTAGAATTTGAATGATGAATTTATATGTTAAATTTATTTGTGTCAGAGTCTCTTTTTGGGTTAGAGGAAAATGCTCTTGCAGCTGTGTGTGTGGAGACCTTAGGAAGTTTGTAGTTGTGTTCACAAAAACCTGTATCTATGTGCGATGGGTGGAAAGTGGATCTATGAGAAGGATCTTGTTGTTAACGAAAGAACTATTGAGAAAGATTAGAGTTATAGTGATGTGTTTTGTTTTTACTTACTATTTCGGAATATTTATGTGTGAAAGATGATTTTATCTATAACTGAGTCGCATAGTCCTATGCATGATTATTTAATGTGTTTAATGTATGAATCAGTAATATCATGCAGCCTATGATTAAGCTCAACAAATGTGTTAACCTCGTTTTTATTACTGATAGATCTAGCCTATGAAGCTTTTTTAAGAAGGAAAAGCCCTAATCCCCATTCTAGTGTCCCTCTGGATGCAAAAACCTAGCTCTAACATCCCCCTATATTGCCTTTGGTGAGACTTCTATCCATGTAAGAATGTCATTGCCGAAAGGGCCGGTAATAGTGGGTTTTGTTGGACTGCATAGTCACTTTGAACCTGGGTCTAGGCCCCACCAATCCAAAAGCTGATAGGAGGGAGTAGCACTTAAAATAATAATTATACTGACCATATCTTGAAAAGTGACAAGAGACCAACCGAACATAACCCAAAACCATATGAGAGACCAACATGATTCCAACATCATCACAAGACATAAAAAACCTAGGACCAAAGTTGAAATCCATAAATTTAGACCCCCTAGGACTACAAATACACTTTATGTCTCCTTCTACAGTCAATAATAAAATAAAAATAGTAACCAGACCCCGTCACCACATAAATACCATACTTGAGTGAATGACCCCAACTTGAATGAAGGATAGAGGGCATGGGAGTGGCAACCCTTTTCCCCATACTTGACATCAAAACTCCCCTACCCATGAAGGTTCTAGACACTTGAGACATAGCCCAATCAAGAACAAACCCAATACTTTACATATACATACACTTCCTAGCCAAGGGTAACCAAACACCAACACAATCACAACAACCAATAAAGATTCTAAGACAAGCCAATAACAATGAAGAGAGTGATACCGACAAAAACTAACTCTCGCATCAAATACGAATCCAGTTCTCCCTCCATCGTTGCCTAATAAAACTCCCACCATCACACTCAAATGCACCAGGAATGTAAAACCCTAATTTAATGGCACAATTTTTGTTGTAAAGACTATCTCTTCGGCTTAACACTAGGCCAACGGGGCTGTCTAGCTCCTATTGCACCCTCCTCCTGCCACTTCTCCAACACCTAACATGAAAAAAACCTCACAAGACATAGAAAATGGGTGTAATTGTAGGTTTTAACTCTGTACATAAATAACTTCATACAGATTCTTGAAACGTAAAAACAAATAATGGCAAGAACATAAAAATATACACAAATAATTTCTCTTCATAAAAATTAATTCTTGAGGTGCTGCCCTAGACCCCATGCATAGGGGACACTGACCCCCTAAAAATCCCCAGTAGGGGGGGCTCCCGCCCCCCCTAAAATTCCCCGTTGTTCCCAGCGCAATGTAACAACACCTACAACTAATTTTGGAAAGAATATAAAAAATACCAAACATTGTCCCACTTATTGTTTTCTTTTCACACAAGGGGGTGCAGAAGTGCACAAGTCATTGGTCTTGAGCATTAATTCCCATTGTCTCTACGCCAATAAAACTTCTCAGTGATCACATAATTTGTTAATGTATCTGCAAAATTATTCAAAGTTTTCAACTTTACGAGAAACACATTTTTGTCTTCAACCATATCCCTCAGAAAGTGATACTAAACATCAATGTGCTTTGCCTTCAAATGATAAGTAGGGTTCTTTGCCAAGAAAAGTGCGCTTTGGTTATTACAATCTATCCCTATAGCTCATTGTACCAACCCCATATTCGAACATAATCTATGAAAACAAACTCCTTCCTTGCTTTCATGAGTGTTTTCCATGTATTCAGCCTCTATAGTTGAAAGTGCAACTACAGACCATCTCTTTCTCATCCAACTAAATACTCCTCCAAATAGGTTAAACACATACCCACTTGTAAATATTCTTTGATCCATATATCCAACCGAGTCTCCATCAACAAAGCAATGAATTTCCGACACTTTATCCAATCTTGGTCTTCCTTGGTAGTGTTATCATTTTGTAATTTTTGAGATTGTGAGAGTAAACACAGAAAATAAAATCAAAACCGCTTTTAAGTCTAGAAGCTAGCCCTTCTAAACTCAGAGAGAGATCTCTATGTTAGATTTAGCTTTGTTTTCTATAAATTTTAGGCTAGTTATTGCTGAGCAATTATTTTTTTGATTTTTTTGTAATTTATTTGATTGATTGAATGCTTTATATTTCCAATGGGCTATGGAGTCTATAAAACTAACTGGATATGTATCAAATTATAGAGTTTCGCAGGGCAAGATAGGTGAACTAATTAGATATTTTAGATTTTAAAATGATATGGAATAGAGAAATATTCAGTTGAAACTAAAGAGAAATTAACAATTCCTTAGCTTGACTTTAGAAGAAAACATTCAAATTACTTACAGCTAGAATAGGGTGTATATTTCAACAAAACCTGATCGTCGCCATTTTTGTAATGTAATTAAGCTTTAAGAGAGAACAGTAAAGGAAATAATGAAATAACACATATACGAATAGAAGTATAAATAAACTAATTAATTAAATTAATATATTAACTATCATCAAATTAAATAAATAAATCATTAAAGAAATTAATTTAAAATAAATATTAACATATTACTTTTCAAATTCGGCTTCCCTTCCTTTCCCCTCCATTCACCTCTCTCTTTATCCTATTTATACCTCTTGTGAGATATTACTTATTCATGGATCTTTTTCCTGAAGATGAACCATGGTCGTTTGGTTTGAAACGTCAAAATGAAAAACATGGATGTGACATACCCGGAAAACACTACAACACAAAGTACTGATCGCAAAAGTCTAAAATCTACAAATTTAGGTCCTTTTTGAATAACCATGTCTTAACATTCTATTACATATGAGCCATATTCTAACAAAGGAAAAGCAGTGCCTAAAACATCCAATGATGATCTTAAAACATGTAAAGGACCCTAATGACCTAGTGGGAGGGTCCTTTGACCTGATTTTGACTGAAATTTGGCTTGGGGATCTTTAGGTGAAAACAGAGTATTGTTTAAGGCTATTGTGCCAAAAGGGACATTGAAATGAGTCATCACTAGGAAACCCTAGATGGATGGTGGAGTCTATTGATAGGGAAAAAATGGGGAAATGAGGTCATAGGAAGGGAAGGACGATGGAAATGAGAGGAATAATCTCATAAGGAGTTTGTAGGAGTGATAGGGTGACCATGAAATGGAAAACTGATAGAATAGTGAAGAATTTTCTATAAGGATAATGAAGGCAGTGACATTTCTGAAACTCAAGATATTCAAGGAATATTGTTTTCAGAAATCTATAAACATCTCATAGTCATCTACAGATAGTGAAAAATACTGATGACTAACAGGACCTCCAGAAGGTAATTAAAGTTGAGAATATCAAAAATGGTAATGGATTTAGTGGTTAATTGAGTCAATGAGATGAATTCGGATCTAGTCTATCATATGAACAGGATTTTGAGCTCAGCAGTTTTGTGTAATTATTGAGTTGAGCACTTGAGCTCATATTTATATTGGAGATATCTCATTATTAGTATGGTTGATTGCACTAGTGTATGAAGCGAGTGTGAGTTTGGACAAGACCCTACAAATTGTGTGAGCTTCATTATGCATAATTTCTAAATCAGTTTGTAGTAGTAGCAACAGATATTTGAAGC
Organism: Pinus albicaulis; assembly: GCA_034641835.2. NCBI lineage: Eukaryota > Viridiplantae > Streptophyta > Pinopsida > Pinales > Pinaceae > Pinus > Pinus albicaulis. The sequence goes on along the minus strand of CM076576.1, from coordinate 780,313,308 downwards.
TTGTTTGAGACATGATATTGGAATAGTGAGTGAAAATGTGGTTTATTTTTTGGAGATGTGATTAGAGAGATTGTGTGGAAGCTAGTGGAGATTTTATTCCCTTATTCTATTCATTAGATTTTATTTTATATTTGATGTTGTGTTGCTGCAGTGCACATGTTGAGCAAGTTTTTATAGTCCAAACTAAAAATATAGCAATGAGGCTCACATGGAGGTAGTGAAGGCATGGATGCTTTCAATATACATTGAGTTGGTGGATTCATTAGATGGAAGCTTTTTATCCATTCACTTATGGTTGGATAGCTCGGTGGAAACTTGGCGAGGCTCATTGGTCATGATAGAAGAAACGGATCAGAGTCTTTAGATTCAATTGTTATTTTAGGAGTAACCAAGATAGATCATTGATCACAGTGGCCTTCAACGGATGATAGTATCTATATCCATGAGAGAAACAATTTCCTGCCCAATAGTGCCGACATAATTTGAAATAATTTGAGTCTTCCGGTCTCATGGGAGTGAACTAATCTAGATATAATTTGGTCAAATATTAATAAAATAATTGAGTAGCATAGCAGCAACAGGGTAGTTTTTCTCTCGGGATAGGCTTCCACCAGAAACATGTGTGTCCCTTTTTTTGATCGATTTTATGGCTTCATGTTTATTCTGATGCTTTTTCATATGGTTTTATGTTTCGATTTGTGTATGGACTAAAATATTAATTAAGTGGAGAAAAATTTTAAAAGTTCCACACTACTAATTCACCTCGCACCCCCCCCCCCCCCCACACGCGCCCCACCCCCGGCCTAGTAGTGATCTAGTTTCCAACAATTGGTATTAGAGTGGGGCTCTCGAATGAGGCTTGATCATTAGAGAGTGGATCTTGGAGATTTTGGGAGAATTTTTTGAAAATTTTCTGAAATGGCCTTACAAGGAAATCCAATATTTCGTGAAGGTAAATTTCAACTTGGAGAGAAAATTTGGATTCATATTTTCTAACTCTTGATGAAAATATTTTGTTGTCCATAGAATATGGAGTTAGAGATTATTTTAATGTGTAATATTCCTAAATGGAAAAGACGAGAATATAGAACAAAATACTGGAAATAGAAGTGAATAACATTACACCAACATGTATGACAACTTGTTGTGCTATACAACACCCCCCATTTATTTTAATAAATAGGGACCCTTTAGAAATAAATAGGAAATTTAATTTTAGCTTTAAAAACAAAAAAATTAGGAAATAAAAGTTCTCTTTTGAGTTTTGTTAGTCATCCATAATTTTCACTATTTGAAGATGACTAAGTATCGGTTCTAGATTTCTAGAAATAAAGTTCATGAACATTGTGAGTTCTAGAAATTTCATTACCTTTATTATCCTTAAGATAATTTTTTCACTATTTCATCATCCCATCATGTGAAGCTCAGCTTGCCCATCCCAGAAGACCCATCATGGGCTCATGTCACCTATTTTGTCTTTGTTGTATCACCTTTGGCCTCAGCCCTCTATTTTGTTTTGCCTAACTCCTCCATTGTCCATCTAGGGTTTTTAAGGGCATTTTTATCGGTTTCATGATCTCCATGGTTAAACATCAACAAGTCTTATATATTGATGCTCTTACACCTCCTCATATCCTTAATATACCTTCATAAACACTTCCCATCACTCCTATCCCTCAAACTCATCATTTTTCTACAAAACCTAGCTTATTGCTACAATTTGACACTTTTTGAGACTAGGCCTGTGTTTTTCCCTTTTGGACCTTTTCCCCTCACTAAGTTATTTAAATTCCAATATACCTATCCCCAAAAATTTCTCCAAGAATTTAGACAACCCTTAACCCCTTCATTCCCCTCCCTCTACAAGGCAGTCCTAAATCCCCTACACCAAAACCTAATTTCCTCTTCCAACTAAGTTAGGGTTTGATATGAAAAGGAGGCACAAGAGCTAAGGATCCATTTGATAGATCATATCAGCAAGAATAAGTCCATACCAACTCATAAACATCATGCCTCCATCCTTTTCCAAGAATTCATTCAAAGAGACAAGCCATGTGTCACGCCTAGGACCAGTTTTTCTTAAAATTGTGTTTCTGACCAAACTGAGATGAATTTGATAAAAGTGAGAGAGGTTTCTTTCCAATATAGGCCCAAGAAGAAAAACCTCCTTCATTTTTTACACAGGTATCATTTTTTGGGAGAAATATCAAAAACACAGGTGTCCCAGGATAATTTCTGCACTTCTTGAGTGACCTTGGGAAAATAAGGTTTTCTCTCAGATGGAGTGTCCAATGACTTGCTTGATGAGTCAAAAGACACCTAGACTTGAATATATTTCCACTGAGCTATCATGAGCTCCATTTGGAGTTAAGGAAGGCCTACAAAAGTTATCTGCACCAGCACTCTGCATTTCTGCACCATCACTTAGTAATTTTTGACCAGTCTTGAGAAACTCAACTTTTGACTGGGAAAATCAACTCCAATCAGGGAAAAAATTGTATATTTGGAAAGTTGACAGGTTAATATTTCCAATGAGCTATCATGGGGCCAAATACGACTTCGGGAAGGTCCTCAAAACTTGTCTGAAAGTTTACCCTTGTTTGGCGTTGTGCACAGGAGAAGTTTGGCCAGAATTGCCAAAAATTGGTCAAAATCTCTTTTTCCTCCTCAAATTTTCCCCAGGCTCCTGCAAAAGTTTAAAAAGGTTAGCAGTCATCTTTCTTTTCCCTCCTAATGTTCTTTTTTCACCATATTCAAAGAATATGACAATGGTAATGAGGAACAAGAGGATGATAGTGGAGATGAAGAAATCAATGGGGTAGAGACAGAGATTAATGAGGGAGAGCAAGAGGAAAATGACAGTAAAGAAGAAGTAAGTGAGAAAAACAGTGATGAAGACAAAGATAGTGACATATCATAGGGAGGCAGTGATGATAAAAATACAAATGAGCCATCCCGAGATGAAGAAAAAGACCCTAATGATGAGCAGAGTGATGACCAAGGTGAAACTAATGAGGGTCAAGATGAGACAGAGTAACATGAACACAAATGGTGAATATGAGGATGGGACAACATCTAGTGAGTAAGAGGTAGAGGACATGGAAGTTGATGGAGGAAATAATAATGAAAAACAAAGCAGTGAGCATGGCCATGATGAACAGGAGGATGACAGTCAATAAGAAAATGAACGTGATAGTTAAGAGGAAAATGTGGATGAACATGAAAATGAGCACAGTCATAGTACAAAGAGTGAAAATATGGATGAAGATAATGAACATGAAGAAACAGAAAGTGATAATGAGGAAATAGAAGATAAAGAAGAGAAAACCAGTGAGGCACAAACAGAATTTGATGAAGGAGACAGTGATAAAGAGAATGTCACTGATAGGACAACCAGCGATGAAAAGGAAAACAAAAGAGATAGTCATGACAGTCATGACTTCCACGACACTAATTATTCTCTTAATGACAATGAGAATGAAAGTGACAGTGCATGGAATGATGAAGAAAAGGACACTAATAATGAACAAAATGAAAGTGGGGAAAATGCATAAGCTGATATCCCATTTGAAGACCAAAAGGACAGTATAAAAGGTAGTAAGGAAGCTACTGATGATGATGGTGTTAAACGCCAAAAGGAAAATGATCGAGCTAAGCATGGGATGATTGATAAAGATCATGGTAGAAATGAAGAAGCTGATGACAACCCCAAGGGTCACAGCCATGATGAAAACCCTACCAAAACTACCATCACACCTCTTTCATGCACATACCAAAGAGGGCCAAGGCAAGAGTTTGTTGCCTCCAAAAGGCAAGGGACCTTGCCATCTGCATCAACTCCAAGGCTTGAGATGGAAAGTATACACCTAAAGGCCAAACTGATGAAGGCAAATGAAGGCTTGGGGCTGCAAAGAAAGATGACAAAGTATTATGCCAAGAAACACAAGCTTGTTTTTGTCAAACTTAAGGAGGCCCTCATGGAGATAAAAAACATAAAAGAGGCAAAAAATCATGATAGCCTTGGATTTTTTGCTAAGGCTTCTAAAAAGGTGTCCAAGACCTCTTGAGGGACCACTCCAAAAATTTTGAGCAAATTTGAACAATATTTTGTCTTTTTGAAATTTTGAGGCCTCTGTGCGCAACACCCTTGGTGCTGCGCACAAATCTCATGCATCCTAAGCTTGAAAACTTCAAATTTTTGGATTCCTCTCATCATCAACAATCTTCTGATCCGGATTTATGCAGGAACGCAACAGAATAAACAAATAACCATAAATACAGAGATGCAACGGAAATAACACTTCATTTCATTAATATCAAAGAACTGAAATTTGCTTACAGATAGAATGGAAATAAAACTAGCTAGGGCACTGGTAGCTATCTCTGAGAAGAGATGTGGCGGCTACAGGCCTCTGAACTGCGTTACAATGAGCCTCGAGGGCCTATTTATTATTGAGAAACAATGGAGAACCCTAAACATCCCAAAAACCAAACCGTAGGAGATGAAGCGCCAAAACTATGGGCCCCATTTGGGTAAATTGGTGTTTCAACTTCCCAGGGACGTAACTTTGGCATACTATCTCCATTTGACGCACATGATACATCATTAGAAAGCTCTATCCGAGGAATACAGCTTTCGAGACGAATTTGATAATCAAATTCGCTGGTGCTTTGATACCAAAAAACGTCGTTTAGGGCCTCAAAACAGCTCTGGAAGTTCAGGACCCGAAAAACTGCTAAAAATAGTAAGTTATGCCGAACTGAAAAACTAAAAGAGACAATGGTGGGGGGCCAAGTGGAATAGGTGGGTGGCCACCAATATCCACCTGGATCATTCCTCCCCCCTTAGGAAGCAATGGTCCCCATTGCGTTAAGTTCCTCCATGAGATGAGGAAATTTCTGCTGAACTTGGTCCCTGGTGAACCACTTTCCTTGGTGCAGAAGTTGGCCAGCTTTGACAACCCGATACAGTTGGATCTGCTGTTGACGAGTGTTCTTGATTTGCATGTCCATGATACAATCTGTGGTGGCCTGTTCCATGCAGTCTGGGTTTAACTCTTTTGGTGTGAGTTGTTCTGCAATGTCCGAGGTGTCCAGTAGAGGTGGAAAGTAAGGACGAAGGCGATCCACATTGAAGACTGGGTGCAGACCAAGGAATGGTGGAATACTAAGCTCGAAGGCATTGTTACCTACAGCCTTGGTGATGGTGTACGGGCCGTATCGGAGCGGGCGAAGCTTGCGGTGAGGTCCAGTGAGGCGCTCCTTCTGCAAATGTAGCCATACTTTGTCGCCCACCTGGAAGTGGTGTGGCACCCGGTGTTGATCATGGCGCTGCTTGTACTTCGCATTAGCTCTGTCCAATATATCATGAACCTGTTGGCGGATGTGTTGAATGCGCTCGATGAAGCTACTTGCTTTGTCAACTTCAGACTAGACGTGCGCTGAATCGGCCTGAGCAGCTGCAAATGGCATGGCTACGTCAATGGGACATAGCGGCTGGAATCCCAAGCCCACCTGAAAGGGGCTATGGCCAATTGAACTGTGGAGAGCCCGGTTATAACTATTTTGTACATAAGGGAGGCTCTCGTCCCATGTCCGTGGATGCTTTGAATTGTACATGTGCAGAATGTGTACAATCATTCTGTTGACGACCTCTGTCTGGCCATTGGTTTGGGGATGGAAAGTTGTGGAATTGGTGAGCTTTGTGTCCATCATTGACCAGAGGCTAGACCAAAATGTGCTGAGGAACCTGCTATCTTGATGCAGTCATGATGGTAGCGGATCCCAAAGTGTGACTTGTCTCGTTGGGGTTCGCGATGGCTTCCTCTTTAGCCCAATCATTCTTCTTCTGAGACCGCCATAATGGCCATCTTCGGAAATCGTCGCGACACGCTCGGGTCATTGCCATTCTAGTAGAGAGACGGGGCTCGACATGTAATCCGTGGAGATGGATTCCCCGCCAATTAGAGCTAAGGGGTAGGTAAGTGGAACGTATATAGGCCTTGCTTCTTGATGGTCGGTTTGGCAATGGCACAAGCGGTACGGGATCGATGTGCTTCTCGACATCCTTTAGAAGGTGCGGCCAATAGAAATACTTTTTCAATACAGCTACTGTTTTCAAGACCCCGAAATTGCCAGCGACTCAACTGTAGTGTGCATCCCATATCATCTCGGAACGCTCACTTGAAGGAACACAAAGGTGTCCCAGGTGACATAAAAGTGAATCTTGAAGTGAAAATTTGGAACTTGCGTACCCCCCAAGAGTGCCTTGTAAGTGTGGCTAAATTTTGGGTCACTCTCATAGAGAAGCGGCCAATCGGAAGTCTCGTGCCCACAAGAGTTGAGAACGGTGGTTAGCGCGACGATCGGTGGTTAGTTGAGGCAGTCTACAACATTATTGGTGCTGCCCTTCTTATACTTGATGTTCAAATAAAACTGTTGCAAATATGTGGACCACTTCTGATGGCGATCGTTCTGCAACTTCCCTTGCGTCTCTATGAACTACAAGGGTTGGTGGTCTGTGTGGATGACCGTTTCCTTCCCCAAAATGTAGTGCTTCCATTGTCGGCAATCATGCACAATGGAATACATTTATTTTTCATAAGGTAGGGATAACACGGCCCATCTCGGACAATGTCTCTTGTGTGATGTACCACTGGATGTCATATATAGGCGGCCACTTATGTATCGTGGAAACATCTGTCTCTCGATCTAAAACGAGCTCTTTTATAGTTAGTAAAATCTTTTTGTTGTAGAGACGGGGGGGGGGGGGGGGGGGGAAGCGAAACAGACGATTTTCAGTGCTGAAGCCTTGTTGAGGTTCCGACCAAAATAATTTTGCTCTCGCTCCTCCTTTGGTGACTTGACTCAAGGCCAAGTGATATGAGAGAATCCCAACACGAATCTACGGTAGAAATTAGCAAGACCCAAAAAGCTGCGAAGCTCTGTTATAGTAGTCGGGGCTGGCCAATCCCGAATGACTTGGATCTTGGCTGGATCCACATGCACCCCCTTTTCATCAATAATGTATCCCAGATATTGAACCTGGGTCATGCCAAATGTGCACTTCTCCAAATTGGCACACAACTTGTGTTGCCGCAGTGTTTGGAAGACTTGTCGGATGTGATGAAGGTGCTCTTCCCAAGTCTTGCTGAAGATCAGAATGTCATCCAAGTACACCACTACGAATGAGTTGGTGAATGGCATAAAGAATGTAAATCCATCATCACTACTTGTAAGAAGGTTAGAGCATTAAGTCAGCAGAAAACCACAAAATGACCATTCAAAGACGCTTCTTAAAAAACTTTGAAAATGAGTCTTTTTTTGCTCAGAGGTTGATTGTTTTATTCACCGGACAGATGCCGATCTTGCTGAAATATTTTTCACCTTTGAGTTGGTCCAGAAGGTCATCAATCAGTGGGATTGGGTACCTATTCCGGACAGTGATCTTGTTCAGCGCCCGATAGTCAATACAGAGTCTCCACATCCCATCCTTCTTCTGTACCAACACGATCGGGCTCCCACAGGGCGATGAACTTGGTCTGATGTGACCTTTCTGCAACAGCTCTTGAATCTGCCTCTTGATTTCATCATTTTCCAGAACAGAGCGTCGATAGATCGGTCCATTGGGTAGTGGCGCACCTGGGGTCGGATCAATCGGGTGCTTGACCTGGCAGTGCAGAGGAACCCCTGTGGGTGAGGTGAAGATGTCCCCGTACTCCTCCACGACCTTATCCATTTGTTGTTGTCGTGCAGAGGGGCCCTGTCTGGAGGTCGTGGCCACAGTCTTCTTCTTGCCCTAGGGGCGGATCATCAGAAAAACGAATTTCCTGGTTTGGGAAATGAGCTTACTACATTGTTTTGCAGTAACCAAAGAGATAGTCGTAGGAGGTGGTACCTCTGGTATCCTGTACAACTTATTTCCCAAAGTAATAATAACAGCACGAGGTCGAGACTCATACACGGCATGACGCTTCCACAAGTATGGTTGTCCTAATAATACATCAGAAACATCAATAGGAGCAACGTCACATAATATATTAATTGAAGCGACAACTGCATTTGACGAATCTGATCCTTGGTGAAGCCACCCGATGGTGTATGGATGGCTGGGATGCGTGGCAGGTGAAGCCTAACCGCTTCCGTCTCAAGAAATAGGGAGTTCTTTTGGCTCCCATTGTCGACAATGAACTGTACAGGGGAGCCCTTTACCCACATCTGGGAGTGGAAGAGACGTTCCTCCTCCTCTGGATCTTCCGGTTCCTCCTTATGGACCTTTGTAGTGGCAACAGTGGCGTTGGGCTCCGCATCAATAATCTGTTTCCCTTTTTCATTCCCCTTTTCAGGTTCTGATTTGGAGTCGGAGCATGCATCTGACTCAGAAGCCCTCATCTTGGCCACTAGCGACTGCTTGGCCCGACACTCACTTGTGTTGTGAGTGGAGCTCTTATGGAACTCACACCACTTTCCCGTGTCCTTCTTTGGCTTTACGGTGTTGTTCTTTTCTTGTGGCTTTGACGGGTTGTATTTAGCCACCATGCCTTGGCTCTGTCCTTTGTTCTTCGGTTTGGAAGCAACTTTTCCTTGCTTTTGATTCGCAGATCCAAAGTCTCGCTTCTTATGTTTGAATTTCTGCTCAATCTTGGCAGCATACCGGTATGCCGTACCAAGCGAGGAGATGTCGAGGAACTCCATTTCCTCCTGAATGTATCTGTGCAGACAGCTGCGATACTTTAGCATCAAATGTTTCTCTGAATCTTTGATACCCAACTTTGTGCGCAGGGTATGGAACAGATTCGTCAGCTCATGCACATCTTGATCCCTTTGTTGTCGCAGCGTGGTCCATTGTATGTACTTGTCCTCATAGCTCCCCACGGGATAGTACTGTTCCTTGACGACGTCTCGGAAATAATTCCAAGTTGGTACGGCCGAGAACAGAGAGGGTTTTGTCTGGTCCTTGTTCTCACAGTAGGTTTCCCACCAGTCCTTAACATGGGGGGTAGCTTTGAGGAGTGCAAAAATAATCTTCTCCCGGTCTGAAAAGTCATGAACCGAGAAATATCCTTCTAATAGATTCAACCATCTATCTACGGCATCTGCATCTATTTGACCCTCAAATATGGGAATGTCAAAATTTACTTGTACCTTAAAGGGAGTCGCAACTCCAGAGTGGCTACTGGATGCAGATGCGCCGCCGGTGGGCAGCCGTTGAAGGATCTGAGCAAAGCTATGCATCATCGCGTTCCTTTGTTTTTCGAGGGCCTCCTCGAGCAATATTTTGATAGGATCTCCTGCTCCCTCATCTTTCTTTTCGTCCCCCATGGGCGTCCGTCGAGGTTTGCGAGGCTGATCTTGCAAAGGTTCCACTAGATCAAGCCCTAGCTCCTTATACCCCGACCTCGTTGGGGACATGCAAAGAAGGATCGAACGGAACCTACGATACCCAACGGAAATGCGATTTATCCGAACGCCATGGCTCCGTGTCACATAACCATACTGATGCGGCGGAAATAACACTTCATTTCATTAATAATAACGAAGACTGAGATTACTTGAATAGAAATGGTGGAAATAAAACAGCTGAGGGTATGGTAGTTATCTGCGAGAAGATGTGTAGCTAGAACCTGCGAGGCTGGTCACAATGAGGCTTGAGGGCCTGATGATATTGCGACCCTAAACATCCCAAAAACCTAACCTAGGAGATGAAAGCAAAACTTATGGAGCCCCCGTTTGGGTAGAATTGGTGTTCAACTTCCACAGGGTCCACAGAGACATGCTGGCATATATCTCCGTTTAGCGATGCTCGGTAAGCTCTATGGAGGAGTCAGCTTCAGGATAGATTTCACGACCAAATTGTTGGTCATGATGGCAATCGTTTAGGGCCTCCGAAATGGCTCAGAAGTTCGAGTTCAGCTTTAAAATAGTAAGTTGTAAAAAAAAACTGAAAGAGACAATGGAGGGGCCCCAAGTGGAATAGGCGGGTGGCCACCAATATCCACTTGGATCATTCTCCCCCCCTTAGGAAGCAATGATCCCCATTGCGTTGAGTTCCTCCATGAGATGAGGAAACTTCTATTGAACTTGGTCCCTGGTGAACCACTTGCCTTGGTGCGGGGGTTGGCCGGCTGACGACCGATGGTTGGATCCTACGTAGCGTGTTCATGGCTACATGTGTGATACAATCTACTTAGAATTTGGCTTTGTTCAATACTTGATGCAGGTTTTAACTCTGTTGGTGTGAGTTAATTGCAATGTCCGAAGTGTCAGTGGGTGGGAGAGAAACGGGCGGCGTCCCGTGACCGTGCAGTTCTTCAAGGAATGGTGGAATACTAAGCTCGAAAGCATTTTTCCCTACAGCCTTGGTGATGGTGTACGGCCCGTATCGGAGCGGGCGAAGCTTGCGGTGAGGTCCAGTGAGGCGCTCCTTCTGCAAATGCAGCCATACTTTGTCGCCCACCTGGAAGTTGTGTCGGTGTTGATCCATGTGTGCTTGTCGCCACATTAGCTGCATCCAAATATATCATGAACATGGTGGATGTGTTGAATGCACTCGATGAAGCTACTTGCTTTGTCAACTTCGAGTAGACGTGCCTTGAATCGGCACGAGCAAGCGCAATGGCATGGCTATGTCAATGGGACATAGCGAGCCGGTCCGCTTGAAAGGGGCTATGGCCAATTGAGCGTGAGCCCGGTGCATAACTATGTTTATGCATGGCTCTCGATGTCTTGATAGATGCTTTGAATTGTACATGCGCAGAATGTGTACAATCATTCTGTTGACGACCTCTGTCTGGCCATCTGTTTGGGGATGGAAAGCTGTGGACTTGCTGAGCTTGGTATCCAACATCGACCAGAGGCTGGACCAAAATGTACTGAGGAACCTGCTATCCCGATCTGATATGATAGACTGTGGGATCCCAAACTGCACCCACACTCGTTCAAAGAAGAGTTTAGCAGTGGCTTCTGCTGTGATATTCTTCTTACAGGCCGCCATGATGGCCATCTTCGAGAATCTGTCAACGACCACGAAAACACAGTCATTTCCATTCTTAGTAGAAGGCAGGCCCGACATGTAATCCATGGAGATGGATTCCCATGGTCGACTAGGGGTAGGTAGTGGAGTATATAGGCCTTGCTTCTTGATGGTCGGTTTGGCAATGGCACAGGTAGTGCAGGATCTGATGTGCTTCTCGACATCCTTTCGAAGGTTCGGCCAATAGAAATACTTCTGTAGTATTGCTACTGTTTTCTCGACCCCGAAATGCCCAGCGACTCGACTGTAGTGTGCTTCCCATATCATCTTGGCACGCTCGCTGGAAGGAACACAAAGGTGTCCCAGGTGACATAAAAGTGCATCTTGGAGGTGAAAATTTGGAACTTGTGTGCCCCCCAAGAGTGCCTTGTAAGTGTGGCCAAATTCTGGGTCACTCTCATAGAGAAGCAGCCAATCAGAAGTCTCGTGCCCACAAGGGTTGAGCACGGTGGTGAGTGCCACGATCGGTGGTCGGTTGAGGCAGTCTGCAACATTATTGGTGCTACCCTTCTTGTACTTGATGTTCAAATGAAACTGTTGCAGATATGTGGACCACTTCTGATGGCGATCATTCTGCAACTTCCCTTGTGTCTGTATGAACTGCAGGGGCCGGTGGTCTGTGTGGATGATTGTTTCCTTCCCCAAAATGTAATGCTTCCATTGTCGACGGGCTTGCACAATGGAATACATTTCTTTGTCATAGGTGGGATACTTGCGAACTGTCTCAGACAATGTCTCACTGTGATATGCCACTGGATGTCCCTGTTGAGTAAGAACTGCCCCAATAGCATAGTCGGAGGCATCTGTCTCGATCTCAAATGGCTGTTGCAAGTCTGGTAATGTGAGCACTGGGGCAGAACAGAGGCAATTTTTCAATTCTGTGAACGCCTTCTGTTGAGGTTCTGACCAAAAGAATTTTTCTCTCGCTCTTCCCTTGGTGACTTGACTCAAGGGCCAAGTGATATGAGAGAATCCCAACACCAATCTACGGTAGAAATTAGCAAGACCCAGAAAGCTACGAAACTCTGTTATAGTGGTTGGGGCTGGCCACTCCTGAATGACTTGGATCTTGGCTGGATCCACATGCACCCCCCTTTCATCAATAATGTATCCCAGATATTGAACCTGGGTCATGCCAAACGTGCACTTCTCCAAATTGGCACACAACTTGTGTTGCCGCAGTGTTTGGAGGACTTGTCGGATGTGATGAAGGTGCTCTTCCCAAGTCTTGCTAAAGATCAGAATGTCATCCAAGTACACCACTATGAATGAGTTGGTGAATGGCCGCAAGATGTCGTCCATCATCCTCATGAAGGTTGCGGGAGCATTCGTCAACCCGAAAGGCATGACCAGCCATTCAAAAAGGCCTTCTTTAGCTTTGAAGGCAGTCTTCCACACATCAGAGGGTTCAATTGGTACCTGGTGATACCCAGACTTCAGGTCGATCTTACTGAAATATTTTTCACCTTGGAGTTGGTTCAGAAGGTCATCAATCCGTGGGATTGGGTACCTATTCCGGACAGTGATCTTGTTCAGCGCCCGATAGTCAATACAGAGTCTCCACGTCCCATCCTTCTTCTGTACCAACACGATCAAGCTCCCACAGGGCGATGAGTGGGTACGTGCGGCCTTTACGCAGCAGCTCCTGAATCACTGCGGATTTCATCACTTTCAGAGCAGGCGTCGATGGTCGGTCCGACCCAGGTAGCGGCGCACACAGGGTGGATCAATGGAATGCTTGACACAAGTCTGAAGGGCTCCCTGTGGGTGAGGTGAAGATGTCCCCATACTCCTCCACAACCTTATCCATTTGTTTTTGTTGTGTAGAGGAGCCCTGTCTGGAGGTCGTGGCCATAGTCTTCTTCTTTCCCTAGGGGTGGATCATCAGGAAAATGAATTTTCTGGTTTGGGAAATGAGCTTACTGCATTGTTTTGCACTAACCAAAGAGATAGCCGAAGGAGGTGGTACCTCTGGTATCCTATACAACTTATTTCCCAAAGTAACAATGACAGCACGAGGTCGAGACTCATACAGAGCATGGCGCTTCCACAAGTATGGTTGTCTTAATAATACATCAGAAACATCAATAGGAGCAACATCACATAATACCTCATCCGTGAAGGGCTTGATGCTATAGGGAAGGCGACACTGCCGGCTGACGCGGAGATCTCGTCCTTGGTGAAGCCACCCGATGGTGTATGGATGTGGATGAGCTGTGGTCGGCAAGCCCAACCGCTTCACGGCGTCTGCTGAAATGAGGTTCTTTTGGCTCCCATTGTCGACAATGAACTGTACAGGGGAGCCCTTTACCCACGTCTGGGAGTGGAAGAGACGTTCCTCCTCCTCTGGATCTTCCGGTTCCTCTGGACAACACGTTGAACGATCGTTGGGCTATGCATCAATAATCGACAATTTTTCATTCCCCCCTTTCGGTGCCAGTTGAGTCGTAGCATGCATCGACTCGAAGCCCTCATCTCGGCCACTAGCGGCTGCTTGGCCCGACACTCAGTTGTGTTGTGAGTGGAGCTCTTATGGAACTCACACCACTTTCCCGTGTCCTTCTTTGGCTTTACGGTGTTGTTCTTGTCTTGTGGCTTTGACGGGTTGTCTTTAGCCACCATGCTCTGTCCTTTGTTCTGCGGTTTGGAAGCACCTTTTCCTTTCTTTTGATTCGCAGATCCAAAGTCTCGCTTCTTCTGTTTGAATTTCTGCTCAATCTTGGCAGCATACCGGTATGCCGTACCAAGCGAGGAGATGTCGAGGAACTCAATTTCCTCCTGAATGTATCTGTGCAGACAACTGCGATACTTTAGCACCAAATGTTTCTCTGAATCTTTGATACCCAACTTTGTGCGCAGGGTATGGAACAGATTCGTCAGCTCATGCACATCTTGATCCCTTTGTTGTCGCGGCGTGGTCCATTGTATGTACTTGTCCTCATAGCTCCCCACGGGATAGTACTGTTCCTTGACGGCGTCTCGGAAAGAATTCCAAGTTGGTACGGCCGAGAACGGAGAGGGTTATGTCTGGTCCTTGTTCTCACAGTAGGTTTCCCACCAGTCCTTAACATGGGGGGTAGCTTTGAGGAGTGCAAAAATAATCTTCTCCCGGTATGAAAAGTCATGAACAGAGAAATATCCTTCTAATAGATTCAACCATCTATCTACGGCATCTGTGTCTATTTGACCCTCAAATATGGGAATGTCAAAATTTACTTGTACCTTAAAAGGAGTCGCAACTCCAGAGTGGCTACTGGATGCAGATGCGCCGCCGGTGGGTAGCCGTTGAAGGATCTGAGCAAAGTTATCCATCATCGCGTTCTTTTGTTTTTCGAGGGCCTCCTCGAGCAATATTTTGATAGGATCTCCTGCTCCCTCATCTTTCTTTTTGTCCCCCATGGGTGTCCGTCGAGGTTTGCGAGGCTGATCTTGCAAAGGTTCCACGAGATCGAGCCCTAGCTCCTTATACCCCGACCTCGTTGGGGACATGCAAAGAAGGATCGAGAAAAAGCAGACCGCTCTGATACCACTGATCCGGATTTATGCAGGAACGCAACAGAATAAACACATAACCATAAATATAGAGATGCAGCGGAAATAACACTTCATTTCAGTAATATCAAAGAACTGAAATTTGCTTACAGACAGAATGGAAATAAAACTAGCTAGGGCACTGGTAGCTATCTCTGAGAAGAGATGTGGCGGCTACAGGCCTATGAACTGCTTTACAATGAGGCGCGAGGGCCTATTTATTATTGAGAAACAATGGAGAACCCTAAACATCCCAAAAACCTAACCCTAGGAGATGAAGCGCCAAAACTATGGGCCCCGTTTGGGTAAATTGGTGTTTCAACTTCCTAGGGACGTAACTTTGGCATACTATCTCCGTTTGACGCACATGATACATCATTAAAAATATCTATCCGAGGACTATAGCTTTTGGGTGCTTTGATACCCAAAAAATGTCGTTTAGGGCCTCAAAATGGCTCCGGAAGTTGAGGACCCGAAAAACTGCTAAAAATAGTAAGTTATGCCGAAACTGAAAACCTGAAAGAGACAATGGTGGGGGGCCAAGTGGAATAGGTGGGTGGCCACCAATATCCACCTGGATCATCTTCTCATAAAATTTCAGACCATTTGGAGTAGTTTTGACCTCCCAAAAGGTCAAAAAACACCTAAATTTTCACCATTTTGCCTCATTTTCGGGCAAGGTGTTGCGCACATAGAAATGTTGGGAGAGTGGATTTTTGGATAGGAATATGGCACTCATTGAGAAAAATAAAAGTACATCTAGAAAATATACTCATCAATATTTCCAACTCGCTATCACGAAGCCAAATCCGACATCGGGAAGTGGTCCAAAACTTGGTTGCAAAACACCCTATTTTCTGCCGGAGGAGGTGTTGCGCACAGAGCAGTGTTGGGAGAATGAATTTTTGGACAGGAACATGGAACTAATTCAGGAAAACGAAAGAATTTTATGAAATTAGATTCATTGTTCTTTCCAACGAGCCATCACAGAGCCAAATCCTACATCGGGAAGGGGTCCAAAATTTAGTCACAAATGACCCTATTTTCTGCTGAAGTGGCACTGTGCACATAGACTGTCTAAGTGTGTTTTGGACCAAAAGTCAACAAAACACACTCATTTAGTGTAAAATGATTTTTTTGAGTTTTTTGAGGCAAAAACTCTAGAATTAGGTGCAAATAGTTATTATGGCATTTATTTCTTAGGATATTATGTGCCTTGGGCCTTGCATGGCATCTTGGCCATAAATGACATTTATGGATGAATTTGACATTTTCCTACCATATTTAGGGTTTTTCTACTCTCTTGCTAAGATAAATAGAGAATGAGGGCTTCATTTTAAATGTTGGATTTTGATGGACTTGGAGAGAAATACATGGTTTCTATGAGATTGGAGAAGAAGTTGGTTTTGTGAAGTTGATGAATGGCTTGCTTGGATTAATGATGGAGAAGTTTGTTTGCAGGATTCCTTAGCTTGGTGAATAGTGATGTCCTCTTAACTTGTTTATGTTTTCTTGTTCTCATTATGTTTCATCCTTCTTGGTTGCTATAAATCAGAAAATTATAGGTTGAGACATGATTTTTGAGGCACCTCAATCCTCCTGTTTATTATAGCTTTGATGTTTTCCTCTGTTTGGTCATCTTAAGGAATTCTTGATTGCTCCTTAGGTCCACCTAAACTTGTTTTGTTTCATATATGGATTAGTATGCTAGTTTACAAGTATGATTCACGATATGCCCTGCTTACTTGAAGCTGTCCAAACTCTGTCTTGAAACCTCTCTTTGGAATATTGTTTGCTAGGTTAATTCAAAGAGGTCTCATTCAATATTTCCCTTTTTCCATGTCTACCAACTTGTTTCAGAGTTCTTTATAACTTGATATATGATGTGTCAGAGTTCCCTCTTCATAGATTGAGTTATTCGTGTTATCTCATATGTTTTCCCAAATTCTGAAGGTGAATTTACTAAAGTTAGAAGCTGTTATGCTTTCTATGTTTCACTAGAATGTTTATCTTGGATATTTATCAGTTTACATTAGGGGAATTTTGAGGTCTAAAATGGGCCTCCCAAGGAAATAATAAAATAATAGCTAAACCAGTAAAATAATATTTATGAATTTTCAATTCACTTTTGCACCACAATCCATGTAACCATAGTAAAATTCAATTCAAAAGTTTTACCAAAATAAAATAAATAAAAAATTGTATTGATGTGACTATAAATAAGAATGAGCTTTTCAACAAAAAGTCATTATCATTGAACAACTAATGCATTTGTCCTTTGTACTTAAATAACTAAATATAAAATATAAATGTAATTTATAAATTCTTAATTATATTATATGATATTAATTAAAATTTATATTATTTAAATTGTATAATAACAAGTAATTAATATAATATATAAAAATAATGCAATATAATACAATATAATAAATGTATAGGGATATGCATTGTTTCTTTCAAGAAATATGAAATGACAATAATATATTTTTATTCAAAAAGTGTGAAATGACATTTATTATGAATACTTTGCTTTGACTTTAAAAGTACTTAGAGCACTACTATGGTTAACCATGAGTTTTTAACCACCATTGAGAATGTGACAAATAAGTATCTTTAACTCAAACAATGCCACCTCAACCATTAGGGATGATGTCATCCCCTAAAATTGATTGGTTCTCATAAAGTGAATTTTGACTGTACATTTTCCTTAGAAGGCCCGTTTTAGACCTCAAAATTCCCCTAATGAAGTATTGTTCATTGAGCTTAATGGTTTTCCCTACCTCATGAGTTATAGATTTTAACTATCTATATTTAAGACCTCCTGGTTTTTCCCAAATGTGATGTTCACTGCACCTCACACATTACCTTAAGGATCCATTAACCTTGCTAGATTGGCCCTACAACACACCCTGATTCATCATTGAGACACTCATGACTTTCATTGACTCCATATCCCAATGATTCAAAGACCTCTCACTCCACCTATTCCACTGGACCATCTTACCCAACCAAAACAATCAACAAACCCTACACTTAAAAACTAGCCTAAAATCAACTACCTAAAGCAAAAAGAACACATCCTTTGCACCCAATAGAGAGATCCCTCTCTGAGTCTAGGAAGGCTAGGTCCTAGGACTCCAAAGACTGGTTCCATGTTACCCTGTCATTTGGTCTACCAATCTGCCAAATCACAGGACACTAACATTCAGGCGATCATGGTGGGACCTTCTGAGTAATTTCATGCTTAAACATTCCTTGAAAGATTAAGAAACCCTTGACTCATAGTATCTGGTGGTTTATCTAACACCTCATCACCACACTAACATTCTGGCGATCACGGTGGGACCTTCTGAGTATATAGTAGCCTGAATAAATCTTAAGACTTCTTTGACCCTCAATTAAACTTAGAAAATCCAGTGAATCTACCACCTCATCGCCACACTAACATTATGGCGATCACAGTGGGACCTTCTGAGTTAGTGACAAACTAAGTATTCCTTAGATCTGAGAAAACTCACAAACATCCTTAGATTGGTATTTATTTGTTGATGGTGGACAACAAGAACATCCTTAAAATAGTAAACATCATCCACCTGGCGACTCCACTGGTCTTCAGTAGCCTTGTTGACCCCACTAGTCCTTATAAACTCCCCCAGGAATGCATTAAGCAATCCCAATCACGCTGATGGTGGACAGAGAAGTTGAAATCATCCACCTGGTGACTCCACAACTCTTAATAGACTTAAAGACTCCACTGGTAGAGAATCTATATTGGTTGAAAAGATTCAGTGACCCTTTCTGATTTACAAACATGGATCCAAGGATATAAAGGAGATATGCTCCAATGAGTAGAGATCATATACCTGGATTCCCACACAAAATGCCTGAAATAAATTGGATAAAAAACCTACTTATATTTCAAGATGAAAAAGTTGATGACCCCTTGTTACATCTCATAAAATTTCATATACACATATGGAGGTTAAAGGTTGAATGGCACAAGGACTGCCTCATGAAAATGTTTATGGCAACATTAGAAGGTAAGGCAAGAAATTGGTATGAATGGCTAAAATATAGTAGCTTTTTTTCCTTGAAAGATTTCCACAAGGTGTTTTATGAACGTTACAAAGAATATTTTCCATCTTTATCATTAGCTGAAAACTGTTGTGATCAATCTAAAGATTTCATACAACACCTTGTAAACATTGATGAGGATTTAGGGAATTTTCATCCTAAAGATTTATTATAAGAACTCCATGCATTTCATTCTCAAGATAGCTATCATGACAACCTAGAGGAGTTAGAACCCAATCAAGAAATAGAAGGAAACCCACAGAATCTCTCTGAAGGCATAAGTAATGATTCACCATATCTTCTAGGTGAGGCTCAAGAAAACATTCAGCCTCAAAATAAGCCTTCACAAGAGAAAGAGAACTTTTGTACTTCTATCCAAAGAAAGAGAAAAATTCCTCCTCTTTTGACTGAAGAAGAATAAATCAGATGCTAAACATTTAGTCAACCTCTAAGCCTTCATGTGAACAAAACATTTCTGTTCATTCTCCTACTAATCCTGTCTACCATAAGGCAGAAATTGAACTTATAGATCAATTCAAAGAAGAAAAAACTCGTAATCCAATATGTTTGATTGATGAAATTATTTATGTTGATGATTCTCCAAATTTTGATCAGTTTGATGATGATGGTGTTCTCCAAATAGAAGCTAACCTTGCAGATCCGTCAGCAGTTGATTTGTGGGATGAAGTTCACTATAATCAGATTGAAAGCAGTAATCAACTAGGACAGGTCACCTATGACACTGATGAGGAAAGCCTTGAAATTTTAGAATTAAGTGAAGAGCCTCTGACTCTTTTCTTTGCTTCACTTCAGTCCATCAGAAATAACTTTCAAATAATTGGAAATCAACAACCTTTCAGCTTTGATATTGAGATTGAGGAGGATGATGAACTTCTTGAGAAAATTGTAAATAAGAATCCTTCTCCTGAAACAGTTGAGGAGATCATTTGGAACATGAAATCCTCCCTAAATCCAGATTTGCAGCCACCAAGTTCCTTTGAATTACAAATTGCAGATGAAGGCATGGAAATTAATGATCACAAGAAATTTGTTGCACTTCTTTCTCAAGAATATTTGTTGCCAGTGAGTGCTCCTACTCATCAACATGGTGGTTTTCACACAGAGCTCGGCTCACTCTATCAAAGCATATCAGGTTTGTTAGAGGATAGAATTGCCATATATGATGAATCTACCAGTTTAGATGATCATGAGGAAGAGGTGGAGTTTCTTTCCCAAAAGAGTCTCACGCATAGCCAAGTGGAAGAAGGAGTAGTCCTGAATGAAGCTTATGTCTCAAATCCTCTAGATCAGGTATTATTCCAAGATCCATTTGTTGTTTTCCTTGAGAAATATAAAGGAGGAGTGTGTTCTGCCAAGAATAGTTCGTTGCAAAGTGTGAGAAAAATTTTAAGCATTACTGTTCAAAAACAAGTAAAGTGGAAGTGGCCTTTTAATTTTGTCGACACCCTCAAAGAGTTGAACCAAGATCCCTCATGCAATCATCTTCTTGATTGGTTGTATTGGAAAGGAGAGTTCACCAAATGAATGTATATCATGTATAGGTTATATTAGGATAGTTAGGTATGCAAAATAATTTCAGCCTTGTGAGCATATTTTTAGTTCTAGATTGTTTGGAAAAAATGAAAAAACACAAAAACAAAGAAAGGTAGAAAAAGAGGTAAAATTTAAAGAAGAGTTATAGCCCCATAACCAAACAATAGTACTACTGAAAGTGAGCAACCTTAAATGCCACTGTTGGTTCAAAAAGAAGGTCTTGTTTCAGTCATCTAGCCTAATCATGGTTGAAAATGTTTAAATTTATGTTGATAAGTTAGTGAAAGAGAGCTTTTCAAAACATTCAAACTTGACTTGTCAAGAAATATTAGGGATGAAAGTTGGTTGTTCCACATGATAAAATATGAACCAAAGAGGAAAATAGGGATGCTTAACAAATGATATATTACTGCCCTTATGTTTCCTAAATTTTTTTTTTTACGGAAATAAAGTTTGTGTGCAGCTTGTTCTTATGCCACAAACTCATGGTAAGTCAGATTGTTTAATCCTGATTTGAACCATGCTTTCAATTTCATGTTTATAGCTTAGTGAATGAAATCCTATCAAATAGCTTAACCTTGACAATTGAGTAGTCTAGGTAGAGAATAAAAGGGTTCACTAACATAATCTGAACCTTTGGGAGTAATAAGGGTTTTCCAGCTCAAGTGCATCGAAGGAAGAGAAAATTTTAGGCATGTAAGTTGGGTAGGTAAAGATGAAGTTTATCTAATCATTTTTTTTCAAATTATTGAGATAAAAAATTCAAGCAGGCATCAACAAAATGAAAGGAGAAAAAGAAAATATGCCCAATGGATGAGGCACTAGTCTTTATAAACCAAGAGATCTGAAAGTTCTGGACACCTCCTGAAAATGAGCTGCCCTTCCCAAGTGGAGCCACTGTTAGTCATCCATAATTTTCACTATCTGAAGATGACTAAGTATCGGTTCTAGATTTCTAGAAACAAAGTTCATGAACATTGTGAGCTCTAGAAATCTCACTACCTTCATTATCCTTAAGATAATTTTTTCACTATTTCATCATCCCATCATGTCAAGCTCAGCTCACCCATCCAAGAATACCCATCATGGGCTCATGTCACTCAGTTTGTCTTTGTTGGGTCACCTTTGGCCTTAGCCCTCTATTTTGTTTTGCCTAACTTCTCCATTGTCCATCTAGGGTTTTTAAGGGCATTTTTCTTGGTTTCATAACCTCCATGGTTAAACATCAATAAGGCTTGTATCCTGATGCTATTACACCTCCTCCTATCTTTAATATACCTTCATAAACACTTCCCATCACTCTTATCCCTCAAACTCATCATTTTTCTACAAAACCTAGTCTGTTGCTACAATTTGACACTTTTCGGGAATAGGCCTGTGTTTTTCCCTTTTGGACCTTTTTCCCTCACTAAATTCTTGAAATTACACTTTCCCCTACTCTCTAACATATATCCCTATCCCCAAAAATTTCCCCAAGAATTTAGACAACCCTTAACCCCTTCATTCCCCTCCCTCTACAAGGCAGTCCTAAATCCCCTACACCAAACCCTAATTTCCTCTTCCAACTAAGCTAGGGTTTGATATGAAAAGGAGGCACAAGATCAAAGGATTAATTTTATAGATCATGTTAGCAAGCATAAGTCCATACCAACTCATAAACACCATGCCTCCATCATTTTCCAAGAATTCATTCCAAGAGACAAGCCATGTGTCACGCCTAGGGCCAGTTTTTCTTCCAATTGTGCTTCTGACCAAACAGAGATGCATTTGAAAAACTTGAGAGAGGTTTTTGTCCAACATAGGCCCAAGAAGAAAAACCTCCTTCAGTGTTTACACAGGTATCATGTTTTTGGAGCAATATCAAAAACACGAGTGTCCCAGGAGAATTTCTGCACTGCTAGAGTGACCTTGGAAAAATAAGGGTTTCTCATAGCTGGAGTGTCCAAATGACTTGCTTGATGAGAAAAAATACAACTATACTTGACTATATTTCCGATGATCTATCATGAGCTCAATTTGGAGTTAAGGAAGGCCTTTGAACATTGTCTGCACCAACACTCTACATTTATGCACCATCACTCAGTACTTTTTGACCAGTCTTGGAAAACTCAAATTTTGACAGGGAAAATCAACTCCAACTAGGGAAAAAATGGTATATTTTGAAATTAGATAGATTAATATTTCCAACAAGCTATCACGGGCCCAAATATGACTTCGATAAGGTCCTCAAAACTTTTCTGCATGTTGACCCTTTTTGGCACTGCGCACAGGAGAAGTTTGGCCAGAATTGCAAAAAATTAGTCAAAATCTCTTTTTCCTCCTCAAATTTGCCCAAGGCTCCTACACAAGTTTAAAAAGGTTGGCAGTTATCCTTCTTTGCCCTCCTAACATTCTTTTTGCACCATAGTCAAAGAAGATGACAGTGGTAATGAGGAGCAAGAGGATGACAGTGGAGATGAAGAAATCAGTGGGGTAGAGACCGAGATTAATGAGGGAGAGCAAGAGGGAAATGATGGTAAAGAAGAAGGAAGTGACCACAGCAGTGATGAATACAAATATAGTGACAGATCAGAGGGAGGAAGTGATGATAAAAATACAAATGATCCATCCCAATATGAAGAAAAAGACCCTAATGATGTGTAGAGCGATGACCAAGGTGAAACTGATGAGGGTCAGGATGAGACGGAGTACATGAACAAAAATGGTGAATATAAGGATGGGTTAGCATCTAGTGAGAAAGAGGTAGAGGAAATGGAAGCTGATGGAGGAAATAATCATGAAAAACAAAGCAGTGAGCATGGCCATGATGAATAGGAGGATGATAGTCAACAAGAAAATGAACATGACATTCAAGAGGAAAATGTGGATGAACGTGAAAATGAGCATAGTCATAGTACAAATAGTGACAATATGGATGAAGATAATGAACATGAAGAAATAGAAAGTGATAGTGAGGAAATAGAAGATCAAAAAGAGGAAACAGGTGAGGCACAAACATAATTTGATGAAGGAGACAGTGATAAAGAGAATGGCACTGATAGGACAGTCAGTGAGGAAAAGGAGAGAAAAATAGATATTCATGATAGTCATGACAGCTGTCATGACTTTCATGACACTAATCAGTATCTTAATGAAAATGAGAATGGAAGTGACGGTGCAGGGAATGATGAAGAAAAGGACACTAATGATGAACAAAATTAAAGTGGGGAAAATGCATAAGTTGATAGCCCATTTGAAGACCAAAAGGACAGTATAGAAGGTAGTAAGGAAGTTAGTGATGATGATGGTGTTAAAGGAAAAAAGGACAATGATCAAACTGAGCATGGGATGATTGATAAAGATCATGGTATAAATGAAGAAGCTTATGACAACCCCAAGGGTCACTGCCATGATGAAAACCCTACCAAAACTACTATCACACCTCTTTCATGTACATACCAAAGAGGGCCAAGGAAAGAGTTTGTTGCCTCCAAAAGGCAGGGGACCTTGCCAAATGCATCAAATCCAAGGCTTGAGAGGGAAATTATACACCTAGAGGCCAAGCTGATGAAGGAAACTTAAGGTTTGGGGCTGCAAAGAAAGATGACAAAGTATTATGCCAAGAAACACAAGCTTGTTTGTGCCAAACTGAAGGAGGCCCTCATGGAGATAAAAAACCTAAAAGAGACAAAAAATGCATGATAGCCTTGCTGAGGCTTCTCAAAAGGTGTCCAAGGCCTCTTGAGGGACCACTCCACAAATTTTGAGAAAATTTGAACAAGATTTTGTCTTTTTGAAATTTTGAGGCCTTTGTGCGCAACACCCTTGGCGCTGCGTACAAATATCATGCATCTTCAGCTTGAAAACTTGAAATTTTTAGATTCCTTTCATCATGAGCAGTCTTCTCACAAAATTTCAGACCATTTGGAGCCGTTTTGACCCCCCAAAAGGTCAAAACACACCGAACTTTTGACCACTTTCCCTCATTTTTAGGCAAGGTGCTGCGCACAGAGCAGTGTTTGGAGAATGGATTTTGGATAATAAAAAGGCACTCATTAAAAATATATATATATATATATATATATAGAAAATATACTCATCAATCTTTCCAACGAGCTATCACGGAGCCAAATTCGACATCGGGAAGTTGTCCAATACGTGGTTGCAAAACACCCTATTTTTTGTTGGAGGAGGTGCTACGCATAGAGAAGTGTTGGGAGAATGAATTTTTGGACAGGAAAATGACACTCATTCAGGGAAACTCAAGTATTTCTAAAAATTATACTCATCAAGCTTTTTAACGAGCCATCACGGCCAAATTAGACCTCGAGAAGGGGTCCAAAACTTAGTCAAAAAAGACCCTATTTTCTGCTGAAGTGGTGTTGTGCACATAGACTGTGTAAGTGTGTTTTGGACCAAAAGTAAAAAAAACACACTCATTTATTACAAAATGATATTTTTGAGTTTTTTGAGGCAACCACTCTAGAATTAGGTGCAAATAGTTATTATGGAATTTATTTCTTAGGATATTATGTGCCTTGGGCCTTGGATGGCCTCTTGGCCATAAATAACATTTATGGATGAATTTGACCTTTTCCTACCATATTTAGGGTTTTTTCACTCTCTTGCTAAGATAAATAGAGCATGAGGGCTTCATTGTAAATGTTGGCTTTTGATGAACTTGTAAATAAATACATGGTTTCTATGAGCTTGGAGAAGAAGTTGGTTTTGCGAAGTTGATGAATGGCTTGCTTGGATTGATGATGGAGAACTTTGTTTACAGGATTCCTTAGCTTGGTTAATGGTGATGTCTTCTTAACTTGTTTATGTTTTCTTGTTCTCATTATATTTCATCCTTCTTGGTTTCTATAAATCAGAAAAGTATGGGTTGAGACATGCCCTTTGAGGCACCTCAGTCCTCCTGTTTGTTATAGCTTTGATGTTTTCCTCTGTTTCGTCATCTTACGGAAATATTGATTGCTCCTTAGGTCCACCTAAACTTGTTTTGTTTCATATATGGATTAGTATTCTAGTTTACAAGTATGATTCACAGTATGCCCTGCTTACTTGAAGTTGTCCAAACTCTGTCTTGAAACCTCTCTTTGGAATATTGTTTGCTAGGTTAAGTCAAAGAGGTATCCTTCAATCTTGCCCTTTGTCCATGTCTACCAACTTGTTTCAGAGTTCTTTATAGCTTGATATATGATGTTTAGGAGTTCCCTCTTCATAGATTGAGTTATTCGTGTTATCTTATATGTTTTCCCAAATTCTGAAGGTGAATTTACTAAAGTTAGAAGATCTTATGCTTTCTATGTTTCACTAGAATGATTATCTTGGATATTTATCATTTTAAGTATTTTTCATTGAGCTTAATGGTTTTCCCTAGCTCATGAGTTATAGCTTTCAACTATCTGTATTTAAGACCTCCTAGTTTTTCCCAAATTTGATGTTCACTCCACCCCACACATTACCTTAAGGATCCATTAACCTTGGTAGATTGGCCCTGCAACACACTCTAATTCATCATTGAGACACTCATGAATTTCATTGACTCCATAGCCCAATGACTCAAAGACCTCTTATTCCACCTATTCCACTGGACCATTTTACCCAACCAAAACAATCAACAAACCCTACACTTAACAACTAGCCTAAAATGAACTACCTAAAGCAGAAAGAACACATCCTTTGCACCCAATAGAGAGATCCCTCTCTAAGTACAAGAAGGCTAGGTTCTAGGACTCCAAAGACTGGTTCCATGTTACCCTGTCATTTGGTCTACCAATTTTCCAAATCACGTGACACTAACAATTTTAACGCTTTATTACTTTAGCGCATCGCAAATCGCATAGATTATAACTTGAAAAGACTTACAATCAAATAAGTTATGCGGGCTATGAAATGCACTAACCTTTTTCGAAGCTATGTTTTAAAAAGCTTGCAAAAACTTCAATTATCGTTATAAACTCTTTATTGCATAGCACCTCATTTAAATCAACCAACTCATAAATCAATCAATATAAGTGTGATTGCGCGAACCTAATGAGCCAAAAAAGCATCAAAGATAAATTTCTATAGTCTTATTAAAGCGTGGTTGCTTGGCTTTTTAATGCGCAATTCATATTTCACATCACTTAAACCAAAAACAAATTCATTATCACATAAAAGTTACGATGTGTGGTTTGCGCACATCGCATTTCGCAACATTTATGGGTAAACATCACAAGCGGGAAAATTTATATATGGAGATGTGCGAATTAACAACATTTAATTTCTCAAGCATGCGAAATGTCTTATGCTGTATCAAAATGAAATTCGAGATCTAACAGCTTTAAGTTGATTGATAGATATTTCGTGTGAAGGTGTAAGAGGCTTGACTTTGAAATTATTATCGATGATTGTTGTCATATTTGATAAGATTCATATCTATTTTTGCATATTTTGAAATAAATTAATGAAAGATTTGTCTCTTTATTCCATAAATTTCTAATGATTGTTTTGTACACTTGAAATCATGAAACTAACCAACAGAACGAAGAACAAAGACACAAACAAGAAAAACAAAGCTATTGCTCAAATAGCGACTACCGAATATTCAGACACGACTCTCTTATTTTCAGATACCACTTGCAATAAGGAATGTGCTAGTTTTTCATGGGAAGCAATGTATTAGTTTTTCAAAGACGAAAATCCAATAGTGATGGATAAATTTGCTTCAACAGAATTATCTGTTTCTTCAGATCCAACTGATTTTAACGTTGCATGTTCATTCATTCACAAGATAGCCACAAGGCCAAAAGTTCTCCCTTACACGAATATGGTTAAGTGAGCAATTAACCACTTAAACATAAAATATAGAACTTTTAAGGGTTCAAGAAGTAATAATATTGGTTCTTTCAGGGGCAGATGATTTGAAAGCAATGTATCACTTACCTGATTCACAACAAAACTATGACAAAGCTTTTATGCAAAGCTTCAAAGAAAACAACCTAGATTTAACAAAAGTAATAAAAGAATGGAAGGAAGACCAGGGAAAGTTGAAGTGAGATAAACTTGGTACATACTAAATTTCCAAAATTCCTTCCCCTTATTTTTATGTTGCTGATATGTTGTGTATATTGTTTTCCAAACCTAATACCACTAGGTTTTCAATAGAATGTGTTCCATTGATTGACGCAGTTGTCAATTCATCAATTATGAATTGGGCTAACATCCTATCTGATAGTTTAGCCAAACACATCATTGAATATAGTAATAAAAGGAGTTTTTCATCTAGAGAAACACCTCCCTTTTATATGTCTGCCTATATCATGGACACAATCTATTTTACTTCTAGTTTTCCTATCATGTAATGGAAATGGACTACCCAAGATCCTACCCCAATCCACATTTACCACATAGACCTTTTGGATTCAAAATTCCACCTAAATTTCTATAAAATTTGTTATGGAGTCATATTTCGTATGCACCAAATGGTATTCAATTAAAAGTCCCCTGGGGTTTCTGAAAAGGCTAGCGCAGATATTCTTTCTGTGGCTAGGTTGTTTGCAGAGGAGAGTTTTACATATGTCAAATGATTTGGGAGTTATTCTTCTCCCCACATCCTACCTTATTATGTTCTTGATAAGTTTCTTGCATGAGAGATCGCTTACCATCTTGTTAATGGTATCACTAAACAGCTAAAAGATGCTAAGAAGGCCGTATGGCCTAATTTCCTTGTACAGTGTAGCACTTTTGCACTTTATGATATTGGACATACCTACAAGGAGGTTTCCAAGATTAATCTATCGAAATTGGCAAAAATTCCAAAGAGGTTATACGATCTAAATGATGTAATTAAAAATTACACTACATAACTCAAAATGAAGCCTTTTGTAAAGGAAGTAGATGGGTTTAATGATCTCTTCCAAGGCGTGGAAAATTTTTCAGATATAACCAAGTTTTCATCCAGCCAACTGAGCTAAGATGATTTGGAAGCATTCCAATTATATAGAAATAAGGGATTGGAGAAAGTCCCTCTCAATTGGTTAACTATTGAAGATGTCAACAGACCTACTCCAAGTATCAGCTTGGATAACGAATCAAAAGACATGTTGGAGGATGAATCAGGTCAATCACAACATTAATCTCATAATTCAGGTCACTCTAAAAATGAATCCGAATCTAGAACGGATAGCCCATAAAATATAATTGATCAGGTAATCCAAGAGATAGAGATGTAGGAGCATAAAGAAAGTAATGGAATAGATTTAACTTCTCAAGAATTTCAGCACAGTCATGACACACTAGATCAGTCTGAAAAGTCACAAACAAAGAATTTTAGTAGTGAATGGGAGGAGTTTTCTGAAGCAACAAAAAATCCTAAATCTAATCCAAATACTGAACAAGTATCTAGTTTTCAGACACCTGAACATTCCCAGAAGTTAGTGGAAAATTTTAATCCACTACAACAATTTCCAGAGACTCATGATCGAGAGATCATACCAGCCTACCCTACATAATAGATAGTTTTACAAATTGAAGAAATTCCTTCACTGGACATTTTTTACAGTCTTAGCTATAAGGTTTTAGTTAAAAGGAACAAAAGAAGAAGAATTGATGAAACAGTCTCAAGCCTCATAGATGAATCAGTTGATGTACTATGGAAGGATTCCTTAGATGACCCTAGAGAACATTTAACTAAATTATCATAGTATGCAGGGGCATATGCTACTACCACCGTTGATAAAGCTACTGAAGTTAGAGTTTTTCTGAGGAAAAGGAAGCTAGAGTACAAGAAATAGAGAGGTTGTTAAATGAAAAAACTCCAACTCCAATTAGCAAATCAAAGAAATGATGGACCAATTTCAAAAGGATTTCAAAAGCCTTAAATTGCAGCACCAAGCAGAAATAAATGAAAAACAAGCACAACGAGAAACATAATGACCAAGTTACAGAGCCAACCACAATTAGAGCAATTCATAAAAGAAGCATTGGATATAAATTCTAAGTTAAAGAAATATCAGGAAGTATTTTGTTATCAAGCTTCTATGATTGACTCTTATTGTGATTCAAATAAAATACTGATCCAGCAGATAGGTATACAGAAACTTGAATGTGAAATACTTGAAAAGAAGATCAATGAACACATTCAATGGCCAGAATTAGACTCAGGAAAATAATTTGATCTACCTTAGGTACATAAGTTTCATAAGAAGATATTATTCAGGGATTGGGAAGCACAAATCAAGAAAGTAGAGAAAGCAGCAGTGAAAACATCTAAGTTATCAAATGAAATTATTGAATTTGTATGTGAACAACCGATAAAATAAAAACTTATCAAAGGAAACATGCCTGAAGTTTTCTCAGAAGAAAAATAGATAGAAACACAATGGAAGAAGAAAGTAGACACACAGGATGAAGTAATTAAAAAGGTAAATAAGTTTGATCAAGAAAATTATTAGAATTTTCTGATCAAACCTTATCATCAGTATCAAATTCTGCAATCCTTAATAGATTCAACAAAAATATTGCGGCCCATACTTTCAAACACTGTATTCAAGGGACAGGTCAGATAAAGGATTTCACAGCCAGCTTAGCTCAAGCCTATGATAGATATTTTTTAACTTCGTGACCAACTCCACAAGAAAGGGTGGAATTCATAAATCAAAATTGTTATTTTATTTTCCTAGATTTTAGTTTAGGTTAGTCCTACAAGGATGGTTGTTTGAAAAATCCTCTATATTTTTGTAATAATCTATTTTAGAATATCGTTAGTTTAGTATTTAAACCCCTCTAATGCATTTAGAGAAGGGTCCAGAAATTTTTCAAAATCATTTGCAAAGAATGCACTATTGTAAGTTTCTGAATGCTTTGATGAATTAATTGAACACATATTTTATCTTTTGAAAATTAAAGATGTTTAACTAATGTTGCACTACTGTAATCTTTAAATTTCCTGAAAGTGAGAAGGAGCAGATCAATTATTATCAGTTTACATGAGTAGAAATTCATACATATGGTATTTTTATTCACTTGTATTAAGTCTTTCTTTAAAGATTGACAGTCATATTTTTATTGCATTATATATTTGAAATGTTATTATAGATGAATGTTACATGCACTTCTATTCTAATATTTTTCTGTAGTTTCTTATTGAATGTATAATCACACATATGAATACGATATATTTTTCACAATTATTCTAGTCAAACTAATTTGTTAGAAGAATCATTTTAAATAATTTTCATCTCTTTCAACTATT
The DNA here is from genome assembly GCA_034641835.2 of Pinus albicaulis. Taxonomy (NCBI): domain Eukaryota; kingdom Viridiplantae; phylum Streptophyta; class Pinopsida; order Pinales; family Pinaceae; genus Pinus; species Pinus albicaulis. The sequence continues at coordinate 780,282,892 of CM076576.1, read as the reverse complement.
AAATGATCTATATTACTAACAGTTGAAGGATATCTTTTCAGGTCGCATAGAGGAAGAAACATCTTGGGTATACAGTAGAATAAATATTCTAGATAGATACATAATATAGATTAAAATCATTTCCATTTTCATGCCATATAATCACACACCCTCAAAATAATCCTTATTGGGAAATTGGTCCCATTATCCCTAGTCGAAGCCACTACACGAAACGGAAAAGGAGACGCTTTAAGGTTGGGAATGGGTGGTTTTCCCCCATATTTCTGCAGTGGAATTCTGAGGCCTCAACATTCTGGCGCTATAAGGAGGGTTGAACCCCTGTGAATGGAAAAAATATTTGATCAATATAAAGGTCAATCGAAGATATTCTCTCCCTCTAGATCCCCATCAACTTCCAGAAAATTATCTAGATCCTCATCTTTAAAATCTGAAGTTGATCATCCTTCTCCTAAGTCTCCTAATGATAATCAACCCATACTATCTCCTAATTCCCATCAAGCTTCCCTAGAAGTTCAATATTTGATAGAAAAGTTAGAGAGAGTATTTATTTCTGCTGAAAAGCCTGAATCTTCTCAAATATAAAATATCATTATTTCGTCTTCTTGAAAACCTCGAAAAAAATTAACTCGATCAGAAAATCAAAAGACATGAATTCTCCCTTTTGAATTTCCTATCGATAGTACTCGAAAGATACTAAAGAGGACCCAATCAGAGTCATTTTCCAGTGAGATATTATCCCATTCACCTCCATTACCTCCGCTCAATTCCACAACTTCCATTAAAACAATTAGTGTTACTTTGACTAGTTCCAGTACTCAAACTACTATCCCTTCAACTTGTCCTAGCACTCAACCTGCCTCTTCTTCAACTCAAAATCCACCCAACCAACCTATCCAAAATCCAATGGCAAGACAACCACCTCCACCAAATGTAAACCCATGGAGCAATCCAGGGACTATAAACATGCATGCTCCTCTTCATGCTCTTCCCAAAAATCCTGAAATATGGCTACCTAAATTTAATCCTGATGATGGTCTTCCAGCAGAAGAACACATTCACAATTTTATGTTAGCTGTCAATTTAAATGTAGTTGAATAGGATTGCGTTGTAATATCATTTCCATATCCTCTAAAAGGATCTACAGGATCTTGGTATTTTTCACTACCTGCCCACTCTATAACTAGCTAGAATATGTTCGAAGAACAATTTATAGCTAATTTTGGGGATGATAGGACCACTGCTACACTCATCAATGATTTGTAAAATCTAAAAGATAAAACAATGAAAAGATAAAATATTTCAATTCAAGATTTAATAAATTACTCAATAAAATTTCTGCTACAGCAGTTCCTGGTGCAGAAGTTCAAATTGAGTGGTACATTTCATCTCTTCCATCTAATATAGCCATTTTTGTTGATAGAGAGAAACTGGAAACACTTGAAGAAAATATGAAAGAATCTCTATCTATGAAGAAATGCATAACCACTCTTGAGAAAAAGAATTATCAAGAAGATCAAAAATCAAATAAAGTGTCTTTCAAAGATAATTCTAAAATGAAGGCACCAAAAGATCCCTTCGACGCTGAAGGTCTTCAAAAAGTTTTGAAAACCATGAAAAACGAAATGGCGGATATCAAGAAACAAGTCACTGAAAATGCTACCTCGAAAAATACTTTCAGAAACTTTAAGAAAGTTAAATCCTCTAATATTTAACCTCCAAATATCATATCTAAGCGTGAATCTGATCAAGAAGAAGAGGAAGAGCAAACAGAGGAAGAAGAAGATGATGAATAAGAATAAGGTGAACTAAATGGAATGTGGGATTTCATCCTACCAAATGAAGAACAAATTGAAGCTTTACTTGTGAGCACAAAGAGAAAAAATACTACTGAAGCAACACAGGAAAATCAACAGCAAAATATTTCAACCCCTGCCAAAGAAAAATCGGTAAGCAAAAAGTCTAATTCAAAGGCTACATAAACGAGCCCTGTCACTTCAGACACTCCAACTACATCTAAAATAATGGTTGTCTCAGACACCATTGAGGATAATGTAGTTGAATACATGAAGAAAACTAGGGCCAACATTTCAATCCATGAGCTTACTAAATTGAAGCAGCAACAAAAAATCTTACTTAGAGACTTAAATGTGGTTCCTCCTTCAAACTTACCTTCTCTATTAATAGTACAAGATGTTAATGAAACGGGTAAGCCACCTTCTCCTTCAATAAAAATTGGTGCTACAAATTTGATTATGATAGGTGATTTATCTATCTCTCATACTCCTCCATTTCTCCTAACTTATGAGATCTACAACAAAAATGTTCATAATTGTTTGATAGACTTAGGGGCTTCCTCAAATGTAATGCCTAAATCAGTTTATGCTAAGTTGAACATAACTCCACAAATTTCAACCGTTCATATAGTACAACCTGATAGAACTAGAGTAGAGGTGGTAGGAGAAATAAATTATGTTTCCATCAGATTGTCATCAAACCCCAAAGTTACTCAAATAATTGATATATTAGTGGTTGACACTCCTGAATTTTACACCTTAGCTTTAATCCGTGACTGGTCTGAAAAACTACATGATTATTTTTCAACATATGATTATTTTTCAACATACTAGTCACATATGTGGTTACCATATAATGGAAAACCAAATCAAATTCGGGTAGACCGTGAAGAATTTATGAAGCATACAATCACTGATCTTGAAGGAGTAAATGAGCCAGTAGCGTTCAATAACAACATTATTCGAAACTATCAGCAGGGTCATTTTTTGGAAATTTCAATGCTCAAACAAGACCTTTCTTTGATAATGCAGTTGTATCTCAGATTGAGAATTTTTCCCAACCTTATCATTCCAAATGTATAAATTTTGTAGATAGAAAAGTAGTTAATTCCTTTTTTTGGATTCTTTATTTCGATGGTTCTAAATCCAAAGATGGTACAGGTGTGGGTTGTATCTTAATAAACCTAGAAGGAGAGAATAGCATGTTAGCCTGTAGATTAGAGTTTGATAGTACAAACAATGTAGCAGGATATGAAGCATTAGTTCAAGGCTTATTAAAAGCCATTGATCTTAATATCAAATATATGAAAGTTCTAGGAGATTCAAAAATCATAGTTAGACAGGGAAGAGATACTATTCACTGTAATTCTAGACATTTAAAGCATTACCAATCATTAGTCCAAGAATTAACCACTCATTTCTTAGCCTTCAACATTTCTTTTGTGCCTAGAATGCAAAATGCTAGTGCAGATCTACTGGCTAATGTAGCCTCGAAGTTAATCCCATCCCAGGAATTTAGTCCCAATAGATTTTCTATTGAATTTATTTTTAGACCATCTATTCCTGATAATATTACCAATTGGAGAGTATTCAATAATGATTCAGATATCATATATTTTTTAACATCTAAAGGATCTTATGATAGTTAAATTTTGGATGAAAATGAACATGACATTCAGATTAAGAGAGAACAAGATGAAAATCCTATTTCCAAATCTGTTTTCAAGTTAGAAGACCTATATGATCTAAAATACAGGTTTAAAAGAGTGACTCACTCAAAAACACAAATATCTACTTTAAGATTTGAGTTAGTAAATCTAGGAATTGATGAAAAACCTCAAAATGTAAATCTAGGTCTTTGTCTATCTTCTGAAAAAAGATTATCATTCATCATATTGTTTAGAATGTACAAAAGTGTCTTTGCTTTGGATTATACTGATCTTAAAACATATGATACTTATGTGATTCAACATACGATTCCTATGATCTCAGAAGAAAAGCCTATACAGTAGAAATTGAGGAAGATTCATCCAAATCTGGAAATTCAAATTAAAACATAATGGAACAAACTCCTCAAGGAAAAATCATCTTTCCAGTTAGGCATTCTAAATGGGTATCAAATTTGGTACTTCTCAGGAAAAAGAATGGTGATATTAGAATTTTCATTGATTTTAGAAATTTGAACAAAGCTTGTCAGAAGGACAACTTTCCATTACCAACCATGGAACAAGTACTACTGACAGTAGTTGGTTATGAACTCATGTCCTTTCTGGATGGATTTTCGGGATGTAATCAAATGCTTGTACATCCAGATGACAGATTGAAAACTATGTTCAAAACTAAGTGGGGAACTTACACTTATCAGAAGATGCCTTTTGGATTAATTAATTCAGGCACCACTTTTCAGAGAGCTCTGGACACAACTTTTAGGGGGCTCATAAACAAAACAGTAGTTATTTATTTATATGACATTACAATATTTTATAAACAAGTAACCAATCACGTAAATGACCTAAATCAAGTCTTTGAACGATGAAAAATGTATGGCATCTCATTGAATCCAAAGAAATCATTTTTTTCATTAGATAAAGGAAAGATTTTGGGATTCATTGTGTCAAAAAGTGGTATCTATATTGATCATGAAACAATTGAAGAAAACAAACGAATTCCTTTCCCTCATGACAAAAAAACTATGCAGTCATTCCTTGGGCTCAAATTTTCTTACCTTTACAAAATATGATTAAAAAAAACTATGTCTTTAAATGGGGACATAATGAAAGAGAAGAATTTTATTTGATTAAACAATCAATTTTCAATGCTCCATTCTTGACTACCCCCAATTTTATTAATCCTTTTACATTATACACTTTTTCATCGAGTACATCATATGTCGTTGTTTTAACACAACTAAATGGCCAACAAAATGAAGCACCAATATCATTTTTCAGTTCAAATTTACAAGGTGCAAAACTAAATTATACATCTGTCGAAAAGGAAGCATTTTCTGCCCTTAAGGCTATAAATAATTTAGACCTTTTCTCCTAAAAACTCACACTAAAATCATAGTTCCATTCTCTGCAGTGAGACAACTCTTGATGCAAAGAGAATTAGGAGAAAAGAGGGCTAACTGGGTGACCACTTTACAAGAATATGATGTAGAAATTAGACCCTCTAAAATTATTAGAGGTCAAGGTTTTTGCAGAATGCTTACAGGCGCATCCCATATATCATTAGAAGAAGATTCAGGTAATAATGTGTGAATATCATAGGTAAGCCTCAATGATGCACAATCACAATACTCTGATCTTATATTCTATTTAAAGAATGGATATGCTCTGAATCAACTCAGTTACAAAACAAAACGAGCTTTAAGATTAAAGGCCAAACAATATGAATTAATCAACAATGTGCTATTTAGGAGAAATTTTGATTATGTACTTTTAAGATGCTTAGAAAAATCTAAAGCAGAGAAAATCTTGCAGGAACTCCACGATGGACCAGCTGGAGGAAATTTTGGAGGAAATACGACAACACACAAAATCCTGCATGCAGGTTACTATTGGCCTACACTTTTCAAGGATGCTCATGAATACGCAAGAAAATGCAAAGTGTGTCAAAGAAAAACTGGAAGGAAAAGAAAGCCAACATTCCCGTTACAGCCAGTCAATATTGAACAACCATTTGAACCATGGGGATTAGATATAATTTGTGAAATTGTTCCTAACTCTTCCAAAAAACACAAATTATTCTCATAGCTACAGATTAATTTACTAAATGGGTGGAAGTGATTCCATTAAAAGTAGCCAACTATGAAAATATCATTGATTTCATCTATCAAAATATCATAACCAGGTTTGGCTTACCTATTGCTTTAATTCTCGATAATGCATCTTACTTCTCAGGAACTGCAATGATGGAATTTTCAATTAAAATAGATTTTAAACTTAAGTATTTTGCGAATTATTATCCATAAGGAAATGGTTCAGTGTAATCTAAAAACAAGAACTTGATTAGAATAATCAAAAGAACTGTTGATCAAAATCAACGAAATTGTCACAAGTCATTAATTTCTGCTCTTTGGGAAGATCAAATAACTCAAAAAGCTTCTATTGGAACTTCTCCATTTAATCTTGTCTATGGAAAAGAAGTTGTACTTCCCACCAACTTAGTTATTCCCTCTCTTTCCTTGGTACAATTTATTGATGAATCTCCTGCTTCTTCTTTACAACTTAGACAATGTCAAATTCTTAAGTTAGAATAAGAAAGAGAAAAATCCAAACAAACTCATTCTCATCATCAACAGATAGTAAAATCCTCGTTTGATTCAACTTCTGTTACTTCAAAAAAAATTCAAATTGGTGATCTGGTATTGAAATGGGACAAAGCGCATGAGGAAAAAGGTAAACACACGAAGTTTCAAAAACTTTGGCTAAGTCCATTTCAAATAATCGAAAAAATAGTCCCATCAACATTCTTATTGCAAGATCTATCAGGAAAAAAATATTATTTTCCTGTTAATGGGCAGATTTTGAAAAAATATTTTTTTTATAGGAGGTAACCCCTTTTATTCCTTGTATACTAGTTTCTTTTTCTTTTTCTTAGAAGAAATAAAAGTTGCTTAGCATAAATTTTTGGCTTTTCAAAATAAAATCTCAAATGATCCTTTTTTATTTATCACTTATAGAAATAAGAAGTGTTAAGGAAACAATCAAGCGATTTGAAAAGAAAAATACATTTTGTTTTTTCTAAAAAATGTAATTTTACTGAAATTGTTTATTCTCTTATGAACTCTCATCCTTATATAGCATGACTATTATGTTATTAGTCAAGAAAATAATCTTTAACATAGTAAAGACTCTTTTACAGAAAATCAATATAAAACTCGACATTATCATCCTGATTCCTCAAAAGGACCAATGATTCACCCCATTCAAGAAAACTTATAATTTTTGAAAAAATTCAAAAAATATTATAAATAGAAAAACTTAAAAGATAATAAGTCTCATCAAGAGATTTTTTACCATGTTCATAGGGAAATAGTTGAACTGACATTACCATTTTTGCCTACCAAAACAGAGTAATGACTTGAGATTATATCAAGAGGACAAGGGGACTCATCAAGAGCCAGCTTGATCAGTTTAATTACAACTAGTGAATGGCATTGTCATCATTTGGTTACCAAGCCAAGACAATGGCTTTTAAGTAAATAAAAATATGATACAAAAAAGAAGAGTTTCAAAAATTAGAGTTATTTTGAAAATTGTAAGAAACACTGGATGGGACAATAAACCATTTCTGGCTAAAAGGTAACCTTGCCAAAAGCTTAAAATTTCTTATTGGAACAGAGGCTCTACCTATGATAAAAGAGTAAATTTTTATAAAGCTAATCTATAAGAGCCACCTAATTTATCTTTTTGAACTGAGTAAAAACTGGTATAGATTTTCATACTTATATTTTTTAAAAGAGGGATTCTTATGAATAGTAAATAAGAGGAATTTCATTACTTAGTAAGACATTATTTGTTTGAAATTCATTCCTACAACTATTTTTTTTTTCATAAAGTTATATAAATTTCAAAAAGTTAGTCAAATATATCTGGTTTTCCCAAGTGAATCATGAATTGTTGTTCTATACAAAACCCCCCATTTATTTTAATAAATGGGGACCTTTAGAAATAAATAGGAAATTTAATTTTAGCTTTAAAAAAAAAAAATTAGGAAATAAAATTTCTCTTTTGATTTTTCCGCTTTATTCCTTTAGCACATAGAAAATCGCATAGCTTATAACTTAAAAAGACTTACAATCGGCTAAGTTATGCGGGTTTCGAAATGCACTAACCTTTTTCGAAGCTATGTTTTAAAAAGCTTGCAAAAACTTCAATTATCTTTATAAACTCTTTATCGCATCGCACCTTATTTAAATCAACCAAATCATATAGCTATTCAATATAAGTGCGATTGCATAGACTCGATGAGCCAAAAAATCATCAAAGTTAAATTTCAATAGCCTTATTAAAGTGCGGATTCTTGGCTTTTGAATGCACAATTTTCATTTTGCATCACTTAAACCAAAAACAAATTCATTATCACATAAAATTTGGGATGTGCAGTTTCCGCACATTGCATTTTGCAGCATTTATGGGTAAACATCACAAGTGGTGAAAGTTATATATGGCGATGTGTAAATTAATAGCATTTGATTACTCGATCATGCGAAATTTCTTATGTCATATCAAAATGAAATTCGAGATCTAACGGATTTAAGTTGATTGATAGATATTTCGTCTAAAGGTGTAAGAGATTTGACTTTGAAATTATTATCGACGATTGTTGTCATATTTGATAAGATTCATATCTATTTTTGCACATTTTGAAATAAATTAATGACGGATTTTTTTCTTTATTCCGTACATTTCTAATGATTGTTCTGTATACTTGAAAACCTGAAACTAACCAACAAAATGAAGAACAAAGAGACAAACAAGAAAGACAAAGCTATTGCTAAAATACCTACTACTGAAGATTCAGACCTAGCTCCCTTATTTTGAGATACCACTTGCAATAAGGAACGTGATAGTTTGTCAAGGGAATCAATGTATCTGTTTTTTGAAGATGAAAAGCCAATAGTGGTGGATAAAGTTACTTCAGCAAAATTATCTATTTCTTTAGATCCAACTGATTTTAACGTTGCATGTTCATTTGTTCACAAGATAGCCACAAGGCCAAAAGTTCTCCCTTGCACAGATATGGTTAAGTGGGAAATTAACCACTTAAACATAAAAGATAGAACTTTTAAGGATTCAAGAAGTAAGAATAATGGTTCTTTCAGGGCAGATGATTTGAAAGCAATGTATCACTTACCTGATTCACAACAAAACTATGACAAATATTTTCTACAAAGCTTCAAAGAAAACAACCCAGATTTAACAAAATTCATAAAAGACTGGAAGGAATACCAAGGAAAGTTGAAGCGAGATAAACTCGGTACATAATCAATTGCCCAAATTTCTTCCCCTTATCGTTATGCTGTCGGTATGTTGTGTAGATTTTTTGTCAAACCTAATACCACTAGGTTTTCAATAGAATGGGTTCCATTGATTGACACAATCATCAATTCATCAATTATGAATTGGGAACACCCTATCTGATAGTTTAGCCAAACACATCACTGAATATAGGAATAAAAGGAGTGTTTGATCTAGATAAACACCTCCCTTTTATATTGCTACCTACGTCATGGACGCAATCTGTTTTACTTCTACTTTTCCTACCATGGGATGGAAATGGACTACCCAATACCCTACCCCAATCCACATTTACCACAGAGACCTTTGGGATTTAGACTTCCACCTACATTTCTATAAAAAAAATTATGGACTCATATTGCATATGCACCAAATGATATTCGATAAAAAGGCCCCTAGGGTTTCTGAAGAGGCTAGCACAGATATTATTTCTGTGGCTAGGTGGTTTGCAGAGGATAATTTTACATATGTTAGAGTATTCGGGAGTTATGCTTCTCCCCACGTCATACCTTATTATGTTCCTGATATGTTTCTTGCATGAGAGATAGCTTACTAGCTTGTTAATGGTATCACTAAACAGCTAAAAGATGCTAAGAAGGTCGTATGGCCTAATTTCCCTGTATAATGCGGCACTTTTGCACTTTATGATATTGGACATACCTACAAGGAGGTTTCCAAGATTAATCTATTGAAATTGGCAGAAATTCCAAAGATGCTATACGATCCAAATGATGTAATTAAAAATTACACTACATAATTCAAAATGAAGCCTTTTGTAAAGGAAGTAGATGGGTTTGATGATCTCTTCCAAGGCATGGAAATTTTTTCAGAAATAACCAAGTTTGCATCCATCCAACTGAGCCAAGATGATTTGGAAGCATTCCTAGTATATATAAATAAGATATTGGAGAAATTCCCTCTCAATTTGTTAACTATTGAAGATGTCAACGGACCTAGTCCAAGTATTAGCTTGGATAATGAAGCTAAAGACATGTCAGAGGATGAATCAGGTCAATCACAACATCAATCTCACAATTAGGATCACTCTGAAAATGAATCTGAATCCAAAAAGGATAGTTCATAAAAGATAATTGATTAGGTAATCCAAGAGATAGAGATGCAGGAACGTAAAGAAAGTAATGGAACATAGTCAACTTCTTAAGAATTTCAGCACAATCATGACACACTAGATCAATCTGAAAAGTCACAAACAAAAATTTTTAGTAGTGAATGGGAGGAGTTTTCTGAAGCAATAAAAGCACCTAAAGCTAATCCCAATATTGATCAAGTATCTAGTTTTCAGACACCTAAACATTCCTAGAAGTTAGTGGAAATTGTTAATCCACTACAACAAGTTCCAGAGACTCATGAACAAGAGATCATATCGGCCTACCCTACAGAATAGATAGTTTTACAAATTGAAGGAATTCCTTCACTCGAAATTTTCTACAGTCCTAGCTGTAAGGCTGTAGTTAAAAGGAACAAAAGAAGAAGAACCGATGAAATAGTATCAAGCCTCAAAAATGAATCAGTTGATGTAATGGAAGGATTCCTTAGATGACCCTACATAACATTTAACTAAATTATCACAGTATGCAGGGGCATATGCTACTTCCACTGTTGATAAAGCTACTGAAGTTAGAGTGTTGCCGAGGAAAAAGGAAGCCAGAGTACAAGAACTAGAGAGGTTGTTAAATGAAGAAAAATCCAACTCTAGTGAGCAAATGAAAGCAAAGATGGCCCAATTTCAAAAGGATTTTTGAAGCCTTAAATTGGAGCATCAAGCAGAAATCAATGAGAAACAAGCGCAATTGGAAATAGCAATGACCAAGTTACAGAGCCAACCAAAGTTATATAAATTCATAAAAGAAGCATTGGATATAAATGCTAAGTTAAAGAAAGAACAAGAAGTATTTTGTTATCAAGCTTCTGTGATTGACTCTTATTGTGATTCAAATAAAATATTGATCTAGCAGATAGCTATAAAGAAACTAGAATGTGAAAAACATGAAAATAAGATCAATGAACACATTCCATGGCAAGCATCAGACTCAAAAAAAGAAGTCGATCTACCTCAGGTAGATAAGTTTCATAAGGAGATTCTATTCGGGGATTGGGAAGCACAAATCAAGCAGGTAGAGAAAGCAGCAACGAAAACATCTAAGTTATCAAATGAAATTATTGAATCTATATGTGAACAACTGGTAAAAGAAAAAATTCTCAAAGAGAACACATCTAAAGTGTTCTCAGAAGCAAAACAGATAGAAACATAGTGGAAGCAAAAAGCATATGCATATGATGAAGTAATTAAAAAGGTAAATAAGTTTGATAAAGAAAATTATTGGAAATTTCTGATCAAACCTTATCATCAGTATCAGATTCTGCAATCCTTAACATATTCAACAAAAAGATCGCAGCCCATACTTTCAAACACAATATTCAAGGGAAAAGTTAGATCAAGGATTTTGTAGCCAGCTTAGCTCAAGCCTGTGATAGATATATGTCAACTTCGTGACCAACTCTAGAAGAAAGGGCGGAATTCATAAATCAAAATTGTTACTTTATTTTCCTAGATTGTATTTTAAGTTAGTCCTATGAGGATGGTTGTTTGAAACCTCCTCTACATTTTTGTAATAATCTATTTTAGAACATAGTTAGTTTAGTATTTAAACCCCTCTGATGAATTTAGAGAAGGGTCCAGAAATTTTTCAAAAACATTTGCAAAGAATGCACTATTGTAAGTTTGTGAATGCTTTGATGAATTAATGGAACACATCTATTATCTTTTGACAATTAAAGTTGTTTAACTAATGTTTCACTACTGTACTCTTGAAATTTCTTGAAAGTGAGAAGGATAAGATCAATTACTGTCATTTTACATGAGTAGAACTTCAGACAAATGGTACTTTTATTCACTTGTAGTAAGTCTTGCTTTACAGATTGACATTCATCTTTTTATTGCATTATATATTTGAAACGTTATTATAGATGAATGTTACATGCACTTATGTTCTAATATTTGTTTTTAGTTTCTTATTAAATGTATAATCACACATATGAATGTGATATATTTTTCACAATTATTCTAGTCAAAATATTTTGTTAGAAGAATCATTTTAAATAATTTTCATCTCTTTCAATTGTTAAATGATCTATATTACTAACAGTTGAAGGATATCTTTTCAGATCACATAGAGGAAGAAGCATCCCGGGTATATAGTAGAATAAATAGTTTAGATAGATGCATAATATAGATTAAAATTATTTCCATTTGCATGCCATATAATCACACACCCTCAAAATCATCCTTATTGGGAAACCAGTCCCATTATCCCCAGTCGGAGCCACTACACCAAACGGAAAAGGAGTTGTTTTAAGGTCTGGACCAGGTGGTTTTCCCCCATGTTTTGGCAACGGAATTCAGAGGCCTCAACACAACCATGGAGCCATTTTATTTTTTAAATCAGCAGCAAATAAGTACAATCAAAATGGGCACACCTCAACTGATCAAGACAAACAAGCCTCCCATGCATACATATGCAAAAACATGAAATGATGCTACTTAGTAGATATCAAAGAACTAGTACAACGCAGTTTTAGTGGATATAACTGCAGATGAAAAATGTGATAAAAATTATCTTCTAATATAAGGCTCAAATAATGTTGGGAATAGAGATCTAAGCTCCCAGGCACATTTCCAAGACAACCCAGAAAGGGTTTCCGGAAATACCCAAAAGTACAAAATGTCAGAATGCAGCCCTAGGGCTGAATAGCAGCTGCAAACTGAATACTAGAAGGAGGTGGATGAAATTATGTAGAGATGAATATAACTCCTCCAATAGATCCTCCAAGTGAAAGGTTGATCCCCTCACTGAATACCTAACCCTCCAAACAAATCATCGAACCCTCCTCTAAAAATAGTCACTAAAATAACACAGTCCTTGAGGGAAACTGCACTGTAGGAGGTGGGAATAGATGGGCCTGATGCCAAATAATGAAATTAAGCTACAGGATCTTCCTTGTTGGCATCCCAATAGAAAGGATACCTCTCAACTGAAAAATAAACAGTGAAAATGACCCTCAAATTCCTCCACTGCCTCTACCCTGCAACACAACACAACTCCACCAGAAACCACATTGTAGATGAAGACTGAGGCTTAGTCATAACGCGAGAATGTGGAAATGGGGCTCACAAATCTCTCCTGAGTGGGTACTTGATGTCCACTGAGGATGAGTGTGGGATTATCTCTCGGTAACACCGTTGTGCTAGACAACACAGCAGACTCCGCTAAATAGCTGAAGAGTGCAAGAATTCATACAGACCACAAAATCAATAGTCAAAAACATGCCCCTCTATGGCTACCTTGCCTCCCTATATACAATGTGAGCCTTCTCACCTTGGGTCCCACCCATTAAAGCCACTACTATCATGGATAATTTATCCCATTATCACTGTGTTGCCTCTCATTGATGATCCACTTTCTCCATACCAATGATGTTGATTTGGTCAAACTTGACCTTGTCTACATGCATTAGCCCCTGTTCACACATGAGGGTGCTTTATCTAGCTACTAAGATGATCCCTTCTCATATTAAGAGTGATTTTATTCCTACTAAAGAGATTTATGGGTCTCCTTAACCACTTATTCATCTATCTAAATGATAAAAGAAAAAATTAATATTCCAATTAGATGCATGCTAATTTAGGAATATTACAGTCCTCCCCTCCCAAATGTTGCTTGTCCTTAAGTAACTGCAAGGATAGAACTGAAGATCCTCCTCTCCTCCTCCTGTAGAATCCTCATATGATAAGCTCCTCCAATGAACAAGATGTTGTCTCATCAATAAGTCTCCAAGTTGCTCCTCCCAAGTGTGCAAGTTAGCTTTTGGTGACAATCCCAAATAGTTATCATCATGAAGAAGTGGAATATCCATGGAGGAAACTATATGTTGTCTAAAGGCCTTCTTGAGGCATGGAATCTGAAATATATTGGGAACCATCATTCCCCTGTGAAGCTCCAACCCCAAGCTATCATCCATACAAAATGAGTCACCTTCCAACATGGAAACTCATGGAAAAACTCTCCCACCTTAGGCTCCTGCAATGTAGGTGGGCTGCATAGCTGAACATGATGGATCAAATTTTCCATTCCAAGTTGTATCTCTTTCCAATTATGATAAGTGTAGAGTTTCTGCTGAATTTGGGTTGCAATAATGTTTCCTTCATGAAGAAAAAAGGCAACTGGATCCTCAAAGACCCACTCTTTGGTTCTTGCCCAAACCATCCCATATAAAGTGAATAGGAAATTATCATCATATGGAATCCAAATGATTTATATACTGAAGGTTTTATGTAATTATGAATTGTACCAACAGTTTCCCAAGTGGTTACAGTGCAGTTTTTTTTACTACTGATCCAAAACATAATATGGCAACTTATCTTCCAACAATTTGCTAGTTGTGCATGTCATCTCATCTACTAGTAAATAGTAAATGGCATTGGGTATCAATTGAGAATACAAAGAATAGTACAAAACTTACCCAAATCCATACAATAAATGGCTATCTCAAACTTTGATGTTGGTCTTAGAGAGACCATGAAGCCAAAATGTAAACTTTCCCTCTTATGGAGAAATGCACTGTATATAGATGGCAAGAGAATGCAAATATTGTGTTAGATGATCAATAAGTGAAAAAACACAACTCTTACCATGTACTAAGAGTAGGCTGATAATGAAATACATGGATGATCTCTCCATAGTGGCCTGATATGTCTCCATGACACCTTGGTGAATGGAAAGGAATGAACCATGTGTTGCATGCAAAGTCTTCTTCTTATGCTTGGAGATCCAAGCCAAGAAGATCATATCATAGTAATAGATGTCTCCATATACCACTCCTTCATCTCTTACTTGTACATCATGTGAATCATATGTGAAGTGATCCTAGGAATACTCCATCAACAAACCCAAGCTCCCAAGTGATAGTGTTGTTTGCCTTTGTAATAATGCTCCTGTCATCTCATAGCTCCATTCTTTGACATGCCAAATGCCAAAGTCATCTACCATAATTTTGTTATATATGGGATATTCCTTCCAAAGTGGAAGTACCTCCTGATCCTCCAAAGCTAAGGAATAACCCCTTTTCACCATGATTGTGCCATCCTCTATTCTTGAGTCAACATGCCAAGTATGGGAGAAAATCAACCCATAATATCCCAAGAGTAACCAAAGCAACAATAACCTTTGCTGCCTCATCACATTATCATCATAATGACCATGGAGTTAAAAAATTATGATTGATATGGAAGATATCACATCACCCCAATACACCCAAACTCCTTGCTGCCAATGATGCAAGTGTCATGCCATATCCCAACCATTAACACACCCTTTAAAATAGGATATGTTGCATGATGGCCAAAATATTTCAAGAGTATCCAACGCAGCCATGCCTCCTGCTGCCATATATCATAGATCTGGAAATGGCACATCAACCACTTGTTCACCATCCACACCCATTCATCCAAATGTCGGTGACTCCTATCATGCTCCAAATTGGTATCCCTCCAATGGAGAATACCATCCTCCCAAATCAGGTTACTACCTTTTTACTTCATGGGATGTTGAAGTACAATTTCCTGGAGATCTCCAAATGAGAATCACTCATCAATAACCAAGTTGAACCCATTAGGATCCAAATATGTTGTAGGAAAAAACTTCTCCTTGAGCTGTGAAGTGCTCATCAAGAAGGATCCATCAAAATAATGGGAGATGCCATCCATCATAATATGTCCTCCATCAACAATTTTCCTATCCATTGCTACACAGTTGTATTGGCCATCAGAATGTCCCAATAATATTTGGGGCCCCAACTCATCATTATTGCTCAATGACAGCACTATTGATCTCCATGATGGTTCATCTGCTATCTCATGATCACACACAATGTTGAACATACAGTTCTGCATTGGATTGATTAAGATAATGCTCATCCTATCCTACAAAACTCTACACTCCAACCCAAAGTGTTGTGTTCAACTCATTCATTAGATACCATGATGGCTATACATATCTTCCTTGAACCAGCCAAGGGTCCTATGCACAGTGATAGTCTGCTACTCCAAATCAGCAATGTGCTTTGACCCTAGGTCATGCATTTTCCCTAATGGCATGTGCCCACAACTCTCCATATGATGTGCTGAAATAATAGGAAGTGGAAATATTTGCATACCTTGGTTAAGTTGGTCCTTGGTAACATCTTGCACTACTAAAAGGGTTCGTCACACTGGTGTAATGACTCCTCCAACTACTGGTGATGATGATCGCTTCTCCTCTACTGCTACACCAGCGCTGGTATAAGTCTCCTCATCCTCATGCATCTCCTGAATAGTGCATGGAACTATAAATGTCAAGATATCAAGACCACTTTTCAAAGGTGCAAGTGTTATTTCTACTTATGCAAGTGCTCCTGCAGCAAGTGGTGGTGGAAGTTTCTTCTCCTCTGATTTCTTCTTGCCAAACTTCTTGATCAACCTCTGAGTAAAATCTGCATATGTAGTCACTTTTGCGTAACTCAAGTGGATAAACCACAAAATGTTTGCTTCACCTTCAAGGTGCAACATTGTAATCTCAATAGCTTCTCTCTCTACTACTGGATGTAGTAGGAAGAATGCATCCAAATTCATTCCTTAAGCCCTTGTTGTGCATATGGATGACCCATCAAATGTAGACAATAGAAATCTATTTTGCTTCCTTCTTCTATTGTTGCAAGGTCTTCTTTCTTCTTTGAGATGAATGAACTATGGGAGATTTATATCCTCCTTGAAAGCTCTTGATTGAGATTTGTATTCTGTAATATACTCACTTAGATTCTCATGATCTAATTGTCCTCCATATCCATTCCTTTTGTCTTCTTCTTCAAAATAAAAGGGCATATTATATTTCTTTGCAGCTCTATGCAATACCGGTTCTTCCTTCCGCTGATAGGATGTACAAGGACCTTCCTCATCTTGAAACCCTATTTTGGTTTCATGGCTTTTCTCCATTCTTCTTTGCTTGACCTCCTTGGTGAGGTCCCTCGTAGATATGAAAAGAGATGAGATAAAACTCAATCCTTCCATCATTCTGATCTATTTCTCCTTCTTCTTACTCTCCTCATAGCATAATGGCTGAGATCCATAGGCTGAGCCAAGATTATGCTCTGATACCACTGTAATATTCCTAAATGGAAAATACAGGAATATAGAACAAAATACTGGAAATAGCAGTGAATAACATTACACCAACATGTATGACAACCATGGATCCATTTTATTATGTAAATCAGCGGCAAATAAGTACAATCAAAATGGGCACATCTCAAGTGATCAAGGAAAACAAGCCTCTCATGCATACATTTTCCAAAAAATGAAATGTTTCTACCTAGTAGAATACCAAAGAACTAGTACAAGGTAGTTTTAGTGGATATAACTACAGCTCAAAAATGTGATAACAAGTATATGCTGATATAAGGCTCAAATAATGTCAGGAAGGCGCTGGTATAACAAGACAACCCAGAAAGGGTTTCTGAAAATACCTAAAAGTACAAAATGCTAGAATGCAGCCCTAGGGCTGAATAGCAGCTGCAAACTAAATACTAGAAGGAGATGGCTGAAATAATGTAGAAATGAATAGAACTCCTTCAATAGATCCTCCAAGTGAAATTTTTATCCCCTCATTGAAGACCTAACCCTCCAAATGAATCATTGAGCCCTCCTCTGAAAATACTCACTAAAATAACGTAGTCCCTGAGGGAAATTGCACTATAGGAGGTGGGAATAGCTGGTCCTGATACCAAATAATGAAATTAAGCTATAGTACCTTCCTTTTTGGCCTCCCAGTGGAAAGGCTATCTCTCCACTAAAAAAAAAGACACTGAAAGTGGCCCTCAAAATCCTCCACTGCCTCTACCTTGCAACACAACACAACTCCACCAGAAAATGCATTGTAGATGAAGACTGAAACTTGGCCAGAATGATAGAATGTGGAAATGTGGCTCAAAAATATCTCCTTAGTGGGCACTTGAAGTCCCCCGAGGATGAGTGTGGGATTCCTACTCAGGAACACCCTTGTGCTAAACAGCACAGTAGACTCCCCTAAATAGCTGAAGAGTGCAAGAAGTCATATAGACCACCAAAACAATAATAAACAACATACCCCTCTATGGTTGCCTTTCCCTCCTTATATACAATGTGAGCCTTCTCACCTTGGGCCCCACTCATTAAATCCACTACTATCATGGATACTTTCTCCCAATAACATTGCATTGTCTCTCATTGATGATCCACCCTCTCCATACCAGCACAGTTGATTTGGTCAAACTTGACCTTCTCCACATGCATTAGCCCTTGTTCACATATGAGGGTGCTTTATCCAGCTACTAAGATGATCCTTTCTCATATTAAGAGGGATTTTGTTCCTACTAAAGATATTTATGGGTCTCCCTACCCACTTATTCATCTATCTAAATGATAAAAACAAAAATTAATATTCCAATTAGCTGCATGCTAATTTAGGAATATTATGTAATGAAAAAATATAAAGATATTATTTTTCGTGGAATTTCAAGATCTAACAAGTTTTATTTGAAGCACTATGAGACTTCCAAAGAAATGTTGGAAAATTTGTAAAACATGTGTCTTGGAGGAAAATTTCTTTTTTCAGAAATGGAGAAAAATGCAAAGGATTCTATTTTTTTTGCAATAACAAATGAGTCCTCCTCACAAGAATAAGATGAGAGCTCAAGTGAAGGCATTAGTGATTGCAGTGATAGAACGAGCATTAAATATGATGAGAAATAAAATATAATGGAAATAGAAGCATGGATTCAAAGGCTCAAGGGCTGAAAATAGAGATCAATGGATCTTGTTGCAAATGTTTGATGAAAAGGAGTGTGCATTCAAGGAAGAAATTTCAGATCTGAAATTTCATCTGCAAGAAGGAATGCAGATTAAGATTGGAATGATGAAGCAATACAATGAGCTAGAATATGAGTTTCATAAATTTAGGTTTGAAGCAATTTCTGCAAGAGAATAAGTAGAGAGGATGAAAACTAGTGCTCAAGCATCTACATGCAAATATGAAACTGTTAGAGCATCTAATTGTAGAAAGAAAATTGAGATCCATGAGCCATGTAAGAAGTAGAAAAATAATCAAAGAAGGTCCAAGAAGAATAATATAATTGGAAAGTGTTATAATTATGGTGTCCGTGGACACATAGCAGCAAGTTGCATAAGTGGAGAGATTAAACTCTCTCATCGAAAGGAGCAGCCATAGGAGAAGCTACATCAATATTGCATGCAAAGAAGATTTCCATTCATCATGTATAATAGTCCATTCTATGGTTGTTGTTTCTCATGCAATTATTTTGGACATAGGGCTATTGACTGTAGGGCACAAGAAAGGAATAAAAATCATATCAACAGAAGATATCAAACTATTCCTTATTTCCTTGGTCATAATAAATGTTTTGTATATGAAAATGTTGGCTATAAGGCCAAGGATTGCAATATTCCTATGTGTTATAGGAGATCCTTTCAAAAAGAGGAGAATATGAAAATCCAACTGCATAAAAAGAAGAATGATCAACAGGTGATAGTTTGGAGGAGAAAAGAGAAGCAAGGATCTTCCACCAAAAACAGAGGCAGGTTTGGTCTCAGGGGAAGCATATGCTTGCATTATGAGTTTCATGAAAAACAGTATTTGTGCAACCATATGAGAAATAGTATGAGAAGACAAATATTTATTTTTAGAGATGCATGTGTTCAGGGGGAGTCCTTGAGGTTTGAAGCAATATTTTCATGTTTTCTATATTTCTATTCAAGTATGTTTTTAGTTGAGAAGTCATGTACATATGTTGATTATTTTTGGAGCAATTGCACGTTTTGATTTTTATTGATGCTAATGATGTTATGGAAGCCATATAATTCTTATGTGTGTTGTCTAGGTTTGATGGGAAATCAGACATTCAGGGGGAAATTTGTGCTTCCAAAAGGATTTGGAAAGTGTTGGAATTTTGTTCTATGCAATGCATATATTTGACATTGATTTGATGTAGGAAAGAGTTTTTGTTTTTGTTGTCATATAGTGGAAATCCTATGGTTTTCGTGACATAGTTGGTATTTTAATGATGATCCTATTGCTAGATCATATTTTGTATATGTTTTCATGCATATTTTGCTGCCATGGAGATCAGATGTTGTGTTGGAGATAGTTCATCTAGAGTATGCATTTTATTGCTCATATTTACTATTCTAGATGTATCATGTTTCTTCTCATGTGTTTTTGGATGGATAAGACATGTGGAAGATGTTTATTGTTTCTCATGATATTTTGATGCATGTTTATGGATGAGATAATGTGTACTCATGATGTTTTATATTTTCCTGCTCATATGTGGAGTATACATGTCTTTTTTCTCACTGATCTATTAATTATGCCTCACTGATGATATATTTCTCACCTGTGATGATGATAAATATTTGTTGCTGCTTATGATGATTTTGGTATGATGGATGTTGCTTCCTGGTTTTTCTCTCATGGGGAGAGAGAATCTGGTGACGAGGAAAAGTATTTGTTGTTTCTTATGTTGTTTTGATATATTTCCATGTTGTCATTATTAGATGATCTTATTGTTGTACCTATGTGGAGCATGGTGATCTTCCTGCAAGATGTTCATTGATGCTCACGGTGATGGTCAAGGTGTTGAATGGCCATGTACTAGCATATGATTTTGTTGGTGCTTCTTATTTTTGTTGCTAAATTTGGAGAGTTCATGTCATAGCTCATGGATGCCATGTATTGTGTTTCATTGTTGCTGCCATATTGGAGCATATTTAATTCTCATTGATGCCATGTGTTGTAGCCTAATTCGACTCAGCTAAAAGTCAAGAGAGGCTCTGAGAAATTCAAGGTTATTGCGGAATAGTTGTTAAAATTTCAAGAAGACCTGTAATATGCTCGAAAGGATAACCACAATCTTAATGAGGATTTGTCATCACATGTGCACCAGAACCAAAATCAAGGAAGCAACATTACTGGAGGTGTAATCTAAGCCATAGGAACAACCAAGAGAATAGTGTGCAGGAGGGGTCAATTCAAGCTTATTTTCATACAGAACAGTTCAAGAGTCGGACCGATGGGCATGTTCAAAACATTACACAACGGTCAGGGTCGAGTCGGGCTCATTCGCAAGCTCAGGAGAGACTAGCGCTACAAAATATTGTTTAATGCTAAGATGTCTTGAAGTTAAAATTAAACAATATTATCATTCTTCCAATTTCGAGTAAAAATAAGGCTCGTATTCATTGTTCCCAGATCGAACAGCAACCTGGGAGCACAAATTGCACAAGATTTATACAAAGGAGTTCCCCTGCAAGCAATCTCGTTAAATCCGCTGACCTGCAACTTGACAGTTGAAATTAACTATAGGAACACTCTCTTCAAATTCCAAAAGACTACTTAAGTGCCCTTGCAAGTGGTTTTAGGTTTCAATAAAGGAAATTACATGGTGATAGATAGAGCCCAGGCCCTTTACTTTCAAATCATAGAAACCAGAGAAATAATGTATTTACCTTAAAATAGCTTAAGGGTTTTGGAGGAGGTTCAAAGGGGAAGATAGACGGTTAGGATCAAAGCACAAAATTGAAGCAGAGAGATGGACGTCGAATATCATAGCACAAGAAAACAAGTGAGATGGATGGAAAAGATTAGATCACAATATCTAAGTTGGAGATAAGTGGTCAAGAATGGATATCGCAAATAAATATGCAAGAGAGTTAATGGATTGGTGATTTTGAAGAAGATCCACGTGTCGGCCATAGGTTCCATCGCATATCGCACTTCGTAAATATTACCATTTACCGTCCGCTTTCTCCCATATAAAACTTGCAACATGCGATCTGCGCGTAGTCCCACCTCCACCCTTCCACGTCATCCCCCTCATACATTTCACTTCACACATTGCACATTTTAACATTTACCACCCTCCACTTACATATAAACATTGTGATATGCAATCTGAGGGTGCGGTCCCACCTCCGTCCGTGCCACATCACCTTCCCCACCCCCGCACTTCGCACTTCACAAAACATAATGTTTAACCACCACCTGCTCCCATGTAAAACTTGTGATATGCGACCTATGGGTGGTCCCACCTCCATCTTGCCACATCACCTTCCGTCCATCGCACATTTCCCTTCGCAAATTTTAACACTTACCTCCCATTTCTCTTAAAAAAAATTTCGATTTGTGATTTGCGATTGGCACCACCTCTGCTTGCCATGTCACCTTCCGCCCATCGCACTTAACACATCGCAAATTTTAACACTTACCTCCCATATTTCATAACAAAATCCCTGATTTGCGATTTGTGGGCGGATGCGATGTAGTTTCAAAATTGAACTCCAAAGGTTTTCAAATCCGGAGGTAAGGCATTTCTTGTGTTAAATCACATCGCAGGAAGAAAGGATGATTATAACATAAATCCGGTGAAATGCGTTGATAATGGAAGAAAATCTGAACGCAGGAAGAGAGACTTGGGTAAGTGACCCGACGTAGATCAAAGAAGAAGAGAAGTCTAAACACAACAGGCACACACAGAAGAGGCAGAGTTGGGTAGTAAGTGACATGATGACAATGTTCAAAACACAAAAGCATGGGTAGAGTCGGGTGGAGATGCATTTATGCAGACTGTTAGGACAGCATATCAGAAACGGAAGGAGACACATCAGCAGAAAATCTGACTTAGCAAAAGGATTATATTCCAACTGTATTTTTATTTATTTATTAAGATCGAAGCTACAATGGTGTCCTCGATTGTAATGTAATAAGTAGTTTAACAGTTTAGGCAGTTTAGGAGTTTCAAGAAGATCGAGCAGTTAGAAACTGCTTTTGTTTGTATTTAAGGAAGAGAGAAAGAGGGAAGAAGGGGGCCTAAGTTTTGGACCTCTTGTGGATTACATTTTGTACTTATTTTTCTGATGGGTAATGAAAGAAGTAGTAATTTTCCTGCAACTGTTGATGGTGATTCTTGTTTCTTGTGCCATTTTGTGTCCCTTCTTCTTTGAATGAAGTGAAGTAATGTAGAATTCAGTCTCTTAATTACATCTGTGACTAAGAGTTAAATAACCTTAATTTGTTCTCCTTCACTCCATCTCTTCTCCCTTCACAAATTCTCTCTAAAACTTAAAAGTAATAGATTTCGTGTTTACACCATATTATTTTGAGTTTCCCCTCTCTTCACAAACTCCTGATGAAACTTTAAAGTAATAGATTATGTGTTTACATCATATTATTTCAAGTTTCCTCTCTCTCTATGAATTTACTCTGAAAATTAAAAGTGGTAGATTCTGTGTTTACAACATATTACTTTGAGTTTCCCATGCAGTTATTATTTTCATTCAAATATTAGCAGTGAATGGCATTATGAAAAATTTTATTATTCAAGATCATTAAAAGTTTTAGAAAACTAGTCTCCAGAGGGATAGAATAGAGACCTCATGATAAAATCATTTTTGTGACACACTTTTAAAATGTCTTAAGCACTGATTCCTTTCACAACCAAGGGATTGTCTCTTAAGTTACAAAATTTTCTAGCGTTGTTGCCGGGGATGAAGGAACGAAGTTAATTTTCCTTGGGTATTGAAATCTATTTATTGATGGTGAATAATATTTAGATACAAATTTGGTTGCTTATTATTCACCTGGCGACTCCACTGATGAAGGTTTCATTACATGAGGAATTATGTGGGCAATGAAATGAGAAAGCACCGTGGAGAATATAGGATAG
The DNA here is from genome assembly GCA_034641835.2 of Pinus albicaulis. Taxonomy (NCBI): domain Eukaryota; kingdom Viridiplantae; phylum Streptophyta; class Pinopsida; order Pinales; family Pinaceae; genus Pinus; species Pinus albicaulis. The sequence goes on along the minus strand of CM076576.1, from coordinate 780,259,245 downwards.
ATGATTGTTTCATTACTATTCCTGAAGGTAATCTGTCACAGTCTGGGCATAAAGGTGAGGATTCATCATCTTTGGGTGATAACATTCTACCTCATAAGAAATCTGCTTCTTTCCAGCTTGGAACCAAGGTGATTTTCAAACCCTTGGTGCTGCCCACAATCCCTCATCAATATCCTTCAAAAGGATTCAAATTTTGCCAAATTTTTCTGGAGAGAAGGAAGATATTTCAGCTGAACAACATATCATGGAATTTGAGTACTTTCTAGAAAAATTTCAAATTATTTATGAAGAACACCAGCATTATGAGGAACAAACCTTAAATTTATCTTTCCGACATAAATGGTTATCAGAGGAAAACAACAATCAATATTCTCGCATACAACCTCAAATTGAGGAGTCAAATAGTGAAGGAATATGCCCTGTTCAAAGAAGTCTACATCAGCAAGATGTTCAAGAAAAGGAGGCAGCCGAAAATTTGTCTCATCTGTTCTATGATCTAGTAGCTGATTATATGAAAAAATTATTTTTTCAGCAACAATAATTTATGCAAGGGTATGTGCAAAGCTCTGTATCTATAAAATTTTCATTGTAAATCCTTGTTTTGATTTTAAAATTTCCACAGTATGGGGGCATTAATTCTAACACACAGATGTTCAGTTGGTGCCATTGGAAGGTTGAATTTACCTAATTAAGTTCAGACATGTATATAGATAGGATTTGTGCATAACTAAGATCATAAGTTGAGCATTTTTAGTTGTAGTATTTTCATTTCAATATTTTCAGTTTAAGAATAAAGGAAGGAGACCAAAGTGTATCAGGTTTCTAGAGTTTTTCATATGGGATCATCTCCCATTTGGGATTGATTCCATGCCCAATAAATTCTATTTATACACAATTTCTCTTTGACTCCATGCCCAATAAAGGCTACTGATCTTCAAGTGCTCCTTGACTCCATGACCAATAAAGGCTACTGATCTATAATTTCTCAGCTCGAAAGCATAACCACAAGCTCAACGAGGATTCGTCATCACATGTGCAACAGAACCAAAATCAAGGAAGTAGAAACATTGGAGGTGTAATCTAAGCCAGAGGAACAACAAAGAGAAAAGTGTGCAGGAGGGGTCAAGTCGGGCTTATTCACATGCAAAAAATTTCAAGAGCCGGACCGATGGACACATTCAGAACATTACACACCGGTCAGGGTCGAGTTGGGCTCATTCGCAAGCTTAGGAGAGACTAGTGGTACAGAATACTATTTAATTCTAATATGTCTTTAAGTTAAAATTAAATAATATTATCATTCTTCCAATTTCTAGTACAGTGAAGGATAGTACTCATTGCGCCCAGATCCAATGGCAACCTGGGAGCACAAATTTCACGATATTTATACCAAGGAGTGCCCCTGCAAGCAGTCTCATTAAATCCGCTCACCTGCAAATCGACGGTTGAAATTAACTACAAGACCACTCTCTTCAAATTTAGAAAAACCGCTTAAGTGCCCCTGCAAGTGGTTTCAGTAAACGACCTTACATGGTGATAGATAGAGCCCACGCCCTTTACTTTCAAATCAAAGAGAGTAGAGAAATAGTGTATTTACCTTAAAAGAACTTAAGGGTTTTGGAAGAGGCGCAAAGGGGAAAATAGACAGTCAAGATCAAAGCACAGAGATGGACGGTGGAGATCATAGTACAAGAACACAAGTCAGATGGATGGACAAGATTAGATCACGAGATCTAAGTTAGAGATAAGCGGTCAAGAATGGATATTGCAAATAAATATGAAAGAGATTTAATGGATCAGAGATTGTGAAGAAGAGCCACGTGTCGGCCATAGGTTCCATTTCATATCGCACTCCACAAATCTTACCGTTTACCCTCGGCTTGCTCCCATATAAAATTTGCGACATGCAATCTACGTGCGGTACCACCTCCACCCTTCCACGTCATCCATATCGAACATCGCACTTCACACATCATGCTTTTTAACATTACCACCCTCTAATTACATATAAACCTTGTGATATACGATCTGCAGGCGTGGTCCAACCTCTCTCCATTCCACGTCACTTTCCCCACCCTCGCACTTCACACTTCGCAAAACATAACGTTTAACCTCCGATTTCTCCCATGTAAAACTGCGATATGCGACCTGTGGGTGGTCCCACCTTCATCCTTCCACCTCACCGTCCGCCCATCGCACATTGCCCTTCGTGACTTTTAACACTTACCTCCCATTTCCCATAAACAATCTGTCGATTTATGATTTGCGATTGGCCCCACATCCACTTGCCACGTCACCTTCCGCCCACCGCACTTCGCACATCACAAATTTTAACACTTACCTCTCGTCTTTCATAACAAAATCCCCTATTTGTGATTTCTGTTTAGAAATTTTAATACAATTATTTATTTCCTAGATTCTCCTGATTTAACAATTATATGCCACTGTTAAATACATAATCCTTCTACTAAAATCTTTGCAGAAATTTAATCGCCAATTGCAAACACATGAAGAAATATCAATCACACATAACATAGATGTAAAGCTAAAAACCCCACCATCATATATTATTTATATATCATGGATCATGAAACAATCTCATACAAAATTCTAATCCAAGATCTCTCAGTACAATATACAATCGTCTCACACTGTCATACAAATATTGGCAAATACATGCCTCAATTTACTTCCTCCTGACAGCCTGCCTCCACTATGTAATCCCTGAATGAATGAGATATTACCTTGCCTTGACTGTGAAATAATCATTGGCATCTCCAATGTGTGTGTAGTTGCATGAGTTCACCCACTAATGTTACAACAGATAGTCAAACTATCCCTTTCACCTATCTCTCAATTGGGTCTCCATTGGATCTGACATGCAAGTAGTTAATAGTAGTAAATCCTCAGCTGCATGTGAGATCACTCCATGTGAATTATTTTAATATTTAATTCATTGATCTCTCACTAGTGTATCTTTAGTTACAACTAGTTACAACTAGCACAACTGAGTTTAACTCACTTAACTGAGTTAAACTACTTTAGAACTCACATAACTACACATCCAACTCTATTACATCTTTGTATCACTCAGTTACAACTAAGTCCACTTGCATTTCCCACCAACCAACCTTAGAACTCGTAATTCCTTTACTTAACTGGTTTGCCACATTAGTTAACTAAAATCAAGTGCTTCAAGACAATAGATTATTATTTATTGTCCAATTATTATTAAGAGATAATAATAATCGACATGCATTCTATTTTTAGACATGCGATCTATAAATAGACTTCGCACGTGCATCTAAAAATAGAAACTCATCTATAAATAGAATTTTCTCAACCATCTATAAATAGACTCTTGCTATAAATAGAATTTTCTCAACATTCTAAAAATAGGCATACACCTAAAAATAGCCTGCGAGCCCCACCTAGTGTAGGTGCTTAATTTTCACTAGGATCATCATCTTGTTGAATCTCAACACTCCCTCTCAATAAGAAAGGGATTATCCTTCACCCCGATCCTATCTCTATGGTATTCAAATTTTCTCCTGGTGAGCGCCTTCGTTAGAATATCTGCATCTTGATCCTCCGTAGGAATGTACTGAAGCAACATGATCTTCCACTGCACACAATTTTTGATATGATGATACCGGACATCTACATGCTTAGATCTATCATGAAATGTGGTATTAATCGAGAGTTTAATGCAACTCTTATTATCACAATGAATCACTGTAGGATCTAAATTAGAACCAAACAAACCAACCAGGATCTTTCTCATCCAGATAGCCTCACAAGAAACTTGACTTGCTGCCATGTATTCCACTTCCGCTGAACTGATTTCCATAGATATTTGTTTCCTGTTGTACCAAGAAACAACTATAGATCTGATACTGAAGACCCCTCCTGATGTGCTCTTTCTGTCTGTTGGGTTTCCCGCCCAATCCGCATCCATGAAGCCATGCAAATTCACCTCATTCATCTATCTGTACCATAAGCCATACGCAGATGTTCCCCAGAGATATCTCAAGACATGCTTGCCTGCCTTCCAAAAGAGCTTGGTAGGCTTAACCATCACTTGACTAAGTTGGTTCACCGCATAGCATATGTATGGTCTTTTATTTACTAATTACATTAGTGAACCCACTAATTATAGATAGAAAGTAGTATCCACTACCTCTCAAAATGTAGCGTCCTCTTTCCTCCAGTTTCCTGGAAGAGGATTATCCATGGGTTTGCAGCCTTCCATGTGAAACTTACCCAGTATCTCCCTTGCATACTTTCCTTGAGACACAAAAATTTCACCATTTCGTTTCCATATTTCCAATCCAAGGAAATAATAAAGGAGGCCCATATCCTTCATCTCAAACTCCTATGCAAGGTCCTCCTTGCATGAGTGTATCAGCTGCTCAACACCAGTCAGTATTAAATCATCAACATAAAGAAAAATGATTAAAAGCTTACCCTCCACCACAATCTGGTATACGTTTGCATCCTCCTCACTCTTGGTGAAGCCAAGTCCAGTGAAATAGTTTTCGATCCGAGTGTACCAAGCATAGGGTGCTTGCTTCAGCCCATACAACGCTCTTTTGAGTCTGCACATATGCGACTCATTGCTGAAGATCTCAAATCCTTCAGGATTCTCAATGTAAAATTCTTCCTCAATGATCCCATTAAGGAATGCATTCTTCACATCCATCTGATGAATGTGCCACCCATCTGGGCTGAGAGAGAAAGTATGGTCCTTATGGAAGAATACCGTGCGATAGGTGAAAAGGTTTCTTCATATTCAATCCCCTTGATCTGTGAGAAGCCCTGAGCCACAAATATGGCCTTATATTTCTCAACACTCCCATCAGCAACTTTCTTTACCTTGTAGATCCATCTTGAACCTACCACTAATTTATCAACCAGCCTTGGAACAATTTCCTAAGCATTGTTTCTGACAATGGAGTCATACTCCTCCACCATTGCATCTACCCATGTGGGCTTCTCCACTACTTCCTAAAAGGAATATGGCTCAGTCACAATACATTTTATCATGAGAGCCATGTATCCAGTGAATCGGTCAGGAGACTGTCTTTGTCTACGTTGTGAAGTAGGGACTCCTACATTCTGTGTCGCATCAAGCTTCAGCCTCTCAACTTCTGTGGTACTCCTTCTGCCAATTCTAATGTTTGGCTCTACTTGAGTCGACTCCTCCACTCCATGAACCTCCTATGTGGCTGATACACATATAGAGACTCATCTTTGGGAACCAAAACTTCCTCCTCGACATGTAAGTCTAGATCCCTCTCAAGCGACAACTTCATGGCTTTCTCCTTGTTGAATTTTATATCCCGTTGCAGCACAGTCATTTGATTGTTTGGCAAATACACACACAAATTATGGGGTGTTTTTGTGTACCCAAAAAATATCCCAACTTCAGCAATTGGCTCTAGCTTCTTCCTGGTGTTCTTGGTCACATGCACATAAATAGATGAGCCAAAAATCTTAAAGGGAGAAACATCCAGTTTCTTACCAGTAAAAGCTTCTTCAGGTGTACTCATGCCAAGTACTCTATGAGGACAACGATTTTGCACATAAAACACAGTGTTTCATGCTTCCGCCCATAAGTTCATTGGTAGGCCCTGATCATGCAACATCGCTAGTGCAACACCCATGATCATTCTGCTCTTCCTCTCCGCGACCCCATTTTGTTGTGGTTTATGAGGCGCTATGAGTTCTCTTCAAATTCCTTCTTTGCTACAGAAGTCTTTGAATTCGTTTGAGATTTATTCTCCACCATTATCACTCTGCAGATCCTTCACTTTATTCCTCAACTCTTTCTCAACCGATGCCTGAAAATCGCAGAACTTTGAGAATGATTGATCCTTCTTCTGCATGAAGAAGATCCAGCATTTAAGAGAAAAGTCATCAACAAAGATAACATAATACTTGTGTTTTTTTGTTGAAGCAACCGAGAATGGTCCACACATTTCTATGTGAACTCTCTCCAAGATCACCAAAGCATGGTTCTTCTTTTCATGAAAGGTGGACTTTACATACTTCCCCCTATTGCAACCCTTGCACTGATCTAACTAAGCAAGTGTTCCCATTGTAATTCCAGTAGATATTTGTTGATTCTTTCTCACCACCTTTTCCACTTTTCCCATCATGGTAGCGTAGCCTTCTACCTCCAGCTTGTATAGATTCTTGACTTGAATTCCTATCCTCTTGGCCTGACCCATTGTTTTATGTCGCATGAAAGTTTTTCCATCGCTGAAAACAACGTCATAGCCTCTGTCCTCCAACATCGCGACTGAGACCAAGTTTTTCTTCAGACCTAGAACATGCATAACATCTTTCAATAGAAATTTTTTACCTAGCTCCCTCTCAAAGGTGATGGTACCAATTTCAGTCGCACTATATTGTCCATTTTCGCCCATATATATATGCCTCTGGAGATCTTTCTCCTCCAAGTCACTCAAAAGCTCCTTATCTCTCGTCATGTGGAAGCAAGCACCACTATCAAGATACCACACCGATCCCATTGCGCTTGAAACCAAGCATGCGATCAAAGATAAATCAAGTTCAAATTACAAGGCAAGGGCCTCACCAGTTACAGCTCCAACAACCTTCTTGTTCTTATTTTTCTATGGGAAATTAGTGGCGATATGCCCATGTTCGTGATAGTGAAAACACTTCACCTTGGAAAAATCTAGCTTTGTGCCTTTAGCCTCGGATTTTGAGTGGAATTTCTTCCCCTTCCCTTTCCTTGCCTTGGCAGCCAAAGCACAATCCTCTTCATCATCATGCTTTTATGAAGAGCCATCTCTGGTGTTCCGCCTGAACTCCTCCTGCACTAGATCCGACCACAGTCATTCCCAATCCAACATTTTTTCCTATCCATTGGCAGAGTCTTAATAACTGTGCCAACTCTTAGGAAGTCCCAAGAGATCTAAGCTCACCAAGTCATCATCAACAACTTTGATTCCCACACTCACCAGTTCATCCCGACATTGGAAAAACTTTGTGAGATACTTAGTAATATTGTCACCCTTCTCCATCTTGATAATTCTGAGTTTATCCTTCGGCACCAATTTCCTATGGTTATTGTTTCTTTGGAAAAGATCCATCTATTGGTTTCTCGTGATTTAGAAGATTGGTAGACCAAATGCATAGGGTAACATCAGACCATTATTTGGAGTCCTAGGACCTATCCTTCCTAGACTCGGAGAGGGCTTTGTCTATTATGCGAAGGATGTGAACCTGTTTGCTTTAAGTGTTTGATCTTAGGCTAGTTGTTAAGTGTAGGTTTGTTGTTTGTTTTGGTTGGGGAAAGATGATCAAGTAGGATAGGTGGAGTGAGAGGTTATGAAATCAATTGGGTTATGGATTCTATGAATTAATTGATATCTCGATAATGAATCGGGGTACATCACAGGGAAAATCTCTTGTAGTTAATGGATCTTTAAAGTTTATGTGTGAGGTGAAATGGACATTAAGTTTGGGAACCAAGGTAGGGCATAGGGCAGTTAAGAATCCTTTGTCAAATACCTATGAATAGAGAGATATTAAATACTGATAAGCAAAATATACTAGTCATGGGATAGGGCACACCATTTACTCAATGAAAACACTTTTAAACAAATACAAATTCAAGACATACAATCCAGTGGAGCAAATAAAGAAACACAACTTATCTAACTTCAATGATTCTAATTTCAAGATTTGAAAACATATAAGAGACAAATAGCATCAATAAATGAAGAGGGAATGCCTAAACATCATTCATTTAACTATAAAGAACTTTGAGGCAAACTGATAAGCATATACAAAGGGCAAGATCGAAACAAGACCTCTTTGGCTTAACTTAATCAATCAATACATCAAAGAGAGATTTCAAGACAGAGTTTAGATAGCATAAAAAAAGCAGGGCTCACCATGAATCATGTTTTTAAACTATCATATTAATCCAATAATGAAATATACAAGCTTATGTGGGCCTAAGGAGCAACTAAGAATTCCGTAAACTAACCCAGCAGAGGAAAACATGAAGACAATAACAAATAGGAGGAATGAGGTGCCTCAAACAACATTTCTCATCCTATACTCTTCTGAGATATTGCAATATAAAAAGATGCACATATGACAATCAATAAAACATGAGAAAATAATATATACTTCACCATTAACTAAACTCAGGAATCCTGCAAGCAAGCCTTCATCATTATCAACCAAGGCAAATCATCCACAAGCTCCACAACACTAAATTGTTCTTCAACTTCAAAAAACCATGTATTTCTCTTAAACACATTAAAATCCCCATATTAAAATGAATCCTCATGCCTTATATAACAATCAAGGAGGAGGAAATCCTAATAGAGCATCTAGAAGTCTATTGGCTAATCGGAAGTATCTATATTTCCCTTGAGGCATTGCAAGGCCCAAGGCACAAAAATATCTAAAATAAATATCTTTCCTGAATTTTTTAGCAATTAAATTGACCTTTAGGCTCTAAAAATCCTACAAAAAATTTTCAAATGCACATTCTGACTTTTCAACCACAGGAGCGTAGCACTGTGTGTCAAATTTGAATTTCCATGCCGAAAGTGCAGCACGGGAACAAAAAAAATAGGTCTTCTACCAACAGTGTTTTGAAAGCCTTCCCGATGTCAGATAAGGCTCCATGATGGCTTGTTGGAAATCCCTTGAAGTATAATTTCCATATCTATTCTTGGTTTTCTGATCTGACCTCTAAAACCTATCCAAAAAGTGAAAATTCCAAGACCGGTAGGAGCATAGCACATGTCCTGAAAAGCAGGCAGAATGGTGAAAAATTGGGTGTTTTTGACCCTTGTGGAGGACCAAAACAACTCCAATCAATATGAAAATTGGTGAGCATGCTCCTATCATGATGAGGAATCAAAAAATTCAAGGCTTTTCTCCTGAAGATGACCTAAAAAAGAGCGTAGCACCAGGTGTGTTGCGCTCCTAGCCTCAAAATTTGCAAAAAACCAAAAACTTGTTAAATTTCTTCCAAATTTTGTAGATAGGTGCCCCATGGGTCCTGGGAGACCTGTAGAGAATATTGAGCCAAAATACCACAGCTAGCTTGGTCTTTTTCCTCCTTTAGTTCTTGGATCTCAATTTTGGCCCTTTTGAGTTCTTGCCTCGGAAATTGTTCTCTTTGAGCATAATGCTTAGCCATTCTTCTTTGTAGATCCTATTAGTCATCAGTAATTTTTCCCTTCATAGATGAATAAATTATTTCCCTAGATTTATAGAAACAAATTTCATGAACATTGTGAGTTCTAGAAATCTCACTGCCTTCATCATCCTTAAATATAATTATTCACTATTTCATATTTCCATCATGTCCAGCTCTGCTTGCCAGTCCCAGAAAACCCATTAGTGGATTATCTCACTCTTTCTATCTATATGCTTTCACCTTTGGCCCAAATCCTTTGTTTTTTTTTCCTAAAAAACCTCCCCACTGCTACCTAAGCCCACCAATCAAACAACTTTGTTTTGTATCCAAAAATACTCCCAAACACTGATGGTCTCAAACTATCTCTGTAGACTCTTTAGATAAATCAAGTACATTGGATTTTGGATCTTCAATTCATTAGTTTATCATAAACTCTATATAACACTTGATGTTCTCAAAACTCTAGGTCTCAGTCCAAAAACCAAGTCTAAGAAAGCCTCCACTAGGTCACTTAGGGTTTCACAAAAGTCATAGGGTGGATTTGGTGCCCTACAAAATCTGTTTTTCCTGTATGAATAAACTGCATTCAAAGAATAAAATCACAAGTGATCCTGTCGAAACTAATCAAAAAGGTTATTCAAGGAAGGTTTTTTGGCCTAAAACATGAATCTTGTAAGGGGACAGATGCCCTTTGCTCACATTTCTGCAAGAGGAACAAATGGCCATCAGCCTGGCATAAGGTAAGGTAATGATAAAATCATCACAACAAGACCATTCATAGCAAGAAGAAAGCAACAAGCATATGTTTGAAAAGAATCAGGGTTTATGATTGTTTTTTACCAAGCAAGGAATCAGTACTAGGGTTACAAGGGCAAAGGTCACCTCAAATCTTTCAATTGCACATTGAAGGACTTTAGGAATAATTAATGAGTTTTGAGAAGTTTGTGACAACTTAGAAGACAACACTACTTACTTTTTCTAAGCAACCCTAAAACCTAGGATTTTGGGGAAGTTGAAAAATTGGTCAAAAGGTGATGACAGAACCTCCTTCATAACCGCAGAGGGTTTCATAAGGTTTCAAGCTTCCCTCTAGGGTTTGGCAAAGAGGCATTGACTCCACATCACCAATGGTAAAAAATTATGAGGTTTTTAAAGGTAAAATAAGAGAACTAAAGGAATCCAAGGAGGCAGACCTAAACACCGGTACCCCACTTCACCAAAGGGACAAAAAGGAAGAAAAATATCAGTGCAAGGTTTTGACTTCCCAAAGGAACAATTAGAGGCTTTTTCAAATGGTCCAAGGAGGCAGCATAAGGGAGAAAATTTCCAAAAGAGGCAACTATGGCAAGCCTAGGTTCATGGTTCATAAAATGAGTTGTCCAACTCCAAAAGAGACAATGATCTAAGGCAGAAGTTGTGTAGGCACCTGCAAGAACAGAAGTGGCCAGCAAAAGCACAAAAATGGTTTAGAAAACTCACCTCCCTCACTGGACATACATCATTTTCAAACTGATCAAAGCAACAAACATATAGTTGGTTTAAGAGCAGTAAAGGCTCAAAAATGGTTTCTTTATCAAGATATATTCTGCAAGAGATAGGTTAGCCATAAATGACACTTCTGCAGGACTGTCAAGATAAGCTACCTACACGAAAATTGATAAAGACAAACAGACCAAACATTTTTCACCATAGTGGCACACATAAAGGATAAAAGGGTTATTGATGCTAGGGTTTTCACATTAAGAAGTTTTTCCACTGATTCACACTGAGACACATGACAGAGTGACAGTCAAAGGAAAATATGGCAAATAATCACAAATCACAAATCTGTTATTTGCAAGTGTTAAACATCATAAAGAAGGTTAATTTTCCAAAGTGGGTTGAGGGCACTTGTTTGAGTTGGTTGAAGGGTTTGTGAGCACAAGGAAGACATCAAGAGGCTTCCAGAAAAGAGAAGAACCATATTTTGTCAAACTCCCACCTAAAAGACCAAAAGGAGCCAAGAAGACAATAAGAAAAAGGCAAAGAGAAATAAACCTTATAAAGTGGGTTTTTACTCATAAATTCATTTTTAAAAAGCTATAAAGCCTCTTTGACCTCTTTCCCATCTCATTGTCATTGAAAAATAGAGAGAGAGCCATTGAAAGCAAGTTTTGAGGGTTTTTCTGCAAATTTGAAGAAAACTTTCAGGTGCTGCGCATTGAGGCCAGCACTACGCCGCTCGCCATCGGCACTACGCACATAGGAGGCAGCGGTAGTGTTATTTAACACTGTGCTACACACCAGGAGGGTGGCACTACGCACCTGAGCGGGTGCTATGCACAGGCCCATAATGGCCAGACATGCCCGTTGCACACCGGCACTGCGCTCCGACAGGCACAACAGGCCCATCTACCATCCCGACTCGCCCGCAGAAAACCACAAGCACTACACACAAACTTGCTAGCCTGACCCTACCTGAATGTGCAGTTGGGTAGTGCTATGCACTTGGACAGGCGCTACGCACAGACAAAACTTGGCCCAATTTGCTAAAAAAGGACCAAAAATTCGAGTTTTTGCCTCCAAATCTCCTGCAATTATTCAAGCAAGGTTGGTGGCTCTTTTCCTTACCTTCCAAGAATTATTTTCATAAGCAAGAAGGTGTTTAGAGGCCTAATGTGACCAAACCGTAATCTCCATAAAAATCAATATATTGACCTCTTAGGGAAGGATTTGCAATTTTAAGAGTTGTCATAGGGGTAGAGATACTCAATGCAAACAGCCCTCCTCCTAAAACTCTGAATTTTTCCTAGACATACTTCATTTGGCCCTCATTTGCAAAAAAATTCCCTCACATCACTCATTTTCCCTCTCTATACCTAAAGGCTCTCAAACAAGTTAAAACCTTTGTTCTAGGCTAGTCACCATGTTTGAAGAAGAAATTCATACCAGTACTGATGAAGACCAAAGGCGTATCAAGCCAAAGTGTTAGTATGAATATTTTGTCAGAAAAAGACCACTTTAGCTACGCATAACAAATAGCCCTAACATCAATTATGGCTACCAATATATTTAAATCTGCAGTTAGTTGATCCAAATAAAGCTGCACAAATCCAGATCTATGCATAAAATACATTAGGAAGTGAAAATAAAATGTTTCTCCATGCATCCAATAGAGAAGACAAGAACAATATATTTGAAAGAATTTTTGTATTAAAGGGACACCTGAGAGGAAAACAAGAAAGGTGTTTCCAATTCTCCTCAATGGGATGGGTTCTTGAAAGCCCTCAACATTTCAAATCTAAAACTTCTCTCTCTTGTTGGTGTAGAAAACCCAGACAAACATAGAACTCAAAGGGAGCTCACAAAGCAAATGATGAAAAATATGACAATGATAATGGTTCAAAGTCAGACCAAGAGTATAGATCCAGAGTGATCTAATGCAATGAAAGGTGACAAATGAATGGGAAAACCCTTCTATTTATAACAAAATATTAGGGCGTTCTAGAACTTGGTGCATGAATAAAATATTATTAACCAAATTCTAGAACCACCTTTTAGGAATATTTTAATATATTTGTTGGAGGGAAAAGGATTTTTGACTTGGGTCAATTCCTTTATTTATAAATAATAAATAAATAAATGATTTATTTATTATTTTAAGGAAATGGTGGAAATATAATTAAATAAATAATGATTTATTTAATTATTTATAAATGATTTTATCAAATTTAACTAGGAATATTATTTAAATAAGGATTAAATAACTTATTCCTAGGAAATAATCAAATAAATAAGGATTTATTTAATTGATTTCCTTGTTTTGGGTTAAATATGACCAGGAATAATAATTAAATTGATTTTTAACTAATTATTCCTTGAGGAAATATAAAAAAATATAGATTTGTTTATTATTTCCTTTTGGGGTTTCCTATTTAGACCATAAATAACTTAATAAAGGTGTTTTACTAAGTTATTTCACATAGTGAAAGCAATTTTACTTAGGGTAAAATTGGTCTTACATGGTGTACTTGGGTCCATTTAATGATAATAGGTTAGATGACCAAAAAATGGTGTAACAGATTTCCCCCAAATGTACGAGTTTTAGGAGAAAATCGTATGACCGAAGTACGTTGTAAGAACTCAATCACTAGACATCGAGAGGGAAGTCAGAGAGAGAAATGTAAGGTAGTCTAATGTGCTAAAGGACTAGACCCTGAGGAGATGAGACTTACAGGTGCAACAAGTCTCTAGTTTATGAGATGGTACTTGTGCTAAAGGTGGCGGGGGAGGCATACCTATGCCCGCCGAGACAAAGTACAAAAGAATAGTGAGTCCAGTAAACAAGGAACCGAACTATAAAGTACACGCTGGCATAAACACAAGCCAGAAAAATAGAATGATGAATCCCACATACATGATGTGTCTGGGATAACAGCCAGCACTTATACAATAATATCTGAGTACATGAGATACAAATACAACCCAAATGCCCCCCAAAAACGGGGAAGGGCTTGCAAAATCCAACTGATACATGCAAATCGAAAAGGCGCTGCAAGCGGCTAAGGCCGACATCATAAAATATAGGGAGCTGCATCATTGGCTGAAATGAAGAGATAATTCGGGCATGTGGGGGGCTACCTGCAGGGCCACCCCCTCATGAGGGTTGATACATCTCACACACACTCGGGAATCACCAATAGCTGTTGCTGCATCACTGGACCATCAAGTATACGGATCTCGATCATGCTGAAAAGAGCTGGAGCAAGGTACACCGCCCTCTAGAATTATCTTCTGGAGTGAATTAGTTGATTTCAATAGAAGGAGGCCAACCATAGGTGAGGCAATAAGGAATCCCCAACTAAGGCACGAGAGAAAATAGTAGAGCGACGAATAGACGGACACTAATGATGATGATGAAATGGGGAATACTGAGTATTGGATGGACGACTTCACTTGTTAGAGCATAAAGGGCATGGATGGCTAGGCAGCGACTGACACACTATCATGAGGGATAGGGGACAATGGGACTGAAGGCCATAATGTGCGACACGAGAGAGGGACCAAGCAAAGAAGGATGGAGGACTATAGTGGGATACAAAGGGAATCGGGATAGACTCCATGAATACGATGATGACTCAACTCGGATGCTCTAAATGAGGGTGACTCAATGGTGTTGCCAGCCAGTAAAAGGTCCAATGGGGGACCATGAAAACATGAGTACAAGATGGTAACTCATGACGAAAATCAACACGAACAAGGATAAGTATGGAGGAAAAATGGTGCCTCAAGTACAAGTGTTGTAAGTGAGGAAATCCGATTTTGAGGAGAGGTGAAGAGACCCTTCTTGGGAAAAATGTGTCCTGGTAAAGTATCAAGGTACTAAAAACTAACAGGTACCCAGAGCTCATGAACAGGCCAGGTCGCAATTTTTGGGGTCTGTACTGCGACCTGGGTAGCAGGTACTGGGCAGAAAACTGCGACTTGTCCCAGGAAATGACCTGAAAAGTGCGACCTGTCACAGAAAGGGGGTTTCAGTGTTGTTTTTGGCTGAGATCTGGGATTTGTATGGTTGAGGGGCATAGGTTCGCCCAAGCATGTTGTGTTCATGCCAAAATGTATTTAGAAAAATGGGAATCTAAACACATTTTAATGATGTGGTACGCCATTTGTTTTCGTTATGGTTATGCAGTATGAGAAAGGAAATGGAGGATTACCAATCTCTTTTAGTGCTGCATATATGAATCAAATGGAATTTAAGTTGTCGGGTTGGCGTACCTTGTGTCACTATCGCAAAGAGAGGATTTGGAGATAATGAACTGATGCTCTCCTAGCAAACCCATAGGTTGCTCAACAACAATGTCTAAGAGACTGGGTTGCTGATGTAAGATGAAGGAACAAGAAGGGGTATCATCCCTAGAGTGATCTGAAGTGATATGGGACTCTAGAGGTTCGTCTAAATGTGGAATAATAATGGTACTAAAGTCGACACGACCAGATACACTAGGAGAGTTGTGGAGAAGTGCTTCTCCTGGTCTCTCAAATATGGGTGCCCCCTTACCCAAACATTGGGTTTCAATGTGATGGCCACAAGGTGGATGTCGTTCAAACGCATGGGTTCAATGTAAGGGGGAATATATAAATTCAGGCATGGGGATTTCTTCCATAATGTCATCATCATGATAGAAGATGTGGTGACTGGTGGAAGAAAGACCACCTGACGCGGCGAAGCTACTTGATTCATCATCATGAGAAGAGAGGTTCACATGCGCATCGTCAGAAGGGGTGACATAAGAGTAAGTAGATAAAGGATCTACCGATGTTGAGCACAGGTTGATCGCAGAAGGAAATTCAAGCGAAACAACAGGGGAGGATTCAGAGGGAATGTTCCCCGAGGGTCTCATGGATGATGATAGGTAGAAAATGGTGGACGAAGGCTCCGTCATCTCGACATCAGGAGGGGGAATGTCAATGGGAGCAGTCGTGTCTAGTAGTTCTGCCGAAGCAAAATGCGCAAATAGGGAAGAGGTGGACACGTTGCGCTTGGCCTCGAATTGGCAGACCGCGGCTAGAGAGGTGCGGAAGTCCTCGAGGCGGGGGAAACGGTGGGTGTAATGGCCATGGAGATCACACAAAGCACAGGGGTGGTTGGTGTGAATATTCTTGGGGTCCTTGGCCGCGGTCGCGGAAGAAACAAAGGCTTCCAGGACCATGGACTTAGGGAACGTGACATTAACCATGGGCTTGAGATGAAGCAATTCATGACAGGTATGGCTGGCGTGACCGACAGCATCACACAAGGCACACTGGATGGTATGCTTTGGAGGCTGAGGAGGGGTAGGATTTGGTGGGGCAGCCTTGTCCTTTGATGCCCCCTTGCGAGCTTTGCCCTTCTTACCCGAAGCGGTCGCAACAAGAGGTGGTTCCTGTTTAGGTGACTAAGGCACTGTTGCAGCGGGAGAAGTCATGGGGACCAGTTGAACCGGGGTTAAAGCAAGATAAGGTTTGGGTTGACCAGGCGGGGTAGCGGAAGGAGGATCAAGGTACCAGACCGGTATACCCAGGGTCAGGTTAGGGAGAGAAAGGGTGGCCATGATGGGAACCGAATAGACTCTGGGAGGGGGAACAAGGAAAGGTATCTGACCAGCGGGGTAATGGCCAGGAGGGATGGCTTCAAGATGGTTGATACCTGGTGGAACTGACCGAGGAGGATAGAGGGGCTCATGGGTACCAGCTGTAGGAGAAGGGCCAAAAGGAAGAGGTCCGGCTAGCTAAGGCGAAGGGCTAGGAGCAGGTTGTGGCGGGCAAGGTTGAGGTTGAGGTTGTTGACTAGCCAAAGCGGGTTGTTTAAGGTCAGCCCAAGACGATTGCATCATGCAAACATTCGCTAAGCTGGGATCAGAGATAGGAGGAGGAGGAATACCAGGGAAAGTTCCAAGTAAGGAGGAGTCTTTGTAGACGTCGGGGGAGACACTGTTCAAAGAATTGATGGTTGGCTTATTGGCTACAGAAGAGATGATCGATTCAGGGGAGGTCTGAGATTTTGGCTCATGATATGTCAACTGGTCAACTTTGACTATCTTTCCATTATGAGGGAAAAACATCTTGCGATGAACCGCGGATGGGACAGCAGACATGGAATAAGTGTAGCTACGCCCCAAAAGAATGTTATAATCAAGAGGGGCGTCGATGACTTCAACGTCAACGCAAACCGTCTTGCCCGCAAGAGTGATAGGAAAATTACGGAAAAGGCCAATGGGCTGGGAGGCATGGCCATCCCATGCACGGAGGGTGACGGTGGAAGGGGCCAGCTCAGGAGATCCGAGTTGTTTCCAAACCGAAGCAGACATGACACAGGTTGATGCCCCCTCGTCAATAATGCACCGAGCTACGTTAGCGTTCCAGATTTTGACTGGGATTTGGAAAGCGACGGAAGCAGGAAGGGGAGGATGATCTGACTGACGGGCGTCGAAAACAATCAATTGGTCATCAGCAGGATCTACAGCGCCCATGGCGGATAGTAGAGACTTCCTTTGATAAGGACACGACTAGAGGAGTTCCAATGTTGAAATGGCGGCAAGGGACTGCGCCAAATCATCTACTACGCTATACGAATGGGAAACTCGACCAGAAGCAGCATTTCGGCGTAATGGGCCCTTGGGAACCTTTATAGTGACCTCAACTTTGGGTTGAGGGATCTGAAAAGGACCATTTGGTGTCGAAAGAGGCTCTGTAGGACCTGAAGAAGGTGACTCGGGGACTGACGGAGTGGGAGGCGTGGGGTACTGACGAGACCGAGTTTGAAGGTTAAGGTCAACGGGGAGAGGTTGGTCAAAATTCATCATGAGAATATGGTAATCGGCGGAACCAGAAGGGGAAGGTTGAGTGGTTACCGGGGCATGAGGTGGTTGGGTAGCCACAAATCCTTGTTGAGGAAAAGGATCGGTAAACACGGCTGGTTGAGAAGTAACCGCATTGGGAGGAACAGTAGGGGAGGAATGTTGTCCCCGCACACTGGCCTGAGACTCCCACATCTACCGCATCTGTGGTAATAGGGGACAATTGTGAGTGTAATGACCATAAACACCGCAACATGAACAAGGCTTATTGGTGCGAAGAGGCTTGTCCAGCTTGGGCTGAGAGCCCTGTGGCTGGGTAGCAGTGTTAGAATCAATACTTGGAGGAGTGGGTCCATGATTACCAAAGGTAGATGGATTTTGATTTCCTTTCCACCTTCTTTGAGAAGAATGAGGATTAGTCGCACCCATCTGTGCAAATACTTGCCCTGGAGGGGTAGTAATTGCTGGTGCGGGGGTTGAGAAGGCAAGGGAGGTGTAGGTCCAAATGTTGGAGGAGCTGGGACACCAGGCTGTGGGTAAGGATAAGGGTTAGGATGGGAAACATTGAGGTAAGCAGGAGGGTGGGCAAAAGGAGGAGGCATTCCATATCCTGGATACATGTTACCTGGAGGGGGGAAAGTGCTGGAGGTGAAGGCCCCTCCTGGAGGGAAAACATAGCCCATAGGAGGTTGAGTGTAGGTATGTGAAAGAGCTCCAATGATACCGTCGGCAGAGTGAGATGCCCCCGGGGCGTTAGTGCCACCGGGTTTTGGGAGGTCAGGAAGGACGATATAAACATAACCAGATTGAGCATAGATAAGGTCATATTTCAAGGCTATTTGGAGGGTGGCTTCTTCGGTTTGAGGGAAGTGGGATGCGACATCTTTGCCAATGGGAGGTAAGAGAGAGTGAAGGAACCAGTCCATATAAACGCGATCTTCAAAGGGAGGAGCTCGACATAAGCTCCTTCTTCACCGCCATTCCTGGACATGAGCGGAAAGGCGGGTCGAAGAGGATTGACGGAAAGAAGTCAAAAGTTCCGTACCAGTGTTGTATCGGAGAGGGAGCTGGAAATAAGATAAAAAGGCTTTGGCAATGGTCGCAAAGGTGGTATGGGAAGAGGTGGCCTGATCAACATACCATTTAGAAGCTTCGCCAGTAAGCATGCGTTGGAACAATCTAAGACGGATGGAATCATCGGTAATGGAATTAGAGGAACACCACATGTGTAAATATCGGATATGGTTGGAGGGATCTTCACTAGCAAGGCCTTCGAACTTGGGAATGTGGGAGGGGAGCTTGGTTGGCATAGTAGGCCAACTCACATCGTGGCAGATAGGATCGTTGATTAACTGATTGAAATCGGGGAGACTTAGCCCAGCCATATAAGAGAGAAAAGGGGCAGTCGAGGTAGTTCCCATGGTGGTTCCACTAGAAACAGACCCAGCAGTAGGACCAGGGTTTCTAGCGTTAGGTCCTGAACTAGACATGGTGAAGGTAACAGGAGGAGAACCAGAAGAAGGGGAGAACCCAAAGAATCAAAAGAAGAGTTGGAGTGCGGACTCGGGGGGGGACTAACTCGACAACGACGGGAAGGATTAAGTCGACCAACCGAAAACTGAGGGTGAAGGCCAAGAAGTCTCCGGGACAAACGCCTTGGAGGCACAATGATGACGGGAAGAAGAAAAAACCGACAAGGGTAGGGAGGTGCAAAATCAAGTGAGGTCAATGGTGAAACAAGGGCAGAGAGGTGCAATGTCAATTGATTTTATAGTCTTTTCCAGACAGTGTTAACCAGGCTCTTCTTCACTTAGGGTCAGTGTGTGGCGTGTGTTAATTTTAATTTTTAAACCTAGACGTTTTGAGAGTAAAAGAAAAAGTGTGCTGTGTAACTGAAAATAAATCTGTAGAGAACACTAAATAAGACAGAAATAACAGAAAATTAACAGCTAAGAATGCATCGATCTAACCCAAGAAGGCGGGTATCTCAAAACTAATTGAAAAGAGGGAAAAAATCTAATCGAAACACACTAAAAGAGGCCCATAGATCTAAGGTCGGGAGGGACAGGGATCTAAAGGAGAAATCTATTAAAAAGAGGTGCAGAAAATAGCAAAGAGGCAGAGGCAATGTTGCTGTAAAAAAGGGGGGAAATCAGCTAAAGGTAGGAGGGACAAGGAGGTGACCCTAGAGGTAAACCCAAACAAAACTATATGAGGTGATTTGAAAGGGAGAAGAGCTGATCTAGAGGGATCTGAAAAGGAGGTATCAGATCTGAAAAGGAAAAGGCTAAAACTCTGAAAATTCAGACATCTGAAACAACTAAAACTCTTCCACAAAAAGTGGAGGGTACTAAAGCCCTAAGGGGCGAGAGTCCCACTTAGTTGAGTAGAACAGATCATAAACAGGTCTAAACGGGCGGAGACAGAGGCTGGAAAACCCTGACAGAAGCTTCAGACAAACCCAAAAAAATTGTTGGAAAAGTGCAGAAAAAAGTGCAGGTCGCAGGTTCTGACCTGTTTTCAGTCTAGGTCACAGTTTTTAGTCAGAAAAGTCCGTCCTCCAGTCTAGGTCGCAGGTTTTGGGCCGATAAGTGTGACCTGCAGATCCGGGTCTCTCGGTGGCAGATTTCAGAAAAAGTTGTCGTCTCAGCTGCGGCTGATGTCTGTCACCTACGCAATAGGGCCAAAAACACACGGAAGTTAAAAATATGAGTGTTTGAGGGTTTTAGAGGTGAAAAGCACCATAAAAATAGGAAAAACCAAAAAAATAAAGAGAAACCCTAGAATTTGAAATAGCTGGATATGCAGCAATAGATAAAACGACAGCAGTCGCAAAAGAAAACCCGTGTGGAGTCGCCAAATGTTAGTATGAATCTTTTGTCGAAAAAAGACCACTTTAGCTACGCATAAAAATTAGCCCTAACATCAATTATGGCTGCCAATATCTTTAAATCTGCAGTTAGTTGATCCAAATAAAGCTGCACAAATCCATATCTATGCATAAAAGACATTAAGCAGTGAAAATAAAATGTTTCTCCATGCATCCAATAGATAAGACAAGAACAATATATTTGAAAGAATTTGTGTATTAAAGGGGCACCTGAGAGGAAAACAAGAAAGGTGTTTCCAATTCTCCTCAATGGGATGGGTTCTTGAAAGTCCTCAGCATTTCAGATCTAAAACTTCTCTCTCTCGTTGGTGTAGAAAACCCAGACAAACATAGAACTCAAAGGGAGCTCACAAAGTAAATGATGGAAAATGTGACAATGATAATGGCTCAAAGTCAGACCAAGAGTATAGATCCAGAGTGATCTAATGCAATGAAAGGTGACAAATGAATGGGAAAACCCTTCTATTTATAACAAAATATTAGGGTGGTCTAGAACTTTGGTGCATGAATAAAATATTATTAATCAAATTCTAGAACCACCTTTTAGGAATATTTTATTATATTTGTTGGAGGGGAAAGGATTTTTGACTTGGGTTAATTCCTTTATTTATAAATAATAAATAAATAAATGATTTATTTATTATTTTAAGGAAATGGTGGAAATATAATTAAATAAATAACGATTTATTTAATTATTTATAAATGATTTAGTCAAATTTAACTAGGAATATTATTTAAATAAGGATTAAATAACTTATTCCTAGGAAATAATCAAATAAATAAGGATTTATTTAATTGATTTCCTTGTTTTGGGTTAAATATGACCAGGAATAATAATTAAATTGATGTTTAACTAATTATTCCTTGAGGAAATATAAAAAAATATAGATTTTTTTATTATTTCCTTTTGGGGTTTCCTGTTTAGACCATAAATAACTTAATAAAGGTGTTTTACTAAGTTATTTCACATAGTGAAAGCAATTTTACGTAGGGTAAAATTGGTCTTACATGGTGTACTTGGGTCCATCTAATGATAATAGGTTAGATGACCAAAAAATGGTGTAACACAAAGCACAAGGGAGGAAGCAAGGAAAATTTTAAGGATGGAAAATTATCTTGAAGTTTAAAAAATTGGCGAATCTCACTGGTCCTTAATATGCAAACTATAAAATGTTTATTGATGTATTTATTAAATTATCACATTTATAATGATATTATATATATTCTCTATATAATGTTGGCTATTTTTAACGTAAATAATTTTATATTGTAAAAATTGGGCGAATCATTTTTATAAAAAAATAGAAATTGGCGAATCTTTTTTTTGGAAAAACCATGGAAAATTAGCCCAACTGCGAATATTAGCCCCTCAAATTTTCCATGGGAGGAAGGGTTAAGAGGTTTGATCCCCTAGACACCATTCAAATTACTTCCTCTCCCATGATCCTTGCATGTTTTCAGGATGTTAGGTATTATCAGTTTTGTGAGAAGGTTAAACAAGTCCAAAGCCACTTAGACTTGACTAGGTTGTTCATCCTCAGCTTACAAAACCACCAAGTCAACCTTGCAGGAGTGAATTTTGAACTCTCATCTGAATCCATTGCTAAATACACAAGAATACCAAATATTGGTGAGATATGGTTTAAACAAAAGAAATTGGAATTGAGTTATTATGAGCCCTACCTCAAACCTAGCTGTCAACAAGGCTGCAAGGCTATTGTCCCCTTCTCCCACCTGCTAGAGAGGTATGATCTACTGATGAGGCAAATTATCAAGTACTTCACCTATGAGGGGAGGTACTCCAAGGTTTATTCTTATCACATAAGGCTTCTAATGCACTTCACCAGGGTTAAATTGTTGAACCTACCATATTATCTATACTAGAGCATTGACAAAATGGCTTCAGTGGTCAAGAAGAGGAGTTATTCCCACCAAATGCAGAGCCTTTTTCACTACTCTTTGGTCAAGATGATTGTTTTACACCAACTGGAGGAGCAAGGAATCCCTTGGGAAGTTTTTATCTCACAGGATGTATTTTCCAATCCCTAAGCTTTCATTTAGCAAAATTTTCCTTCCACTTCACATCCACCTACCTCCACTCCCCCTTCATCTCCACATATTCCTTCTCCACAAAGAAACTCACCTCCTCTCTCTTATCCTAATGCATCAAGTGAAGGAGATGACAGTAGCTCTAATGAGAAGAAAACAGATGGCAATGGAGAGGAAAAGGACAATGAGGTAGAAATAGAGTTTAATGAGGAAAAGGAAGAGGACATCAGTGCTAAGGGAGAAGATGATGTCAATAGCCATGAAGAACAAAAAAATAGAAGTGAGGAAGAGGCAAAATCTAATGAGGAAGACCAAGAGGAGGATGATGATAGCATGGAAGAGAGTGATGAAAATGAGGCAAAGGCAGAAGACAGTGAGGTGGAAACAGAGGTAGATGAAGAAAACAATGAATAAGACAGCATTGCTGAAGAAAAAGATGATGATAGCAACAATAAACAAGAAGATGATGATGACATAGAGAAGGAGGGTGAACATGGTAGCCATGAAAGGAAATACAGTGATGAATTTGAGCATGATAGTGAGCCCAATGACAATGAAAAAAGTTTTGAAATGAATGAAGGAAATGAAAATGAAGAGATAGAGGGAGAGGATGAATAAATTGAAGACTAAGAAAAGACAACTGATGAGGTTGAAACAGAGTTTGAAGATGAAGGTAGTGACCACAACAGTGGCACAAAGGAGATAGTTAGTGATGAACAATAAAATAGTCATGATAGTCATGACAGGTGTCATGACTGTCATGACACTAATCAGCCTCTAAATGACCAAGAAATCCAAAGTGAAAGTGAAGAAAGTGACAGAGAAGAATACCTCGATGAAGGACAGAGCCAAAATGAGGCAGGTGAGGAGGGTAGTGATCAGTTTGAGAGCCAAGATGATAGTGAAGAAAATAGTGAGGAAAGCAAGGATGATGATGAGGTTAAAGGTCAAGAAGTCAGTGACCCAATGGAGCATAAAGTGACTCATGAAAGCCATGAAAAAGATGAAAAGGCTTGTGACTTGATCAAGGATCAAGGCACCCTCATCACTCCTCTCACATGCACCTACCACATAGGAAAAAGAGATGTGTTTGCTGCCTCAAAAAGGTAAAGGGCCATCTCTCCTCCAACTATCAAGCACAAAGACAAAGGCAAGGAAAAGATGGACAAAGGTGAGAAACAGGTAAAGGTAAGGAGAAGTAAAAGGATCAAGAGGATTTCTCAAGGGCCTCAATTCATTTATCTAGACAGTGACAATGAGGACAATGAGATTAACACAAGATTGCTTCTCTTGGAGAAAGATGCGCAGCTTTAGGAGTGGGAAAGAGACTTTGAGATGGGACAATGTATCATCCACTATTACAACGAAGAGCATAAGCATTTCAAGGAGGTAAAGAAAGTCCTTGCCCTACAAAAGGAAATGACCAAGCATTATGCAAGGAAAAACATGCTTGCTTGTGCCAAACTAAGGAAGGCCCTCATGGAGCTAGAAGACCTAAAAAGAGCCAAATTGCAGGAAAGCCTTGGAATTTTGGCTGAGGCTTCTCAACAGGTGTTCAAGACCTCTTGAGGGACATTTCCACAAATGTTGATGCAAATTGGACAACTTTTTGTTTTTTCTAAATTTTGACCCCTCTGTCCTCAACACCCTAGGTTCTACGCACAAATTTGGTGCATCCTCAACTCAAAAAATTTTAATTTTTGGATTTCTCACATCACCAGTAGTCTTCTCACCAATTTTCATATCATTTCGAGCATTTTTACCCCCTCAAAATGTCAAACAACATCAAAAATTTGATCTTTCTGCCTCATTTTCATACCAGGCAGTGCACACAGTGAATTATTGGGTGTTTTTATTTTTGAACAGGTCAGTGTCATCCACTTAGCACAGCTCAAGTATTTCTAGAAAGTAGACTTATTAGGCTTTCCAACGAGCCATCACGGAGCCAAATCCGGTGTCGGGAAGGGGTCCAAAACTCAGCTCCAAGAGACCCTATTTTCTGCTGAAGTGGCACTACACACTGAGGCTGCCTAGTGTGTTTTGGACCAAAAGTAAAAAAAACACACTCATTTATTGAAAATAGATATTTTTTATTTTTTTGAGGAAAATTAAGCTGGAATTAGGTGCAAATAGTTATTTTAGCATTTATTTTTTGGGATATCATGTGCCTTGGGCCTTGCATGGTCTCTTGGCCATAAATGATATTTATGACTATATTTGACATTTTCCTACCACATTTAGGGTTTTAGTCCTCATTTTCTCCATAAATAGAGCATGAGGCCCCTATGTATTTTGTTGGCATTTGATGAGCTTGAAGAGAAATATACATGGTTTCATGAGCTTGTAGAATAAATTGGTTTTGTGAAGTGGATGAATGGCTTGTTTGGCTTGATGATGGAGAAGCTTGTTTGCAGGATTCCATAGCTTGGTGAATGGTGATGTCTTCCTACTTTTTCTATTGTTTCCTTTGTTATCATTATGTTTCATGCTTCTTGGCTGCTATAAAACAGAAAAGTATAGGTTGATACATGTTCTTTGAGGCACCTCAGTCCTCCTGTTTGTTATAGCTTTGATGTTTTCTATTTTGGCCATCTTAAGGAACTCTTCCTTGCTCCTTAGGTCCACCAAAAATTTTTTTTGTTTCATGTATGGTTAGTATGCTAGTTTACAAGTATGATTCATGGTATGCCCTACTTATTTGAAGTTTTCAAAACCCTATCTTGAAGCTTTTCTGTGAAACATTGATTGCTAGGTTAAGTCAAAGAGGTCTCGTTCAATCTTGCCCTTTGTTCGACTTACAAACTTGTTTCAGAGTTCCCAATAACTTCATATATGTTTTTTAGGAGTTCCCTCTCCATAAATTGAGTTATTTGTATTTTCTTATGTGTTTTCCCAAAATCTGAAGGTGAATTTCTAAAGTTAGAAGCTCGTATGCTCTCTATGTTTCACTGGAATGTTTCTCTTGGATGTTTATTAGTTTAGAGTATTGTTTATTGAGTTTAATGTTTTGTCCAACCTCATGAATTTTAATTTTAAAACTATATGTGTTTAATACCTCTTAGTCTTTCCCAAACTTAATATTCACTATACCTCATACATCACGTTAAGGATCCATTTACCATGCTAAATTGTCCCTGCAACACACTTTGTTTCATCATTTAGACACTCTTGAATTTCACTTGAATCCATAGCCCAATGGCTTTGACATACTCTCACTCCACCTATTTCATTTGACCATCTTACCCAACCAAAACAATCAAAAAACCCTACATCTAAATAACTAGACTAAAACTAAAACCCTAGAGCAAAAAGAACATATCCTTTGCACCCAATAGAGAGATCCCTCTCTGAGTCCAGGAAGGCTAGGTCCTTAGGCTCAAAAGCTTGGTTCCATTTTACCTTGTCTTTTGGTCTAACAATATTCCAAATCACGAGACCCTAACATTCTGGCGATCATGATGGGAATTTCTGAGTTAGTGACAATCTAAGTAACCCTTAGGACTTCAGTTGCCCTCATCAAATCATTAAGAATACACACTATCAGCCAAAGAGTAGACTCTATTTTTTTTATCATCCTAGAAAAGTGATGACTCAGTTATAGGACACTCTCACTCTCACAAACTTTAAGAGACTCAAAAAACCCCAAAACTTCTTTAGATTGGTTTCTTGTCAGTTATTGGTGGTGGACCATAAACAGACATCCTTAAAATAGCAAAAAATATCCACCTGGCGACTCCACTAGCCTTCAGTAGGCCTATTACTTCATTAGCACTCATTTGACTTCCTATATTTGTTTCACACCAACCCTAAGAAGCTTATGAACCCATTAATATATTGTAATAAGTACCAAGCATTAAGAGAGGTCAGCCTTAAGAAACAGTACTAAAACTTTCAGCCTCTCTGAATTTTGAAATTTTAAATCTGGCTTCACATAGGATTAGTACTAGATCTCATCCGGACCCAAACCCTCCCAACATATTTGATGACCCAGAAAGCATTTTGTGGCAAACTTTTAGATCTGGAAACTAAATCACTATTAGGACCATCCATAGAACAAGCTTTGTACCTAAAAAACTTACAGCTTTGCAAGATCCCCAGTTTGACTTGCACCATACCAGGAAATTCTTCAGAAACAGGTCTCAAACTGATATTGACCAAACGAACCTTGAACCCTTATATTTGCACCATAGTTTGAGTAGAGAAGCCTCTCCTTCCACATCACCTAACTTTCAGCTTCTCCATCACTTCAACTCTTTCCACACCAAGTCTACTCAAAATCAGTTTGTTAGTCCAAGTACTTCTACCACACCCCTCCATACCACCACTGTGCAAACTACTCCACTTCATCACACACCCCCTATCAAAAACCCACCTCTTGTAAATCCTCCATTAACTCCCATCATGGCAGCTTGGTATGCACCTTTTGCCTTACCTCAACCCCTAATACCTTTACCAAATGACTATCAGTCCAAGATCCCTCATTTCACCGGGGTTGAATCCATCGATGCCCAACAACATGTAGATAGAATCAATGATGCTTTTGATTACATGGAGATAGAGGAAGAAACCATTAAGATGAGAATATTTGCACAAAGCCTAGGGGGAGAGGCCAAAAAATGGTTCAAAGCATTAACTCCTAATTCAATACATGACCTCCCTTCCCTCTACCAAACCTTTATAAACAAATGGGAAATCAAGAAAAACCCCCTCCAAATCCTGTCTGAATACAAGAATCTTAAAAGGAATGTAGGGGAAAGTGTGCAAGACTATTACACCAGGTTTAACAGTGTGTATAATGCCCTCCTGCCTCACATGAAACCTCCACAAGGCCTAGCACTAGTGAAATTCCCTGAAGGTTTTGACCCAGACATGACTTTCCAATTAAGAGAAAGAGACCCTAAAACCTTGGAAGAAATTCAAAAAGAAGCAATTAGTGCAGAGGTAAACTTAATTGAAAAGAGAGCTAGGTTGAAATCAGAGAAGAGAGTAACCTATAAGGATGAAACCATGCCCTCAACCTCCTCATCTGATTCTAAATTAGATAGCCTGATAAGGACTGTGGAGAGAATGATAGAGAAGATAAAATTTTATGAAAGGACGCCTCCTAGGGACAACCAAGTCAACTCCCAAAACCGAAACAGAAGTCAAAACTTCAAGAGAGATACCCCTCAAATCAAACAAAGGGAAAATGACCAACAAATCAGACCTCCCTTTCAACAAAAATGTGTAGATGAGGAAAAAGGAGAAATTATAGAACTTGAGGAAAACCATATAAATCTAATAGGTTCGGATAATGAAGAAGATGTTTTTCTCACCGAAGAAGAACAAGGCTTATTTTCCTCAGATCAAACTGACACAAACTATGAGGATTCTGAAGACTATCACTTGGGATTTAAAAATTCCATCATGGAAATCCATAAGCAGTATGATCTTAGGAGCAAAAAATACTTGGACTCGGCCAAGAAAGACCAAATAGATGCTTTTGTTCGAAAAGTACCTAAAAACACCTCTAAGAAAATAGCAGAAAATGTCAACACTATGGTTAAGAAAGCTGAAGCAATCAAAGGAAAAATCAGCCTGCCCAGCCAAGACCTTACCTGTCCTAGTACCTCCACCAGTGACCCTAAGAAAACCATTTTGACTAAAACTCCAAATCAGGATCAACAAACTAAGAATGTAGAAAGGATCATGGTTGATAAAGCTGAGGTTAATATGTCCAAAAAAATAGTGCCTTTCAGTTTTGAGGGAGAGATTGCCAAAATCAAGATAAATATGCCCTTCACTGAACTAGTTACTCAACCCATATATAGGTCTCAGATGTTGAAGGTACTAAACATAGGAAATGATGCTGACACTTTGCGCTTGGTTGATGACACACCTAAGTTATTATTTCGACCCAAAATAAAAGGAAAGTATCAGGAAGGAGCCATTCCCCCTTTCTATATCTGCCTAAACATACATGACAAAATCTTACATAATGCCATGCTATATTCTGGTGCCTCTCACAATCTCATGCCCAAAGTTATGATGGAGAGATTAGGCCTAGAAATAACTAAACCTTACAAAGACCTGTACTCCTTCGATTCTAGTAGGGTCAAATGTTTGGGCCTTATTAAGGATCTTTGTGTCAACCTAGCGCAAGTGCCTACTAAGAATATAGTCATGGACATAGTAGTGGCAGATATTCCTCCCAAGTATGGCATGCTCTTATCCAGATCTTGGGGAGCCAAGCTTCAGGGGAACCTTGACTAGATATTTCCTATGCAACCATCCCTGTTTTCAATCAGACAAGGATATTATACCGATAATCACATATGAAATATATGTTTAGCAGTCAGAACAAAGCAGACAACACTCCTCTTTATTCTATTCACTCAGATCTTGATTCTTTCATATTATATAATGAGGAAGATAATGATGATCAGGTATATGAAGTTGAAACACATCAAGACACACTACAAAAACCAAGCCAGTATTTACATCGAGAACTCAGTATTCATACCTATAATAGCCTTGAACAAACACATCATGACAAAATCAAACTTGACTATCTACAAACTAACAATGAAACCTCAAAACCAATGGTCAGTTTGACATATAAATTAGGTTGCTCAAAGGGAGGAAAAACATCAGAAACACAAACCTTCCCTTTTATCTATTATAGAATGCTAAGATGCCCTCACAGAATGAAAATCTTGGGTGATCTGAATCAGAGGATATGTTCTTACCTTATCTAGACACCACATTATTAGAGAGTCTTGTTGCTCCTGAAAAGTTGTTCACCCTCACTGATGTTGCCATCAATCCTAAAGGGATGTCTGTTGAAACTGATATAGAGGGATACAATATAGGCAGCCTAAGGAGACCCAAGGTAATTAACTTATCCAAAGCCTTTCCATTACACAAAACAATCAAATACTTGAGGTTATGCAAAAAATACCAAGATGCTCTTGTTTATAGAAGTAAAAGCTCAAAGCCTGATGACATAGAAATTGTTCAAAAAATATCTTTTTCCAAGGAGAACTATGAAACCTTTGGGCAAATTCTATCACTAACAAAGAAACCAAAGGATGCAGAATATGTATGGACTTTAGACACTTAGGCAAATCCTCCATGGAATACAAAAAGCCTTTTCCCAAAATAAGTTATCCTATGCCAAAAATAGGAATTTCTAACAAGGTGACTTTGATTGGTAGTGTTTCAGGTTTTCATAATATGATACCACTTAAAATCAATCAACACAAAGACATTTTCAAAGTTCCTTGGGATGAATACATCCTTGACCAATTTTTTCCTGGAATAAGGAAAGCTAAAGACACCCTCCAAGAGGCCATGGCCCTTATTACCAACTTTTTCACTATGATGTACATTGATGACTTTGTTATTAGTTTGGGAGCTGATGAAGATGGCCTTGTTCACCTAGGCAGTTTCTCTCACAGAAACAAGGTTTGGAAACTAAACTCAAATGAGAAATATAAAGAAGAGCTTAGCATGTTTGACAATTCTTGGCAGAAGTCCTATACCATGCCCTCAAAAGTAGATAGCCATGTTCCCTATCTAGAAGAGTTGAATGAAAGAGAATTGGTAGATGATCCTGGGGAAGACAGGGTAATCAAATACCATGCCCATCTAGAGTCTGTAATCAAATACCATGCCCATCTAGAGTCTTAGTTAGAATTTCTCGTTCATTATACATATCACTGTTTGATGAAAATATATTAAGAGAAATCACAAAAATAAAAAACAGAAAAATGGAAAAGAGGGTAGATTTGAAAAGAGGTAAAGCCCCATACCCAAAAAATAGAACTACTGAAAGTGGGTAAGCCTAAATACCACTACTAGTGCATAAAGGAGTCTTGTTTCAGTCATCTAGCCTAATCATGGCTGAAACATGTTTTAAATTTATTGTTGATAAGTTAGTGGAAGATAGTAGGTCAAATGTTTCAAGCTTGAATTGTCAAAGGATAGATTATGGAAGAAAGATACTAGTTCCACATGCTTAAAATAGAATCAAAGAGGAAAATAGGGATGAGTAAAAAACAATGTGTCCTAACCCTGATTTTTCTAGTCTTATTTTGTACAAAAATAACAGCTTGTTTTTATGCCACAAACCCATGGTAAATCAGATTGTATAATCCTGATTTAGCCATGTTTTCAATTTCATTTTTGTAGCCTAGTGAATAAATCCTGTCAAACAGTTTAACCTTGAAAATTGAATAGTATAGGTAGAGAATCAAAGGATTTCATGAGCCTAATATGAACTCTAGGAAGAAATAAGGTAGAAGTAGATAGTTTATTTTTCTTTCAAAAGAAAAAAAAGGATGTCAAGGTTGCTAGTCCAAATGCACCTAAAGAAGAAAAAATGATAGGAAAGTAGGTTGGGTAGGTAGATATGGATTTAAGCTAATCATGTCTTTCATATTATTGAGATCATAGCTTCAGGCAAGCATCAACAAGAGAAAGAGGTAAAAATCTACCCAATGGATGAGGCACTGGTCTCGATAAAGCCAGAAATCTGAAGTTATGGACACCTCCTGAAAAGGAGCTGCCCTCCCCAAGTGGAGCCACTGTTAGTCATCAATAATTTTTGCCTTCATAGATTGCTAAATGATTTCCCTAGATTTCTAGAAACAAAGTTCATGAACATTGTGAGTTCTAGAAATCTCACTGCCTTCATCATCCTTAAAGATAATTTTTCACTATTTCATATTTCCATCATGTCCAGCTCTTCTTGCCAGTCATATAAAACCCATTAGTGGCTTATGTCACTATTTTTGTCTATATGCTTTTACCTTTGGCCCAAATCCTCTATTTTTTTTGCCTAAAAAAAACCCCCACTACTACCTAAGCCCACCAATCAAACAACTTTGTTGTGTATCCCAAAATACTCCCAAACACTGATGGTCTCAAACTATCTCTGTAGACTCTTTAGATAAATCAAGTACATTGGATTTTAGATCTTCAATTCATTAGTTTATCATAAACTCTATCTAACACTTGATTTTCTCAAAACTCTAGGTCTCAGTCAAAAAACCAAGTCCAAGAAAGCCTCCACAAGGTCACCTAGGGTTTCACAAAAGTCATAGGGTGGATTTGGTGCCCTACAAACTCTATTTTTCCTATATGAAGAAACTGCATTCAAAGAAGAAAAAGGACAGGTGATCTTGTCCAAACTAATCAAAAAGGTTATTCAAGGAAGGTTTTTTGGCCTAAAACATGAATCTTGCAAGGGGACAACTGCCCTTTTCTCACATTTCTACAAGAAGAACAAATGGGCATCAGCCTGGAATAAGGAAAGGTAATGAGAAAATCATCACAAGAAGACCATTCATAGCAAGAAGAAAGCAGCAAGAATATGTTTGAAAAGAATCTGGGTTTATGGTTGCTTTTGACCAAACAAGGAATCAGTACTAGGGTTACAAGGGCAAAGGTCACCTCAAATATCTCAAGTGCACATTGAAGGACTTTAGAAATAATTAATGAGTTTTGAGAAGATTGTGAGGACTTAGAAGACAACACAACTTACTTTTTATAAGCAGCCCTAAAACCTAGGAGTTTGGGAAAGTTGACAAATTGGTCAAAAGGTGATGACAGAACCTCCTTCATAACAGCAGAGGGTTTCAGAAGGTTTCAAGCTACCCTCTAGGGTTTGGAAAAAAGGCATTGACTCCACATCACCAATGGTACAAAATCTATGATGTTTTTAAAGGTAAAATCAGAGAACTAAAGGGATCCAAGGAGGTAGACCTAAACACCAGTACCCCACTTCACCAAAGGGTCAAAAAGGACCAAAAATATTAGTGCAAGGTTTTGACTTCTCAAAGGAACAGTCAAAGGCTTTTTCAAATTGTCTAAGGAGGCAATCATAACGGAGAAAATTTCCAAAAGAGGCAACTATGGAAAGCCTAGGTTCATGGTTGATAGAATGAGCTGTCCAACTCCAAAAGAGACAGTGATCTAAGACAGAAGTTGTGTAGGCACCTGCAAGAACAGAAGTGGCCAGCAAAAGCACAAAAATGGTTTATAAAACTCACCTCCCTCACTGGACATACATCATTTGTAAACTGATCAAAGGAACAAACATATAGCTAGTTTAAGAGCAGTAAAGCCTTCAAAATGGTTTCTTTATCAAGGTATATTTTGCAAGAGATAGGTTAGCCATAAATGACACTTTTGGAGGAATGTCAAGATAAGCTACCTATAGGAAAATTGATAAAGACAAACAGACCAAACATTTTTCACCACAATGGCACACATAAAGGATAAAAGGGTTGTTGATGCTAGGGTTTTCACATTAAGAAGTTTTTCCACTGATTCACACTGAGACACATGACACAGTGACAGTCAAAGGAAAATATAGTAAATGATCACAAATCTGCTATTTGCAAGTGTTAAACATCAAAAAGATTGTTCATTTTCCAAAGTGGTTTGAGGGCACATGTTTGAGCTGGTTGAAGGGTTTGTGAGCACAAGGAAGACATCAAGAGGCTTCCAGGGAAGAAAAGAACCATATTTTGTCAAACTGCCACCTACAGGATCAAAAGGAGCCAAGAAGACAGTAAGAAAAAGGCAAAGAGAAATAAACCTTATAAAGTGGGTTTTTACTCATAAATTCATTTTTTTAAAAGAAATAAAGCCTATTATACCTCTTTCCCATCTCATTTTCATTGCAAAATACAGAGAGAGATGTTGAAAGCAAGTTTTGAGGGTTTTTGTGTTTTGAAGAAAAATTTATGGTGTTGAGCCCCGAGGCCGACGCTACGCACCTGGCCATCAGCACTGTGCACAGAGGAGTCAGCGGCAATGTTATTTAACATTGCGCTGTGCACCAGGAGGGTGGTGCTACATGCCTGAGCAGGTGCTATGCACAGGCCCAGAATGGCCAGACCTACCCGCTGCATGCCGGCGCTGTGCTCCGATAGGCCCGACAGGCCCATCTACCAGCCTGACTCACCCACAGAAAACAACAGGCACTGCGCATAGACCTTGCAGCCTGACCCGACCTGAATGTGCAGTTTGGTGGCACTATGCACCTGGGCAGGCGCTACGCACAGACAGAACTTGGCCCAATTTTCTCAAAAAGGGCCAAAAATTCAAGTTTTTGCCTCCAAATCTCCTGCATCAGTCAAACAAGGTTGGTGGCTCTTTTCCTTACCATCCAATCAGTCATTTTCATAAGAAAGAAGGTGTTTAGAGGCTTAATGTGACCAAACCCTAATCTCCATAAGATTTGTCATAGGTGTAAAGATATTCAATGCAAACAACCCTAATCCTAAAACTCTGAATTTTTCCTAGACATACTTCATTTGGCCCTCATTTGCAAAAAATTTCCCTCACATCACTCATTTTCCCTCTCTAGACCTAAAGGCTCTCAAACAAGTTAAGACCTTTGTTCTAGGCCAGTCACCATGTTTGAAGAAGAAATTCATATTAGCAGTGATGAAGACCAAAGGCCTATCAAGCCAAAGCATAAGGGAGGAAGGGTTAATAGGTTCAAGCCCCTAGACACCATTCAAATTACTTCCTCTCCCATGATCCTTGCATGTTTTCAAGATGTTGGGTGTTATCAGTTTTGTGAGAAGGTTAAACAATTCCAAAGCCACTCAGACTTGACTAGGTTGTTCATCCTCAGCTTACAAAACCACCAAGTAAACCTTGCAGGAGTGAATTTTGAACTCTCATATGAATCCATCGGTAAAGCCACAGGAATACTAGATATTGGTGAGAAATGGTTTAAACAGAAGTAATTGGATTTGAGTTACTATGAGCCCTACCTCAAACCTAGCTGTCAACAAGGGTGCAAGGTTGTTTGACAGTGAACATGACAGCCATGAAAGGAAAGAAAATGATGAATTTGAGCATGACAGTGAGCCCAGTGACAATGAAAAAAGTGTTGAAATGAATGAAGGCAATGAAAATGAAGAGATAGAGGGAGAGGATGAAGAAATTGAAGACCAAGAAAAGACAACTGATGAGGCTGAAACAGAGTTTGAAGATGAAGGCAGTGACCATAGCAGTGGCACAAAGGAGATAGTCAGTGATGAGCAAGAAAATAGTCATGATAGTCATGACAGCTGCCATGACTGTCATGACACTAATCAGCCTCTAAATGACCAAGAAATCCAAAGTGACAGTGCAGAAATTGACATAGAAGAAGACCTCATTGAAGGAAAGAGCCAAAATGAGGCAAGTGAGGAGGGTAGTGATCAGTTTGAGAGCCAAGATGACAGTGAAGAAAATAGTGAGGAAAGCAAGGATGATGATGAGGTTAAAGGTAAAGAAGTTAGTGACCCAATGGAGCATCAAGTGACTCATGAAAGCCATGACAAAGATGAAAAGGCTTGTGACTTCATCAAGGATCAAGGCACCCTCATCACTCCTCTCACATGCACCTACCACAGAGGAAAAAGAGATGTGTTTGCTGCCTCAAAAAGGAAAAGGGCCATCTCTCCTCCAGCGATCAAGCACAAGGACAAAGGCAAGGAAAATATGGACAAAGGTGAGAAACTGGTAAAGGTAAGGAGAAGAAAAAGGATCAAGAGGACTTCTTAAGGGCCTCAATTCATTGATCTAGACAGTGACAATGAGGACAATGAGATGAACACAAGATTGCTTCTCTTCGAGAAAGATGCACACCTTTAGGATTGGGAAAGGGACTTTGAGATGGAACAACGTGTCATCCACTATTAAAAATAAGAGCATAAACAGTTCAAGGAGGTAAATAAATTCCTTGCCCTACAAAAGAAAATGACCAAGCATTATGCAAGGAAAAACATGCTTGCTTGTGCCAAACTGAGGAAGGCCTTTATGGAGCTAGAAGACCTAAAAAGAGCCAAAGTGCAAGAAAACTTTGGAATTTTGGCTGAGGCTTCTCAACAGGTGTCCAAGAGCTCTTTAGGGACCTCTCCACAAATTTTGAGGCAAATTGGACAAATTTTTGTTTTTTCCAAATTTTGACCCCTATGTGCACAGCACCCTAGCCGCTACTCACATATTTTCTGTATCCTCAGATCAAAAGGTTTTCATTTTTGGATTTCTCACATCACCAACAGTCTGCTCACCAATTTTTAGATCATTTGGAGCATTTTTACCCCCTCAAAAGGTCAGAAAACATCAAAAATTTGACCTTTTTGCCTCATTTTCAGACCAGGCACTACGCACAGAGCAGTGTTGGGAGATTTGATTTTTGAATAGGTAAATGGCATAAAATCAACACAAGTCAAGCATTTCACGATAGTAGACTCATCATGATTTCCAACGAGCCATCACGGAGCCAAACCCAGTGTCGGGAAGGGGTCCAAAACTCAGCTACAAAAGACCCTATTTTCTGCTGAAGTGGCGCTACGCACATATGCTACTTAGTGTGTTTTGGACCAAAAGTCAACAAAACACAATCATTTATTGAAAATAGATATTTTTGAGTTTTTTGAGGCAAATTAAGCTAGAATTAGGTGCAAATAGTTATTTCAGCATTTATTTTTTGGGATATTATGTGCCTTGGGCCTTGCATGGTCTCTTGGCCATAAATGATATTTATGACTATATTTGACATTTTCCTACCACATTTAGGGTTTTAGTCCTCATTTTCTCCATAAATAGAGCATGAGGCCCCTATGTATTTTGTTGGCATTTGATGAGCTTGAAGAGAAATATACATGGTTTCATGAGCTTGGAGAATAAATTGGTTTTGTGAAGTGGATGAATTTCTTGTTTGGCTTGATGGTGGAGAAGCTTGTTTGCAGGATTCCATAGCTTGGTGAATGGTAATGTCTTCCTAATTTGTCTATTGTTTCCTTTGTTATCATTATGTTTCATGCTTCTTGGCTGCTATAAAACAGAAAAGTATAGGTTGAGACATGTTCTTCGAGGCACCTCAGTCCACATGTTTGTTATAGCTTTGATGTTTTCTCTTTTTGCCATTGTAAGGAACTCTTGATTGCTCCTTAGGTCCACCAAATTTTATTTTTTTCATGTATGGTTAGTATGCTAGCTAAAAATTATGATTCATGGTATGCCCTGCTTATTTAATGTTTTCAAAACCCTATCTTGAAGCCTTTCTGTGAAATATTGATTGTTAGCTTAAGTCAAAGAGGTCTCGTTCGATCTTGCCCTTTGTCCGTGCTTACAAACTTGTTTCAAAGTTCCCAATAACTTGATATATGTTGTTTAGGAGCTCCCTCTCCATAAATTGAGTTATTTTTATTGTCTTATGTGTCTTCCCAAAATATGATGAAGTTAGAAGCTCTCATGCTCTCTATGTTTCATTGGAATGTTTCTCTTGGATGTTTATTAGTTTAGAGTATTATTTATTGAGTTTAATGGTTTTCCATACCTCATGAACTGTAACTTTAAAACTATATATGTTTAATACCTCTTAGTCTTTCCCAAACTTAATTTTCACTACACCTCATACATCACCTTAAGGATCCATTTACCATGCTAAATCGACCTTGCAACACACTATGTTTCATCATTTAAACGCTCTTTACTTTCACTTGACTCCATAGCCCAATGGCTTTGACATTATCTCACTCCACCTATCTCATTTTACCATCCTACCCAACCCAAACAATCAACAAACCCTACACCTAAATAACTAGCCTAAAATAAAAACCCTAGAGCAAAAGGAACATATCCTTTGCACCCAATAGAGATATCCCTCTCTGAGTCCAGGAAGGCTAGGTCCTTGGACTCCAAAGCTTGGTTCCATGTTACCCTGTCATTTGGTATACCAATCTACCATATCACAAGACCCTAATAGATCCAAGTCTCTATTGGCCTTCTCTAGCTTGGTTTCAAGGTGTATTTTAGCCCTATCAAGCCATGATTCCCTAACATGTTCAATTTCCAGTGCAAGGAGTTCTTGCAGAGAAAGTTGTTCCGCTTGGGCTAATTCTTCTTCTCTCTGCTTTGCCAATGCTTTCCTTAGACCCATAGTTCTAGGTCTCCTTCTATTTTGACCCTCCTCATCACTAATCTCCTCATAAGTGCCCATGAATTCTGCCAACTTCACCTGCGCCCTTTGAGCCTCTTTCCGGTACCTGAGTGTTCTTGCATGGATGGCTTGTTGGGAACTCATTTGATTTTTTTGCATATGATAAAAGTGAATGACATCCTTTTCTCTTTCTAATTCAGCCTCTAAGTCCTTGATTTGTGCAGTCATGTCTTGGAGGAGGGAGTTTGAAATTCTTGTTTCATTCTCATCATCACTGTCTATGTGAATGAGTTCAAACTCTCTTTATTTTTCATGATCTTCCTCTTCTTCTTTCACTTTTTGCTTACCTTTGTCCAATGGTTGAGCTGAAGTAGATGGCAAGGTCCCTTGCCTCTCAGAGGCAGCAAACACTTGCCTTGATCCTCTTTGGTAAGTGAGAGTACAATTTTTAACATGTTTCACTTGAATACCTTGATCATTGGTGACCTTAGGGCTGTTTGTCTTCTCATTGATGATTTTTGTATGTGTGTCTTCCTCACTTTTCTCTTGGATGCCTTCCTGAGAGGCATTTTCATTTTCTCTCATGCTAGTATCACTGTCAAGATTTTCGTGATTTTCATCCTATTTATTTGCAACATTGGAGGTGTCTTCATCATTACTTTGTACATTTGTATCTTCATGACTATCCTCCTCTTCATGATTTGGCCCACTGTCCTCACTTTCAAATTCTGCCTCTTTATCACTGCTTTGTTCATGAGCGCTATCATGATCTTGTTCTTCACCATGACTGTCATTTTCTGCCTCATTATGTGTGTCTATACCGACACTAATTTTCTCACTGTATTCACTATTTTTCTCACTGCTATTACCTTCAAAATTTGTTTCTTCTTGACTGTCATCTTTATCTTTGTCACTTCTCCTTTTATCATTGCTCTTAGGCTCATTATTTTCTTCTTTACCCTCATCATTTTTCTCATTAAAATCTGCCTCTGTCCTTGGGCTGTCATTGATTTCCTCATCCTCATTTAGTTCACTGCCTTTCTCACTACTTTCTTCTTCATCAACACTTTATTATTTGTCTTCTTCCTCATCACTTTCTTCACTTATATCTTCCTCTTTGTCATCACTTTCTTCATGAGTGTCATGTTCATCTTGGTCACTATTTTCTTTGTTACATTCTTCATCATTTAGCCCACTTCTTTTTTCACTGTGTTCTTTACTATTTTCATCTACCTCCTCTTCACTGTCCTTGGTGTCTTCTTCATCATTTTCACTTTCTTCACTCTAATTTTCCTCCTCTTCATCACTTTTTTCTTCTCCTTGACTGTCATTTTCTTCTGGACTGTCATGTTCCTCCTTGTCACTGATTTCTTCATGTTCTGAGGATTTAGGGGAAGGAGAGAGAGGGAGGTTTGTTTGGGGAGAGGATGCATGTGAAGAGGATGAATCATGGTCAGTGGAGGGGGATGGAGGTGTGGCAGGAGGAACTTGAGATGATGATGGTAAAATTTGCAGAGGAAGAGGATGTGGGTTTGTGAAAACACCATGGGCGATGAAACCTTCCCATGGGATGCCTTGTTTCTCAAATTGGTGTAAGATAATCATTTTGATGAGGGAATGGTGGAAAATACTTGACATTTTTTGGGAGGGAGGCCTTTTTTTCACAATGGATGGCATTTTATCAATAATTTTGCAAAGGTAGTAGGGAAAATGGAGCAGTTTGGCCTTAGTAAAATGCATGAGTAGTCTTATGTGGTAGGAATAGATCCTAGAAAACCTACCCTCACAGGTGAAGTATTTCATAATGATATTCATCAAAGGAGCATATATTTCCAACAAATGAGAAAAGGGGAAAATGGTTTTGCAATCATCTTGGAAACTTGGTTTTAAGAAGAGATGATAATGGCTAAGGTCTAGATACACCTGTTTGAACCATTTTTCTCCCATGCAAGGTATTCCAGTTGCCATAGAGATTTCATTGGTGGTCAACTCAAAATTCACTCCAACTAGATGTACATTGTGGTCATGGAGTTTGAGGAAAAAAAGTTTGGTCAATTGAGGGTGACTTTGGACTCTCTGCACTTTCTCACAGAACTCATAGCATCCTACTTCTTAGAAATATGAAACTATAGTAGGAGAGGTTGTCAATATTTTAGTGTTTATAGGCTCAAGCCTATTTTCTTTCCCACCCTTCCTCTGTTGTTCTCTAGGCCTTTGGCCTCTCTAGCCACTGTCAACACTACCTTCTTTAGGCATTTTGTCTTTTACTCTTTTCCTTTGAAAAAAATACCCTGTTCTTCTTGGAAGATGATATAGAGAGGGAAAATGAGAGGTTAATGAGGAAGGCAATGATCTGCAAATTTGGAGGGGAAAAGAGGAATGAACAAGGGTAATTTTTGCCTCAAGGTGTTCTCAGTGTGCAGATGGATGGGAGCCTTACAATCAGAAATGCTTGCAAAGATGGGGACCTAACCTTTCTTCCTCTAAGGTTTTTTCAAAATCTCTTTAAGCTCGCCCTTCACATTTCTCTATATTTCATCTTTAGATAGTATGGAAAGGTAGGGAAAAACAAAATACCTTCAAAACATCTTTCACAGTTGAAGAAACAGACTCAGAAATGCATCATGGGGCAGTCGGGCGCCTTCTGCATG
The DNA here is from genome assembly GCA_034641835.2 of Pinus albicaulis. Classification (NCBI taxonomy): domain Eukaryota; kingdom Viridiplantae; phylum Streptophyta; class Pinopsida; order Pinales; family Pinaceae; genus Pinus; species Pinus albicaulis. The sequence continues at coordinate 780,219,206 of CM076576.1, read as the reverse complement.
ACCTGTCAGGTAGCCCTGAATGGACAGCAGGAGCGTAGCGCAGCAGACCTTGCATGCACAATCATGCGGCCTCTACATGCAGGGTTGTGCAGCTTGTGCCCACCCAGGCACATAGCGTGGGTGGCCATTGCACGAGGTGTCGGGTGGCTGGCAGCCCTGAATACGTAGGAGCACAATGTCGGACGCCTCTACACATGTTGTCATGTCGCTGCCACATGCTGCGCGTAGGTTTCGGGTGCCTTTGCACATCTCACGCCTAGGAGCCTAGCGCTCGAGCGGTCTCTGCACGCGGTATCGGGCCAGGCCTGAACGGTGGCAGGGTGTCGGGTTCCTCCTAAATGCGGAGTGGCTACACAAGTGCATAGCACTACTACACAGGCGTGCAGCGCCCTGTTGAAAAATGTACAGGCAGCATGTACAGGCACATAGCGCAGCCTTTCAGGAGCGCAACACAATCAGTTTTTTGCCCGAAAAGTCTGCCAGAAACCTTGAAAAGCTCTGAACTCCTCTTGCTCCTTTTTCTCCTTTTGAAAAATGACAAAATGGTGTTTGAATGATAACTCTAGGATTTTTTATACCTTTAGGAAAAATTAGAAATGAAAACCCATCTTGACTAATGTTCACTTTTGGTCTTTTTTCCTTTCACTGATATTTCTTTCTTTTGTGCAGGAGGTGACTTTAAACATAAAAAATGGCCTTTTAGTAATTTATTTGAGAACTTAACACTTTTCCCTCTCGATGATTTTGACAATGATATGTATTCTTTTTCATTTTCGAAATATTGGCAACTTAGGTCACTTCATAGGCAAACTCATGATTTGCTTGATGTGCTATTTGGACATTTTGACCTTCTGTTTTCCCTCTTTGACCATTTTTATGAATATTGACTGTTCTTAATAGTTTTTTGGCTCCTTCATACTGATACTCTTCATAATTTTATCCCTTTGGTGCAGTGACAAATAAAACCCCTTCTATCATATTTCAACCATGGGGGGCCTCTTTTCAAATGTATTTTGAAAAAATTTTGATCTTTAATGGGGTTTTATGACCTTTAGGTCACCTTTGCTACCTTTTTAGACTTATAGCTTAAGGGCCTTTTTTCTTTTCTTATTTTTCATTCCTAGAAGCTTTGATGTTAAGCTTGGTGGTACTAATGCATCTATTTCCTTTTTTGACCTTTTTCATGGATATTGACTATTCATGAGAGTTTTGCATCCTTCACACTGATAGTTTTTCAATCTATCCTTTTGGTGTGGTGAAAAAGTGTGCCTAAAATAAGATTTATAAGTCATTCCCTGTCATCATTTTTTAATCTTTGCAAGCTATCATCAAGGAGGTCTCTCACTATGATTTCTTGCTTCAATGAATCCTTAATCCATGCACAGTTGTTCTTATGTATATCTATCTTCATGATCCCCTTTGTGAACTTAATAATTTTTCTCCTCTTATGTTGTGGATGCCCTTGAGGAGTTTTATCCTCTTACCCTACCTTTCTTCTACTGATAACTATAATAAAGCTAAAGATTTAGCTAAGCTAATGAGCTCACCTTATTTTCATTTTATTTCACCTTTGAGCACCCATGAACATAGTGAGTTCAGGAAACCAAATCAATGCATAACCTAGGAGACCCTATAATGACCTATTGGGATATCTTTTTGGATTAGATGTTTGACTGAAAACTGGAATCAGGGTTTGGAGATGTAAACAGTGTTTTGAAAACTCTTTATGCATTGCCATCCAAGAAACTAAAATATTTGATTTATCTAAAAAGCCTAGAAAGGGAATTTTAAAATCACCACTGCTTGAGGCTCTTGGTGAGTAGCAGAAAAAAGGTTTTAGGCTTTTTGGCAAACCAAGGTGTAAAGATAGAAGTCTTAGACAACCAAAAATAGAGTGGTAAAGTCAGAGGTGGCAAACATACTGAGAATGAGGGATATAAGTCCATGATTTTGGTTTTCTGGGAGTGAGAGATTGGCCATGCCTTGGTAGAGTACTGGAATAGTGAAAATTTATTCTAAGGATAATGAAGACAGTGAGATTTCTAGAACTCACAAGGTTCTTGATTTTTTTTTCTAGAAATCTAGGATAAGAATTTAGTCATCTAAATAGGTAAAATTTACTGATGACTAACAGTGGCTCCACTTGGGGAGGGCAATTCATTTTCAGGAGGTGTCCATAACTTCAGATCTCTTGGTTTTAAGGAGGCCAGTGCCTCATCCATTGGGCAGGCTTCTCTTCTTTCATTTTTTGCTGCTTCTTTGAAGTTTTGATCTCAATAATCTGAAAACATGATTATCTCAACTTCATCTTTACCTACCCAAGCTACTATCCTAACATTTTTTCTTCCTTGGGTGTACTTGAACTAGCATACCCTTGACATATTTTTATTTTGAAAGAAAAAACAAACTATCTACTTCTACACTTATTTCTTCCAAGAGTTTGGATTATGACTCTTCTTGTTCTCTACCTAGACTATTTGGCTGTCAAGATTAAGCAGTATGACAGACTTCATTCTCTAAGCTATTGACATGAAATTCAAAACATGATTTGAACCAGGATTAGACAATCTGATTCATCATGAGTTGTGGCATTGAGACACGCTACACACAAAAATTATTTTCATAAGCAAACAAAACTAGAAGGTCTGAGGGCTATGTTTCATCATTTGCTAATCATCCCTATTCTTCTCCTTGGTTCAGATTTAAGCATGTGGAACTAGTATCTTTCATTCCTAATCTATTTTCTTTTGACAAGTCAAGCTTAAATGATTTGACCAGCATTCTTTCACTAACTTATAAACAATAAATTTAAAACATGTTTCAGCCATGATTAGGCTAGATGACTGAAACAAGACCTTCTCTTTAAACCAGCAGTGGCATTTAAAGTTGCTCACTTTTATCAGTACTATTTTTTGGGTATGGGGATGTAACTCTTCTTTAAATCTGCCCTATTTTTCTACCTTTATTTGTTTTTTGTTTTTTCATTTTTTCCAAATAGTCTAGAACTAAAAATATGCTCACAAGGCTGGGCTTATTTTGCATACCTATCTATCCTAATATAAATTATACATGATATACATTTATTTGGTGAACTCCCTTTTCCAATATAACCAATCAATTATAAAATTACATGATTGATCTTGTTTCAGCTCTTTGAGAGTGCTGAAGAAATCAAAAGGCGACTTCCACCTCACTTGTTTTCGGATAGTAACGCTTAAAATTTTTCTCACACTTTGCAACAAACTTTTCTTGGCAGAACACACTCCTCCTTTAGATTTCTCAAGGAAAACAACAAATGGATCCTGGAATAATACCTGATCTAGAGGATTTGAGACATAAGCTTCATTTAGGGCTACTCCTTCTTCCACTTGGCTATGTTTGGGAAAGAAAATCCACCTTTTCCTCGTGATCATCTGAACAGGTAGATTCATCATATGTGGCGAGGTTATCCTCTAATAAACCTGATGTTCTTTGATAAAGTGGGCTGAAATTTGTATGAAGGCCATCATATTGATGAGCAAGAGCACTCTTTGGCAACAAAACCTTTTGAGAAAGAAGTGCAGCAACTTTCTTGTGATCATTAATTTCCATGCCTTCATCTGTAATTTGTAATTCAAAGGAACTTGGTGGCTTCAAATATGGAGTTAAGGAGGATTCCATGTCCCAAATGATTTCCTCAAACATTTTAGGAAAAGGCTTCTCATTGACAGCTTGCTCAAGGAGTTCATCATCTTCCTCAACCTCAACATCAAAACTAAAATACTTTTGATTTCCAATTACATTAAAGTTATTTTTGGTGGACTGAAGTGAAGTAGAGAAAAGAGTCAGAGACTCCTCACTTACTTGTAAAATCTCAGGGATTTCCTCATCAGTGTCATAGGTGACCTATATTGGTTGCTTACCTTTTTCAAGCTGATGATAGTGAAATTCGTCCCACAAATCAACTGTTGATTTCTCTGCAAGATTAGCTTCTGTTTGGATATCATAATCATCAACATACTGATCAAACCTTGGGGAATCATTAATATAAGTAATGTCAGCAGCCATACATATTGGACTATCAAATTGTTTCTCTTCAAATTGATCTACAAATATATTTTCTGACTTATGGTAGGCAAGATTAGCAGGAGCATGAACATAATTTTTTTGGTCATATGAAGTCTTGAAGGCTGTTTGTATGTTTAGAAGCTGATTTACTTCTTATTTAGTTAAAAAAGGAGGCATTTTTCTTTTTCCTTGGAAATAACTATAGTAGTTCTCTTTCTCTTGTGAAAGCTGATTGAAAGGTTGAATGTCTTCTTGAGCCTCACCTAGAAGAGATAAGGAATCATCACTTCTTTCAATTCTTGATTGGTTTCATCCTCTATCAACTCTTCTTGATTTTCGTGATAGTTACTTTGAACATGAGATTCATAAGTTTCCTCTGATAGGTTCTCAGGGTGCCAATTTCCTTTTAAAATAGGAAACGAATTGAAGTATAAGGGTAGATACTCTAAATGTGTTCACTCCTCTTTAATCCAAATTTTGTGATTTCAAGATGGTTGATTGATTATTTAGAGCACTCCTCTCTATTTTTATTTGCAACTTGCTCGTAATACTCTCTTAATAGTGAAGCACAAGATGTAGGAAAGTAACTAGTACCTACATGGCAGCCTTCTTAATTTTCTTCTTTGAAATTTTGCTCATCATACATATATCATTTGTTGTTCTTGTTTTGTAGTGATTGAGTTTGTTTTTCCCGAGGAATAAGTATAGGTTTTTTGAATAGGCAGCACCAACCTTAAGCTTGTGTTTTTCTTCTTTCCTATCAAGTAGATGCATCAGTTACTTGAATGTATCTATCAACATATCTAGCTTTTCCTCTCTATTCATACTTAGATCCATCTTTGTTTATCAAAAAGAGGTTACTACATCTTTTCAACTAGTCTGGATTTCTCTACCAGTGGAATCATTAGGTCTATTGAGATTTGTGTGTTGGAAATACTGAGAGGGGGGGGGGTGAATCAGTATTCATTTCAATTAGAGCATTAGTTAATCTTCAATTATTATCAATGTTTGTACAATGATAGCAGCAAACAAGAGGAACACAAATGCACACATTTTTTAAGGTGGAAACCCACTCCGGGACAAAAACCACCTAATGATTTTCTAATAATTCTTTAATATTCAACTCCAATTGAAAATAAAGCTCCAACTTCATAGAATCTAGAAAATAATTCTTCTCCATCTCCCACTGGATGGACGCTCCAACGCTCGAGATTCTTCAGTAGTCAACTGAACAGATTCCCCAACACCCAATGATGTACAACTCACCCTAGCACCACCCTACCACCCTATAGAATAATAAAAGAAGAATGGACTCCCGTACCAGGGAAAATGGTCCACTTTACAATGATGTAGAATCATGTAGAAGAAGAATATATACTAGACCATAACCCCAACTTTGACACAACCACCTAATGATGATCCTAGACCTCCCAACACTGCCTCTTCAACCCTTGGCAGATAGACACTAGTACAATTTTTACAATAATGTATTTACAATGACTTAGTACAAAGATACCTTTACAATGATTGTATGCAGTGCTGCCCACTTGAAGACTTCATATGATGAACTTCTTGCTGTTTTTATGCACCTTGGTTGCTACTCTTGTCATGCTACCCTCTGTTGCACCTTGATTTTCTTTTCTTCCGTAGAAAGTCTGGTCCTTTGCAACCCTTGACAACACATGATCTAGCTTTTTCTTGCCTTCTAGGAGCTTGATATTGAATCTGGTGTACCTCTGTTATTTCAAATCCTCAATATTTTATTTTTGGTCCTGTAGTAGTCCTCTGATTTTTCTTTCCAATGCCACAGGTTTGACCCAAGTTGGATTCTTCAAGAGAGATTTATACCAAATTTCTCACAATGCCCTAATTATGGTCTGTTTCAGCAGAGCACACTTGTACGGAGTTCCACGTGTCACTGTTTCTTCATTTGGATCTGAAATTGATAGAGAAAACACTACAGACTATGCACTATCTTTCACTTTTTATTGAATTCCAATCCTACACTCAGAGAGAGAGTTATGAAAATTTTACCAAGGTCAGTTCCTTGAGATGAATTTTAGGAGCCTGCAAAAACCCTGAATTCCATAGATTATATCTCCCAAAATATTGCACAACTTGATCTAAAATTTTTACAGAAGCTTCCTCAATATTTTGGCTTCACCTCATAAAAATTTCAGCTTCTGAACCTTTGTAGAAAAAAAATTGGAGTGAAAATTCCACGATGACCTGTTTCAGATGGTGAAATCCTTTGCCTAAGGAGGAAATGAAGATCACAATTTATATAAATTCTTAAGTTGATAGGGGCTTAAACAAGTGAACGTGGGAGGGATTTTAGGAGCTTAAAAAATATTAATTATGACTTTTCAATGACCCATGCCCCAACCCCATGGGGGTTTAGCCCACTAACTAGGGGTACAAACTTCAAACATGAATATCTCTCAAACCGTGAAGAATTACACGGCATGCCATATATCAACGGAAACATCTCGACAAGTAGAAACCATAAAAATCATTATTGACCCAGAATATATTAATTTAGTAGGTCAAAATTCCCATTCAATATTGGGTTAGCCCCTGGTGCTGCTTGGGTTGACATCAATGACAACCGCTGATCAACATTGTGGAGTCGCCATGGTGGAAGGTTTCAACTTTGTTGTCCACCATCAGCATGATTGGGATTGGTAAATGCATTCCTAGGGGATTCTATGAGGACTAGTGGGGTCAACAGGGCTACTAAAGACTAGTGGAGTCGCCAGGTGGATATTTTTTTATGTTTTTGAGGATGTATGTTTATGGTCCACCACCAATAACTGACAAAAAACCAATGTAGGGATGTTTTTCGGGTTTCTGAGTTTCCTTTATGTAGTCTTAAGGTTTGTAAGATTGTCCTATAGCTGAATCACCATTTTTCTAGGATGGTGAAACAACCAAGCTCTACTCTTGGCTATCATTTGAGTTCTCTATGATTTGATGAAGGTTTCTTAAGTCCTAAGGGATACTTAGATTGTCACTGACATTAGAGGTTGCATCATGATCACCATTTTGTTAGTGATAGTGATGAGGTAGCTATAAATCATAGGATACTGTTTCAATCAAGGGCTTCTGAATTTTTGAAGGTTGTCTAAGCTTGGTACTTACTCAGAAAGGTCCCACCGTGATTGCCATTATGTTGGTGTCTCGTGATTTAGCAGATTGGTAGAAAAAATGCACAGGGTAACATCAGACCATTCTTTGGAGTCCTACGACCTAGCCTTCCTGGACTCAGAGAGGGCCCTCTCTATTATGCGAAGGATGTGAACTTGTTCACTTTAAGTGTTTGATTTTAGACTAGTTGTTAAGTGTAGGCTTGTTGTTTGTTTTGGTTGGGGTAAGATGATCAAGTAGGATAGGTGGAGTGAGAGTTTATCAAATCAATTGGGCTATGGAGTCTATGAAGTCATTGGTATCTTGATAATGAATCGGGGTACATCACAGGGAAAATCTAGTGTAGTTAATGCATCTTTAAAGTTTTTGCGTGAGGTGAAATGGACATTAAGTTTGGGAACCAAGGTAGGGTAGAGGGCAGCTAAGAATCCTTTGTCAAATACCTATGAAAAGAGAGATCTTAAATACTGATAAGCAAAAGATACTAGTCATGAGATAGGGCACACCATTTACTCAATGACAATACTTTTAAACAAATACACATTCAAGACATATAATCCAGTGGACCAACTAAAGTAAGACAACTTATCTAACTTCAATTGTTCTAATTTCAAGATTTGAAAACATATAAGAGACAAATAGCATCAATAAATGAAGAGGGAACGCCTAAACATCATTCATTTAACTATAAATAACTTTGAGGCAAAATAATAAGCATATACAAAGGGCAAGGTCGAAAGAATACCTATTTGGCTTAACCTAATCAATCAATACATCAAAGAGATATTTCAAGACATAGTTTAGATAGCATAAAACAAGCAGGGCTCACCATGAATTATGTTTTTAAACTAGCATATTAATCCAATAATGAAATATAAAATTTTAGGTGGGCCTAAGGAGCAACAAATAATTCCTTAAACTAACTCAGCAGAGGAAAACATGAAGACAATAGCAAACACAAGGACTGAGGTGCCTCAAACAACATTTCTCATCCTATACTCTTCTGAGCTATTGAAATATAGAAATATGGACATATTAAAAACAAGAAAACATGAAAAAATAAGAGATACTTCACCATTAACTAAACTCGGAATCCTGCAAGCAAGCCTTCATCATTATCAACCAACGCACATCATCCACAAGCTCCACAACACTAAATTGTTCTCCAACTTCCAAAAACCATGTATTGCTCTTAAACACATCAAAATCCCCATATTAAGATGAATCCTCATGCCTTATATAACAAGAAAGGAGGAGGAAAGCCTAATAGAGAATATAGAATTCTATTCTCTAATCAGAAGTATCTATATTGTCCTTGAGGCCTTGAGGGGCCCAAGGCATAAAAATATCTAAAATAAATATCTTTCTGGCCATTTTTAGCAATTAAATTGACCTTTAGGCTCTGACAAGCCTAAAAAAACTTTCCAAATGCACATTTTGAATTTTCAACCATAGGAGCATAGCACCGTGTCTCAAATTTGAATTTGCATGCCGGGAGCGCAGCACAGGAACAAAAAAAATAGGTCTTCTAACAACAATGTTTTGAAGGCATTCCCAATGTCGGATAAGGCTCCATGATGGCTTGTTGGAAATCCCTTGAAGTCTAATTTCCATAGAGGTCCTTTATTTTCTGATTAAACCTCTGAAACCTATCCAAAAAGTGAAAATTCCAAGACTGGTAGGAGCGCAGCACATGTCTTGAAAAGCAAGCAGAATGGTGAAAAATTGGGTGTTTTTGACCCTTTTGGAGGACCAAAACAACTCCAATCATTCTAAAAATTGGTGAAAATTATCCTCTCATGATGAGGAATCCAAAAATGCAACGCTTGTCTCCTGAAGATACCCTTAAAAAGAGCATAGCACCAGGTGTGATGCGCTCCTAGCCTCAAAATTTTCAAAAAACAAAAACTTGTTCAATTTCTCCCAAATTTGGTAGATAAGTGCCTCATGGGCCCTAGGAGACCTGTAGATAAGCTTGAGCCAAAATACCAAGGCTAGCTTGGTCCTTTTCCTCCATTAGTTCTTGGATCTCAATTTTGGCCCTTTTGAGTTCTTACCTTGCAAATTGTTTTGTTTGAGCATAATGCTTAGCCATTCTTGTTTGTAGATCCAAGTCTCTATTAGCCTTCTCCAATTTGGTTTCATGGTGTATTTTAGCTCTCTCAAGCCATGATTCCCTATCATGTTCAATTTCCAGTGCAAGGAGTTCTTGGAGAGAAAGTTGTTCCGCTTGGGTTGATTCTTCTTCTCTTTGCTTTTCCAATGCTTTCCTTAGACCCATAGTTCTAGGTCTCCTTCTAGTTTGACCCTGCTCATCACTACTCTCCTCATAAGTGCCCATGAATTTGGCCAACTTCACCTCTTCCCTTTGAGCCTCTTTCTGGTACCTGAGTGTTCTTGTTTCATGGATGGCTTGTTGGGCACTCATTTGCTTGTTTTGCATCTGATAAAAGTGAATGACATCCTTTTCTCTTTCTAATTCAGCCTCCAAGTCCTTGATTTGTGCATTCATGTCTTGGAGGAGGGAGTTTGAAATTCTTGTTTCATTCTCATCATCACTGTCTATGTGAATGAGTTCAAACTCTCTTTCTTTTTCATGATATTCCGAGTCTTCTTTCACTTTTTGCTTACCTTTTTCCAATGATTGAGCTGAAGTAGATGGAAATGTCTCTTGCCTCTTAGAGGCAGCAAACACTTTCCTTGATCCTCTTTGGTAAGTGAGAATAAGAGTTTTAACACGTTTCACTTGAATACCTTGTGTTAGTGTCAGTCTAGTCATACTGCCATCAGTGATCAGAATTGCTCTTTTGCATTTGCATATTCGGAGTCCCATACCATAAATTTTCACCATTCCGCTAGGTCATGTATTCATTGATGGTAGTGATTTTTCATCATTTTTTCCTCATGTGAAACTTGTTGATTCTCCTCTCCATGGTCTTTAGTCATGAACTACTTTCACTTTGTGAGTCATGTCAACAGGTCATAGGATGAGTCTCATTAGGTTTTAGGATCTCACCATGGTCAAATTAATAAGTCAAGTGTCAATAAATATCAGCAAGGTCATGAGGAAGTAAATAAACTCAAAGTCACAACACCTGGAAAGATCGAAGAAATATTCCATTTAGTTTGATGTAATTTTCACCTCAAAACCATGTTTTGAGGTGAAAACATGATACTTTGCCTTTATTATGTAATTTTATGTCAGCATATGTAATAAGTCACAATTCAGAAAGCTGTTATCTCCACAAAGTCATCACCCTACCTTTTAGAGAAGTTTTCCACAGCATTTTTAGCATCAAATCATGTTCCAAGTAGATTCAGTAGAAAGAGCACGGAAAGAGCTTTCCAACGGTATATTTCATTCTCAAAACTGACTTCTGGATTGAAATTTATGCCTAAGTGAAATAAAAATTCCCCTATACCCTAACCTTCCCCTTTTTCCTATCTTTCCCTTAAACTTTATATTATTAAAGTTTAAAATTTTCTTTTATAAATCGCTTTTTACCCTTCCGATTACAAATCTCATTATTAAACTTTTAATATATAAATCCGATGCAATTAAACCACTTCCCCCCCATGTCCCTTTTAAAACTTTATAATAACGTTTTAAACTTTGTTATTATAAAATCCCCCCTTCCTTTAATCCAACCACTTCCCCTCCATACCATAGAACTTTATAATAAAGTTTTAAAAAGTTCTACATTATATAACCCCCGTTGTTTTAAACCACTTCCCCTTCATGACCCTTTAAGACTTCATAACAAAGTTTTATATTATAAAAATCCCCCGCCAACTCAAGTCCCTTTCCATCGCAATCGTAATGGTAAATGTATGCGTCCCGATTCACCCTTTATTAAAACTCCGATGCAATTTCCCCGATTATATAACCCCCAATGGAAACCCACCCGATGTCACCCCGACCACCGATCCGATCGACGATCCGACGGCCTGTGCGCAATCGACATTTCCAAAAGACTTATCCCGATTGATACCCTCCGACCATACCTCTGTCGTCGATCTTTCATCTGATCCGATGGCCCACAGCTAATCAGATCATTGCAATCGGCGATTGTATAAGAACTGTCCCTCCGCCTCCTCCGATCTCCCGATGCCGATTAACCCCGGTCCCACCATTTATATTCTCCACCCATTCATAATACAATGGCCCTTTGCCTTTGTTAAACTTCAATTTTTTTTATTTTTTTTTTATACAAAGGCCTTTCCCCATCAGCATCGACGTTTTCACATAGGTGTTGCCTTCGCTCTCCCTGATCTCCCGATTCCGATGGTGACTCCCATGGGCCCCACTTTAAAAATCCCTCCGCTCTTTCAAATGAAAAAATTACTTTTTCCCTTATAAACGTGTAAAGTTTGTTTTAAATATTTTTAATGGGGTTTCCTCACCTTTCTGTCATATTACCCCATCGGACCTCTCCATTCTATCGCCCAATCGCATCGGAGTTTTTGTTGCATCCTAATATGCCTTCCCCTTTCCCCGATCCCCGAATTTGATCACTTTTATGTATTAAAATGCATCGCAAAGTATATTTTCAATGTTTTATCATATATTATATCTCCCCCATTCCTCCGATCCCGATTACGATGAAACCATCACAAACATGTGTTTTTAAATTTTTTATTATATGTTATATCCTATGCCCCATCGATTCTGATTCCTGTGGACCCACCTCCTCTCCCTTCCCTCCTATTCACTCAAAATGATTTCCACCCTTCACTAAAGCATAAATTCATTCTAATTTTAAAAAGTCAGTTTTCTCAAACGAATAATGGAAAGCAACAGTCAGAGGCCGAGACCTAAATTTGTAACAGTCACATCTTCAGCTACGATTTAAAAGGGATCTACGCTACAAGTTTCTTCTTCTCATTGGTTATCACCAAATTTTAAGTGGTCAAATGTAACGCTGCTCTTTCTTTAGGCAGATTGTTGGATTTCTTTTCTATGATTAGTTTTCAGTTCTTGAGCTGTAAAAACAAATCCTCTTTCTGTGGATCTATGTTCCCACAAATCTTGTCTATTTAATGTAATTGTAAATCATTTGTAAATCAGTCTATAACTCAGAAGTAGGGGAATAGTGTGGAAAAGAACACTCTGTGCTCCATTGTACAGTTTTGGACAGGGAATTAAAAAAGAGATGCAGCTCTGATTTGTGGGATCCATGTGGTATGAGTTTTAGCATGGTTTTCTCCTTTGTTTCATATGTAAATTTTTTATGTTTCACCTTTCATCCATAAACATTTCCTGTTGAATGCTTTCAAGATAGAAAGGTAGAATCTATTTTTATGCTCTGCCTTGGGAAATAATTCATACCCTGTGTTTTTATTCTGTTTGAAAAGGATCCATATCTCATGCCCTTTTCAGCTCCTCACCAGTCTTTCCATTCCATCTTTAATTAAACTTTATTGCTAAAATTTCTTCCCTACCTTGCCCCATGAAATACCCTGTATCCTGATTTAGTTTCCCAGTTTCAAACTGTCCCATTTTGTCCCACATATCCCTGAAAAATTCATTCATTTCATTAAGAAAAATTCCCATTTATATACCTAGCCTAATATCAGTCCAATATTGTGTTTTATTGAATATCCTTTCATGCAGAGAGCCCTCTCCTGTCCTTGTAGGGATAGCTACAAGGCTGAGCGTGGTTTAGTTGTTACCCTGTTTTGCCCTTTTTCAGCCTGGGGTCCAGATCAGGTGCTAACACCTCTGGCGACCATACTGGGGAAGATGCTTTGATCTGATTATCTGCGAGCTTATATTCTCGGCTTTGGATGTGTTTATTCTATTTAGAAGAAATATCGAACAGAGGTTCTGTAGAGAATTGAATCATAGCCAGCCCCTGTGTGAATAAAGAGTATCAAAACCTTGGTTTAAGGTTAAACCTTGGTTATACAGAAAAGCGACGATTCTTTACAAATCTCCGTTATCAAAGTAAAAAGGCTTTGTTCTATATACGGCGGGTTAATATCAGTGGAACCCAGCTATTGAGTTAGCGCGAGGAGTTAAGCGCTAAACCACAGTGAAAACCACGGTTAAAGCGCAGTTGATTTACCAGCAGCGGGTTTTGGAAACCAAAACCACCTTCATCGCGCCGCTTTTGCCCCGGAGCAAAACCACTTCAAAAAAACATGATCCAGTAATATAAGGGCACGTCATCTCCTCAATACCACCCATATCGCGCAACTTTCGTGCATTAACCCTCTGCCGTGGAAAAAACGCGATATTCACGAGGATCGTTCGATCTGGAGGCTATCAGATCTGACAGTAATTGCGCAGTAAAGTGCACGAGTTATATTTCAAGGTATGATCCGGCGGTTTTATGTTATTTAATGTTTATTTTATTCATAAAAAGCCAAAAAATGGATGCATGGGGCCCCTGTTGAATCAAATGTATGCCGCATTGGATATAATAAATGGGTTTTATGTTATAAGTTCGAAGGTTAGTATTTTTAAAAATAATTGCGCCACTGTTATATCATTACGACCGGAGTAAGGTTTGCTCAAGTATTTTTAAAGTGTTCCCCTAGATCACAATAAAAGTATTTGCTTGAGAGCTTTGGAATATTATTTCACGGCGAACATTGTCAAAGTGCATTGGAAGGGAATATAATTTCAAGCACTTGCTCCAAAGTCATAATGGTATCAGAGCGTGAAGGATTAATCACCCCAGTAATATATTCCCTGGTAAAGAATGACAGAGTATCATATCTGAATGTTGATGGTGAATAACAATCAGATGCATATGAAGGCTGAATTTTTCACCTGGTGACTCCAACTTAATGTAAAGACTCCACTGGAGGACCGACTCTTTCTGCAGAAAAATGGAAGGATCTTACACAAAGTTCAGGTATTCAAAGTGGAATGGTATTCAGGATCTAATCTTCTTTCTTGTAAATTACTTCTTTGCTTTTCCTAAAGTTTTCCTAAAAGTTTTTCAGAATTTTCTGCATGATAAAGGTGACCAAAATCTTGGTTCTTCCTATTCAAAAAGTATAAATACTGAGGTTTCTTTTGATCTTGGCCCCCATCCTTTTTTCAAATCTTATGATGACCCTCTTCAAATTTATAAGCCTAAAGAGACCAAGACTCATCCTCTAGCTCCTATATATACTCCTAGACCTTCTATAATCCTGGATAGATATAAACCTCTCATCTTACCTCCTATACTCCATGCTTTCCCTGCAAATTATTACCTTTATTTGACGAGGTTTGATGGTGAATTTGACAACATCAATGTTGAGCAACATGTCTAGAATGTTGAGACTTTCCTAGAACTTTTTGAAGTTGATGAAGAGGATGTCAATATTAGGATTTTTTCTCTTTATTTGCAAGGCAAAGTCAAGAGTTGGTTCAAAACCCTGCCTGATGTGAGCATCTCATATTTCTAGTAGTTCGTAAAAGTCTTCCTCAACAGATGGGTGGTCAAACAAAACCCTTTCTTGTTTTTGAAGAGTATGCCCAACTGAAAGGACATTTAGGGGAGACAGTACAACAGTTTTCTGCCAGGTTGAATCGAGTCTATTATTCGATACCTGCTGATATAAGACCTCCTCTTGGCTCAGCTCTCTTACATTACCCAGGTGCTTTTGATCTAGAAATGGAGTTTTAGCTGAGAGAAGGGAACTTAGCAACACTTGAAGAGATACAGAACAGTTCAGTAGATGTAGAAGCTAATCTGTTGATCAGAAGAGCAAAGCTGAAGGAAGAAGAAAAGAAGAATGTTGCAGAGCGCCTGACACCTTCAGAGGTAAAGCTTGACTTTTGGTAAGTGCAGTGGAAAAAATGATGCGAAAAATCACTACAAGGAATGAAAATGATGTTCAAGAAGAAGTGGCTGATCCAAAACATGTTCTTTCTTATCCTAGTTTTCATTGATCCAACAATCACTGTGTTATAGATCATCTTGGAGATGAGAGATCTGTTGATATGACATGTATGCTTGATGATATGTTTTATGTTGATGATTTGCCAAAGTTTGATCAATACGATGATGATGATTATGTTTTCCAAACAAAAGCTAATCTTTCACAACAATCGACAGTTGGTTTATGGGAAGAAGTTCAGTTTCAACAGCCTGAAAACAGTAATCATCTGATGCATATCATCTAGGACAGTGATGAAGGAAGTCTAGAAAATATGGAAGTAAGTGGGGAATCTCTGCCTCTTTGTTTCGCTTCAATTTAGTTCATCAAAGATAACTTTCATGCAATTAAAAATCAACAATCTCTCAGTTTTAATGTTGAGGTTGAGACAGATAGTGAAATTCCTGGGCAAGCCGTCAATGAGAAATCTTCTCCTGAAATGATTGATCAAATCATTTGCGATATAAAATCCTCCCCAGCTCTAGATTTGCAGCCACCAAACGCAATTGAAGTTCAGATTACAGATAAAGGCTTGGAAGTTGAAACATATGATCTAATGATGCAAGATGATTCTGTACCCTTATGTTTTGAAGCATTTCAGTTCTTAAAGCAGAATTTTCATAATATCTCTAAAGAAAAATATGAGAAATATGTAGAGTGTCATGCAGTCTCATTAAAATCAATAGATACGTCGCAGTAGTCTTTTCAAGTTTTTTATGACCCTATAGCTGATGTGTTGGATGATGTTTGCTGTAAAAGTCCTTCTCCATTGGCTAACCATGTGTCAGAAAAGAGTGTTGACAGTAACTTTATTTGAAAGTCGACTTCATTATCTTGTTCAGCAAGCGTTTCATTACTAATATCATATCAAGGTTTGCAGTCATATGAGGAGACTAATGAAGAAGACTTTTGTTCTGTTTGGGATCATCAGCAGAGATTGGTTATTCACGAATTTCAGGATCCTTTTGTCAACTTGCTGCAACCATCAGAGAAAGACAGCACAGATTTTAGGAAAATTTAAATATCAAGGTATGAATATTACCTGGAGCAGAGCAGTGATGTATTAATGGAAATCAATAGCTATTTTTATGAAGACCCTTTCGCAGCACTCTTGAGGTCATCCAATCAACTCAGGCTTTGCAAGTTTATCAAGATTCAACTTGATTCCAAGTTTCCATGGGAGTTTCCTTTCAGTTCTTCTCTCTACTTTCTCATTAGAAAGCACTTGGGGAGAATTCAAATAGCAGCCAGAATGCTTACATGGTTTCATTGGCTATTCCATTTCACTTGATCATGCGGTGAATAGAACAATTAGAGTAGGCTTGATGAATAAGCTCAATTATGAGCATTTTTCCAGTTTGTCAATTGTGCTTTAGTCATGTTTTAAGTCAGTTAGGTTTTATTATGGTTTTCAGTCTCAGCCTTGAGTCAGAGTCAGTCTGCAGTATTTTTGACTCCATGCCCAATGGATAAGGCTACTTGGTGAACGTTGTTCTTGGCACCTCCAAGGAGCTACCATCCCCATTGGAGATGATGTTAGTGTCAGACTATTCATACTACCATCAGTGATCAAAATTTCTCTTTTGCATTTGCATATTAGGAGTCCCATACCATAAATTTTCACCATTCTGCTAGGTCATGGATTCATTGATGGTAGTGATTTTTCACCAATTTTTCCTCATGTGAAACTTGTTGATTCTCCTCTCCATGGTCTTTAGTCATGAACTACTTTCACTTTTTGAATCATGTCAGCAGGTCATAGGATGAGTCTCATTAGGTTTTAGGATCTCACCATGGTCAAATTAATAAGTCAAGTGTCAATAAATATCAGCAAGGTCATGAGGAAGTCAATAAACTAAAAGTCACAGCACCTGGAAAGATCGAAGAAATATTCCATTCAGTTTCATGTAATTTTCACCTCAAAACCATGTTTTGAGGTGAAAACATGATACTTTGCCTTTATTATGTAATTTTATGTCAGCATATGTAATAAGTCACAATTCAGAAAGTTGTTATCTCCACAAAGTCATCACCCTGCCTTTCATAGAAGTTTTCCACAGCATTTTTAGCATCAAATCATGTTCCAAGTAGATTCAGCAGAAAGAGCCCGGAAAGATCTTTCCAACGGTATATTACATTCTCAAAACTGACTTCTGGATTGAAATTTATGCCTAAGTGAAATAAAAAGTCCCCTATACCCTAACCTTCCCCTTTTTCCTATCTTTCCCTTAAACTTTATATTATTAAAGTTTAAAATTTTATTCTATAAATCCCTTTTTCCCCTTCCGATTACAAATCGCATTATTAAACCTTTAATATATAAATCCAATGCGATTAAACCACTTCCCCCCATGTCCCTTTTAAAACTTTATAATAACATTTTAAAATTTGTTATTATAAAATCCCCCCCTTCCTTTAATCCAACCACTTACCCTCCATACCATAGAACTTTATAATAAAGTTTTAAAAGTTCTACATTATATAATCCCCGCTGTTTTAAACCACTTCCCCTTCATGACCCTTTAAAACTTCATAAAAAAGTTTTTTATTATAAAAATCCCCCACCGACTCAAGTCCCTTTCCATCGCAATCGCAACGGTAAATGTATGCGTCCTGATTCACCCCTTATTAAAACTCCAATGCGATTTCCCCGATTATATAACCCCCGATGGAAACCTGCCTGATGTCACCCTGACCGTTGCTCCGATCAACGATCCGACGGCCTGTGCACAATCGGCATTTTCAAAAGACTCCTCCTGATTGATACCCTCCGACCATACCTCCGTCGTCGATCTTTCATCCCATCTGACGGCCCACAACCAATCGAATCATCACAATCGGCGATTGTATAAAAAATGTCCCTCTGCCTCCTCCGATCTCCCGATGTCGATTGACCCCAGTCCCACCATTTAATATTCTCCACCCGTTCATAATACAATGGCCCTTTTCCTTTGTTAAACTTAAATTTTATTTATTTATTTATTATACAAAGGCCTTTCCCCATCGGCATCGGCGTTTTCGCATAGGTGTTGCCTTTTTTCTCCCCGATCTCCCGATTCTGATGGCAACTCCCACAGGCCCCACTTTAAAAATCCCTCTGCTCTTTCAAATGAAAATTTTACTTTTTCCCTTATAAACGTGTAAAGTTTGTTTTAAATATGTTTAAAGGGGTTTCCTCACCTTTCTGTCAGATTACCCCATCGGACCTCTCCATTATATCGCCCAATCGCATCGGAGTTTTTGCTGCGTCCTAATACGCCTTCCCCTTTCCCCGATCCCCCATTGTAATCACTTTTATGTATTAAAACACATCGCAAAGTATATTTTCAATGTTTTATCATATATTATATCTCCCCCATTCCTCCGATCCCGATTACGATGAAACCATCGCAAACATGTGTTTTTAAATCTTTTATTATATGTTATATCCTCTGCCCCATTGATTCTAATTCCGATTGCGATGCGGACCCACCTCCTCTCCCTTCCCTCCTATTCACTCAAAATGATTTCCACCCTTCACTAAAGCATAAATTCATTCTAATTTTAAAAAGTCATTTTTCTCAAATGAATAATGGAAAGCAACAGTCAGAGGCCGAGACCTAAATTTGTAATAGTCACATCTTCAGCTACGATTTAAAAGGGATCTACGCTACAAGTTTCTTCTTCTCATTGGTTATCACCAAATTTCAAGTGGTCAAATGTAACGTTTCTCTTTCTTTAGGTAGATTGTTGGATTTCTTTTCTATGATTAGTTTTCAGTTCTTGAGCTGTAAAAACAACTCCTCTTTCTATGGATCTATGTTCCCACAAATCTGGTCTATTTAATTTAATTGTAAATCATTTGTAAATCAGTCTGTAACTCAGAAGTAGGGGAATAGTGTGGAAAAGAATGCTCTGCGCTCCATTGTACAGTTTTGGGCAGGGAATTAAAAAAGAGATGCAGCTCTGATTTGTGGGATCCATGTGGTATGAGTTTTAGCATGGTTTTCTCCTTTGTTTCATATGTAAATTTTTTATGTTTCACCTTTCATCCATAAACATTTCCTGTTGAATGCTTTCAAGATAGAAAGGTAGAATCCATTTTTATGCTCTGCCTTGGGAAATCATTCATACCCTGTGTTTTTCTTCTATTTGAAAAGGATCCATCTCTCATGCCCTTTTCAGCTCCTCAACAGTCTTTCCATTCCATCTTTAATTAAACTTTATTGCTAAAATTTCCTGCCTACCTTGCCCCATGAAATACCCTGTATCCTGATTTAGTTTCCCAGTTTCAAACTGTCCCATTTTGTCCCACATATCCCTGAAAAATTCATTCATTTCATTAAAAAAAATTCCCATTTATATACCTAGCCTAATATCAGTCCATTATTGTGTTTTATTGAATATCCTTTCACGGAGAGAGCCCTCTCCTGACCTTGTAGGGCTAGCTACGAGGCTAAGCGTGGTTTAGTTGTTACCCTGTTTTGCCCTTTTTCAGCCTGGGGTCCAGATCAGGTGCTAACACCTTGATCATTGGTGACCTTAGGGTTGTTTGTCTTCTCATTGATGATTTATGTATGTGTGTCTTCCTCACTTTTCTCTTGGCTACCTTCTTGAGAGGCATTTTCATTTTCTCTCATGCTAGTATCACTGTCAAGATTTTCATGATTGTCATCCTCTGTATTTACAACATTAGAGGTGTCTTCATCATTTCTTTGTACATTTTTATCTTCATTACTGTCCTCCTCTTCATGATTTGGCCCACTGTCCTCACTTTCAAATTCTCCCTCTTTATCACTGCTTTGTTCATGAGCACTGTCATGATCTTCTTCTTCACCATGACTGTCATTTTCTGCCTCATTATGTGTGTCTATACCCACATTGCTTTTCTCACTGTATTCACTGTTTTTCCCACTGCTATTACCTTCAAACTCTTTTTCTTCTTGAATTCCATCTTTATCTTTGTCACTGCTCCTTTTATCACTGCTATTAGGCTCACTGTTTTCTTCTTTACCCTCACCATTTTTCTCATCAAAATCTGCCTTTGTCCTTGGGTTGTCATTGATTTCCTCATCCTCATTTATTTCACTGCCTTTCTCACTAATTTATTCTTCATCAAAACTTTCTTCTTTGAATTCTTACTCATCACTTTCTTCACTTATATCTTCCTCTTTTTCATCACTTTCTTCATGGTTGTCATGTTCATCTTGGTCACTGTTTTCTTCCTCTTTTTCATCACTATTTTCTTTGTTACCTTCTTCATCCTTTAGCCCACTGCTTTTGTCACCTTCTTCTTTACTGCTTTCATATGCCTCCTCTTCACTGTCCTTCGTATCTTATACATCATTTTCACTTTCTTCACTTTCTTCACTTTCATTCTCCTCCTCTTCACTGTCCTTCGTATCTTCTACATCATTTTCACTTTCTTCACTTTTTTCTTCTCCTTGACTGTCATTTTCTTTTGGACTATCATGTTCCACCTTGTCACTGCTTTCTTCATGTTCTGAAGATTTAGGGGAAGGTGAGAGAGGGATGTTTGTTTGGGGAGAGGATTCATGTGAAGAGGATGAATCATGGTTAAGGGAGGGTGATGGAGGTGTGGGGGGAGGAAGTTCAGATGATGATGGTAAACTTTGCAGAGGAAGAGGCTGTGGGTTTGTGAAAACACCATGGGTGATGAAAACTTCCCATGGAATTCCTTGTTGCTCCAATTGGTGTAATACAATCATTTAGATGAGGGAATGGTGGAAAAGACTTGACATTTTTTGGGAGGGAGGCCTTTTTTGCACAATGGATGACATTTTATCAATACTTTTGCAAAGGTAGTAGGGAAAATGGAGCAGTTTGTGTTACACTAAAAATTGTCATCCTGACATTCTGCCATGTGTATGAGCTCATTATTACTCATACTTCTCCCTTTTGCAATTCTAATATATCAGTTCCTCATGTCAAGCCTTAAAAATCAGAAAAAGTTCCTAAAAGTCTCCTAAACTTTGGTATCGCACTTTCTGGCTATATTTCCTGCGTTCCCGCACCCAATGTTCAGCTTGCCTGCATTCCTGAACACACTTTATCTTTATTATAGGTGCGGACCCCTGTAAGATTAAAAAGGCGCAAGTAAAATCCCAAAAATCTCAATTAAAGTAAATTCTGGAAGCTTCTAGAATGGATTTTGCGGTGGCAGAACCGCTCTTGTAAGGTGCATGAATCCCTTACCTTATGGAGCTAACCCCTTGATGTGAGGAGCTTATCCCTTTGAAGGAGGATTCTATCCCTTCATGCTTGGAATAGAAAACCTCCTCTTTTCCACTATAAAAAGAGGCATTGGGTAGCCTCAAAGGGAGTTCAAGCTTTTAGAATATTTGAAGTTAAGTGCTGTTAAGATTTAGGCTCAGTTAACTAAGGCTTTTGTGAGGAGAGATTACATACCTCTATTTGTCTTGGTTGGAGGAGTGCAGAACTTGTCAAAGTAAAGGAGACTCCTGCTTCGAACCCCGGAAAGTCCTGTACAACATCAAGGCTCAGGTTGTAAGGATTTTCTTCTTTTGAAATTAATACAAATATACTCATTTTTCTCAATAAGCTTTCAATCAATGGTTTATTTCATAGATTCCTTGATCACTATGATAAGCATGGTTTATGATGATTTCTATACAGGTTCTATGTAATATTTTGCTTGTTTGTGACTGCAGGTTTACGAGGAAAACTCCTTCAAGCACACGAGGGACAACAACGACTTCAAACAAGCACTGGACAAATGGTAAGTCTTGTATACCTCTATAGAGCCTTTTGTAAACCTTATATGCTTAGAGAAAGATTAGTATGTTTGGCTATTTGTTGCTAGATACTTTTAGTACTAGGGAGATCGGTCTTGTCCGCAAGACGGATTAATCCATACAACAAATTGGCGACTCCGTTGGGGAAAAAACTTGTTGTTTTTGGTTCTCTTTTATTTTGATTTGAGGAAATGTTTTTCTTGGTTTTCGATTGATTGACATCTGCCTGGGTAGCTTAGGTTTTCTCTGTTTTTGAAAATTTTGAAATCCTTTAAGTTTTTCTCTAGTTTTTCCTGGGACCGCACTTTGCCTTGTTTTCACAGTGCGGGCAGTTTCGCACTTTTCTTGTGTAAACAGTGCGGGACCGCACCTGTGATATCTTGGCACCTGCGAACCCTGTTAAAGTTTTGAAAAACTTCAGATTTCTTTCTGTAGTTTATATTAATTTTGATTTTCAGTTTTTTTTTCTGCCCAGATTGATGATTGTTTCTGTCAAAAGCTTTCTGTTAATAAATCTCAGCAGTATTGGTGTTTTGATGATTTTCTAGAAGTTTTGCGTTTTGGATTGCATTTCACTTGGTCTTTTGTAGCGATTTAAAGAATTTGACGTTTTGAAATACCTCAGATTACCTTGGTCTTTTTGGTCTTTTGCTGGATCTGATCTGATTGTGGAATCATCCTTTATTGAGAAATAGAGTTACCTATTTCTTTGCAAATCTTCGAAAAGAAACTTTGTTATTGGTTTTTGAATTTCGTTTTTTATAAAAACATATTTGAGTGTTTTTCGATCTGTTTGTTATTCTGAACGGATAGATCCTTAGTTTGCTGAACAACTAAGATAAAAAATTATTTGAAAAATCTTAAAGCTTTTATTCATTTAGATTATTAAAGTTTGTAGTTTTAAGTGCTATTAAATCTCGAAATTAGTTTGTAGTTTTGAGTGCTATTAAACTTTGTAGATCTTGAAATTAGTTTGTAGTCTTGAGTGCTTTTAAAATTTCTAGATTTCTTTTGAAGTAAAATTGTGTTGTAGCTTTGAGTTTTTGGAAAGTGAAAGGATTTTCGTTGTGAGCTTTGATAGATTGTTGGAAAAGACAAAAATAGTTTCTTTCAATTGTTCTGTATGTTTAAAGAAGGAATTGTTCATTAAAAGAATTGCATTCTCTAAATTTTCCTTAATTATAATTTCATTGAAAGAAAACAATATGATTATCATTTTTAGATGCATTTTTAGTGTCTTTTGGAAATCGAGTCATTTCACACCATCAGAGTTTCATTTCCACACCCATTGACTTAAGAAACAGCTCTTAAAAGTAACGCTTAATTAAAATTCATCTAGCAATATTTTTATTTTCTAGGGCTCTTATCACCAACATAGCTTAGGCTAGTATCTTGGAGTAGGGAGTAATTAACTCTCCAAGATAGTAAAAACAAACAAGTAGACAAATCTTGCGGTAGGAGATAAATCCAATTGTAATTTGTATAATCTGGGAAGCTTCTCTTAAATAAGTCAATCACGAGATCATATATGAACCTTTGAGACAATAAATTCTGTTTCATTGGGGAAGATAGAAGATTTTGCGCATATTACAAACGGTAAACCTCAGATTAACCATTGTCGAGGAGTCTGGGGTCACTTGTCAGTAAACATCGGATTAACCATGTCGAGGAGCCTTCAAGGGGATTGAGCTTGCTACTCTGCCCTTGCGCGTGAAATCGGATCGTAGACTGTTCCCCCAGTTATATTTGTTACTGTTGGTAACCTTAGTGTCCATTATCTTAAGATTATTTCCTAAGGTGACGGTGAAGGAAAGATCTCACTATACCTGGAGCAGACGTCGACTAGACTCACTTGGACTCTCTAGGGGGTTCTCTTCACACGAGATGGTTTTGTGAGGAAACTTGTGCCAGTCTGTTTCATTAAGCAGGTTGTCGGGGTAACTGTTCCAACCGCCCTTTCTGTGTTAAATTTCTACTAAGTTGGATTTCATCACCAACTAGTGTTTTTAGTACGAAAAGTTATTGTTTGTGTGTGGTTTGAACTCTTAGATTTTTTAAGCGTGTGATTCAGCTGTTTGTTTCTTTAGAGACTTTAGGTGTTTTTATTGAAATTTTATTTTTTTGCGTGTGATTAGTTAATATTTAATCGTGGCGGAATTGCTGAGACAATCCCAGAGACTACAAGGGAAAACCCCTAAATATTCACCAAGTCAGCTTGAAGGGCTTCGTGCTCTGGTATCATCCAGTAGTGGTAGGATTAGATCAACAGAAATTGGAAGTTCATCCATAATTGTCCATCCTGATCATCAAATACCTACAACAGAATACATTCAAGAACTGATTTCAGTTTCTGAAGTTGCTAGTAGTATTCTTGCTTTCAGTGAATTGGCTGACGAACCTGAAATCTTTGAACCTGAACCTGAACCTTTTGTTTTAGAAACATCCTCAGGATTTATTTCACCAACTTCTAGCGATCTTGATTCACCTAGGGTAAGAAATATTGTCACTGACGATCTTCCAGCTGGTCTTATTTCCATTGAAGAAGTTACTAATCCAGACGAAGATATATCTATTCCTGACTCCCCTCAATCTTTAAATCTTAGGGAGCGTGAATCTATTTTCTACAGCCCTATTCGAAATAGTGCTTGGTATCTATCTTTAACAAATTTTTTAGAGAATCCGGGTCTTGCTTTTTCTCCACCTCGAGTTCCATTTCATCCTACACCCAGAGGTTACTATCCACCATCCATTATGGCTGGAGAGTCATCTGTGTTTTCTCAAACACCGGAATCATTTTTACATGGTGGTCCTTATGTTCCTTCGGGATATCAGGCTTTGTCTGGTACTTTCTCGGGAGTAGCTCCTCAACCAATTGAACAAGTGTTGTCATCTGGTAATAGTGGTGTTAAAACTGAAACATTGAACGCAGCACAAATTTATATGATGTCTGGTAATGTTCTGAATCCTTAGCCTCAAGGCAGTCAGTTACCACCTGGGGGTCTAACACAGGGAAATCCGTTACTGCCTGGGGGGCAACCTTTAGGTAGTCAGTTGCCGCCTGGGGGGCAACCTTTAGGTAGTCAGTTTCCGCCTGGGGGCAACCTTCAGGTAGTCAGTTACCACCTAGAGGGAAACCTCAAGGTAACTTTGTCCCAGCACAAACTGTGGAATCATATTATTTTGGGGGACAACCCCAAGGACAGTACACACCTCAAGGGTATCAACCTTCAGGACAGTACATGCCCCAAGGTCAACCCCAAACTCAATATGCTCCTCAGGGTCCTTATCAACCCCAGCTTCAGTACGCGCATCGGGGTTATCAACCTCAAGTTCAGTACCCAAATCAAGGTTTCCAACAGCCTTCTGGTCAGCCATCTATTCAAGGAGACGGAAATGTACCACTCACTTATCAACCCTACGTTCAACCAGGTTATGGTCCTTACGTTCATCCTTCTGCGGGGCAATACCCCAGAATGAATATGGTGTGGGATCCGTCCCAATATCAACAGCCTATGTAGCCTAATGAGAAGTTTCCTTATCAACCTGGACAGCCTTTAATTACTGGTCCAACTCAGCAACCTGTCCAACCTACTATTCAAACTCCTGCACCTGGTCCTGTTCAACAAGCCGGTCCTAGTTCACCTAAGACTCCGCCTCAAACTACTGCAACAGCTGCTATGTCTGTTCAACCTGTAACACCTGCTTCTAGAGTATCTGTAACCCTGAGTTTGTCTATCTCTGCCTTCGTGCAAATCCCTCAAGTCTCTATACCCCAGCTAGGATATTCGGTTCAGATGCCTACGGGACAAGCCGGTACAAGTACAGTTGTCACAAGTCAACCGCAATTCACGTATCAACCGTACCAGGGATAGCCGCAATTCGGTCCCTATACACAAAATCCAAACTATCAGTGTCAACCGTACCCTAGCTATACTTATCAACAGCCTCAACAACCCCAGTTCGGTACAATTAATCCTGGTTTTCCAGGAGGTTATACAATTCCTAATGCTAATCCGATTCCCAGCTACCCTGGGTATCCACCTCCTGGAACTGTTTTGGCTACTCAAGGTTTTCGTGACCCTAACCATCAATTACCCTTTATCGCAACTTTGGATTTACCTGATTTGATGCGCCTTACAAACAATCCAATTTTCTATTATTAGTACTGGCCACCGATGCCGCATAAGTTTCCCAGTGATATACCAAAATTTTAAGGTAAGCCAGGAGAGGATCCATCAAATCATGTCATGACTTATCACCTTTGGTGTGCATCTAATTCAATTATTGATGATTCGATTCGCTTACGTCTTTTCCAAAGAACGCTTATTGGTCTTGCAGCCAAATGGTACATTGAGTTACCACGAGGCTTGTTTCATAATTTCAGTCAGTTTGCAACTGCCTTCTTGACTCATTTTCAGTTGCCAGTCAGATACGACAATGACACGGAATTATTAACTTCGCTGAAACAATCCACGTCTACGTATATTTCTGATCATATTCATGAATGGCGACATAGGAGACGTTTGGTGAAAGTTTATATTCCGGATCAAATTTTGGCAGAATGGTTTGTTAAATCATTGTTACCCAAGATTACTTAAGATGTTGCTAAGGCTGGTGTTGTTACTGAAGAGCAAGTAATTGCTCAAGCTCAGTACCTTGACCTCGTTTACACGCAGTCAGGTACTTTACATGAAAAAATCCTAGACCTTCCAAAACAAGGTCAAATAGCTGCTGCTCCTTCAGGGTCTCATGCCGCTGATGGTATGATTGGTACAGTCAATACTAAAAGTAAGAAGAAATCCTCAAATAATTCTTCTCCAATTATAACTTTACCTGATTCCCTGCAAGGAGAATATTCCCCCGAAGTTTCTGCCGATATTCATGTTGTGGAGACATCCACGGCTAAATCTAAATCCGGTAATAAAAAGAAAGGGAAGAGTAAAAACAAAAATAATTCGAAAGAAAAAACTGATAAAAATGAATCCAATGACGAAAAACGTAAACCACGTTATCCTTGTTACATTTGTGATGAAGATCATTTTACTAAGGAATGCCCACATCGGGCCGAGGTTGCGAAATTCGTCAAAGGTTCACAACCTGTTGTCTTGAAGGATCCTTTTCCAAATCAAGATAGTAAGATGGTTGGTTCTACTTCGATTGCTTCAGAAGAGCCAATTTTGATGATGTCTCATGTAAGGATTGCGACGCGATCGAAAGATTATGGTACTAAGAATCTTGTTGATGATAAAGAAGCAAAATCTTCTAATGCAAATACATCGACTACACCTCCTCCTGTTTCTGGTCCGCTACAGATCGAGAAACCAAATCCAGACTTAATAATCAAACCGCCTGCTAAAAGTGTTCTTCGTAAATCAGATTTCAATCCACATGCGAGAGCTGCTCAGAATTACAACATTGTTGAAGACTTAGCTATTTCTCCTTCAGCAATGTCGGCTTTGGAAGTGCTACAATCATGCCCAGCACAGCGTAAATTGCTTTTTTTTTCTATAGGAGTTGTTGATATTCAGGATTCTAATCTTATAATCTTCGATCTAGAAAATAGTACACCTCGTCTACCTCATCAGATGGCTTTCCAGATACCAGTGTACGTCAGAAACAGACCGATCTATCGGACTGTGATTGATGAGGGAGCTTCAACGTGTATTATGTCGATTCAGTGTTGGAAATCGCTTGGTTCTCCTACGCTGAACCAATCTCCAACGATTCTTAAGGCTTTGATGGTCAAGGTTTCCACCCTTTTGGTATTTTGCAGGATTTACCCATAGGGGTTGAAGGTAAAGTTGTAAATTTAGATGTGGAAGTGGTTGATGCCCCTCTAGATTACAACCTTCTTCTGGGTCGTAGTTGGTCTTATGCTATGACTGTTTTTGTCTCTTCGGTCTTCCGACTCATAAAATTTCCATATCAAGGAAGGATCGTTACAATAGATCAGTTAACTTATTTTACTTCTGACCCAGCCTCTACAAAAACAATCCAGCACGTTGGTAAAACGACTATCCTGTATAAGGATGTTGGAGTAGGTTTGATTAAAGATTCTGGTTTGTTAGGAACTTTTTCCATTCCTCCTCCTGACGTATCGCCTTCTGTCGCAACAATTCATATGATTTCATCAGACTCTGTTATGTTTGATGATCCTTGGATCGTACCTTCCGAATCCGAGTTAGGTTCAATTGATGGCATGATGCCTTTGAGTCCATTTGAACTTGCATATCAGGCCGTACAGTCATTTTCCGATGCCTCTTCAACCGATATTGATCCAGTGAATGGGATCCATGAGGAATCGCTCTCAATATCTAGCTCAGCCACAACAACATTTACTGAACCTGTTCATTCCGATGAGCAGATTCGTGAATTATTATCTGTCGTTGATTTACCATGGGAAGATCTACATCGCTGATCTTTGTTTTTACCTGAACTAGATCATTTTGAAGATGATTTCGCTTCAATCTTTACTATTGACTATGTCAAGGAACCACAGAATCCATTGAAAAATCCTGATTCTGAGTTAAATTTGGAAAATATTTCTTGAACGATTCCAATTGACATTTCAGTAAAACCTGGAATAATTGAAAACATTCATATAGGTGCTTCCTGTACTGAAGAAGAAATTCAAACTTATAAAGCCTTATTTCAAGAGTTTCGTGATGTGTTTGCCTGGTCCTACGAGGAAATTCCAGGAATTGATCCGTCAATTGCCGTACATGAAATCAAGACTTACCCGGATGCCAAGTCTGTTCGCCAACGTCTACGTCAAATGCATCCTAGAAAAGTTGCTGCTATCAAAGCAAATATCTCAAATAATCTTTTCTTGCCAATCTCACGATCTCGAGACGGAAGAATACGTCCTAATCCCAACGAGTATAATATTGTGGTGATACACTTTATAAGTCATGGAGCGGATACATTTTCGACAGCATCTTATTCATGAAGAAGGCAGAAAAGGTTTTAAATGAGTGCCATTACGGAGCATGTGGCGGTCATATGCAGGTATGCCACATTTCAAAAAGATATTGCATACTTGTAGTTATTTTTAGTAGTCTTTATTCAATGATTGTATTTATGCAGTCCGGAAATGCCACAATTGTCAACTTTTTTATCGTAATATGCGCGCGCCACCCGCTCCTCTTCATCCCATAATTGCTGTTGGTCCTTTCGTGAAATGGGGTATCGATTTTATTACATGTAACCCTCACTCGGCCGGGGGGCATGCATATATTATCTTAGCAGTAGATTATTTTACTAAGTGGGCCGAGGCGATGCCTACATTTTCGGCTGACGGCAAGACTGCTGCAACTTTCATATTTAATCACATAATTGCTAGGTTCGGTGTTCCTCAAGCCATTGTTACTGATCATGGAAGCCATTTTCGGAATGTCATGATGACGGAACTGACAGAACAGCTTGGCCTGCACCACGATAGTTCCACTCCATATTATCCGCAAGCTAATGGTCTGGTCGAAGCCATAAATAAATTTTTAGTCACCATGATCAGACGAATGATTGGTATTCACAAGATGAATTGGCATTCCATGTTATTTTCAGCACTTTGGGCATATCGAACCTCAGTCAAAACATCAACTGGTTTCACTCCCTTTCAACTCGTTTACGGTTTGGAAGCTGTGTTGCCGATTGAATGCGAAATTCCATCTTTGAAATTAGCCATAGAGTTACTCCTAGCTATGTCTGAAGAGGAGAAACGTTTTTGTACTTGGCTCAATTGGATGAAAATCGGAGAAACGCTGCAATAGCAAACGAGGCTCATGTCAAAAGAGTAAAAGCTCAGTATGATAGAAGTGTTACCCCTCGAAATTTTTCAGAAGGAGACCTAGTCTTAGTTTATGATCAAGCCAACGATAAGCTAGGAGATGGGAAATTCGTGCCCATGTGGCATGGTCCTTTCATTGTTAAGCAAAAGCTAGCAAAAGGGGCCTATGAGCTGATAGATTTTGATGGTATCCTTTAGATAAACCCAGAAATGGGCTATATCTGAAGCGATATTATGCTTAAACCTAGTATGGAGATCTTTTATTTTTAGGTTAGATTTCTTTATTGCTGGTGTGTCTTAGATTAGAAAGGTGTGCCTAGTTTAGAAGTGTGTTTTTATCACTTTTCCTGCTTATCTGAGTTTTACTCTTGATATTGCAGATGTCGACGTCTCTTCAAACCTACATTGGTTTTGCTGATGGTGCTTGTCATAGTACACGGAACATTTCTTCCGCAGCTTGGGTTATTTATTCACCCTCTGACGAGTTAGTTTCCATGCATGGGGTAAGCCTTGGTCAAACAACGAATAACATTGTTGAATATAGTGCAGTGATTGAGTTATTATCTGAATCCATATCATTTGGGATTCGGAGTTTGATTGTGAGGTTGGATAACTTGTTGTATTACAACTTAACAGAGTTTATGCCATTAGAAATCCAGTGTTGTTACGGTTGTTTTTAAGAGTTCGTCTCTTGGAACGTGAATTTGACTACATTGAATATCAACATATTCCAAGACATTTAAATACATTAGCAGACACAGTTGCTTCTAGTATGATAAATCGACATTTACAGTGATCAAAACGGTAAAACAAATAGCATTCATAACATGTATACAGATAGCCGGTAACTAGTGATATATCATAGATAGAAGTGTTTTCAAAAAATATACATCGTCTTCGATCATAGGTTGGAAACACCTTATGATCGGTAAATGATAACACAAAAAGTCAAAAATATGAGTCTACAACACGATCATCCCATCACTGATGGTGATCACGATAAGAAACCACTGCCCGAGCCACCCTGCACAGGAACCTCCTAAAAGGTCCTGGAACACCAATCACGTATCTCTGCAATCTGAGTGGAATGTCATCTATGTTTGTCTCCGGAATGTCTAGAGTCAAACGCTCTAGATGATGCTCTAAATCAGTCAATATTTCTGTTGATTGGCCTGCTGGAGCTGGTGCGGCTGCAACTGGTTGTTTTCTTTCATAGGGTTGGAGATGGGCTGGTCGTTGTGGGCCCACATCTGTATTCAACAAACTTTTGGTTATTAATTTTCAAGACGATTTAAAATTATAAAAAAAAAAAAAAAAAAAAAAATTTAAAAATTAGAATTCATTGAAAATGATTTTACCTGAGTCATCCCACTGTTCCCCTGTTGGGAAATTCATCTCCCAGTCACCGCGGAAATCTATCCCGGCATACGGAAAGTCCTCAATGACAAAAAGTTGGCGATCCAACCAACGGAAATATGAAGAAGGAAATCGAACAATCTCAGCACCCTCAATACCATGACGGGCCATCAGTGCGGACCAACGAACCATCCTTGGTTCTCTAAGTCGACCGGCATCAACAGGGATACTCTATGGAGCTAGCATAGGAATCCTCTCTAGAGCAAAGGAAACGACAATGGATCCATATCCAAAATTATTTAGTTTCCCATTTTTTTCTCTAGTTAGTTGGCCTTTTATATTAGCCAACACCGCGTCACACCAGTTGAAAATGGTGCCACGAAAACAGTCCAAAGAAATGCGCATCTGAGAACCGGTAGCTACATGCAATGCTGCACTCCCACACAGCCTGGTAACAGTAAATGCAATAACTTTCAGCTCGGGATGGATGATAGTTTTTATATTAATCCGTTTGTCCCTGGGGTCTACTTCATCATTACAGAATTCTTGCTGAAGACTAGCGACAGTCTGGCCACTTGGCCTAGTCCCAAATAAGGAAAGTTGTTCACCCCTTTTTGACAAACCAGTCAAAAAATAATTGTCCTCCAGCTCGATTTCGAGCCGGTGGCTGCCAATAATGAAACACTGGTCCTGCACGTTCCACCTGTTTACCAGCCATGTCAGGAGTTCTACCTGTGCTCTCATGCCTTGGATGGCCCAGAATTTATATATACCGCATGCTCTTAATTCTTGCATTGTGGGAAAATGGAGCATTGTGGCATCATCCACATCCTCGTGTTCACGTTCTCTCCAAATCAACATCTTGTTAATCCTACAATACATAAAAAGATAGATTAGAACAATCTAATTTGAAAAATTTTGGGCGGCAAAAGAGAAATTTGGGTTTTAAATTTAAAATGCGCGGGGACCGCACTTTACCCTTGTAAACAGTGCATAGGAATGCACGCAGTCTGTGAGGAAAGTGCGGACCCATGACTTTTTTCTTTGTAGGAAAAAGTCGGGGTCCGCAGGTACCATGCATGTCACCTGCGGACCCTCGCAGGCGATTTTCAAACCATATTTTTCCCTTAAAAATAAAATTTAAAGCCTAAAAACGAATTGTAAACAGATGAAATGCAAGATTAAGAGGTCGTGGATTACCTGGGACTGACGGTTCTCGATTTCAACGGATGGATTTTCCAGAATCTTCACAAGAACTTTTTTACCCAAAAGCTTCTACTTTTCACTCTGAACTTGAACGGTAAAAATGAAGTTGAAAAAGTCCTTTTTATAAGTTTTTTCGAATAGATGAATTTTTAATTTATTTATTTTTCACTTTAAAAAGGGTATTTTTGAAGCATTTTTACTCATCTTAAACAGGTATGTGTAATGTTTCAAGTTTTTGTGCAGAAATTGGATTTTTCAGGAGAGTTGATCATTTTTCAACAAAGAGCACACTTTTATCACTTTTTCGGACTCTTTCAAAAATTTACGAAAAAGCGAAACATTGGAGTCCTCTTTTAAGCCCTTTTTAGACTCTCTAAATATGAAAATATCACCGAGTACTTGATTTTTCGAACTCGTTAAAGTAAATGAATAATCATCCCTTCAGTATAAGTTTACCCCTTTTACGGACTGAAATGGACTATTTACGAAAAAGGTATACGTTGACTAATTACGGTCAATAGAGTTCTCTCCCGCATTATTTTATCCTTTTTCGGGCTCGAGAGACTAAATTTATGAAAAATTACACCCATGGAGTTTTCTTAAGTTTTTTCTTCTGACTCCCTAAAATTGAAAAACACCGAGTTTCTCCTATATTGGACTCGTTAAAATTTAACAGTAAAGGACCTGTTCAATTTTAAACAGGAACGAACCACTCCTTCTTAGGGTTCAAATCTTAAACTAAGTTGGACTCATCCGAAGGATGAGCTTATAAACAAGCAAATGTTATCCTCCTCAAGCTTGTCAAAAATAAAGAGGTACTTGCCAGAAATGGTGGGGGAAAAGAGAGGAAAATGGGCATGTTTGTCGACCACTCTTGAACACGACACTTTCATTCACCTGGGTTGGGAAATCCTTTGCCTAATAGTTAATCGAACCTCATTTGAAAGTCTTCATCCGGTTTCTGGGTATTAGCTTTGGGTCAATTGTTACTAAACCATCTGCAGTGTTGTTATGTGTTCAAGAGGACAATTTAAATAAACCATTCATCTACAAAATATTTGTCATCCATTTTGACCATCCCTGAGTCAGTCCTTGCCAATATATTTTCAAAACTTTATCTATGATTTCGTGTTGTGGGCTTGCCTACGACGGATCGCTTTCTATCGATGACAACTCATTATCTGGGAAGTTGATCTAGAAATCGTCAATACCTTGAAATCTGCATGCCTTAATGGCAGGTTTCTCGCCTTCGACGACAGGTTACATC
Source organism: Pinus albicaulis (assembly GCA_034641835.2). Lineage (NCBI taxonomy): Eukaryota > Viridiplantae > Streptophyta > Pinopsida > Pinales > Pinaceae > Pinus > Pinus albicaulis. Next base: position 780,185,764 of record CM076576.1, on the reverse strand, counting down.
ATCGACCTTCGATCGAATGATTCCGTGAAATGTTCGACTTCAGCTCATTCATTCACATTTCATGGATTACACTGGGTAATTTGAGAGCCATTGACATTACTGGTGGTTACTCTCACACTTGTTAACAGTTTACATCATTGACTGGTAATCAAGTGGTTTCTACCATGTTCGACTTCGACACATTCATTCGCATGGATAGAATCGTACTAGTTCGAGATGCGGAAATCAAGACCCTGGATCTAGTTTCTACCATCCAGGCTGCGAGGAATTTTGTTATCATTTATACAGTGGACTATTTATAAACAGATGGCTGCGCCCATACTGTGTTCACACATGTCTATACTGTGATGTACTCAAAATCATTCCTGTATCAGAACAGTTGAATCAGTTTTTAGTTAGTTTAATCTGAGTATGGGAATGCCTACCTCAGTGATGATATGTATACATATATATTTTGCATTGAATGTTTTTACAGGTGCTGACTGGGGTGACCACGGGATGATCCTTGAAATGATAAAGTACTGCACTCTTCATATATGACAGACTTCAGCATCATCTATTCCAGACTTTGCACTTTAGGGGGCAATCTGTTACACTGAAAATTGTCATCCTGACATTATGCCATGTGTATGAGCTCATTATTACTCATACTTCTCCCTTTTGCAAGTCTAACATATCAGTTCCTCATGTCAAGCCTTGAAAATCAGAAAAAATTCCTAAAAAGTCTCCTAAACTTTGGTGTCGCACTTTCTGGCTATCTTGCCTGCGGTCCTGCACCCAATGTTCAGCTTTCGTGCATTCCTGAACGCACTTTATCTTTGTTATAGGTGCGGACCCCTGTAAGATTAAAAAGGCGCAAGTAAATCCCAAAAAGCTCAATTAAAGTAAATTCTGGAAGCTTCTAGAATGGATCTTGCGGTGGCAGAATCGCTCTTGTGAGGTGCATGAATCCCTTACCTTATGGAGCTAACCCCTTGATGTGAGGAGCTTATCCCTTTGAAGGAGGATTCTATCCCTTCATACTTGGAACAGAAAACCTCCTCTTTTCCACTATAAAAAGAGGCATTAGGTAGCCTCAAAGGGAGTTCAAGCTTTTAGAATATTTGAAGTTAAGTGCTGTTGAGATTTAGACTCAGTTAACTAAGACTTTTGTGAGGAGAGATTACATACCTCTATTTGTCTTGGTTGGAGGAGTGCAGAACTTGTCAAAGTAAAGGAGACTCCTGCTTCGGACCCCGGAAAGTCCTGTGCAACATCAAGGCTCAGGTTGTAAGGATTTTCTCCTTTTGAAATTAATACAAATATATTCATTTTTCTCAATAAGCTTTCAATCAATGGTTTATTTCATGGACTCCTTGATCACTATGATAAGCATGGTTTATGATGATTTCTATACAGGTGCTATTTAATATTTTGCTTGCTTGTGACTGCAGGTTTACGAGGAAAACTCCTTCAAGCGCGCGAGGGACAACAACGACTTCAAACAAGCACTGGACAAATGGTAAGTCCTTAACACCTCTATAGAGCTTTTCATAGATCGTACATGCTTAGAGAAAGATTAGTATGTTTGGCTGTTTGTTGCTAGATACTTTTGGTACTAGGGAGATCGGTCTTGTCCGCAAGACGGATTAATCCTCTGACATAGTCCTAATAGTTTCGGTAATTGATTTTTGCCTATATCATGACAATATTACCTATTTGGAGAGGTAATTACTATTTGATGATCAAGATATTTTGAATTTCTTAACTTCTGAGAAATCACATGATGAACAAATTATTGATGAAGATGATCATGATCTGCAAATTACTTCAAGAAAGAATGAAAATCCGATTGCTAAATCTGTTATTAAACTTGAGGATCTTTATGATATTAAAGACAGATTCAAGAAAGTTACTAATTCTAAACTTCAAAGTTCAACTTTGAAGTTTGAATTAGTCAATCTTGGCTCTGATTCTAAACCTCAGAATGTTAATCTAGGTCTCAATTTAACTCCAGAAGAAAGATATTATTTTATTAAAATTCTGAGTAAATATAAAAATGTATTCTCTTGGAGTTATGAGGATTTAAAGACTTATGATACTTCTGTAATTCAACACATAATTCCAATGCTATCTGATGTTAAGCTTGTTGAACATAAGTTAATAAAGATTAATCCAAATCTTGAGGATCAAATCAAAACAGAACTCAACAAGCTTTTGAAAGCCAAAATCATTTTTCCTGTAAGGCATTCTAATTGGGTTTCCAACATGGTACCTGTCAGGAAGAAAAATGACGATATTAGAATCTATATTGATTTCAGGAATTTAAATAAGGCATGTCAAAAAGACAATTTCCCATTGCCAACCATGGAGCAAATTATCCAAAAGGTAGCTGGTTCTGAACTCATGTCCTTCCTTGATGGATTTTCAGGGTATAATCAAATTCTAGTACATCCAGATGATAGGTTGAAAACTACTTTTAGAACCAAATGGGGAACCTATGCTTATCAGAAAATGCCTTTTGGTTTAGTAAATGTAGGAGCTACTTTCCAGATAGCCATGGACATAGCATTTAAGGGTCTGATTAATAGATCGGTTGTTATTTATCTTGATGACATAACAGTTTATTCAAAAAGGAGATCCAATCATCTACACGATCTTAAACAACTATTTGAAAGAAGTAGAAGATTTGGTATTTCCTTAAACCCAAAGAAATCCTTCTTTGCTCTCGATCAAGGAAAACTCTTAGGGTTTGTTGTGTCAAAAGATGGTATATATATCGATCCTGACAGAGTTAAAGAAATTTATGATATTTCTTTACCTCACAATAACAAGTCCATGCAATCATTTTTAGGACAGATTAATTTTGTAAAAAGATTCATTTCAGATTTTTCTCAAATTGTTTTGCGTATGCAGAATATGATTAGGAAAAATATGGTATTCAAATGGGGTTATAAAGAAAAAGAAGCCTTTGATACAATAAAAAAGGCAATCATTGATGCACCTGCATTGAATACTCCCAATTTTTCCAAAGATTTTATTCTATATACTTTGGCAACCGAAACATCTTATGCTGATGTTTTAACACAGCTCAATAATCAACAAATCGAAGCACCGATTTCTTTCTTTAATTCAAATTTGCAAGGAGTTGAGCTGAATTATTCTGATGTTGAAAAACAAGCTTTCGTTGCATTTAAGTCAATCAATATTTTAGCTCTTTTTCTCAAAAGCACACGACAAAGGTTATTGTTCCTTTCTCAGAAGACAATTATATGTAATTCAAGAGAAAGTGAGAAAACAGGGGCCATTAAATATACTTCCATAAGAATATAATATTGATATTAAACCAGAAAAGATTGTTAAAGGACAAGGTTTTTGCAGATTATTAGCAGGAGCTCATAATATACCCGAAAATCAAGATCTAGAAAATGCTGCTCAATTAAGTCAGATAAGTGTTACAAATTCTGAATCTCAGTATGATGATCTAATATTTTACTTGAATAATGGGTATGCTCCTTCTAATCTCAGCTATAAGAATAAACGTGCTTTAAGATTGAAGGCTACTAAATATGAAATCATTGATGATGTGTTACTCAGAAAGAATTATGATTCAATCCTATTAAGATGTCTTGAAAAGACTGAAGCAAAAAAGGTATTGCAAGAATTACATGATGGACCAGCAGGAGGTCATTTTGGAGGTGATACCACAGCCCACAAAATTATCCATGCTGGGTATTATTGGCCTACCCTTTTTAAAGATACACATGATTATGTGAGAAAATGAAAAATTTTCCAAACTGCTAGTGGAAGACAGAGGAAGCCAGCTTTTCCTTTGCAGCCAGTAAACATTGAACAACCATTTGAGCAATGGGGGCTTGATATTATTGGTGATATTATTCCTCATTCTTCCAAACAGCACAAGAACATTCTCACATCAACAGATTACTTCACAAAGTGGGTAGAAGCAATTCCTCTAAAGATAGCCAACTCTGATGCAATTATTGATTTCATCGATCAATTCATCATTACCAGGTTTGGTGTACCTAACGCTCTGGTCTTTTACAATGCATATTATTTTTCTGGTAATGGTATAATGGAATTTGCAATTAAAATAGGTTTTAAGTTGAAATATTTAGCAAATTATTATCCACAAGGTAATGGTTTAGCTGAATCCACTAACAAAAATCTCATCAAAATCATTAAAAGGACTATTGATTAAAATCAAAAGAATTGGCACAAGTCCTTAATATTTGCATTATGGGTTGATCGTATTACTCTTAAAGCTTCTATTGGAACTTCACCTTTCAATTTAGTTTATGGTGAAGAAGTTGTGATACCATCAAATCTAGTTCTTCCATCGTTAGCCCTAGTGCAATTCATTGAAGAAAATCTTTCCTCATCCATTCAGTTGAGATTTGATCAAATCATTAAATTAGAAGAAGATAGAGAAAAAGAAAAAGATATTCATGAAAAACATCAACAACTTGTAAAATCTTCTTTTGATTCAAATTCTACTGTCTCAAAAAATTTGTTAATTGGTGATCTTGTTCTGAAATGGGATAAAGCACATGAAGAAAAAGGTAAGCATACCAAATTTTAGAAAATGTGGCTTGGACCATTTCAGATTGCTGAAAAAATAGGCTCATATACATTCATACTTCAAGATTTAACAGGAAAGAGAGAATCTCTTCCTATAAATGGGCTTGTCTTAAAGAAATTCTTTTCATAAGGAGGTAACCCCTTCTTACTTGTACATATTCTTTTCTGCAATTTTTATTTATTTTTGTAAATAAAGGTTATTAATAGTCTTTAATTGACTTTTTACTATTAGAAAATTGTCTTGGAAAGAATGTAATAAATACTTATTTTATGTAAATAAGAATTTTCAAGGAAATGATTACAATTTTTGGATAGTTTAAAATAAAATGTTAAACTTTGAAAATTGGTTCAAAACATTTGCATGATCTTTTGAAACCTTGAGGAAAATGTAAATCATTATAAGCTTCTTAAGCAGAGAAAGGTTATCTTTAAAAAGTAAAAACTTTTTCAAGCTTTAGCAAACACAAAACTCTGAAAGATTGTCATCCATTTATTCTTAAGGATACAACTATTTCACCCCATCCATTTCGGTTGTGATTTTTTAGAATGTAATTCTAAGAAATTATATGACAAAATTTAGGAGATAAGAGGTCTCATCACGAGCCTAATTACCATGATCATAAGAAGTAATAAAACTGACACTACCAATACTGCATAACAAAACAGGGTAATGGCTTATAAAAGTAAGACAAGGGGTCTTATCACGAGCCATCTTATTCAATTTAATTACTAGTGAATGGCATTGTTAATAACTAGCTACCAAACCAGAAAAATGGCTCTTAAATTTAAAAAATAAATAAAAGACAAAAAACATAAGATAATATGTCTTATGAATTTATTTTTAAAGAGTCATAACTTTAGTTGGATGGGATAATGGATAGTTAATGGTTAAAAGGTAACCCTGTCGAGACTATGAACGTTTTTTGGCAGCAGAGGCAATGCCTGTGACAATAGAGTATATTACAAAAGCTAAACTTGAAGAAATTCACTTACTTTATTATTATCAACTAATCAAAGCTTAAGATAACCCAAAAATGTTCTTTCTTTGAGGAATTAGAAAGAAATTGTAAGTTATTTTTATTCATTTTCACAGTTAGATTTTATTTGAATTATCCCGAGATAAGTTTTTATTCTCTTTAGAATTTTTTTTACTTACTTAAAATATAGTGTTCATTTCATTTTTTCAGAGATAACTGTTTCTTCCAGTGAATCTCCAATTGTTGTTGTGAATCTCCATTTGTTGTACTATACAACAACCCTCCCTATTTTTAAATTTTAGAATAAATCCCATTTAAAAATAGGTCCCCTTTTTTCAATAGAAATAAAAGATTCATTGATAAAATGATACATATCACATTTTTATTCACAAAGTGTACAACCTTTTAGAATAACTTTCCAATCCGATGAGTTATAATGCCTTTTAATTATATCAAACACATTATAAAGACTTTATACTTAACAATAATTGAAATGAACAGTAATCACAATCGGAAACCCAGAGAATTCTTTAAAGTTTGTTTATGCTTTGTAAAATTCCGATGCGATCGCGCTCAATCGAAATCGCATTTCGATATACTTAAAGTGTTATGTTTCTTATATATATTTTCGATGCGATGTGATTCATCACAATTGCATTTCAGAAGAATTAAAACATTGCATTCTGTTGTTTTAAAACTCCGATGCGACGGTTCCTATCTCATCGCAATCGCATTTTCGGAGAAAATATTAAATGGTTCATTTCATTTTAAATATCCGATGCGATATTCGCAATTGGGATTTGGTAAAATTCTTGTTTCATTTTCCTTTTAAAAACAAATTATGATGCGATTATAACTTAAATATCCATTTATTATTATTCATCGTGTTTCAATGTTTTAAAGGGAAATATATCTATACTTATTTCAAAATATGTCAAATCTCTAATTTGTACGAATCAAATGAATAACAATGATTTATTTTTTTATTGAATGCATGAGGGTGACCCCCTAGAGGGTATTTAAGTTTTAAACCATGGATATAATAAATACAAATCAATGAATAAACCCTTTGTATAGCTATTTTTCATTATTACGTCTTTACCTTGGCTGAAAGCTTCTCTTTGTTGCAGAGAAATAGAACATCCATTTTTTCTATTCGCAGAGCAAGAGAAATACTCCCTGACACTAAAATGTCGAAGAGATTCAGGAAATCGAAAGCTATCGTTGCTGCAAAAGCCCCTGTGATTATTATGCCACCTAAAGAGAAACCAGAAAAGCTTAAGCTGGTTATAGACACCTCCTGCCAGGGACTTGGAAAAATTACATGGGAAAGTGTTTATAATCTATTAGAAAAGGAAAACCCTAGAATTTTTGAAGCTAAGGCCACAGTTCCTGATGAAGCCGATTCAGACTCTGATTCTGAAAGTCCTCTTGGTTCATTGGCAAACTCATTTCTGCACCGAGTTGCTTCTCGGGCAAACATTTTCCCGTATTACAATGTTATTAGATGGGTGATTTATAATGTGTCTATCAAAGACAGAACTTTCGTTTCTGCACCTGGAACAATTTTCAGGTCATTCAGGCCAGAAGATATCAAAGCAATGTACCACCTTCTTGACCCACAAAAGATTTATAACAAGGAGTTTATCAAAGAATTTGCTGCAAACAATGAAAATCAGTCAGAACCAATTAGAGAATGGATAAGGGCTCTTGAAAAACATAGGCATGAGGCATTAGGTATGTACTCTGTGGAGTCTCTCTTGCCTCCATATTGTTATGCCGCAACTATGATATTAGATTGTTTGGTAATGATAAATCGGCTAGGTTTTCCATTCAAATGGTTCCGTTGATACATGCTGCTATTAATTCTGAGATAATGGATTGGGTTGTTATCTTGTCTGATAATATAGCCAACATATTTCTTGAGTACAGGAAAGACAAAAATTCAGGAAATTCTACTCCTTTTTACTTTTGTGCTTACATCCTAGATGCCCTCTGTTTCAATTCAGAATTTCCCCTATTAGGATGGAAATGGACTCCTAAAGAACCTGTCCCAATTCATACATATCATAATTTCTTATGGAAGGGGCATTTTAGAAGTCATGTTTACAAAGTTTGCCATGGTTTTCTTATTCCAATTTACCAAATCATTTTTGGCCGATTCCCTCCTAGACTTTCCGATAAAGCTAGAGTTGATTTGTCCTCTATTGGAGATTGGTTCAGGGAGAAAACGTTCACTTATGTCAGAATTTTTGGAAGTATTGTAGAGCCACACATCTTTCCTTTATATGTTCCAGAAAAACTGTTAGCACAAAAAATTTATTATCAGCTGATAGTAGAAGGTATGTCTAGGACTTTAAAGAACAACAAAAAACTTATGTGGCCTACTTTTCCTTTCAAATGTGGTGACTATACTCTCAGCAATTTTGTCCATGCTGAAAAATAAGTTGTTAAGTTAACTGATCTTAAACTTTCAACAATTCCTGAAAGGAAATATGATCCCAGGAAGGTGGCATATGATTTTACTACCTCTGTTTCAATTTCTTGGTTCGAACATGAACCAGATGTCTTTGATGATTTATTTGTTTCTGTAGATAAAATGTCTCAAATTTTTTATTTGGCCAATTCCAAACTTCAGCCTGAAGAAATGAAATTTTTTATTATTATTTAGAAGTCAGAGGCTACTCAGAGTTCCTCTGGATCAGTTGAGGATTTCTACACAGGGATGTGAACCACAACAGAAAGATACAGGAAGCACATCTGACAAAGAAGTAACATGAACTAATCCTGTTTTGGAGAAGAAAGATGATAGCAGCAAAGCTGACACTGGAAATACAGAAACCGCTGCTAAAATTAATGTACAGCAGTCTTCAGCTAAAGCAATAAAAGAAAGCACAGGTACTGATGCCCATGTGCATATTGAAAAAGGAGCCACAGACAGTAAAAATACTAAACAAGCACCTAAAAATGATATAAACAATAGTGCAGATTCTCAATTTTGAGGACAAGAAGCTACTGAACTTATTGTTTCTCCTCATTTGCTGAGCCAATATGAACAATTTTCCCAGCAAATAGGACAACAAAATACTCCCCAAGTTGATGATCCCAAGGACCAGGATGTAGAAATCATCCCTGAAAACCCCACAGATGATATTATGTTAAAGATAGAAGAAATTCCTCCTTTGGATATATTTTACAATCCCAAACATAGGGCTGTGGTGAGAAAACAGAGGAAAAGGAGGAGAACTGATCAAGATGCACTTTTGGCATCACAAGGGGAATTTATGAATATTGTTTATAAGAATGCTGAGGTGAATCCATCTGAGAATATCACCAAATTGTCTTAGTATTCAGGTGCCTATAGTGCTGCTACTATAGATAAAGCTTCTGAAGTTTCACAGTTGATGAAGCAAAAGGATGTGCAAATACCTATGTTTGAGGAATAGGTTGTAGAAAACCAAAAAAATATCATTCAGTTAGAACAACGATTAAAGGATGAAGAGCTCAAATCTAAACAGTTATAAGAGCAGCTGGCTGTTGAAAAAGAGAAGATTGATCAACAGACTCTAGAAAAGCAACAGCAGCTAAATCAAGAAATAAAAAAACTACAAGCTCTTCTACAAAATGAGCAGACTTCAAAGATTGAACAAGAAAAAATGTTTCAATCTAAATTAGACAAATTCAAGAATTATCCTAGTCTGGATCAATTCAAAAATGAAGCCTTGGAGACAAAAAAATTATTGTCTCAACAATTAAATGAATTTTGTCTAAAGATTGAAGAAGCAGAATCTCTATGTGAGTTAACATCTTTCTTGATAGATGAAGGAGTTACTCTTAAAATTGAATTTGATGAAGCTGAAGAGAAGATATCCGAATTTCTTTTATGGCAAGACTTAGAATCAGGGAGAAAAGCGGATCTTCCCAAGATTATGGAGATACATAAAGAAATTGTTTTTGTAGAATGGGAACATCGCTTGATCAAAGTAGAAAGGGCCACATCCAGAGCTAAAGGAATAATGAAAAATGTAACACAGATGGTGAATGATAACTTGTATGCAATCAATTTAATTGCAGATTGTAGTCCCGGCCAATTACCCAGAGTAAAAGAAACTGATCGTAGATGAAAACAAGAGATAATTAATAAAAATCAGCAAATTGGCCAATTACAAGGAATATCATGGGATACAATGTGGACTTATCTCATCAAGCCACATAGTCAACAAACAACAATTAAATTTCTCTCAAATGCCATTGATTACATCATTCTCCAATTCTCGGATGCCACATATACAGGGCAGTTGCACTCAAAGCTTAGTCATCCTGAATAAGTAAAGGAGATGCTCAAAATCTGCCACCTTCGCACATCAACCACAACAGATGATCAATGAGTCGGTTTTCATCAAGCTCACATTTTTGTTTTAGATATTTTTAATTTAGATAGATTGTAGGAATATTTTTAGTTATTTTTTGTTGTTAAGTACCTATTTAAACCCCTTTCATGCATTTAGAAAGGAGTCCTGAATTTGTAATATTTTGACTTGGAGATTACATTTTTGTACTCCATTGACTCCTATATTTTTATAAAGGATCACATCTGGTGATTCTCTGCGAAATTATCTTTAAGAATTGCATTTCTGTATCTTGGAGTTGATTTTACATTGAAGTTTCTGGATTTGAATATCAGATTGCATTGGAAAGTATCGAGATGGATATGGTATTTCTATCTATTCACTGCTAGTTTCTTTTGTTATGTTATATTCTCTTTTAAAATTTCTATCGTTTATGTGTACTTGTTTCACAATATTTCTTTATACATATCATTTCTGAGTGTGTTAGAAATATTTATCTTTTATACTATATGAAAGCGATATATTATGATGAATGCAATATGTTATTATAACTCTGTTTAATTTCTTAAACAAAGTTATCTTTATTTGTTACTGCATATTTCAATTAAGTTGTAATACATTTTCATGGTTATTGGTTAATTGAAACAATTTAAAGTTGTATTCACATTTGATGCCCGGGTTAGTTTTAAAGTTATTTCATCAGTGTTTAAATTAGATTAGATAGTTTTAATTCTTTCATTTAGTCCCATTTTTCCCCATCCAATCATTCCATTACCAACCCATTTAAATTACTAGGAAACTGGTCCTATAAATCCAGTTAGAGCCACCACACCAAACGGAAAAGGAGTTGTTCCTAAGGTCCCAACCTGGTGGTTATCCCCCGATGTTTGAAGCAGCGATTTTCGAGGCTTCAACACACCTACATCATCCATCTTTCTTACAGAAATCATATTTCTGGCCAATGCAGGAATATGCAGAACACCAGGAATTGTTCTAATCCTTCCACCTTGCAGCTTCAGCTTGACCTTTCCACGTCCGACGATTTTGGCCTTCCTATCATCTCCTAGGAAGACATCACCACTATCATATTTCTCATACTCACAGAACCCCTCCTGATGGGGAGTGAAGTGAAAGGATGCACCTGAGTCAATCAACCATGACTCATGATCTACATGTGTATTTGAAGAAGAAGCCAAATACACATCCCCGCCTTCATCCGAGGTGGTTTTTGCCTCTGCAGAAGGAGCTTCATCAAATCCCTTTCCTTTCTCAGGAGCTTTAGATCTGCATTTCTTTTTGTAGTGTCCTTCCTTTCCGCATTTCCAGCACACCTTTACAAACTTTCCAGGAGATTTAGATCTCCCTCTAGATTTAGATCTCCCACTCGAAACCTTATTCTTGTTTCTGTTCTGGGACCTTCCTCGTACAAATAAGGCATCTCCATTCCGACCCTCCATATTTCTCCGTCTCATTTCCTCCGACAGCAAGGCTGAGACAATGTCATCAAAATTCAAGGTAGTTGTATTGCTACCTATTGCAATAACCAGACCGTCCCACGAGTCTGGTAGAGAGCACAACAAACTGATGCACTTATCTTCATCTGAGATTTTAATATCAACAGACGACAGCTGACTTACCACAGTATTGAAGGCGTTCAGATGCTCTGTCACTGAGTCTCCATCCTTCATCCTCAGGTTATACAGCTTTTTCCGCAGGAACAACTTATTCACTAGAGACTTAGATTGGTACAAAGTCCCAAGTTTTTCCCACAAATTCTTCATCGTAGCTTCCCCAGATACATTCAACAATACTGAATCTGAGACACACAACCGTATTGTGCTCTTAGCCTTCCGATCCAGTTTCTTCCAGTCTTCATCTGACATTGTCATTGGTTTAGTACCTGGATCTACCGCGATCCACTGATCTTTATCCACCAGCAGATCCTCCATCTTGAGCTTCCACAACTCAAAACTCTGACCATTAAATTTATCGATCTCTATCTTTCCGCCGCTCGCCATATTCTTTCACCGCAAGAATCGATCCCGCAGATCTCCCACTGCACAGGGTCTACCACAGGCCCGAGCAAAAAACCCTCAACAACAAAGGCGTCCCCTTGAAGCCGAAACAGCTCTAATACCAAATGTAGGTTTTAACCCTGAACAGAAATTATCTACACACGAATCTTATAACAGAAAATAAACAATAGCGAGAGCATAAAACATAAAACAGATAAACACAGAGATTTTCCCCCGGATCCCAAATCGGGACGACCAGCTTGATTTTTCATTATATTCCTTTTAGTGTTACAACACATATATATACATGCCGAAGCATACATAAACCCCAATCCATTAACCCTGGATTAGAACATAACCGTAGTTCCCTTGACCGGATCTACAAAATACCAGGGGCCGAAAACCATCGTACCCCAAAACCATGTGAAAACCATGCACAAAACCATGGGTGTAGAAAGAATATAACACATACCCAAAAATTCGTACAAACCATCAAACAGCCCAGAAACTGCCACTTGGAGAAACATGATTGGTTTAAGAAAAAATAATATTTCGAGAATATGCCACCCTTGTTGACTGTACCTGCATGCTGACTAGGCATCCCAGTCACTCTTGTCACAAAATTATAGTTGTTTAGGAAAATGATTAGAACGAGATATCTTCCTCATATGACATCATTTTTTCGAATCGTTCACGGCGCCAAAATCGCAAGGACGAGATCTACTTGGTCACTCATGTTCGGTACAGTTTCAAGCACTTTCAATTTTAAGAACAATGCATGATCTCCTAACCACACCTCTCCATTGGGAAGCTTTTGGACCCCAAAATACTTTAGTTACCTGTTCAGAAGATGAGGGTACAACTCCCTCACCTTTTCAACTTCCATCCACCTTGACTTACTTGGTTTACTACCCTTGAGCCCAACTCGAAGGTAATCAGCACTTCCCCTCTTAGAAGTGCGTGTCCTCTTGTCAAGGATGGTATCCTCCTTGAGCTCATCCAGAAATGCTGGTGAGAAATATTCTATAGATGGCAGCTGAACTTCACTCCCTTGATCATCAATCAAAGGAGGCTCATACAAACGTAAATTTTCCACATTGACAACTGAATGCATTGCATATATGAAGGCAAGTCAAGTTGAAATGCATTATTACCAACTTTTTTGATGATATTTAATGGACCATAGCGAATGGGCTTGATATTTTTACCTTCTCCTTGCATCATTTCTTTGCTTATGTGCAACCATACTTCATCTCCTTCTTGAAACTTGTGATCAACTCTATGTTTTTCATGCCTCTCCTTGTATTTTCTTTGACTCTTCTCAAGCTGTTCTTGAACTTGTTGATGAATAATCTGAATTTTCTCAATGAAATTTCGAGCCTTGTCAATATCACTATGCCCATCAATTGCAACATCCTTCTCAACGATGAAGTCTAATGGCGATTTCGGAAAATACCCAAAGCGGGCTTCAAAAGGTGAAGTATTTTTAGAAGAGTGCTTTTCCTAGTTGTAAGTCTGCTGAATGTAATGCATTTGTTCATCCGCTGCAATATCCTCTCAATATATGAACAACGGTTCTATTCACCACCTCGGTTTGGCAATCAGTTTGCGGATGAAAATAAATACTCTTTTTCAACTTTGTGTCCATCATCTTCCAAATATTGGACCAAAAATTCCCAACGAACCTGGAATCCCTGTCACTAAAAATAGAAGTTGGCAATCCATAATGAACCCATACATGTTGAAAATAAAGTTCAACAGTTTGTTCAGCAGTAATGGTTTTCTTACATGGCATAAGTATACACATTTTACTAAATCTATCCACAGCTACATAAAGATAATCATGTTGTTTTCTTGACATAGGTAGACCTCCAAAAAATTCCATGGAGACACTCTCCCATGGCCTTGATGGTACCAACAGTGGCGTGTACAACCCAAGCTTCCTATTTCTAGGCTTGCTTGTTGCACACATAGAACAACCTCTTATAAAACGTGACACACTATCTATCATGCGAGGCCAATAGCAATACCTTTGTAGATTCGCCATTGTTTTTCTTACCCAAAAGTGTCCAGCAATAAGAGATGAATGAGCCTCTCTCATAACACTAAGTCTCTATCCTTTTGGTATACACAGCTTACCCAAATGAAACAGAAAATTGTTATGCATGTGATAATCATTTTCCTCAACTTGATTCCCTTCACTCAAAATAGCATACACATCTTGAAGCATCATGTGCATATTGTTCTATGTAACTCTCATGTACAATAAAATCATTTTTAAGTAAATTATAAGCCCTTATAATTTGCCTTGAAAGAATATTAGCAACTTTATTGAAAATACCTTTCTTGTACCTTATAACCAAGTGAAATTGTTGAAGAAATCCCATCCACCTGAAATGTCGTGATTGCTGCGATTTTGTTTGTGACTACAAGTACTCTAATGGTTGGTGATTGGTATGTATAATCATCTCTTTACCCATCAAGTATTGTTTCCATTTCTTGACGCTTTGTACCAAAGCATACATCTCTTTATCATATGTAGGATAATTAGTTACAACACTATTAATGTTTCAGAATGAAAAGCGATAGGCTTACCATGCTGCAAAAGTACTGCACCCATGGCATAATGGTTGTCTCAAATTCGGTAATGCAAGGACCGGAGCTGAACTGATCTTGTCTTTTGAAGCTTCAAAAGCTTGATTTTGTTTGCCTCCCCATTGGAAGCCTTTCTTCACACTTGTCACTGCATGCATAGGAGCCACTATGGTAGAAAAGTTAGCAATAAACTTTCTCCAATACTGAGTTGTGCCTAAGAAACTTCTTACCTCGGTTACTCTCTTGGGAGTGGGCCAATTCACAGTGGCTTCCACTTCAGAAGGATCGATTCTCAACTCGCCTCCTCCTACAATGTGTCCCAAATAAACCAGAGAAGTCTTTCCGAACTCACACTTAGACATCTTAAGAAATAATTTCTCTTTCTTAAAAACATCAAGCACTCTTTTCACATGCAAGACATGTTTTTCTGTTGTTCTGCTAAAATTGATTATATCATCTAAATACACAATCGCAACTTCATCAAGAAATGGACGCAAAAAATTATCCATAACATGCATGAAAGTTTTCTGTGCATTACACACACCAAACGGCATAACCAACCACTCAAAGAGTCCTTGTTTGGTTTTGAATGCAGTCTTTCATATATCACTTTCTGCAATTCTTACTTGATGATATCCACTTCGCAAATCTAACTTAGTGAAAAAAATTTCTTCTTTCAGCTAAACAAGCAAATCATCTATCCTTGGGAGTGGGTATTGATTCTTTACCTTTATCTTGTTCAAAGCTCTGAAGTCAACAGACATGTGCCAAGTCCCATATTTCTTTGGAATCAAGACTATGGGTGAACTGCATAGCGAAGTTCTTGGCCTTATGAGTCCCTTGTCCAACATGTCCTTGATTTGCCTCTTAATTTTAGCATTCTCCATTATCGACATGCGATACATGCCAATGTTTGGAAGAGGAAAATCTTGTTGCAACTGAATCTCATGTTGAATCTCCCTTTTTGGAGGCAATCTTGTTGGCTCCTGAAACATCTCATGATGTGCATCAACTACATAATATAAATCTGACTTTAACTTAGGATCACAATCCTCAAATGATTCATGATTAACATCAACTTTAGGCTTAATCATTAGAATAAAAAAAGTCTTACTTGAATTCACCAGCCCCTTTACCTGTCCAGCATTTACCATTGCAATATTTATCTTCTTGCAATGTGCTCTAACAATGAACTCCTTGCCATCTTTGAATAAATGGTATTTTTTCTCATGGCAATGGAATATCGATTTCTTGTCATACAAGTAAGGACTACCCAACACAATACCTGTAATATCAAGCGAAACCACATCTAATTCAACTTTGTCAACAAAATGTGCAGTTATTGCAAAGCGCAATATGCACTTCTTTGAAACCTGTAAATTTACATCCTTACAAATCCACCCAAGTGGATATGGTTTTAGATGTGAAATGGTCTCAAGATTAAGTTTGTTGACCAAGTCTTCAGAGATTAAGTTTTCTTGTGACCCACTGTCAAATAGTGTGCCAATCTTGGTAAGTTTGGATATGACCCTCACATGAAACAATTCAATTCTATCTTCTTCATTTGGAGCTTGTATGCGACAGATTTATGTACTAGTATTGGGTTTTGTTTCAATTTATTTCCCCTTAATTTTCTTCAACCCCATGGCTGTAATTTTAGATTCATCACCTGAATCCTCTCCTAAGCCATGTTTAGTTGTAGCTTCCCTTTGTTATTGTTATACTTGGTTCTCTTTTCAGGATGCAATTTCCAACAATTTTTATCTTCATGGCCTCCTCTTGAACAATGTTTACAGACCAATTTTCTTCCCTCTTTCTTGACAGATGCATTCTTTTGTCCCTTACCTTTTGAGTTCTTCTCTTTGTTTTTCCCCTTAAAAGGTTTCTTCCTACCCTCATCGGTAATGTTTTTCCCTCTAGCTTCTAGATGTGTGGCCTGAACACAAACTTCATCTAGACTTGTAGGGTTAAACATGAGAATAGTATGTCTTAGGTAGCTATGGAAGCCTCCTATGTACTTGAGAAAATTTTCTTGGCTTTGCAAATCTACCCCTAATAAGAGATCTCTTCTCCTAAATTCTTGGGTGTATTCTTGTACATTTTGTCCTTTCAATTGTCTAAAATTTTTCCAGTACATTATGACTTTCTGCATATGAGCTAATGGATAAAATTTCTGTTTTATCATAGTAATGAAATCAGTCCATGATAGGATAATATTACAATTATTTTTGATCTCCTCCTTTGTCTTGGATTCCCACCAAACAAGTGTTGCACCTTCCATTCTCAATGAAGCTAGTTGGATTTTGGTATCATCATCATGAAGGTTCTGAATTCTCAAATAGACCTCCAATTGCCTAATCCAATTATCAAGCTTTTATGCATTGACTTCACCATTAAACATTGGAAATTCAAACTTAACATCAAGTTTTAGAAAAGGAATTTTACCAGTTTTCTTTGACTTGTGTGGCTGATGTACTGAAGATGAAGTGGAGGATTGATGCAGCGGAAACAATACTTAATTTTATTTAAATCAAATGACAGAAATATGCTTACATACATAACAGAAATAAAAATAGCTAGGGTGTTGGTAGCATATCTCTGAGAAGAGATGTGGCGTCTACAAACCTCTGAACTATGTTACAATGAGGCTCGAGGGCCTATTTATTATTAAGAAACAATGGAAAACCCCAAACGTCCAAAAACCTAACCCTAGGAGATGAAGCACCAAAACTATGGGCCCTGTTTGGGTAAATTGGTGTTTCAACTTCCCAGGGATGTAAATTTGGCAAACAATCTCTGTTTGACGCGCTCAATAGCTCGTTAGAAAAATCTATAAAAAGAGTACAACTTTTGATGCAAGAAAGAAAGGCACAATTGCCCTCGGTTTTCCCAAAAAACGTCGTTTAGTGCCTCAAAACGGCTCTGGAAGTTCAGGACCCAAAAAACTATCAAAAATAGTGAGTTGTGCCGAAACTGAAAAATTTAAAGAGACAATGGTGGGGCCCCAAGTGGAATAGGTGGGTTGCCACAAATATCCACCTGGATCATTCCTCCCTCCTTAGGAGTCAATGGTCCCCATTGCGTAGAGATCCTCCATGAGATGAGGAAAATGTTGTTGAATTGGGCATTGGAGATGTCATGGACCTACGAGCGGACATGCTGGATGCATTTAGGAAATTTGGTTTCTCTATCATGCTCAGACAGTACATGTGTGGATTCTATATGTTTAGTTGCCGAAGGTATAGAAACATCAGGCGGCAGTGCGTCGGGGGTTAGATCAATGGAGTGCTTGTCCTGACAGTGTAGAGGAGCCTCTGTGAGTGAGGAGAAAATTTCCTCGTATTCCTCCATGACTTTATCCATCTGCTGCAGCCGTGTAGGGGAGCCCTGTTTCGAGGTTGTGACCATAATTTTCTTCTTTCGCTGTGAGCGAGTTGTAAGAAAAATAAATTTCCTGGTTTGGGAAACAATCTTACTGCGTTGTTTTGCAGTAGTCAAAGACATGATAGGAGGTGCTACTACCTCTGGTATCTTGTACAGGTTATTTCCCAAATGAATAACAACAACACAAGGCCTAGATTCATACACAACATGTCACCTCCACAAGTATGGTTGGCCCAATAATACATCAGCTACATCAAGAGGAGCAACATCATACAATACCTCATCTGTGAATGGCTTGATACTGTACAGAAGGCGACACTATTGGAGGAAGTGGATATCTCTCCCGGGGTGAAGCCACCCAATGGTATACAACTGCGGGTGTGCTATGGTCGGTAGGCCTACCCTCTTCACGACCTCTGCTAAAATGGGGTTCTTTTGACTTCCACTATCGACAAGGAATTGCAGTGGAGAACCTTTCACCCACATCTGCGAATGCAAGAGGCGCACCCCCTCCTCTGGATCTTGGTGGTGGCAATAATCGCACTGGGATCCACATCAATGATCTGCTTCCCTTTTTCATTGCCTTTGTATGGTTCTGACTCGGGATCAGGAAATGCATCTGATTCGGGTGCCTTTAGTTCTGCCACCAACGACTGTTTGGCCCAACACTTGTTTGTGCTATGAGTGGGGCTATTATGAAATTCACACCACTTCCCTATTTCCTTCTTTGTATTTTTGGTGTTGTTATGTGTCATACCACTTTTTCCTTGCCCCTTGTTCTTCGATTCTAGGGCACCTTTCCCTGGATTCAGATTTGTTGATGCAAAGTCTCACTTCTTCTGCTTAAATTTATGCTCGATCTTGGCGTCATAGTGATATGTCGTGCCAAGCGATGTAATGTCGAGGAACTCCATTTCCTCCTAAATATGTTTGTGCAAAAAACCGCAGTAATTGAGAACGAAATGTCTCTCTGAATTTTTAATACCCAACTTTGTGCGCAAGGTATGGAACAAATTTGTTAGTTCGTGCACATCTTGATCCCTTTGTTGCCACAACGTGGTCCATTGGATGTATTTGTCCTCATAGCTCCCCATGTGGTAATATTGTTCCTTGATGCCGTCTCGGAATGAATTCTAGGTGGGTGTGGCCGAGAACAAAGAGGTTTCCCCTTCGTCCTCTTGCTCACAGTAGGTTTCCCACCAGTCTTTGACATGGGGGGCGGCTTTGAGGAGTGAAAAAATAATCTTTTCTCGGTCGGAGAAATCATGGACCGAGAAATACCCTTCCAGCAAATTTAACCATCTATCTATGGCGTCTTCATCTATTTAGCCTTCAAATATAGGAATGTCAAAGTTTACCTGTACCTTGAAGGGAGTGGTGCCTCCAGAGTGGCTGTTGGATGCAGATGCGCCGTAGGTGGGCAATCGGTGAAGGATCTGAGCAAAGTTATCCATCATCGCGTTCCTTTGTTTCTCAAGGGCCTCCTCAATCAATATTTTGATAGGGTCTCCTGCTCCCTCATCTTTATTTTCTTCCACCATGGGAGGTCGTCAGGGTTTGCGAGGCTGATCTTGAAGGGTTCAACTAGATCGAGCCCTAACTCCTTATACCCTGACCGTGCTGGGGACATGCAAAGAAAAACAGAGAAAGAGCAGATCGCTTTGATACCACTGATCTGGATTTATGCAGGAACGTAATAAAATACAGAAATAGACATAAACACAGAGATGCAACAGAAACAATACTTCATTTTATTTAAATCAAATGACTGAAATATGCTTATAGACATAACAGAAATAAAAATAGCTAAGGTGCTGGTAGCATATATCTAAGAAGAGATGTGGCATCTACAGACCTATAAACTGTGTTACAATGAGGCTCGAGGGCCTATTTATTATTGAGAAACAATGGAAAACTTCAAACGTCCAAAAACCTAACCCTAGGAGATGAAGTGCCAAAACAATGGGCCCAGTTTGGGTAAAAAGGTGTTTTAACTTCTCAGGGACATAACTTTGGCATACGATCTCCGTTTGATGCGCTCAATAGCTCGTTAGAAATATCTATCTGAGGAGTACAACTTTTGATTCAAGAAAATGAAGCTTGGTCACTCTCGGTTTTCCCAAAAAATGTCGTTTAGGGCCTCAAAACAAATCCAAAAGTTTAGGACCTGAAAAACTGTCAAAAATAGTAAGTTGTGCTGAAACTGAAAAACTGAAAGAGACAATGGTGGGGCCTTAACTAGAATAGGTGGGTGTCTACCAATACCCACTTGGATCAAGGATGAGGAGGATGAAGATGAGGATGATGATAGTGACTTTCCACTTTCTCCATTTCCTCCATTGCCCTTCTTTGATTTATATTCATCATTGTGACCTCTTGATGATCCATGACCTTCCTTGTGAAGTTTGGATCCTTCTCCTTCTAGTCTCTCATTCCTCTCTTGATAAAGGACTCTCAACATTTCATTCATGTCAAAGAATGCTTTTCTGAAGACTCTTTCTTCTTCTTTGGGATCCACCTCTTCATGGATTTCTCCTTCTCCTGGAGGCATGCTTAATGTTGCTTCTACTTCTTTTGGAGGTGAACTAGGTGTTGGAGAATGTGGCAATCTTGCCCTCCTTTTTTGTGGCTCCCTTTGAGAACCTCTTGCTTCCACCAATTTGCCTTCTCCTCTCTTAAGTTTGAGCCTAGTAAGCATGTAAACTCTTGCAAACAGTTAAACAAATCTATGCACACAAAAACACCATAGAGTAAACTCTAGCTCTAATACCAACCTGATCTGAAAGGAGTGTAATAGTTTTATGTGCTATGTTTCCTTTCAGAAATAAAAACATGTACAAGTTGTCTCCATTTTTTTGCTTAAGGAATGAGTATTTAACTTTGAAACATAGATGAATTTTTGAGTTTTAAGCATGAAAATAAGCCTAAATAACATTGAACAACAATGTATAATAGACAAAAAACATCACACATAAGTTTTACACAGCAGGCATGATGAAGCAGTTCACCCCTCCTGGGCTACATCTATTGGTCCATCTCCTAATGGCATGTCCCTCTTTTCCATTATACTTAAAATTGCAAATACATGTGTTTAAAAGCTTCTAATGGTTGTTTTCTTTGAACCAGTGGCTCTAGAATGCTCAAATTAGTCTAGGTAGACTCTTATTTCCCCCAAATTGGTCGAAAATTGACCTCCCAAAGCTTTTTCCCAATGAATCCTAAAAAACCTCCACTAAAAGTGGAGAACTGCACCTATCTATGGTTAAAAATAGCAAATTATCTGAATTCTGGTGGCGAACTATTAACTCCTCCAACTTAACCGATCACATTGACCGTTAAGGGGTGGGGGTGGCCATATGCCAACCCCCAAAACCCCAGTTACCATAAATGTTAGGCGGAACCCAAGTTGAAACCCCGAGTTTACTGTTTGAACTGGAGTTAGTTTTCAGAGTTTACCTTAACTGTCAGCTTAATTGTCGCGGCTGACCGTGATGTATGAGTCATGTGACAGTGCTTTGAATGTTGTGATAAGTTTCATGGTTATGACGGTTGGCGGAAGGTTCTAACCATGTGGATACACATGTGAATGGGCTGTCGGAGCTGTTTAATGTCACGGTTACGGAACCGTCAAGCCATGTGATATATGTTGTGGTTTAAGAAAATTTAACATGTGACCATATTCAATGCGGTCGCTGGCGGTTCCCCCCCACCCCCCCCCCCATTTGCATATGTTATAAAACTTAAATAGTTTTGGCGCCCTTATAGGGTAAGAACTAATGCGTAGAGGACATGGTGGAGGTCAGTGCTGGTGCATCAGAGGTCAGGGGCTCGAACCCCTTGGACTCCACCCAAATTTTGCACAACGATCCAGGAGACACGTGGAAGACTCTGGGCTGGCCACGTGTCACCCATCCAACGAACGTCACTAAATTCGTACAAACCATCAAACAGACTAGAAATTGCCACGTGGTGAATGAATGGTTTAAGAAAAACAGAATATTCCAAGAATATGCCACCCTTGCTGACTATACATGCATGCTAACTCGGCATCCCAGTCACTCCTGTCACAAAATTTTAGCTGTTTAGGAAAACGATCAAAACACGATATCTTCCTCATACGACATCGATTTTTCAAACCATTCATGGCGCCAGAATTACAACGACGAGATCTACCCAGTCGCTCAGGTTTGGTACAGTTTTGAGCACTTTCAATTTTGAGCAAAATACATGATCTCCTGATCAAAAAAATTCAAAAAATTAGAATGTTGGAGTGTTTGAATCTATTTTTTTATGGTGGAAATGGATTCAGCACTATCAAAAAAACATAGACCCCAAAATAAGTTTGACAGCTGTAACCTATATTTTCAGAAATTTCTGTCAAATTTTATCATAATATTGCCAAAATTTCCATTATTTTATAGACTGAGTATTATATTTAAATAACTATATATAAAAATATTAGTATATAATATAATGATTTTAAAATTTGTTTTCTCAAATATATGGGTTATGTTTAAGAATATATATATATAACTTTGTATATTTAGGAATAGAGTATGTATTTTTTGTAAATTTTAACAGGTAATGATATGGATGGGTTTATTGTTTCACTAACAACAAGTTTTCATTCACCAATTTCCTTGTCTCACAAACAATAAAGCCTCATGTACCAACTTGATATCTACATTGACCATAACCTTGATATTATTATAATTATAATAATAATTATTATTATTATTGGAATAAGATATTATATTGGTCTTGCATTACCGATGAACTATAGAGCCCTACATATGTCCTTATCACAATCACATATTGTTAATAATTTGAAATTCGTTTATAAATTCAAAAATACAATCTAAATGATGAAAAATTACAATTTCATAAATATTTAAATAATAAAAAAAATCATAATTTAATTATATCGCAAATTTAATTAAAAATATAAAAATTAAATTAAATTTAAAATTTAAAATTT
Source organism: Pinus albicaulis (assembly GCA_034641835.2). Classification (NCBI taxonomy): domain Eukaryota; kingdom Viridiplantae; phylum Streptophyta; class Pinopsida; order Pinales; family Pinaceae; genus Pinus; species Pinus albicaulis. The sequence goes on along the minus strand of CM076576.1, from coordinate 780,162,888 downwards.
TGAAAAAAACAAATCTTATTTTACACTTTTATTTTTAAAATTGCAAAAATTATTATATTTTTATTTTAAATATAATAAATTATTATAATTATTAATCTTATCTTATCTCATATTTAATCTATTATATATATATATATATATATATAAAAGTTCCCCATCCTACAAATAAGAAAGTCTTATGCATTAATTTAATGTTTAGATTGATTATAATCTTCTTATTATTATTGTTTAAAGAATAGAAAATTATGTTACTCTGTAATAAATTCCAACCAATACTATTATAATCTCTAAATACTTTCATATGCCCTTACTACAAGCATATACTTTTTATTAGATTATTATTATTGTATGTAGAGGAATACTTAACTCTGTTGTTCTGTACTTTGCCAACCGGTACCCGTATAATCTTTAGATTTCTACATATCCTCCAATCTTCATCATGACCATTAACAATGAAGTTACCGTGGACTACTATTATTATAATATAATATGATATTTTATCTATTTATTTATGAAAAAAATATAAATTTAATTATAGAAAACTGTTGATTCTTGACGATAGTCTTTTTCAAGGTATTGATTATTTACTATTGGGTAACATTTTGTAATTATTAATTGTGAAATAATGGGATAATCATAATATTTATATTTTTAATAAATATAAAACATTTATATGTCACTGAGGTAAACAATATTTCAAAATATTAAAATATTTTATTAATTTTTTTAATAATGTTTATAGTTATATTTTTTTATAAAGCAAGATTTTCATATTTTTAATTCAATTATTAATAATTATAATTGTATGAATATGAATTATATGTTTTGTCGATGTAATAATAGTAAATAATGTTATTGGGCTATAGTATTGTAAGACAAACACACAATTTATCTACCTATTTAAAATCCATATGATAAAGTAGACATTCATAATTAAGAATCCTGATATATATCATCTTTTAAATGCATATATATATATATATAAAATAAAATTATAATTTAATTTTCTTTAAATTCATGATTATAAATATGAATGAGTGCATTTTTAAAACACTTCTTTGATAGTGATAGTAAATATAAATGGATATTTTATTAAAATACCTTTTAACTAATAAAAAATTTAATTAATTTTTAAAATAATTTTAATCATATAAATCATGTCATAAAATAAATATGTTCATATTTTTTCATATTTACAACCATTTAATTTACAATGCTATTCTAATTAATAAAAGTTCAAGCTTAAATCCTAGTGTTGAATTTTAAACTTTTAAGATAAAAGCTTAAATCCTTCTCAACAAAGGTAGTGAAATTAGAGCAAAATAATATTGGGGAATTAATTGTATTATTTATTCATATATATTATTATTGTAAAAAGTAATATATTATTTAATTTTATTTAATAAAAAAAATAATTAAATTTTTTTGATAAAAATAAAAATTATTTTTTAAACATTATGTACTTTTATTTATTTTAACGTCATTTTCTTATGAAATCAGTGCTTTGATACTACTGAGAACGATAGGTAGGGCAAACATTTTTAATTACCTGACTCAAAAGTTTATATTAAATACTCCACTGAAATCATTAAAAATACATGTATTGAATAATTGAAAGCAAAATTCATTAACTGTAATATTCATGAAAGTGCAACCATAAATTTTTTTTTACCTTTGCATTATATAGTTAGACATGAATATAATCCTAAGGTTCTGAGTTTCACATTTGCATTGAGATAACCACAATGAATTTACCATATATTAATTCTATACAAATCTCCAAACCTTTAACAACATAATCGTATCTATATGAATTATCACCCTTAACTCTAATTGGCGTTCAGGCATATATGTCACTGTTACGATTTTTCCTTTTTCATATTACATAACTTTGATTACAAATATTGTACCTATGGCACGAATACATATTATTTTTGATGGATCTCCACGTATGATTGTATTTATCATTTGCACGATTATATCTATACCAAGGATTCAATCTTTATTGTGGATTTATTACACTGTACGATGCATGTGACCTATGGTTATGTGGAGGAAACTTACCCTCACCATCCACCATTGGCTCTAGGTCTTAGGGTCTACGGCTGAGATCTACAGGTATTGACTTAGGGTGATGACCCCTCCCAAACCCTAACTGATTCTTTCATTGTGAGCTGGGCTCTGCGGCGTTGCATCTTTGCAACCACACCACAACCTTGACTTGCTCGGCTTTGCAGAACTCTCGCTCGGCGCTGGTTGTTGAGGTGCCTCTACAGGTATAAGCTTATGCCCACAGTCCTTCAATGAAAGATTTTCTAGCCTTCTTGGCACAGTCGCAACCGGTTTTGAGTTCTTATGAGGTTTCCCACGTTGTTCTTTTAGAGTTTAAGCAGATACTCCATCACGCTATGAGACTCTTCTCCACGGTTGATATCCAGCCTACAGTTATGGTTCATGTGGTTCAGTTCTCATGCCTTCGTGTTTGGAAATGCAACTGCCCACATCTTTGTTTCTTTGTTACTACCACCTCATGACTTGGATTGTAAGTCTTCCTACAAATTCGTTTTTCCCTACTAGTTTCTTACCAATTTTCGTTTTCTTTGGTAGCTTATGTGATGATTCCTCTGCTCTATTTCTCATGTAGAGATTTCCGTCATAACCTGTGGAGCAAGCTCGCTCAGGTATAAGTAATTTCTTAACCTTTTTTTCTTAGTCCCACAACTTGTTCAGTAGATAGGGTTTAGCATTCTAATTCTTGTTGTTTGCAATGAAGCAGGTAACTTTGTGGATTAGTACCAGAAATATAAAATGCATATAACATTCCTTTGGAGGCTACGATGGTTCATTTTGACCCTTGGATGGTTTCCCTTAGCAGGTACCTGGGCCTCACTGATACTTTTATATTGTTTTTAGCTTAAGTCTTCCAGCTTGGCTTCGTGACTGTTACAACTTACTGAACTTTTGTAAACTTTTTTAGTGGCTAAATGTTACAATACCCTCTTGTTTCCATGTAATGTTGAGACTCTGCCAGTGTAGTAGTTGTGTACTATATTTTTCTCAAGATTCTGGTTTTGTAATTTTAAGGGTTTTTAATTCCTAGCTTTCGGTCGGGTATTGACCTGTTTAAGAGGAAATATTTCTCTGAGCGACAGTGTTTATGGTTTATAATTCACCATGGTCAGTTTTGGATTCATGTATTTTCGATGACAATCATTTGATTTTTATTTAAGCTTCAGCTCCTTCTCGTAAATTGGAAATGCCACTTTTATTGTTCGTTCATATACATGCATAATTACACAGTATTCTTTCCTTTCTGTTGGATTGATGCTTCAGTCAAAATGATGTTTAGAATGGCTCGCATTTACCTTTCTGTTGCAGAGTTTAGCCCATTGTTTTTTTACTTCAGTAGTTTCTACAGAACAAAGTCTTCTATATGGAATATATGCATGTCACTCGGGTTGTCGAAATTTCCTAGAGCTTTATATTTCTTTAATCTATGTTACAGTTTTCAGTTCCTCATTTATTTAGAGGTGTCAGGACCATCTAAAGGGTGGAGTTTTATCCTCCTATCTGATGTCCGTTTATATCATAGGTTACCAGTCAATGACCAGTTCTGGGCTTGGCGTTTCAACCTTGGCCCTGAGCGAACAGTTTACAAGTCCATACCTCTTGGTTATTACTTTATGTTTGGTGTTTAAATTGGTATTGAAATTATTTTTTTCTTGAATGTCAGACTATAATTTCAGTATAATATTTTGTTACGCAACCTATGTATATATGTATATTTGTTCTACTGTAATTCTGAAATAATTTACAAGAATACAAATATAATACATTCACCACATTCACAATGTAAAATTCCTCATTTCATATTTTTCTAGAAATAATTTCTGTTATTTAAAATATTTCTGTCTAAATACTTCCATAATAAATAAGTATATCTAAATATTTATGTATTAAATAAATCTGTCTAAACATCAAATTTTCCAGGACTTCTATTTTCTACAGTCTGTGTAATTATCTCATTTCCAGACTCGCTGACGATGTTCACCCTACCATGAGAGAGGCGATTACGTCTTCATCTCCCCCCGTGCTCCACACTGAGTCCAGTAGGTTGACAAAATTTCTAGAAGAGACCTCAAGACCCTTGTTTTAGTACTTCTTCCTTTCCAGGAAGTCGGGAATGCTGAGTGTTTTCCGCTGGTCACTACTAGCTCAGGAATTTTCCACTCTCTCCCTTCGTATCCTCAGTCATAGAACATAACCCCTTTTCCTCACTAGGATGTACTTTTATCCCCAGAGGAAAGGTAACTATCGTTAACTGTTTATTTTCAACCACTCTCAGTTCTTGGAATTCTTTTACCATCAGTATTTTTAAATTTTTTATGGAACCACTATTCCATGATTAAATTTTTATTTCAAAAAAACATAATTAATTTTTGTCCACTATGTAATTCTTTTCTCAAAAATAAATAAATGTTTAATCTCTGAACAATAAATAACATAACAACTAATTAGCACTTAAGCCAGCTGTCACAACTTCCCCCCTAGAAGTAATCACTGTCCTCGGTGTTTCACTCCAGCTCAGCAAACAATTCTGGATAAGCCTCACGAACAAATCCTTCATCTTCCCAAGTAGCCTCATCTGAGCTGAAGTGCTTCCATTACACTTTAAACTTGGTGATGACTTGCTTCCGGAGAATGATTTCTCTCCAATCGAGTATACACTGAGGTTAGACCAGAAATTCTTCATCTAGTTTGACCTACATTAAAAAAAAAAATTTGAATTAAATTCTCATAAAACTTAATAGTTTAATATATGATTTTTAATCTTACCCTACCTGAATGCTTTTCCAGTGGATTACATGCTTTGGGTTATGCACCTATCATTTTAGTAAGGATATGTTAGGAATCTATAATTTATTAGCAAGATTGGTAGAGTCCAATTACAGAAACAACATCGTTTCAACCAACTTTGGGATTCTAGGATCTAGCCCTCCTGAATCCAGAGAGGGATCTCTCTATGAATGAGTTTAAAGATGTGATCTTTAATAGCTGAAATCATGATATTAGGCTAGTTATGAAGAGCTTGGGTTTTGTTCTGTTTGTTTTGGTTGGGCAAGGACAAGATGAAAGTGAAGGCAGTTTCAAAATGAAGGGTGAAGGTGTTTGCAGATGAAGGAATGATTTGGCTGACAGAAAAGGCAAAGACAGTTTAAACCCATTGGGCTATGGAGTCATAGGAGGATTTTAATTGGACAGCAAGGTTAAAGCAGGATCCATGGGGCAAGTCACTTATGTCAAAGGATCTCTTAAGGTGATTTTATGGAATGAAACAGATAGAAAATGAAGAACAAACAAATGAAGATATAGTAAAAGAGCCTGAGATCAAGTAAGTTCTTTTAAAATATATTGCTTCAACATGTACTTAAAGAAAAAAATGAGAGTTTTCTGAGATCAGTTTAATACCTTTAAACTAGCCTGCTTTGAAGTTCTTTCAGTTAGAAAACATTAAAAAACAATTGAAAAGCTTAAGATCAGGTAAGTGCCTTTAAACTACCCTGCTTTCAGCATATTCAAGAAGGAAAACATAAAAGTATTATGAGATCAGGTTAATACCTTTAAACTAGCCTGCTTGGAAATACTTTCAGTAAGAAAACATTAAAATACAATTGAACAACTTAAGATCAAACAAGTGCTTTTAAACTATATTTATTCAGCATGTTCAATAAGGAAAACATGGATAATAGTGACAAAGAGAAATTTAGATCAGAAAAGTGCCTTTAAAGCAGCCTGCATTGATGTACTCTTCAAAGAGAACGTTCAAATGAAGAAAACATAGACAATAAAGTTTTCAGTGAGAGTAGGGTACTGTAGAAAGTAAATCCTAGCTCTGTGTTTGCTGCTCTTTATAAGAGAAAATGAAAACATTAAGAAAAATAACAATTGACAGTGAGGAACACATCACCATTGACACAAATCAGGATCCCATAAATTAGCAACTTGTATTTGATGTTCAAACCGGTTACAATCAGCAAGCCCGGTGGGTCTCTACAACTTCAAACTTATCATATCAGCTTGTGTATCTTTAAGTTGAAAACAGGGCATCAGTAGCTTCAGAATCACTATTACATGCATTCAAATGTCTAGAGACCAACCTTTGCTCATCTTCTACAGTAGTATTTATAGAGGAATGAAGAGGTGGGAGGATTTCCCAAGGGTCAAGTATCCTTAATTATGTAATCAATGCAATTCCTGGCCTTTGGGAACCAGGAAAGGCATACGGTGGGAATGTAATCATTTATAACTCTGCTTCATAACTCTTTTTGTGTCTTTCGAGGCCTAATGATTGAAAATATCTACTTCTGGACTGTTCTTTAACCTTTAAAATAGTTTTTCCGACAATTTGGAGATAAGACCCTTGATTAGTATTAATTGTTCGGCGGCCTTTGATTTTCTGTGAGGCTGTAGGTGCCTTTAGAAGCTGGAGAAGGTTCAATTAGCCTCTGTTTTGGCATCGCAGTAACTATGTAGCCATTCTTTGCGTTGAAGTCCCCACGGGAGTAACTCTTCGGCAGCGTTTGAGACAAATATCTGATCCTGATCAATAAATTCGGCCTCTAATCGAATAATTTGAGGCACAGGTGGAAGTTCAATAACTAGAGGGATCAATTTTCCTCAATTGCAGCGGTGGAAGTGCTCTTGTCGATATAAACCCTTAAAATATTCTTTAAACTGTGTTTTAAATCAGGGATTAGGCTTTTGATAACTGTCTTAGCCGTAATTCCCGTGAAACTGTCTCTAATCCTCTGTTCTGATACATTTTGGTCTTCGGCACTGATACTCTTTGACTGTGCCCCTTTCATGGTATTTTTTCAGGTGTGTAGGACTGTGCAAGGTTTATAAGGCATCCATGCCTGAGAAATCACTGAAAAAACGTGCATGTCCACTCTGTGGAGGATTTTCTTCGACGAATTGAAGACAGGAGGGTCGTCACCCTCCGCCTCTGAATCTTCTTAGAAAATCACGAAAAAATGATAAGAACCCTGAAAAACATGGAAAAATTTATAAAACTTGCGTATATAGGTTAACTGCATTGGAGGGCGTGCGAGGAGATCAGAGCCGTTGGATGGCATCATCCAATAGTCAGGGTTGATCGGGGGCGATCATGGAATGGGTGAAAGAAGGATTAAATCTGAGCCGTCGATCGTGCAGAGATCATCGGTCGAGATTGAATGAGGTGGTCAGAGGAGAAGGATGAATCTAAGCCGTCGATCGCGCAGAGATCGACGGTTGGGATTGGGCAATGGAAAGTCAAAAAGGAGAGATCAGGTGATGAATTGTGGGTCGTCAATCTGTAGATCAGATCGACGGCGGAGATTGATTTGCCGCTGCACGATGGCCCGGTTATCGTGCGCGCACCTTCGTTAACCATCGAGCAACTTCGGCGAGCAATCACCGTTGGATCAGTGGGCCCAGATCGGATGGTCCACAGTGATATCGCTAGGCGTCCTTGTCCGAATGATAACGTTCGATGGATGACTTTAATACGCGGTGGATGGTGGTTTCTGGAACAGTGCTCAGGACGCGTGTGAAGCAGCGTATGGAATCGCTAGACCTCGGAGGAAAACAGCTTTTGGCCCGAAGGCAGTGCGATGGATACCACCAGTTTCAAGCAACCGGCTTTTGGGCAGTGGGGACCACGGGGAGATGAACTCCGCACCGTCGATCTATGGATTTAGATCGATGGTGGAAATTAAATCGAAATTCGATCCAGCGGAAAAAGTTATAAAATGAATAAAAACCCAAAGTTTATAATAAAACAAAGGTTTTATTATTTTCGAGCGGATTATATATTATGTGGCTAAGCGCCCGACTACGAGGCCGAGGGCGCATGAGAGGATGATATGACCGGGGCTTTATATAAAAGGGCCAATCGCATCGGAGATTTTCAAACAAGGAAAGAAGACTTGCGCGCTTTGGATTTTCTTCGATGTGATAAGCACCAAGAAGGTTAGGGCTTGGTGTTTATGGTGAGGGCACATGTGGGGAAGTGGTTAGGACTTAGCCCACGAGGGCTTAAGTCAAATACATATGAAAAAATGGGTTTTGAATGATTTTCAATGTTTTTCAAAGGAAATGAGGGTTCCGATAGAGTTAAAGAGTGAGTCTTTAACTTCGTGAAAGTGGTTTTCATGAATGGAAGAAGGAAACTCATAAAAATAGAGGAAAAATATGGAGAAAAGGAGAGAAAATGAGGGATTGAGAAGGGGGAAAATGAAGGTCTTTCAGCAGTATTTTGACCTTGGAAATCAGCAGGATTTCTGAATGGGGTATGGGCATAGGAGTGAATATTTAAGACAGAAACAAGAGGCCTTCAAGAGTCTTCAAGTGCCAACAGTTTTTTGTTATAGAAAATTGTTCCTTGAAGGCTTAGAACAGATTTAGCCACCTTTTGATATAATCACATTTTACAGGTGGCTAGATACATTGAACACATTGTGCACCTAAATATGGTTGGGTAAAGACAATCGGTAAGCCATGGGTCCCACCCTTTCCAATATCTGGAAAGGTCCATAGAACCTGGGAGCCAACTTAGCACAGGAGGTCCACCTCAGTGTGCTCTTCTTCGGTTTTATTCTCACATATACATGATCGCCTACTTCAAATTCTCGATAATTTCTCTTCTTATCTGCATATACCTTCTGTTGATCTTGAGTCACTTTCAGATTTTTTCTAATCTTCCTTACTTCTGATTCCATCTCAGCCAACATCTTCGGTCCAAGCATAAACTTGGTTTTGGGACTGCTCCAATTGATGGGAGTACGACATTGTCGTCCATACAAAGCTTAAAAGGGGCTCATCTTAAGAGACTCTTAGTAACCATTATTGTATGAAAATTCTACCAAGTGCAGATATTCTTCCCACTTCGTTGGTTGTTGCATCACATACATGTGCAACATATCTTCTAAGATTTGGTTCACCCACTCAGTTTGTCCATCCGTCTGGGGATAATAAGCGGTGCTGAAATTTATTTGGGTTCCAAAACCCGTAAATAGGTTCTTCCAGAATGTTGATGTAAACTTCACATCTCTATCAGATATAACAGTCTTTGGAATGCCATGCAGTCTAAAAATATCCCTCATGAAGATATCTGCCATTTGCACAGTTTTGTAAGTAGACAATATGGGTATGAAATGTGTTGCCTTACTCAATCTATCAACCACCCACCATAAAGGAGTCATTGTGCCTTTTTGACCTTGGTAAACCAGTAATAAAATGTAGGGATATAACTTCCCATTTCCATTAAGGCACTGGTATAGGCTGCAACAATCCGGTTGGGTGTTGGTGCTCCACCTTAACCTGTTGGCACTCCAGACATTTGTTTAAGTACTCAGCAATATTTCTTCGCATACCATGCCAAAAATAGACTTTTCTAATTGTTTTCAACATTTTCTGGTATCCTGGATGTCTTGAGTAATTATTGCAGTGATACTCATCCATGATCAAATCTTTTAAACTCATTAGGTTTGGGATATATAATTTTCCTTTGAAGGTTAACAATTGATCTTTGTTAATTCCATAGTCATAAGGTTTTTCTTGTATTCTAGATTCCTCCACTTGTTTCCATAAAAACCAGTATTCCAGATCCTTCTCAGCTTCATCTTTTATCTGATCTAAAAATTTACACTCGATCTGCTTATAGCATAGTTCATAGACACAATTTAGTTTCCTACTTAAGACATCCGCCACACGATTTTCTTTTCCTTTTACATGTTGTATATCAAAATAAAATTCGCTTAAGAAAGAATTCCACCTTGCCTAGCGAGTGTTTAAATCATCTTGCTTGAAGTAGCTGGTTAGACTATTGTGATCGGCTTGTAGCACAAATATTTTTCCCAACAAGTAGTGCCTCCATATCTGGAGTGCATGCAAAACTGCTGTCAGCTATAAATCGTAATTTGAATACCGTTTTTCATGCTCCTTTAGTTTCCTTGATTCATAGGCAACATCTCTTCCTTCTTGCAATAAAATTACCCCAATTCCTTCCTTACAAGCATCGGTACAGACTTCAAATTCTTTGTTGGGGTCGGCTACCCTCAACACTGGGGCAGTGGTCAACAAATGTTTTAACCTTTTGAAAATATTCTGACACTCACTAGTCTATTTAAATACTTTTCCCTTTCTCTGCAAAGATGTAATTGGGAAAGAAATCTTTGGGAGAGAAATCTTTGAGAATGCTTCAATGGATCATCGATAGTATCCAGCTAACCCCATAAAGGATCAGATATCTGCCACATTTTGGGGTACTCGCCATTCCATAATAGTTTTGATTTTCTCTGGGTATATCATTATTCCCTTAGCGGGAATAACATGGCCTTGATATTGGATCTGTTCTTTGAAGAAGTCACATTTGTTGAACTTGGCGTACAACTGATGTCTTCGTAAACTCTCCAACACTATCCTTAAATTCTCCTTATGCTCTTCCATGCTTTTTGAATAAATCAAAATATCATCAATGAATACCAAAACAAATCTTCCAAAAAGGGGTGAAATATGCCATGCATCAAGCTCATAAATGTTGCTGGAGCATTTGTCAAACCAAATGGTAATACCACAAACTCATAATTCCCATATCTGGTACAGAAAGCCGTCTTGTATATATCCTCGTCTTTAATCCGGATATGGTGATATCCAGATCTTAAGTCTATCTTCGAGAATAGAGTTGTCCCCTTTACCTGTTCAAACATGTCATCAATTTGTGGCAACAGATACTTATTTTTAACTGTCATTTTGTTGAGATGTCTATAGTCCATGCACATTTGCATGGTTCCATCCTTTTTCTTTACAAACAACACTGGTGTCCCGAAGGAGGCACACTCGGTTGAATGTACCCTTTGCATAAAAAATCTTGCATGCCAAGTAGCACATCGTAATACATCAGTGTCTAGTGTAGCACATCATAATACATCAGTGTCCAATGTTTTTCCAACTAATACATACCGAGCAGCACATCGTAATACATCAGTGTCCAGTGTTTTTCCAACTAATACATGCCAAGTAGCACATCATAGGATCCCAAATGAAATACATTCATATCCACATTTAATTTTTTTTTTCCAATTTCCAGTGTACAATTTGGAATTTTGGCACAAAATTTTCTTTTTGCTCGAGTGGCTAGTTGTACCAGCCAAGGGTTTTTGAATTTCTGACTTTGTAATTTACAGATTTCTATTATCTTTGGATTTACATAACTTAAACTTGCACCTGGGTCAACCAAAATAGAAACAGGTTGTGAAAGTAACTTAACTTTCAGTTCTATCATCGTTGGTTGATAATCTACTTGTCGATCCACCAAGGCTGCATTAATTTTAGGTATGTTCCGGGATACATCACCCACTGTAAAGGTTTCTTGTAGATTGGATACTGTATCATTTCTTCCCCGCTGTGGGAAGTTCTTATAATAGTGAGCCTCACCACACCCCCAGCACTATAGAGGTGGTTTCTAGTTTTTTCCTTGTTCATATTTGCTGGAAGCCTTTGTGGGCTACTCTTCCGTAGACCAGCGGGTTCTTTGATGCTTTCTCCATAAATGTTTTCTCACCGAATTCCTTGCAGAATTCATAAATTTATTATTCCTAGTATTTTTAAAATTTGAACCACCTTTCTGGCCTTTTCTTGGCTGCCAGTTTTTGCCCAGTTCTCCTTTTTCCTTAGATTGCTAGTAACACATTCTCGCTTTTTGAATTTCTTCTTCCATGGTCCTTGGATTCACGAACTCAATTCGTTCTTTCATGTGGGTCGGCAAACCACTCAAAAATCACTAAAACTTAGCCTTTTCATCCCTTAAATAAGGAATGTATCTTAACAGGGAAGTGAACTTGGTTATGTACTCATCCATTGTCATTTGACCCCACCTCAAGTCGTGGAATTCTCTGGACTTATCATCATAGAAACTTTATGTTAGATACTTGTCCTTGAAGTATTGCTAAAATGTATCCCATGTCATGTCCTGATCTTCAATGCTGTGGACATTCTTGACTTCCTCCCACGACAGGGTGGCCTTCTCTCTCAACTGATAGATGGACAATATGGCTTTAATATTTTTGTTGTACTTATAAACTTGAAATTACTTGTTCATATTAATCAACCATGCTTCAGCCACCTCCTCCACTTCTCCATCAAACATAGGTGGTTTTATTTTTTAGAACTCACCTTGTAGTTCCAATTTTTGTTTCTTAATTTCTTGCTGTTCTGGAACATTTCCAAACTCAACCTCATTATAGTTTCTATTTTTGTTACTCTATTGTGAATGGCTTCTTTCCACTCTGTCATTGGTTTGGTCCTTAGCTTGCCGTTCATTTTCTTCCTGCATTTCTCTATCAGGACTAGGTTGTAGAACTCCTTGATTATGTTTATCGGAAAGGATTTTGAGTATCCTTTCCTACTCTTGCATCAAGAGCTCATTATCACTCCTAACTTGGACCATTTCTTCCTATATATTTTGCACAGTGCTTAGCAGAATACTGGTTTGGTGTTGTTTTTCCTCCAACAGTCTACTAGTCTGCTGCTGCTGATCTACACTCAGCTGAATCCACATTTCAGGATTCAATTCTGATTGGGGTTGGCGTGTACATTCCCCTCCTCATATCGTCTCCCCCTATCGACCCCCTCCTCATATCGTCTCCTACTATGTTATTTATTTGTTGTGCATCATTTACACACACAATTTATCATGTTAGGTGACCCTTAGGGTCCCAATGTGTGAACACTGCTCTTATACCACTTGTAACATTCATGATAGTGCAACCATTAAATTTTTATTTTTTAACCTTTGCATTATATAGTTAGACATGAATATAATCCTAAGGTTATGAGTTTCACATTTTCATTGAGATAACCACAATGAATTTACCATATATTATTTCTATACAAATCTCCAAACATTTAAAAACATAATCGTATGTATATGAATTATCACCCTTAACTCTGATTGGCGTTCATGCATATATGTCACTGTCACGATTTTTCCTTTTTCATATTACATAAATTTGATTACAAATATTGTACCTATGGCACGAATACATATTAGTTTTGATAGATCTCTACATATGATTGTATTTATCATTTGCGCAATTATATTTGTACCAAGGATTCGATCTTTATTGTGGATTTATTACACTATACAACACATTTGACCTATGCTTATGTGGAGGACACTTACCCTCACCATCCACCGTTGGATCTAGGTCTTAGGGTCTACAGTAGAGATCTACAGGTCTTGAGTTAGGGTGATGACCCCTCCCAAACCCTAACCTGGTCTTTTCATTGTGAGTCATTCGGCTGCTCAACCTTATTTCATTAACCCGACTGCTCAAATTTTAAATAACTCTCATTTCTACACTGATTTTGAGGTGCCACGGGTAAGGAGCTTATTCCACAAATTATTCAATGAAATATTTTCTAGCCTTCTTGGAATAGTCTCAACCAATTTTGAGTTCTTATGAGGGTTTCCAGACGTTTCTTTAGAATTTAAGAAAATATCACGCTATGAGACTCTTTCTCCATAGTGGATATCCAGCCTGGCAGCTATGGTTCGTGTGGGCTAGTTCTCATGCCTCCTCATCTTTAAAACACAACCGCCCATGCCTTCGTTTCGTTATAGCTTAACAGTCTTCCTAAAAACGGTTTTTCCCTACTGGTTTCTTACTCATTTTTGTTTTCTTTGGTAGCGTATGTGATGATTCCTCTTATCTATTTTTTGTGCAAAGATTGCCTTCATAGCTTGTGGAGAAGGCTCGCTTAGGTATAAGTAATTTCTTAACCCTGTTTCCTTAGTCCCACAACTTGTTCGATAGATAGGGTTTAGCATTCTATTTCTTGTTGTTTGCAATGAAGCAGGTAACTTCATGGTTTCATACCAGAAATATAAAATGCATATACCATTCCTTTGGAGGCTAAGATGGTTCATTTTTACCCTTGGATGGTTTCCCTTAACAGGTACCTGGGCCTCACTGATAGTCTTATATTGTTTCCGGCTTAAGTCTTTCGTCTTGGCTTCATGACTGTTACGACTTATTGAAGTTTTGTAAACTTTTTTAGTGGCTTAACGTTACAATACCCTCCAGTTTCCTTGTAATGTTGATACTCCACCAGTGTAGTAGTTGTGTACTATATTTTTCTCAAGATTCTATTTTTGTAATTTTAAGGTTTTTGAATTCCTAGCTTTCGGTCGAGTATTGACCTGTTTAAGAGGAATGATTTCTCTAAGCGATAGTGTCTATGTTCTATAATTCACCGTGGTCAGTTTTAGACTCATTTATTTTTGGTGATAATCATTTGATTTTTATTTAAGCTTCGACTCCTTCTTGTAAATTAGAAATGTCGTTTTTATCGTTTTTTCATATAGATGCATAATTACACAGTATTATTTACTTTCTGTTGGATTGATGCTTTAGTCAAAATGACATTTAGGATGGCTTGCATTTACCTTTCTATATCAAAGTTTAGCACTTTATTTTTTTAACTTCAGTAGTTTCTGCAGAAGAAAGTCTTCTATATGGAATATATGCATGTCACTCGGGTTATCGAAATTTCGTAGAGCTTTATATTTCTTTAATCAATGTTACTGTTTCCAGTTCCTCATTTAGAGGTGTCCGGACCATCTAAAGGGTGGATTTTCCTACCCATTGTCCATTTATCTCATAGGTTACTGGTCAACGACCAGTTCTGGGCCTGGGATTTTGACCTTGGCCCTGAGCAAACAGTTTACGGGTCCATAATTCTTGGTTATTACTTTCTGCTTGGTGTTTAACTTGGTATTGAAATTATTGTTTTCTTGAATGTCAGACTATAACTTTAGTATAAGCTTTTGTTACATAGCCTATGTATATATGTATATTTGTTCTACTATAAGTCTGAAATAATTTACAAGAATACAAATATAATACATTCACCACATTCACAATGTAATATTCCTCATTTCATATTTTTCCAGAAACAATTTCTATTATTTAAGAGAGTTTTGTCTAACTACTTCCATAATAAAGAATTCTATCTAAATATTTATGTATTAACAAAATCTGTCTAAACATCAAATTTTCCAGTTCTTATATTTTTTACAGTCTGTGTACTTATCTCATTTTCGGACTCGCTAATGATGTCCACCCTACCATGAGAGATGTGATTACGTCCTCATCTCCCCCCGTGCCCCACACTGAGTCCAGTAGGTTGAATTTTTTTCGAAAAGAGACCTCAAGACCCTTGGTCCAGTACTTCTTCTTTTCCAGGAAGTCGAGAATGTTGAATGTTTTCCACTGGTCACTACTAGCTCAAGAATTGTCCACTCTCTCCCTTCCTATCCTCAGTCACAGAACATAACCCCTTTTCCTCACTGGGATGTACTTTTATCCCTAGAGGAAAGGTAACTGTGTTTAACTGTTTTCTTTTCAACCACTCTCAGTTCTTGGAATTATTTTACCATCAGTCTTTTTAACCTTTTTATGGACCCACTATTCCATGATTAAATTTTTATTTCAACAAAACATAATTAATTTCTATTCATTATGTAATTATTTTCTCAAAAATAAATAAATGTTTAATTTCTTAAGAATAAATAACATAACAACTAATTATCACTTAAGCTAGTTGTCACAACTTCCCCCCCTGGAAGTAAACACCATCCTTGGTGTTTCACTCCAGCTCAGCAAACAATTCTGGATAAGCCTCACGAACAAATCCTTCATCTTCCCAAGTAGCCTCATTTGAGCTGAAGTGCTTCCACTTCACTTTAACTTGGGTGATGATTCGCTTCCAGAGCATGATTTCTCTTCAATCGAGTATATGTTGAGGTTCGACCAGAAATTCATTGGCCAGTTCGACCTGCATTTAGTAAAACTTTGAATTAAATTGTCATAAAACTTAATAATTTAATATATGATTTTTAATCTTACCCTACATGAATTCTTTTCCAGTGGATTACATGCTTTGGGTTATGCACGTATCGTTTTAGTAAGGATACATGGAACACATTGTGCACCCGAATATGGCTGGGTAAAGACAATCGGTAAGCCACGGGTCCCACCCTTTCCAATATTTGGAAAGGTCCACGGAACCTGGGAGCCAACGTGGCATAGGAGGTCCACCTCAGTGTGCTCTTCTTCAGTTTTATCCTCACATATACATGATCGCCTACTTAAAATTCTCGATAAATTATCTTCTTATCTGCATATACCTTCTGTCAATCTTGAGCCACTCTAAGATTTTTTCTAATATTCCTTACTTCTGATTCCATCTCAACCAACATCTCTAGTCCAAGCATCAACTTGGTTTCAGGACTGCTCCAATTGATGGGAGTACGACATTGTCGTCCAGACAAAGCTTAAAAGGGGCTCATCTTAAGAGACTCTAGAAGTTGACCATATCAGCATTCTGTCAAAATTCTGACCAGTAATTTCGCTTAAACCATTCGAAACCCCTCTGTTTGGCCTAAAAATCCATTTTCCTCTTATCGTTTCTTTCTCCCCAGTCTCAAAATTGCATAAAAGGCCAAAAACCCACATTTGAAAATATATTAGGCCTTAGTCCCTCCGACCCTAGCCCCTCTGTCTTTCCCTCCGCATGACCCAGGCACTAGACCATGCGCTAGACCGAAAGGCGCTTATCAAATGTATATCGGGTGCATTCTGAGCCGCTGATCTGTACAGATCGGACGAAATTTTTTCACCTCCGTCATGCCCATACCCCGCCTGACTACCGTCTGATCAAACGGTGAAATCAATGGCCTGCAGCCTGACTGTCCTGGTGGTCCCCATGCCTGCTCCCATTGCAAAAACCGGTGGTTTATATCGCACCACCTTTCAAGCGACAGGTGGTATTCCTCAAATTAGAGCGATTCCATACATCGCTCGCCGCGTGTCTCCGCGTACGGCTCCAAAACCACTCTCCATCACGCATTATTGTTCGGTCAAAGTCACGGTGCGATATTCATGACAGCCATTCGATCTGGGGGTCTTCATCCAACGGTTGTTGCTCTTCGAAGCTACACGGCATTTAATCACAGCATATTGGACCCTTGGCCCACTATCCGTCGCCCTCCTACGCGTCCTTCACCGTCGATCTCCGCCAAGATCGGACGGCCCTCATTTAACCCACGCCATGCCATTGACCCGGTCCTCCTCCACATCACCATTCCACGTGCCATTCAACGCATTCTCTTTCACCTTCCTTATATATCATTCTAAAGGTCAAATTCAAAGTTTCTCATCTGCTATGCTCCGCCAACCGTCTCCATTTCCACCTCCCACCGTCATGTTGCATTTCCTATCATCATCCTACATTTCAAGACCTCTCCACCATGCCGCGTTGTCTCACCATTATCCCCACTGTGTTCATCTTCCCGTGCATGGTTTTCTTTAACGAGTTTGCAGATTTTGCAGGGTTACATCGGCGGAAAGTTGCCATAATTCACAACCTCCATTACAAAAGCAGAGGACGCAGGAAAGGACTATCTTCTAATAGTTACATTTATGGAGCAGGGCTTAGGAAGCTGTTACGACACGACTTTCATTAAAGAAGCAGGGGTAAAATCTATCAAACCCTCCAGAATCATTCAAAACATAGCTTTTGCAATCGGAAATATTCATGTTGCGGCAGAGAGTATCAGTGGGAAATTAGAGGAATTCGACGATCAACATTGAAGGTTTCAGGCCTTAATTCAAGGTTAGAAGACAGAGGGTACCAAGCACAGGAAAAAATACCCTTCACGTTTCATTTCAGTAGGATTTTATTTCAGGAGAGGACAGAATGTTCATATGGTTTTATCTCTATACCGTGTCCCTGAAGATACTTTCACCCAGTCCATTTATTTCAGAAAGCAGGCTACAGAGAACGTACAGCACCACAAATTCATCGAGCAGTATGGGCGTGCATGTTTCCGTCATCTCGTCTTTATGAAGCAAATTGATGGTTCATCACCTACTTCATTTATTAAGTTTTCTTTTTCTCTATAAAACCCCCGAAGAACAGATTATTGAAGGTTCCAGATTTATCAGAAAATTGGTGCAATAAAAGAATTTTGTATACATTTTGTTGAACTCTTGTATGAATAATTCCCGTGAGTCTGGTCTCAAAGGAGGAGGAGTTCCGTCTGTTAAATAGGATTTTGGTCTTTGGTATTTCACAGTCTGTAACTTTCTCTTATGTGTTATTTAAATAGATTATTTCATTTCATCCACCTTTCTTGTATCATGTTTTGGAATGCGAGTGGCTCACTGATCTATGGTATGGATTTATCCTAGTTGATACCCATGATCCGATTAGTCAAGTGCTTTAAATATGGCTCATGCATGATATTTTGTTCCATTATTCATCTAAACCATATTTCTGCTATATTAGTTTCTTCAGGAGGGTGTTTTTAAAACGCTACTGTTATGTATGGATTGTTAGATTGGTAAGCCCATGCATGGTGGTATTGTGTATCTAGATATCAACTCAATGTTAACTAATATTTCCTCTACAATTCATTCACTACATACACCTTATGATAACTTATTTCTATGAAGTATTTCTGAATCGGCCCGCTTTGCAGTAAGTTGTCTCTGAATTGTCTGTTGTTTTTTATATTGGAGTTTTGCATGTTGCCTTTGAAATATCCCTGTCTTTGTGTCAGTTTCTGAAGGTCTTGGTCCCATTCAGATTAATTTTCCTTTTTTTACAAGAGATAGCATGAGAGCTTGCTATTGATAACTCCCTCTGTTATACCATATGCTCTTTGCTATATAAGATGTCCTAGGCACTGGTCTATCACAACTCTAGGTTGTCTCTAGGAGCTACAACACTATGTAACCATTATTGTATGAAAATTCTACCAAGTGCAGATATTCTTCCCATTTCATTGGTTGTTGCATCACGTACATGTGCAACATATCTTCCAAGATTTGGTTCACCCGCTCAGTTTGTCCATCCATCTAGGGATGATAAGTGGTGCTAAAATTTATTTGGGTTCCCAAACCCGTAAATAGGGTCTTATAGAATGCTGATGTAAACTTCAAATCTCTATCAAATATAACAGACTTTGAACGCCATGTAGTCTAAAAATCTCCCTCATGAAGATATCTGCTATTTGCACAGTTTTGTGAGTAGACTGTACGTGTGTGAAATGTGCTACCTTACTCAATCTATCAACCACCACCATAATGGAGCCATTGTGCCTTTTTTACCTTGGTAAACCAGTAATAAAATCTAGGGATATAACTTCCCATTTCCATTCAGGGACTGGTATATGCTACAACAATCCGGCTGGGTGTTGGTGGTCCACCTTAACCTGTTGGCACTTCAGACATTTGTTTAAGTACTCAGTAATATTTCTTCGCATACCATGCCAAAAGTAGACTTTTCTAATTGCTGTCAACATTTTCTGGTATCCTGGGTGTCTTGGGTAATTACTGTGGCGATACTCATCCATGATCAACTCTTTTAAACTCATTCGGTTTGGGATATATAATTTTCCCTTGAAGGTTAACAATTGATATTTGTTAATTCCATATTCAGAAGGTTTTTCTTGTATTCTGGCTTCCTCCACTTGCTGCCATAAATACTGGTATTTTGGATCCTTGTTAGCTTCATCTTATATCTAATCTAAAAATTTACACTCGAACTAGTTATATCATAGTTCATAGACACAATGCAATTTCCTACTTAAGGCATCTGCCACACGATTTTCTTTGCCTTTTACATGTTGTATATCAAAATCAAATTCGCTTAAGAAAGTGTTCCACCTTGCCTGGTGGGCGCTTAAATCAGCTTGCTTGAAGTAGTTGGTTAGACTACTGTGATCCGTTTTACCACAAATATTTTTCCGAACAAGTAGTGTCTCCATACCCAGAGTGCATGCACCACTACTGTCAGCTCTAAATCGTAAGCTAAATACCGATGTTCATGCTCCTATAGTTTCCTCAATTCATAGGCAACCACTCTTCCTTCTTGCGATAAAATTGCCCCAAATCCCTACTTAGAAGCATCAGTACAAACTTCAAATTCTTTGTTGGGGTCGGCTACCCTCAACATTGGGCAGTGATCAACAAATTTTTTAACCTTTCGAAACTATTTTGACACTCACTGGTCCATTTAAATACTTTTCCCTTTCTCTGTAAATATGTAATTGGGAAAGAAATCTTATAGAATCCTTCAATTAATTGTTGAGAGTATCTATATAACCCCATAAAGGATCAGATATCTGCCACATTTTGGGGTACTCGCCATTCCATAATAGTTTTGATTTTCTCTAGAGATACTGTTATTCCCTTAGCGAAAATAAGATGGCCTAAATACTGGATCTATTCTTTGAAAAAGTCACATTTGATGAACTTGGCGTACAACTAATGTCTTCATAACATCTCCAACACTACCCTTAAATGCTCCTTATGCTCTTCCATGCTTTTTGAATAAATATGTTGGCTCCCCGTGATTTGCAAGATTGGCAAGAGAAAACTCTGCAAGGAACCACATCAGACCACTTTGGAGTCCATGGACCTAGCCTTCCTAGACTCAGAGAGGGCTCTCTCTATATAAGTGTTTATAAATGATATGTCTTTATCCTTTTGTTTTATGTTTTTAGGCTAGTTATGAATTTTTTAGGGATATTTGTTTTGATTGATTGGATTGGTTGATAGATAGACTAATGGTGTGATTAATTGATGAAGTGTTTCAGTTGAATATATAGACCATGAGAAACATTAATCCATTGGGCTATGGAGTCATAAAAGGATTTAATTGTTCATCAAATTTGCAAGGGTTTTCATAGGGAAAACTAAACATATCAAGTGGATCTCTTATATTATATGTAATATGAAATGAAAATAAGTTGTGAAAGTAGCAAAAGTAAAAGTCAGTTAAGAATATTTTAACTCTACTTCAATAAGAAAATCCTTTTAGGGAACTGTTTAAGACAAACCAAAGGATAGGGCATACCATAGACTTCTTTGGCCGGACTCTAATAAGCAAACCTTTAAGACAAAAATCCAGCAATCCTAGAATTACTTTCAGACAAAGAAAACATATAAGATAACAATGAGTGCAACTAAAGAGCATTGAGATAAACCTATCTTCTTTAATCAAACACTCTAAAAACCTTCAAAGTAACAGTATGAGGCAGACCAGAGAACATGGCATACCATAGACTTCCGTGGTTTAGACTCTACTAGGTATACTTAAAATAAAAGGCCTTAAAAACAATATTTCAAGCTACACCAAAGGACAGGGAATACCATAGACTTCTTTGGCTTGACTCTATTAAATCATTCCCAAGACAACAAGCTAGGAGGAACCAGAGAGAAATTAAGAATTCTCTAATCAGACCTTGCAGAAGAAAACATTGAGATAAAGAATGCAGACAAAATTAGGGTGCTAAGACAACATATCCTAATCTAAAATTTATGTTCTTTTATCAGAGAAATAATGGACAGAATGGAAAAAAAAAGGAAAAAATTGACAAAGAAGGAAAAGTTCACCATTAACATAGCTCAAAAATCCTGTGAACGTGCTTGTATTACTGATGTTCAAAACATTTACGTTACTCCAGTACAATAGATCTCTGCAACTCAGAGCTTTACCAAATCCATCCATGTAGTCATCAACTAGCTCAGTAACCAGTAATCAGCCAACTAACCAACCAACCAACACTAAAAATGAATGATACATGTAGTATTTGTCTGCAAAATGAGGAGGTGACCCTAAGCTAGCGTTTCAGATGTTATTTATTACATAGTTAATGCATTTTTGACCTTTGAGATCATGCAAGGCCCAAGGAAAAAATATATGATACTGACTCACTGTAATGATAACTCCTAACTTAGCTATTTGGGCTAACTTTCAGAAATTTTTGACTTTAAGGCTTTCTCAATAACTTTCACAATAACTGCTGAGTAGGTGAGAAATATATCTAACTGTTGTAATAACTTTTGATATCTTTATTGGAATAAAACATGTTGTAGGTGTTCAAATGTGTCCTTTGAAGAAGTAAATTATTTCTATTGAGTGATTCGAATCTTCCTATGTGGTAATCTCTCCTTGTTTTATCCTTTAAACTTCTATTTATGTCTTTTTTAAACTTGATTTGTCTTCACTGTCTGCTTTATCTCTGCCTCTCTGTCTTTTCTTTTAATTCAGGATTTATCTTTATTTTGTGGCTAATCTTCTTAACTTGTCTTTTAATCCTCGATTCAGTCTCTAACCCTCTAGTCTTCACTGTCACAGTCTTCTAACTATTTTGTCTTCCTTTGTGTTTATCCCTATCTGTTTTTACTACGCAAGAGGGCATCTTCTGGTGCTGGAGGGCTTAAATAACCATCAATGGTCATGAATGACTGATTATCAAGCTTGATATAATGCCTCTGGTCCTTCAAATGAAAACAGGTTCTCTGGATTGTCACCCAGATCACTCATTTAAACAAATTTGGACCCTTGGAATGCCTAATTTACACTTTTCCGCCATGAAACCTGCACAAAAAACAAACTGTTAGCTTAAAACCTGTGTTGAGGGGCTTTTCTGCATTTATTTGGGGTTTTCAGGTGTTAGGAGCGTTTGCAGAGGGAGTTATGGTGGATCGGGAATTTATTCCGAAGCCACAGGGCCTCAGAACATTTGAATGGAGGAGGCGGTATTGATTTGGTGGGAGGAATAACCATGGTTTTCATGAGAAAGGAAGGTGTTTTTCGCATGGAGTGAAGGGTGGTAAGTGGTTTCAAGGAGTGGCATGCGATTCCACTCAGCAGGCGGCACGTGGCAGAGGGTACATGGGCAAATACCACCCATTTAACGGGGTTAGGCGTTGTTTAATCCTTGTGCAAATAATGGCGCGATACGCAATGGAGGCTGTTAGATCTCGTGGAGATAGATCTATGGTGGTCGGGAGACATGGAGTGACGGGAAAGTCGGATGAGTGCGGTCTAGGAAGACATGTGGCTAGGTTTAATTTGTAGCACGTGGTTTGGTGAAAAGCGGGCCTGGGGGTTTGCTAAAACAAGCGTATGCACTTATGTTTATAAGAGGAAGGGAAAGGTTTATATAGGGTTTTTAACAAAGGCGGGGGGTTTAAAAAATATTAAAGCTGGGGCTTTAATATTCATAAAGGATCGGTTTTATAAAACAAAGGATTTGGGTTTTATATTAAATAAAACTAAGTTTTAATATAAAATAAAGGGTCCTGAAATGGTTTAATTTTTATAATTAAAACAATGTAGAAAAGGAACCTTTTACATTGTTTTAGTGCAAATGAGGGAGAATGGTGAGGGTAAGGGGGTCAATGGGGTTTTTAGGGATGAAAGTGCGTTTTTAGTGGGGAAAATGAGGGAATGAGACTTTAGGTAGGGAGGAAGGATGAAAATGATAGGATCAAGCCCAAAATTAGTTTTTAAAGAGAAGCAGGGTAATTTTGAGAAGGCCCTACTGATAGATAGTGAAAAAGGTTTCATGAGGATAATGAAGGCAGTGAGATTTCTAAAAATAGATGATAATGAAGGAACTCTATCTTTAGTAGACTGTAGAAAATCCACCGTCACCTAGTGAAATTGTAGAATACAGGAGGATAACAAAATCAAAATGTCATCAATGAATATTAGAACAAATATGTCCAAAAAGGGGTGAAATATGCCATGCATCAGCCTCATAAATGTTGCTGGTGCATTTTTCAAACCAAATGGTAATACCACAAAATTGTAATGCCCATATCTGGTACGGAAAGAAATCTTGTAGATATCCTCGTCTTTAATCTGGATCTGGTGATATCTAGATCTTAAGTCTATCTTCGAGAATACAGTTGCCCCCTTTACCTGGTCAAACATGTCATCAATTCGTGGCAACAGATACTTATTTTTAACTGTCAATTTGTTGAGATGTCTATAGTCCATGCACATGCGCATGGTTCCATCCTTTTTCTTTACAAACAACATTGGTTCTCCCATAGGAGGCACACTCGGTCAAATGTACCCTTTGTCTAAAAACTCTTGCAGTTGCATTTTAAATTCAGTTAACTCCAATACACTCATTCGATATGGGGCCCTTGAAATTGGTGATGCTCCTGGCATCAATTCGATAGTGAAATCAATGTCTCTTCTTAGAGGTAATCCTCATACATCTTCTAGGAATATGTCCATTAAATCTTGTACTATAGGTATGTTCTCCATCATAGGAGTCTTCTCCTTAGAATTAGAAAAACCCACCTGGATGGCATATAACTGACATCCTTTTCTAATACACTTACTCATTTGAGAGGCTCTAATAGGACGCAACTGTGGGGGTTTCTTGATTCCTTGTATCTCTTTACGAGTTCCATCTTGAATTCTATAATATATAATCTTTTCTTTAAAATCAACCAGTGTCTACTGTTTCTCCAACCAATCCATGCCTAGTAGCACATCGTAGGATCCAAAATGCAATACATTCAGATCCACATTTAATTGTTTTTTTCCAATTTCCAGTGTATAGTTTGGAATTTTGGCACAAAATTTTATTTTTTCTCCAGTGGCTAGTTGTACCAGCCAGGGTTTTTTGAATTTCTGACTTTGTAATTTACAAATTTCTACTATCTTTGGATTTACATAACTTAAACTTGCACCTGGGTCAACCAAAACAGTAACAGGCTATGAAAGTAACTTAACTTCTAGTTCTATCATCGTTGGTTGATAATCTGCCTGTCGATCCTCCAAGGCTGAATTAATTTTGGGTATGCTTCGGGCTACATCACCCACTGTAGAGGCTTCTTGTAGATTGGATACTGTATCATTTCTTCCCCACTGTGGGCAGTTCTTATAATAGTGAGCCTCACCACACCCCCAACACTGTAGAGGTGGTTTTTAGTTTTTTCCTTGTTCAGATTTGCTAGAAGCCTCTGTGGGATTCTCTTCCACAGGCCAACGGGTTCTTTGATGGTTTCTCCCGAATTTTTTTCTCACCGAATTCCTTGCATAATTCTTAAATTTATTAGTCCTAGTATTTTTGAAATTTGAACCGCATTTTTGCCCTTTTCTTGGCTACCAGTTTTTTCCCAGTTCTCCTTTTGCCTTGGACTGCTGGTAACAAATTCTCGCTTTTTGAATTTCTTCTTTTATGGTCCTTAGATTCATGAACTCAATTATTTCTTTCATGTGGCTTGGAAAAATACTCAAAAATCACTGAACCTTAGCCTTTTCATCCCTTAAATAAGGAATGTATCTTTACAGGGAAGTGAAATTGGTTATGTACTCATCCATTGTCATTTCACCCCGCCTCAAGCTGTGGAATTATCTGGACTTTTCATCATATAAATGTTCTGTTAGATACTTGTCCTTGAATTATTTCTGAAATGTATCCCATGTTACGTCTTGATCTTCAATGCTGTGGACATTCTTGACTTCCTCCCACCATAAGGTAGCCTTCTCTTTCAACTGATAGATGGCTAGTCTGGCTTTAAGATTTATGTTGTACTCATAAAATTGAAAGTACTTGTTCATATTAATCAACCATGATTCAACCACCTCTTCTTCTCCATCAAACATAGGTGGTTTTATTTTTCATAACTCACCTTTTAGTTTCAATTTTTGTTTCTTAATTTCTTGCTGTTCTGAAACATTTCTAGACTCAACCTCATTATAGTTTCTGTTTTTGTTACTCCGCTGTGAATTGCTTCTTTCCACTCTATCATTGGTTTGGTCCTTAGCTTTTCGTTCATTTTCTTCCTGTGTTTCTCTATTAGGACTGGGTTGTATCACCCCTTGATTATGTTTATCAGAAAGGCTTTTGAGTATCCTTTCCTGCTCTTGCATCAAGCGCTCATTATCACTCCTAACCCAGACCATTTCTTCCTATATATTTTGTGCAGTGTTGTTGTTCCTCCTGTTGGGGTTCCTATGTTTTGAAAGATTTGGAAATACCAAAAGATAAGACAACATCAAACCACTTTGGGGCCCTAGGATCTAGCCCTCCTAGACCCGAAGAGGGATCTCTCCAATAAAACAAAGAAAGATATGTCTTTGAAGCTCAAAATGAGATGTTAGGCTAGTTATGAAGCACAAATGGGGGTTTTAAATGATTTGGTTGGTGAGCTGCTGGGTTGGTCATGAGATCAAAGACCGAGAAAGTAATGGGAGAAAGAACAAATCAACAAGATGTCTCAGCAAAGAGGATAGTTCAAGAGAGTACCATCCATTGGGCTATGGAGTCATGAAAGGGAATTACTTGCAACAACTAGCCAAAACTTTCAGAGGGAAAGTCATCTAATACTAAAGGATCTTTTAGATTAGATGGTGGGATGGAACATTAATGAAGGAGAATGAAAGAAGGAAAGCAACCCAATTTTTGTCTATAGATCAGGTAAGAGGTCATTTAACTCTAGACCTGCTTGGACATACTCAAAGGCAACTTTCAAAGAAGGGACGAAGGGGCAACTTATAGATCGGACCAGAGGTCATTTAACTCTAGGTCAGCTTTAGCATGCTCCAAAGGAAAAACATAGATAAGTTTAACAAAGAGATCTTAGAAAGGTCAGTTGGTCGCACAAAGATCCTAGTGGACAGGGCTAACTCTAATCCCCAGTGTTCCCAAATCTTCCAGCTTAAACCCAACAAGAACATCTAAGGATAGATTCATTTAATCCATACATCAGCTAGCAGGCAATGACATCCACTACAATGGTTAAATTAACTGAAACCAACCCTTAGAAAACACATAAGCAGAAAACATCTAAGGCAAGGAGAGCATAAGCATAGGGTGCCTAACAAGGGAAAATCCTATGCCAGATTTCTGATGCAAGCCAATAGAACAATGAACAACATGAAATGTAATAAACAAAGTAAGAAAAAAATCACCAATAGTAATAAACCAGGATCCTGTGAAATGTGCTTGATTAATGATGCAAAACCAGTCACATACTCTGAGCTCAATAGCTGTTACAATCCAAACTTCTCCTCCCAACCTACTACATTCAACTACTATGCTACTCTCTCGCAAGACTGTTCTAACAGCCCAAATGAATCCCTCTAACTACAGCGGTAGCAGCCAAACAACAACGGCCCAAAAAAAAAACCCTTTACAATATCGTTCTTAGATTCTCATAGGAAAAAAATGAATAACAGCAGGAGTAGAAACAAATTAAATGGATCAATTAAGGCAGAGTGGTGGAGGAGTTTCACATCCATACTGCTTAATGGAAATCTGCATTTGCTGTAAGTACTTTGGTATGGTCTGGGAGACTCTGTCAGGCCAAGATTGACCTCTGCTGCTTCTTTGGAGTCTTTTCAGGTGTCTGGAACTCTGCGCTGCCTTCTAGAAATGATAAACTGGATGAGAAGGTCTACAGGTCTCTCCATACATCCATTACTGCTGTCCAGACAGTCTTAAAGAAGATTCTGTCCGTAACATACGTTTAAGGGCTCGAGGAGGCATGGAGAACACTGTCCGGCAGTCTCTCTGGAGAAAGTATTCTGCTAATATTTAACACAGATACAGCCTGTTGTGTGTGCATTAGATCTTCATATTGTGCCTTGCTTCCTGTGACCCTGCCTCTGAGTTTTCAGACCTCAGACTTTCAAACTTTCCACGTTTTTGAATAAAACCAACATTTTTAAATCAAATGACCTTTGAACAGAACCTGCCTTAGTGAAGGGAACAATATTGAATAGGGAGGAATTGAGAGGAGGTGGGAAACATATAACCAATAGTAATCGCAATCGGAATCGGAGCGGTGCGGGCGGAGTAATATACAAAGTGAAACTTCCGATACGATGGGGAGAAAAGCCTTTATATAAATAAAACAAATGAATTTTGGACTTATACAAAGGAAAACAAGATTTTATAAGGAATGGGCGGAAGAATTAAATGGTGGGACCGGGGTACGAATCACAATCGCAAATCGGAATCGGGAGATGGAGCGGGATGGAATGGTAAACACAAAACTTCCGATGCGATTGGGAAATATCCTTTCTATAAATAAATATAACCAAAGTTTTGGATTACAAAGGAAAAGGCCCTTTATTATATGAATGGCGGAGGTATGGTATGGTGGGCTTGGGATCTGATCGCAATCGGAGATCGGGAGCAGGAGGCAATCGCAATCGGGAGAAAGAACTTGCGATGTGATCAATCAGAGGGGTAGTGCGATCGGAGGATCGGAAGGATCGGGGAATCAGAGCGATCAAGGGAGGAGGAAAGGACTTGCGATTAGGGTGATCGGGCGGATTTTCGATCGGAGGATCGGAGGAGGAGTTGTGATGATCGCAATCGCAGTATATTGCGATGCGATTAATCGCATCGCAAATAATTGCAATTGGAGTGATCGGAGCTACACAAATAAAACATGCGATTGGAAAGAGCTTGCGATTGCGATTGCAATGCAGCGGGTTATATATATAACACAAAACTTTATAATAAAGTTTTATGCAATACATGGCGGGGTATGGAAAGGGGAAGTGGTTTATAAATCACATATTTTGTTTTAACATGATTTACAATGCGATTTAATAATCGGAAAGGGGGGAAAATGGTTTTAAAAGGGAATATTAAAACTTTAAACATAGAGTTGAAGGGAAACATGGGAAATAGGGGATATATGGGGATGCAAGGGCTTTTACTTCACTTAGGCATAGATTAAATCCAGAAGTCAGTTTTGAGAGTGTAGCATACCGTTGGAAAGCTCTTTTCTGGCTCTTTCTGATGGCTCTACTTGGAGGATGTTTTAACGCTAACATGCTGCAGAAAAATTCTCTGAAGGCGGGGAATAATAGAAGGCACAAGGAGGCTTCAAGGATGATGTGTTTTCAGAGGAAATGCATTCCTTGAAGGCTCAAAAACATCCTAGCCCCATGTTTGCTTGTCAAAAATTTATAGGGGGCTAACAGTGGCTCCACATGCGGATGGCTTCTTCTTGAAGGAGTCAAGAATTCAGAAAATAAATATTTGGTGTAGGCCAGATGCCTAGTGTTTAAGCCACCTTCTTCTTTGATTTCAGCTGCCACAAATAATGAAGACATCATATCAGCAGTAAAATTCCTCCCATACAACCACCTACCCACACTAAAGTCCTAACATTTTTTCCTTCTGGGTGCATTTGGACTTGCAGACCCTTTACATCATCAATTTTTACAAACAGGAAAATAAACCTATTATAATTCTACCCTTATTACTCCATGAGGCCAGATTAGACTGTTGGCCTCATAGCTTCTCTACCTACACTACTATTTGCTAGGGTTAAACTGTCTAGCAGATTTTTTCTCTATATTCTAAGACAGAAATTGAAAAACAGTCAAGCTGGAAGTAGACTGTCTGACTTGTTGGACTTTGCATGAATTGAAACAACTAACTACATGCTCAGAGGCTGAGCTTATTTTAGAATTCCTATCTACCCTACCCTAACTGGAAATTTCTGATGTTCTAGGTGATACAATAATGTCAGTGTAGCCAGTCAAGCACTAAAAAAAAAAGGATATGAACACGAACTGCCTGTCAGAGATAACCACAGGCTGCTCTGCATGCGGTCCTTCCAAACTGAGGTCACCATCAGTAGTGACCACTCCTGATAAATCTGGCCTGTGCTCAGGATCAACGCTGGAGTAATTGAGCTAATTAGGGCCTCCATGTACTCTACCACAAGATCAATGAACGCATGATGTACACTCTATTCTTTCTGGCTTGCCATGATCGGTAGGTTGTTTGCGTCCTAGGCAGCTTCGATTATTGCATCTTCAGTGTGGCTCATGAAAACCAGATCCTCTTCTTCTTGTATTTCGAAAAACAGTGGAATTCCTTCATTTTTAGGGGGCGGGAGACTTTCCAAAAATGATTTGGGGTCTCTGAACTGATATGACCTTTCCTGTGATTTAAAAAGTTCGATCTTAGCTTCATACCTCTCAATCACCAGATCTAGAAACATTTTCTTGATCACGGGTCCACCTTTTGAGCTGAGACGAATAACCCCTGAAAGGTCCTCCACCTTATATTCTGCCAAGTCACTAGAAATCATATCACGACATACTGCCATGAAATCTGGAAACATTCCTGCAAACCGTTCAGGATCTTCCATTAGTGAAGTGACTAGGTCTTTGGCATGGATGATGTTGTACTGCAACATGGTCTCCCAGTGGAGTCTTGTAAACACACAGATAACCAGCGGCCTACTGATCACTAGTGGAGTCTTTTGATCGTTCAGGAATTTTGGAGTCGCCAGGTAGATGATTTACAATTTACTGTCCACCACAGTGATTTACCAAATCAAGATTTTGGTCTTATTCCCCAGTGGAGTCGCCATTTTTTTGGGGTTCCTATATTTTGGCAGATTTGGCAATACCAAAAGATAAGACAACATCAAACCACTTTGGGGCACTAGGATCTAGCCCTCCTGGACCCGGAGAGGGATCTCTCCAATAAAACAAAGAATGATATGTATTTGAAGCTCAAAATGAGATGTTAGGCTAGTTATGAAGCACAAATGGAGGTTTTAAATGATTTGGTTGGTGAGCTGCTAGGTTGGTCATGAGATCAAAGGCTGAGAAAGTAATGGGAGAAAGAAAAAAACAGCAAGATGTCTCAGCAAAGAGGATAGGTCAAGAGAGTACCATCCATTGGGCTATGGAGTCATGAAAGGGAATTACTTGCAACAACTAGCCAAAAATTTAAGAGGGCGAGTCATCTAATACTAAAGGATCTTTTAGATTAGATGGTGGGATGGAACATTAAGGAAGGAGAATGAAAGAAGGAAAGCAACCCAATTTCTTTCTATAGATCAGGTCAGAGGTCATTTAACTCCAGACCTGCTTGGACATACTCAAAGGCAGCTTTCAAAGAAGGGACGAAGGGGCAGCTTATAGATTGGACCAGAGGTCATTTAACTCCAGGTCAGCTTTAGCATGCTCCAAAGGAAAAACAGAGATAAGTTTAACAAAGATATCTTAGAAAGGCCAGCTGGTCGCACAAAGATCCTAGTGGACAGGGCTAACTCTAATCCTGAGTGTTCCCAAATCTTCCAGCTTAAACCCAACAAGAACATCTAAGGACAAATTCATTTAATCCATACATCATCTAGCAGGCAATGACATCCACTACACTGGTTAAATTAACTGAAACCAACCCTTAGATAACACATAAGCAGAAAACATCTAAGGCAAGGAGAGTAGAAGCATAGGGTGCCTAACAAGGGCAAATCCTATGCCAGGTTTCTGATGCAAGCCAGTAGAACAATGAACAGCATGAAATGTAATAAAAAAAGTAAGAAAAACATCACCAATAGTAATAGACCAGGATCCTGTGAAATGTGCTTGATTAATGATGAAAAACCAGTCACATACTCTGAGCTCAATAACCTTACAATCCAAACTTCTCCTCCCAGCCTACTACATTCAACTTCTATGCTACTCTCTCCCAAGACTGTTCTAACAGTCCAAATGAATTCCTCTAACTACAGCGGCAGCAACCGAACAACAACGGCCAAAAAAAAAAACCCTTTACAATATCGTCCTTGGATTCTTATAAGAGAAAAATGAATAACAGCAAGAGTAGATAAAAATTAAATGGATCAATTAAGGCAGAGTGGTGGAGGAGTTTCACGTCCATACTACTTAATGGCAATCTGCATTCGCTGTAGTACTTTTGTATGGTCTGGGAGACTCTGTCAGGCCAAGATTGACCTTTGCTGCTTCTTTGGAGTCTTTTCAAGTGTCTGGAACTTTGCGCTGCCTTCTAGAAATGATAAACTGGATGAGAAGGTCTGCAGGTCTCTGCATACCTCCATTATTGCTGTCTAGACAGTCTTAAAGAAGCTTCTGTCCGTAACATACGTTTAAGGGCTCGAGGGGGCATGGAGAACACTGTCCGGTAGTCTCTCTGGAGAAAGTATTCTGCTGATATTTAACACAGATACAGCCTGTTGCATGTGCATTTGATCTTCATAATATGCCTTGCTTCCTGTGACACCGCCTCTGAGTTTTCAGACCTCAGAATTTCAAACTTTCCACGCTGTTGAATAAAACCAACCTTTTTAAATAAAATGACCTTTGAACAGAACCTGCCTTAGTGAAGGGAACAATATTGAATAGGGAGGAATTGAGAGGAGGCGGGAAACATATAACCAACAGTAATCGCAATCGGAATCGGAGCGGGGCGGGCGGAGTAATATAAAAAGTGAAACTTCCGATGCGATGGGGAGAAAAGAATTCATATAAATAAAACAAATGAATTTTGGACTTATACAAAGGAAAACAGGATTTTATAAGGAATGGGCGGAAGAATTAAATGGTAGGACTGGGGTACGAATCGTAATCACAAATCGGAATCGGGAGATGGAGCGGGATGGAATGGTAAACACAAAACTTCCTATGCGATTGGGAAATATCCTTTGTATAAATAAATATAACCAAAGTTTCGGATTACAAAGGAAAAGGCCCTTTATTATATGAATGGGGGAGGTATG
Source organism: Pinus albicaulis (assembly GCA_034641835.2). Taxonomy (NCBI): domain Eukaryota; kingdom Viridiplantae; phylum Streptophyta; class Pinopsida; order Pinales; family Pinaceae; genus Pinus; species Pinus albicaulis. The sequence goes on along the minus strand of CM076576.1, from coordinate 780,130,456 downwards.
GTACGGTGGGCCCGAGGTCTGATCGCAATCGGAGATCGGGAGCGGGAGGCAATCGCAATTGGGAGAAAGAACTTGCGATGCGATCAATCGGAGGGGCAGTGCGATCGGAGGATCGGAAGGATCGGGGAATCAGAGCGATCGGGGGAGGAGGAAAGTACTTGCGATTAGGGTGATCGGGCGGATTTGCGATCAGAGGATCGGACGAGGAGTTGGGATGATCGCAATCGCAGTATATTGCGATGCGATTAATCGCGTCGCAAATACTTGCGATTGGAGTGATCGAAGATACACAAATAAAACATGCGATTGGAAAAATCTTGCGATTGCGATTGCAATGCGGCGGGTTATATATATAACACAAAACTTTATAATAAAGTTTTATGCAATACATGGTGGGGTATGGAAAGGGGAAGTGGTTTATAAATCGCATATTTTGTTTTAACATGATTTACAATGCAATTTAATAATCGGAAAGGGGGGAAAATGGTTTTAAAAGGGAATATTAAAACTTTAAACATAGAGTTAAAGGGAAACATGGGAAATAGGGGATATATGGGGATATAAGGGCTTTTACTTCACTTAGGCATAGAACTCAATCTAGAAGTTAGTTTTGAGAGTGTAGCACACCGTTGGAAAGCTCTTTTCTGGCTCTTTCTGATGGCTTTGCTTGGAGGATGTTTTAATGCTGACATGCTGCAGAAAACTTCTCTGAAGGCAGGGACTAACAGAAGGCACAAGGAGGCTTCAAGGATGATGTGTTTTCAGATGAAATGCATTACTTGAAGGCTCAAAAACATCCTAGCCCCCTGTTTGCTTGTCAAAAATTTATAGGGGGCTAACAGTGGCTCCACATGGGGATGGCTTCTTCTTGAAGGAGTCAAGAATTCAGAAAATAAATCTTTGGTGTAGGCCAGATGCCTGGTGTCTAAGCCACCTTCTTCTTTGATTTTAGCTACCACAAATAATGAAGACATCATATCAGCAGTAAAATTCCTCCCATACAACCACCTACCCACACTAAAGTCCTAACATTTTTTCCTTCTGGGTGAATTTGGACTTGCAGACCATTTACATCATCAATTTTTACAAACAGGAAAATAAACCTATTATACTTCTACCCTTATTGCTCCATGAGGCCAGATTAGACTGTTGGCCTCATAGCTTCTCTACCTACACTACTATCTGCTAGGGTTAAACTGTCTAGCAGATTTTTTCTCTATATTCTAAGACAGAAATTGAAAAACAATCAAGCTAGAAGAAGACTGTCTGACTTGCTGGACTTTGCAGAAATTGAAACAACTAACTACAAGCTCAGAGGCTGAGCTTATTTCAGACTTCCTATCTACCCTACCCTAACTGGAAATTTCTAATGTTCTAGGTGATACAATAATGCCAGTGCAGCCAGTCAACCAGTAACAAAAAAGGATATGAACACGAACTGCCTGTTAGAGATAACCACAGGCTGCTCTGCATGCAGTCCTTCCAAACTGAGGTCACCATCAGTAGTGACCAGTCCTGATAAATCTGGCCCATGCTTAGGATCAATGCTGGAGTAATTGAGCTAATCAGGGCCTCCATGTACTCTGCCACAGGATCAACGAACGCATGATGTACACTCTCTTCTTTCTGGCCTACCATGATTGGTAGGTCGTTTGCATCCTGGGAAGCTTCGATTATTACATCTTCAGTGTGGCTCATGAAAACCGGATCCTCTTCTTCTTGTATTTCGAAAAACAGTGGAATTCCTTCATTTTTAGGGGGCGGGAGACTTTCCAAAAATGATTTGGGGTCTCTGAACCGATATGACCTTTCCTGTGATTTCAAAAATTCGATCTCAACTTCATACCTCTCAATCACCAGATCTAGAAACATTTTCTTGATCACGGGTCCGCCTTTTGAGCTGAGAGGAATAACCCCTGGAAGGTCCTCCACCTTATATTTTTCCAAGTCACTAGAAATCGTATCACAACATATTGCCATGAAACCTGGAAACATTCCTGCAAACCGTTCAGGATCTTCCATTAGTGAAGTGACTAGGTCTTTGGCATGGATGATGTTGTACTACGACATGGTCTCCCAGTGGAGTCTTGTGAACACACAGATAACCAGCGGCCTACTGATCACCAGTGGAGTCTTTTAATCGTTCAGGAATCGTGGAGTCGCCAGGTGGATGATTTACAATTTACTGTCCACCACAATGATTTACCAAATCAAGCTTTTGGTCTTATTCCCCAGCGGAGTCACCATTATGTTGGGGTTCCTATGTTTTGGCAGATTTGGCAATACCAAAAGATAAGACAACATCAAACCACTTTGGGGCCCTAGGATCTAGCCCTCCTGGACCCAGAGAGGGATCTCTCCAATAAAACAAAGAATGATATGTCTTTGAAGCTCAAAATGAGATGTTAGGCTAGTTATGAAGCACAAATGGGGGTTTTAAATGATTTGGTTGGTGAGCTGCTGGGTTGGTCATGAGATCAAAGGCTGAGAAAGTAATGGGAGAAAGAACAAAACAGCAAGATGTCTCAGCAAAGAGGATAGGTCAAGAGAGTACCATCCATTGGGCTATGGAGTCATGAAAGGGAATTACTTGCAACAACTAGCCAAAACTTTAAGAGGGCAAGTCATCTAATACTAAAGGATCTTTTAGATTAGATGGTGGGATGGAACATTAATGAAGGAGAATGAAAGAAGGAAAGCAACCCAATTTCTGTCTATAGATCAGGTCAGAGGTCATTTAACTCCAGACATGCTTGGACATACTCAAAGGCAGCTTTCAAAGAAGGGACGAAGGGGCAACTTATAGATCAGAACAGAGGTCATTTAACTCCAGGTCAGCTTTAGCATGATCCAAAGGAAAAATAGATATAAGTTTAACAAAGTGATCTTAGAAAGGCCAGCTGGTCGCACAAAGATCCTAGTGGATAGGGCTAACTCTAATCCCCAGTGTTCCCAAATCTTCCAGCTTAAACCCAACAAGAACATCTAAGGACAGATTTATTTAATCCATACATCAGCTAGCAAGAAATGACATCCACTCCACTGGTTAAATTAACTGAAACCAACCCTTAGATAACACATAAGCAGAAAACATCCAAGGCAAGGAGAGCAGAAGCATAGGGTTCCTAACAAGGGCAAATCCTGTGCCAGATTTTTGATGCAAGCCAGTAGAACAATGAACAGCATGAAATGTAATAAACAAAGTAAGAAAAACATCACCAATAGTAATAGACCAGGATCCTGTGAAATGTGCTTGATTAATGATGCAAAACCAGTCACATACTCTGAGCTCAATAGCTGTTATAATCCAAACTTCTCCTCCCAACCTACTACATTCAACTACTATGCTACTCTCTCCCAAGACTATTCTAACAGTCCAAATGAATCCCTCTAACTACAGCGGCAGCAGCCGAACAACAACAGCCCAAAAAAAAACCCTTTACAATATCGTTCTTGGATTCTTATAAGAGAAAAATGAATAACAACAGGAGTAGATACAAATTAAATGGATCAATTAAGGCAGAGTGGTGGAGGAGTTTCACGTCCATACTGCTTAATGGAAATCTGAATTCGCTGTAAGTACTTTGGTATGGTCTGGGAGACTCTGTTAGGCCAATATTGACCTCTACTGCTTCTTTGGAGTCTTTTCAGGTGTCTGGAACTCTGCGCTGCCTTCTAGAAATGATAAACTAGATGAGAAGGTCCACAGGTCTCTCCATACCTCCATTACTGTTGTCCAGAAAGTCTTAAAGAAGCTTATGTCCGTAACATACGTTTAAGGGCTCGAGGAGGCATGGAGAACACTGTCCGACAGCTCTCTGGAGAAAGTATTATGCTGATATTTAACACAGATACGACCTGTTGCGTGTGCATTTGATCTTCATACTGCACCTTGCTTCCTGTGACCCTGCCTCTGAGTTTTCAGATCTCAGACTTTCAAACTTTCCACGCTGTTGAATAAAACCAACCTTTTTAAATAAAATGACCTTTGAATGGAACCTGCCTTAGTGAAGGGAACAATATTGAATAGGGAGGAATTGAGAGGAGGCGAGAAACATATAACCAACAATAATCGCAATCGCAATCGGAGCGGGGCAGGCGGAGTAATATACAAAGTGAAACTTCCGATGCGATGGGGAGAAAAGCCTTTATATAAATAAAACAAATGAATTTTGGACTTATACAAAGGAAAACAGTATTTTATAAGGAATGGGCGGAAGAATTAAATGGTGGGACCGGGGTACGAATCGCAATCGCAAATCAGAGTCGGGAGATGGAGCGGGATGGAATGGTAAACACAAAACTTCCGATGCGATTGGGAAATATCCTTTGTATAAATAAATATAACCAAAGTTTCAGATTACAAAGGAAAAGGCCCTTTATTATATGAATGGCGGAGGTATGGTACGGTGGGCCTGGGGTCTGATCGCAATCGGAGATCGAGAGTGGGAGGCAATCGCAATCAGGAGAAAGAACTTGCGATGCGATCAATCGGAGGGGCAGTGCGATCGGAGGATCGAAAGGATTGGGGAATCAGATTGATCGGGGGAGGAGGAAAGCACTTGCGATTAGGGTGATAGGGCAGATTTGCGATCGGAGGATCGGAGGAGGAGTTGCGATGATCACAATTGCAGTATATTGCGATGCGATTAATCGCGTCGCAAATACTTGTGATTGGAGTGATCGGAGCTACACAAATAAAACATGCGATTGGATAGAGCTTGCAATTGCAATTGCAATGTGGCGGGTTATATATATAACATAAAACTTTATAATAAAGTTTTATGCAATACATGGCGGGGTATGGAAAGGGGAAGTGGTTTATAAATCGCATATTTTGTTTTAACATGATTTACAATGCGATTTAATAATCAGAAAGGGGGGAAAATGGTTTTAAAAGGGAATATTAAAACTTTAAACATAGAGTTAAACAGAAACATGAGAAATAGGGGATAAATGGGGATATAAGGGCTTTTACTTCACTTAGGCATAGAATTCAATCCAGAATTCAGTTTTGAGAGTGTAGCAAAACGTTGGAAAGATCTTTTCTGGCTCTTTCTGATGGCTCTGCTTGGAGGATGTTTTAATGCTGACATGCTGCAGAAAAATTCTCTGAAGGCGGGGACTAATAGAAGGCACAAGGAGGCTTCAAGGATGATGTGTTTTCAGAGGAAATGCATTCCTTGAAGGCTCAAAAACATCCTAGCCCCCTGTTTTCTTGTCAAAAATTTATAGGGGGCTAACACCTCCAGCCGTCTACTAGTCTACTGGTGCTGATCTACACTCAGCTGAATCCACATTTAAGGATTCATTTCTGATTGGGGTTTGGGTGTAGGTTCCCCTACGTTCCAAGGTGTTTGTTGTGTTGACCCCCTCCTCATATCGTCTCCTACTATGTTATTTATCTATTGTGCATCATTTATACACACAATTTATCATGTTAGGTGACCCTTAGGGTCCCAACGTGTGAACACTACTCTTATACCACTTGTAACATTCATGACAGTGCGACCATTAAATTTTGTTTTACCTTTTCATTATATAGTTAGACATGAATATAATCATAATTTTCTGAGTTTCACATTTGCATTGAGATAACCACAATGAATTTACCATATATTATTTCTATACAAATCTCCAAACCTTTAACAACATAATCGTATCTATATGAATTATCACCCTTAACTCTGATTGGCGTTCATGCATATATGTGATTGTCACGATTTTTCCTTTTTCATATTACATAAATTTGATTACAAATATTGTACCTATGGCACGAATACATATTAGTTTTGACGGATCTCCACGTATGATTGTATTTATCATTTGTGTGATTATATATGTACCAAGGATTCGATCTTTATTTTGGATTTATTGCACTGTATAATGCATGTGACCTATGCTTATGTGGAGGACACTTGCCCTCACCATCCACTCTTGGATCTAGGTCTTAGGATCTATGGCTGAGATCTTCGGGTCTTGAGTTAGGGTGATGGCCACTCCGAAACCTTAACCGATTATTTCATTGTGAGTTGGGCTCCATGGCGTTGCCTCTCTGCAACCACACCGCAACCCTGACTTGCTTGGCTTTGTAGACCTCCCGCTCAGTGCTAGCTATTGAGGTGCCTCTAAAGGTATGATCTTATGCCCACAACCCTACAATGAAAGAGTTGCTAGCCTTATCGGCATAGTCGCAACCGGTTTTGAGTTCTTATGAGGTTTCCCGCGTTGTTCTTTCAGAGTTTAAGAAGATACTCCATCCCGCTATGAGACTCTTCTCCATGGTGGTTATACGGCCTTACATTTTTGGTTCAGGTGGTTCATTTCTCATGCCTTCATGTTTGGAAATGTAGTTGCCCACGTCTTTGTTTCTCAGTTATAGCCACCTCATTCCTTGGATTGTAAGTCTTCCTAAAACCCATTTTTTCCCTGCTAATTGCTTACTCATTTTCGTTTTCTATAGTAGCTTATGTGATGATTCCTGTACTCTGTTTCTCATGTAGAGATTTTTTTCATAGCCTGCAGAGCAAGCTTGCTCAGGTATAATTAATTTCTTAACCCTATTTTATTAGTCCCATAGCTTGTTCGGTAGATAGGGTTTAGCATTCTAATTCTTGTTGTTTTAAATGAAGCAGGTAACTCCGTGGTTTAGTACCAGAAATGTCAAATGCATATACCATTCCTTTGGAGGCTATGTTGGTTAATTCTGACCCTTAGATGGTTTCCATTAACAGGTACCTGGGCCTCACTGATAATCTTATATTGTTTCAGGCTTAAGTCTTCCCACTTAGCTTCGTGACTGTTACGACTTATTGAAATTTTGTAAACTGTTTTAGTCGCTTAATGTTACAATATCCTCTAGTTTCCATGTAATGTCGAGACTCTGCCAGTGTGGTAGTTGCGTACTATATTTTTCTCAAGATTCTGGTTTTGTAATTTTAAGGGTTTTGAATTCCTATCTTTCGGTCGGGTATTGACCTATTTAAGAGGAAATATTTCTCTGAGAAATACTATTTATGGTCTATCATTCACCGCGGTTAGTTTTGGACTCATGTATTTTCAGTGATAATCATTTGAATTTTATTTAAGCCTTGGCTCCTTCTCATAAATTGGAAATGTCGCTTTTATCATTCGTTCATATACATGCATAATTACACAATATTCTTTCCTTTCCATTGGATTGATGCTTTAGTCGAAATGATGTTTAGAATGGCTTGCATTTACCTTTCTGTAGCAAAGCTTAGCCCTTTTTTTTTTTACTTCATTAGTTTACGCAAAAGAAAGTCTTCTATATGGAATATATGCATATCACTCGGGTTATCGAAATTTCCTAGAGCTTTGTATTTCTTTAATCTATGTTATTGTTTCCAGTTCCTCATTTATTTAGAGGTGTTCGGACCATCTAAAGGGTGGATTTTTATCCTCCTACCCATTGTCCGTGTATATCATAGGTTACCGATCAATGACCAGTTCTGGGCCTGGGGTTTCGACCTTGGCCCAAAGCAAACAGTTTACTGGGTCCACACTTCTTGGTTATTACCTTCTGTTTGGTGTTTAACTTGGTATTGAAATTACTATCTTCTTGAATGTCAGACTATAACTTTAGTATAAGCTTTTGTTACAAAACCTATGTATATATGTATATTTTTTCTACTACAAGTCTGAAATAATTTACAAGAATACATATATAATACATTCACCACATTCACAATGTAAAATACCTTATTTCATATTTTTCCAGAAACAATTCCTATTATTTAAAAGAGTTCTATCTAACTAATTCCATAATAAAGAAGTCTATCTAAATATTTATGTATTAAATAAATCTGTCTAAACATCAAATTTTCCAGTTCTTCTATTTTCTGCAGTCTGTGTACTTATCTCATTTCCAGACTTGCTAATGATGTCCACCCTACCATGAGAGAGGTGATTACGTCCTCATCTCCCCCCGTGCTCCACACTAAGTCCATTAGGTTGACAGAATTTCCAGAAGAGATCTCAAGACCCTTGGTCTAGTACTTCTTCTTTTCCAGGAGTTCAGGAATGCTGAGTGTTTTCCACAGGTCACTACCAGCTCAAGAATTCTCCACTCTCTCCCTTCCTATCGTCAGTCACAAAACGTAACCCCTTTTCCTCACTGGGATGTACTTTTATCCCCAGAGGAAAGGTAACTGTCTTTAACTGTTTTCTTTTCAACCACTCCCAGTTATTGGAATGCTTTTACCATTAATATTTTTAACTTTTTTATGGAACCACTATTTCATGATTAAATTTTTATTTCAACAAAACATAATTAATTTTTGTTCATTATACAATTCTTTTCTCAAAAAGAAATAAATGTTTAATCTCTTAAGAATAAATAACATAACAACTGATTAGCACTTAAGCCAGCTGCCACATTAGCACAGGGTTTAGAAGCGCTATTCACATATTTCATTATGTAGCTTTATGGTATTTAGATGTGGTTTTCCCATATTTCATCTTTTTCCAAAAAAAATTGAGCAATTCAAATTAAATGTGAAGGAAATTATTTTAACAATAACGAAAATAATGAAAATATAGTATTCATTCACCACTTAAATGAAAAATATTTTGATCACATAAAAAATAATTTAAATTTAATTTTAAAACATGTGAAAGATAACTTTAGTTTATCCAATCTCATTTTCATTAATCTAGACCATGGCAAAGACCAAAGAATTTGAAATTCGATGTCTCAAAAAAATCTTGTATTATTTATTTATTAAAAAAACATTAGAAAAACATTAATTAGCAACATTACCTTATTTTATAAAAAGGAAAAGCCTAGTGAATGGTCTTGCAGTGTGTGCCTTCCTTTTATTCAAGGAACCACTTATAGGTTTGCTAGGATCCTTAAGAAGCATAAAGTTTCTTTGTCTTTAAAACCCCTTAACACTATTTGCAACTCTCTCAAATATGTTAAAGATCCATTAAACCCTAGAGATGGGAAAGGTGTCTACATCATTCCATGCTCTTGTGGGACACCTTACATTGGTGAAATTGGTCGGTCTATAAATCAAATATTTGTGAGCATGCTGTTGACGTTAAGCATGGAATATCTTGCTCCTCTGCCTTAGCTAAGCATGCAAAAAAAAACTAACCATCATATTTCCATTGAAGAGGCTAAGGTTATTACTATGATTGACCATTTTCATCACCGTAAGTTAAGGGAGGCCTTAGAGATTGAAAAAAGGCCTGTTAATCTCAATAGAGACGACAGTTGGAATATTAGTAGGTGTTGGATCCTTGACCTATATTCTTAAGTGGTTTTAGTCTTTGCCCTTTCCTTCCTTCAATTATATATATATATATTATTAATATTATTTTTATTACTTTTTATTTTTTTGATTTTTATAATTATTGGCCTCCTATTCTAAAAAAAAAAAAATCTAAAATATTAGTACAAAAAAAAGTAATAAATAAATTATTAGTATAAAAATTTAATATAAAAATTCATCAAAAAAAGTTTTGACATTTAACTATTAATAATAAATAAATAAATTTCTTTATAAAATTATTATTTGAATAAAATTAATCCTCTTTATTCCCTTCGTAATCAAACCAGCCATTATTCTAATGGCTAAATTATCCATCTCTATATTTATTTAAACTCAATGTCTTGATTTGATCTCTCACCTATTGGTTCAAAATGCGACAATGTTCTTTCACATGTAATTACTACCGAAGAAAATTCTAAATATGTCTAAAAATGTTGGATTCCATATGGATATGGAGTTTCATAAAGTGGGTTCTGCATCCAATATGTGATAGTATAGACTCTCCTTTCGTTACAGATCAAATAACATATGAAGAGTCAAAGTTGAAGTGACCTCAACTTCTTAGAAGCTTTTCTTTGAAAGATGAAAGGCCCTTTAGTTTTCATGTTGTGATCGACCCACCCAAAACGAGTTGTGTCGACATCGTCTCACCCAGAACACGTTTCAGTATGGATACTAGAACCCATATTTCAAATGGGCTCCTAAATCCACATAACGACATAGGGTGTGAAGAAATTTTAGAGAAAAAGCGAGAGGAGAGTTTTGAAATAAACCTTACTGTTTCACATATATTGGGGTCAAGATATATATATATATATATATATATATATATATATATATATATATATATATATATATATATATATATATATATATATATATATGGGAACCATGTATTCTATGTCACAGTCACCAAAGAGACTCGCTACACTGGGTCTGACAACAACACTATCAGAGCATGGAGATATTCTCGTCCAGAATTCATTAAGTGTAGCCACCTAAATTAAAGAAGTGGCATGAGGGTTCGACAACAACACTATCAGAGAATGGAGATATTCTTGTCTAGAATTCATTAAATGTAGCCACCTAGATTGAATAAGTGGCATGATAAGGAAAACTTTGTTAAGAAATGATAAGATCTTCAGTGTGCATGCTAGCCACAAAATCCATGTGTGGTGTCACTCTCGTTCGAGTCCCAATGTCCATAAGCAATGGACAACGATCTAGACTCAGATCAATTCTATGCACTGATGAATGAAACTAGAAGCCAATGTCCTTGGATGGAGACAAAATCATGAAAACATGCAATGGTGAAGCGCATGGGTGAAAATCTTGATGAAAGCATGAAAATAAAAATATTCCATCACCACTCGCTTAGCCATCCAAACATCTTTCAATTCAAAGAAGTGATATTGACTCTGACCCATCTAAAAATTATTAGGGAATATGTTATTGGGGGTGAGTTGTAAGAGTGCATTTACAAAGTAGTTCGCTTTAGCGAGGATAATGCACATTCTTTATTTTAGAAACTTATTTTGGGTGTAAGACATCATCATTCTATGCAATTATATCAACATGACTTAACATTGGAAAACACACTTTTGGAGGGAAGTCCTACACCTTGACTCAAGATATGTGATTTTGGCTATTCCAAGTCTTTTGTGCTTCATTCGCATCCCAACTCAATTATTGGGACAATTACATATATAGCTCCAAAAATTTTTTCCAAGAATGAATATGATGGTAAGATCACAGGTATATGGTCATTTGGTGTGACTCTTTGTGTTATTCTCATAGGAGAATATCTATTTGAGGATCTTGAGGAACCAAAAAAAATTTACAAGACCATTGGTTGCATAATGAATTCACAATATTGCATCCTAGATTTTGTTCACATTACATCTGAATGTTGGCACTTTCTTTCTAGAATTCTTGTTGCAAATCATATCATGAAAATAACAATCAGTAAAATTTAAAATAACATGTGTTTTTTGAAGTTTTTTCCTGTATACTTGTTGTATGTTCATACTAGCAATAAATACAATTGTGATGACATTGTGAGCATTACTGATGAAGAAAAGATTCCTAGATTGGGGTCAGAGTTCGAGAATTTTTTTGGAGATTGTCTTGATTTTGAAGATAGGGATCCAGATGATGATAAGAGTGAGGAGCCCGATTATCTTGATTATCATGGGGGAAGCTTGTGTATTATGTTTTTTTGATAGGTCTACAACCATAAAAATTACTCTTAAAATGGAATTCCACAAGTTTTCCTCTGATAATGGATTTTTTCCGGAGTATTATGAGGTTCTTAGGGGGTCATATCATGGTGACACCTTGGATTCCATGGAAGCACAAGAACCATTTCCTTATACTGGCTTCTTCCAAGAACCATGTTATTTAGGGAGAGGCATTTTTCTTGATCCCCCTACAATATTATATAACAAGGAGAAGTATAATATTCATGTAATTGATTCTTTAGAATATTGATCTGAAATGACTGTATTGGTTTTGATTTGCTAAGTGTCTTTCAGTTTTAAAAACATGTGCATAATCAGTTCATTAGTTTGCATAAGGATTAAGGAGTTTTTCCATGACTTGTAGATGATTTTTAGTGAATTAGAAGCATAAAATAAGCTTAAATAACACTGATCATCAGTGTAAAACAAAGAAATAAGCAACCACATGAAATTTACACAGTAGGCATGATGAAGCAGTTCACCCCTCCTGGGCTACATCTGCTGGTCCAGCTCCTAATGGCTTTTACATCTTTCATTATGATCAAAATTTTGTTATTACATGAATTCACAGTGCTCTAATGGTTGTTTTCTCTACACCAATGGCTTCAAAATGCTACAATTAGTCAAAAATGACTCTTCATTCACTCAAAATGGTCGAAAATTGGGCCTCCTACACTTTTGCCCAGTATCTCCTAGGAAAGCTCCACTAAAAGTGGAGAACTCCAGTTAAATAGAGTTAAAAATGGCATACCCACCAATTTAGGTGTTCCTCTATATTTTTCGCCGAATTGACCACTCCATTAAGTGTTGCAGTTGGGTGGTGGCCACATGCGCACCCCCAAACCGCGAGTTATCATAACTATTAATGGAAATCATGCATAAAAATGCGGTTTAACATTAAACTGTGGGTTGAAGGACCATTTTTTAGCGTTGATCATGTGGGGGTTGGAGACGTCACGGTTGGCATGTGACAATACATATCGGGGACCGCTAGTGGGTTGGGACTACTGGCGGTTCCCAACCCCCATACTCCATTACATTACATGTTAAATAAAACCCGCGTCCTATGACTATTAAGAACCATCATGTAGAGCAGACGGTAAATGGTGCACATGCCCGGAGGGAAGTCAGGGGGTCGAGCCCTGCTGCCTCCAACAAATTTTTTATATTTTGTTTCAGGGCCATGTGGTGGCCTCAGGGCTAGCCACGTGGCATCTTCTAATTAGCTATTCAAATCATACCCCAATAGTACAATGACACTTGTCAATCAACAATTGGTCTGGTGGAAAGGAATATTCTAAGGAATATTCTCTTTTTGTTGACTGTACATTCCACTTTGCTATCTATGCATCCCAGTCAAACTGGTCAAACTATTACAATTTTACCTGCTTGGCATTTCGATCAGAATGCAATATATTCTTCATATGACATTGGTTTTTCGAACCATTCACAGTGCCAGAATCTAGAAGACGAGATCTACACAACCATCCTCATTTCCACCCAATCCTGTAACTTTGAATTTTGAGCAAAATTTATGAACTCCTAATCATTCCTCCCCATTGGGAATCTTTTGGACCCCAAAAGACTTGATTACCTATTGAGTAGATGAGGGTACATCTCCCTCACCTTTCCAACCTCCATCCATTTTTCCTTGCTTGGTTTAGTGCCTTTGAGCCCAAATTGAAGGTAGTCAACGCTTCCCCTCTTTGATGCTCTTGTCCTCTTGTCAAGAATTGCATCTTCTTTGAGCTCATCCAGAAATTCTGACAAGAAATCTTCAATAGAAGGTAGTTGAACATCACTTCCTTTATCATCGATCAAAGGTGGCTCATACAAGCGTAAGTTTTCAGCATTAACAATTGAATACATTTGGATGTAAGAAGGCAAGTCAAGTTGGAATGCATTATTACCAACTTTTTTTATGATCTTAAAATGACCATAGTGAATGGTTTTGAACTTTTTACCTTCCCCTTGCATCCTTTTTTTGCTAATGTGAAACCAAACCTCATCTCCCTCTTGAAACTTGTGATTAACCCAATGTTTTTCATGCCTCTTTTTGTATTTTCTTTGACTTTTCTCAAGCTGTTCTTGAACTTGTTGAGGTATAATCTAAATTTTCCCAATGAACTTTCAAGCCTTATCAATGTCACTATGGCCATCAATTACAACATCCTTCCCAAAGATGAAGTCTAATGGCGATTTTTGAAAATACCCAAAGCATACTTCGAAAGGTGAGTTTTGTGTCGAAGAGTGCCTTGCCCGGTTTTGAGTGTGCTGAATATAATGCAGTTGTTCATCCCATACCTTAGGATGTTTATTGCAATATCCTCTCAATAGATGCACAATTGTTCTATTCACCACCTTGGTTTTTCCATCTATTTGTGGATGAAAAGCGGTATTATTTTTCAACTTTGTGTCCATCATTCTCCATAGATTTGACCAATAATTACCAATGAACCTAGAATCCATGTCACTAACAACAGAAATCCAAAATGAGCCCAAACATTTTGAAAATAAAGTTCTGTTAGCCACCTATAAAAATTTTCATATCAAATGGTGGCTAAAAAATTTTGTAGCCTTCAAGAAACAATTTTATGGCCAAAATTGTGAGTTCTTGAAGTCTTATGAAGATGATTAACCCTTTAGTTAATCCTCACTATTTTTTCCCTCATAACCCTGAAAAATCTGTTGTTTGCCTAAAAGAAGACTGCTGAAAAACCCCATTTCCCTTCATTTTACCCCTCCTTTCACTCATGAATAACCCCATTTCTCATCCCCTTTTTCTTCATAAAATTCCTCCATTTCCCTCATCCTCCTTCATTCCCTTCACAAATTCCCTTTGATAAGGTTTAAAACTCCTTTTTAACCTTATCATAACCCTCATTTTTCCTCACAAACTCTATTTTTTAAGCCAAAAAATGGTCTTTTTTCATTATAAAGTTCTTAGCCCCCGAGGGCTTAACTTTCGTAAACCTCCGCCTCATAAGACCTTAAGCCCCGCAACCGGCGATTAAAGGGACTAAACTCCCCTCGGAACCTCGTCGAAACCTTTTTTCTCCTTTTTATTTCGTAAAAACCTGACTTTCCTTTGATTTCTTCTGTTCCCCGACGAAAAAGGTTTAATTTAATCTGGACCGTCGATCTTTGCAGATCAACGGCTATCGGCTAAATCATATCGCAAAACCTTATCGCATCGCAAATATAAAATCGCATTGCAAACATTCATTTTACGTGTTTTTTATGGTTTATTGCCTCCCGCCGATGCGATCCTGCGATCGTTTCTCCATCTTTGATCAAATCCATTATGCCCCGATCCAACGATCCATATCGCTCCCCTTTCAAAACCCACCCTTCCGCCTTTGGCCGTCACAATTAAATCCTGACCGTCGATCTAGTTTTGAGATCGACGACTCTTACTCAATTGCAATCTTCCCTTTGTTCTTTATTTTTTCCTCCTCTGATGCCATTCTTCCCGATCAAATCTTAGTCGTCGAATCCACAAGAAACGACAGCTAAGATCTCGTCACTAATCCGCCCATATTTCTCCGTGTTTGTCCCTCCGATTAACTCTCAACTGTCGATCCAACTCCCAGATCCGACGGTCAGTATGTAATTGCATCGCAAGTTTTTCTTTGTGCCTTCCTCTTTCCTCCACCGATTTGCGATCCTGCGATAAAATCTGGGCCGTCCATTCACACAGATCTAATGGTTGAGATCAAACCTGACTTCCTATGTTATTTCATAAAGCCCCGCAGTTGAAAACTCTTCGGTGAAGATCTACCGTTGATCTCTGCAGATCAGTGGTCCACATTGCACCTGAACTCTGCCCAAACCCCTGTCTCACATTGCTTTCATTTACCCTGAGAAGTAATATGGACCGTCCATCATTCAAATCCCACGGTCCTTATTCAACCCGATAGGCCCAACTCCTTTGGGACCTACCTTCCCCGTCGACAGATCTCCACCTTCCATTCCTATGATCCGACGGTCGAGATCTAAACCACCTTGGCCCTGCCCACCATTTTTCACCCGCGCATCTTATCCCATCGCACTCCCATTCCCACCGTCGGATCTCTCTGCCTCTCATCCAACGGTTCCTATCCTATATCGTGTGATTTTGATTCCGAAATTTAGTGCCAAAAAATTACGCAATATGGGTGGTATTAAAAGGACACGTGTCGAGCACAGACCTCTATCGCGTTCAAAAGGGCAAAACCATTTACCACCGTCAGCCCCGCGCGAAAACTGCTGTCGGTTTTCCGCTTACCACCCTTCTCCATTGCATTAAATTTTACCTTTTGATCATGGTCGTCCATCGTTTTAGATCAACGGCTCTTATTTTATCCCACATCCAAACTTCATTTATTCCCATTTTTCGCTTTCGCAAAGATTTTTCCCTTTTTTCCTATGTTTTCCTCCTTTCCGCTATAACTTTTCCCCTCCACGCTATAAAACTCCTGATTGATCTCAGTCGTTGATAAACCCAGATCAACGGCCTGGACTTAATCTCCACCACCTCTTCACCAAACCGCCTCCCCATCTGACCGCAACAAGAAATCCTCACCGTTGGAGGATTTCATCCAACGGTCACGATTAAATCTCACCTTCAAAGCAGTTTAAACCTTTCCCCATAGGATTTTTATAACTTTCACTTGTTTGTACAGGTTTTTAAAGGTTTTTCCATTGTTTTAAGAAGAAATGAATGGTGGGGATGACGATCCCCCAGGCCATTTTCCATGAAGACAAGGATTTTCAGGGTTCGAATTATCGATTTATTCGTGCCTCATGAGCACTGGTAACATTATAAGACCCTCTGTACGCCTACGCAACAAAAAAACAATAAAATCACAGTGAACATCAAACAGACAGAGAGTATCAGTTTGACAGCATAAAATCAAAGCAGAAATGAAGAATTAAAGGTTTAAACACGGTTTTGAAGGATTAAGGCATGAATTCAACTATCAAAGACCTAATCCACACAGATAAAGACAGTATGAAGACCAGAAGATAGAAATTAAGCCTAATCAGACCTAAAACACAGATATAAAGTAAATTAAAGGTGTTTTAGAGAAATACAAAGCAATCTCTCAGTCCGAGAAGCCTCCACTACCACATTAGAGGCTAATTGAATCCTCTCCAGCTACCTAAAGCCACCTGCAGCCTCAAAGCAATCAAAGAAGGCATAGTTATTACCTTAGAATAGAAGATATTTTCCTAAAGACATCTGAACAGTTATTTCAAATCAAAGGAACTTATTACAACTGTCAGCAAAGTTATTAAAAAGATAAGAAAGAGCTTTAAAGTCAACAATTTATCCCAAGTAGCCTAAAAACTTAATGAAAACCAATTAATACAGAGGAAATACCAGAAATCTTCTCCATTGAGCCCCTAAAAGGCCGAGAAGCATTAAATTGTATTAATTGAGCCTAGAGATCTTATTTTACATCCCACCTCCTCTTTTCTTCTATAAATACCTCTGTAGAAGATGAGACAAAGGTTGGTCTCCGAATATCTGTTGTATGTAAATATTTTTCTGAAGCTGCTGTAAGCTTTGTTTGTAATTGAAGATACCTAAGTTGAGATGAGAAGCTTGAAGCTATAGAGACCCAGTGGACTTGATGATTGTAACTAGTTTGAAGCATCAAATACAAGCTGATTTATGGGATCCTGGTCTATGTCAATGGTGATGT
This sequence comes from Pinus albicaulis, assembly GCA_034641835.2. Lineage (NCBI taxonomy): Eukaryota > Viridiplantae > Streptophyta > Pinopsida > Pinales > Pinaceae > Pinus > Pinus albicaulis. The sequence goes on along the minus strand of CM076576.1, from coordinate 780,113,227 downwards.
TTTTCTCATCGTAAATTTTTATTTTATTTTTGTTTCCATTCAGTCCATATTCTCTGATAAAGAACAGCAATTATAGAGTTAGGATTTACTGTCAAAGTTACCCTACTCTCACTGATAAGCTTTATCTCCATGTTTTCTTCCAATTGTGTATTTAGGAATGATTTAATACAGTCCAAGCAGTTTAGGAGTGTTTGTGTTCCCATCTCTTACTGTCTAAACTTTAAACATTGTTCTTGAATGTTATTTTCAATTTATGCTAAGTAAATTTGAACTAGGGAAGTCTATGGTTAGCCATGTCCTCTAGTTTTATCTCCAAAGGTTTTCTAAAAGTTTCCCTTAAAGTATGTTGAAAGCAGGATAGGTTCAAAGTCCTTACTTGATCTTAGACTACTTTTATTGTTTATCTTGAATGTTTTTTCCTTTGAATATGCTGAAAGTAGGATAGGTTCAAAGTCCTTACTTGATCTTAAACTATTCTATGTGTTTTAAATGTTTTCTATTAAAAGTGCATCGAAAGCAGGCTAGTTTCAAAGTATTTACCTGATCTTAGATAACTTTTATGTCTTTCTTAAGTGTATGCCAAAAGAAGGATAGTTTCAAAGTACTTACTTGATCTTAGGCTGCTCTTTGTTCTTCATCTGTTTGTTTCCCTTCCTTATTGTTTCATTCCATTCCATAAAATCAACTTAAAGAGATCCTTTGACATAGATGACTTGCCCCATGGACCACTCTTGAACCTTGTTGTTTCAATTGAATCCTACTATGACTCCATAGCCTAATGGATTGAAGCTGCTTCTTGCCTATCTTGTTAGCTGAATCAATATTTCACTTTCATACACCTTCACCCTTCATTTAGACTTCCTTCACCTTCATTTATCTTAGCCCAAACAAAACCAAACAAAAACCTTGTTCTTCATAACTAGCCTAATATCACATTTCAAACCTTAAAGATCACATCTTTAAATACACTTATAGAGAGATCCCTCTCTATATTCAGGAGGGCTAGATCCTAGAATCCCAAAGTGGTTCATATGTAGGCTTTGCAGTTTGTATTTTCCAATCTTGCAAATTACAGAGACCTAACATTCTAGCGACTCCACTGGGGATTTCTGAGTAAATTACATTTTATACATCTCTAAGACCTCAGAAGACCCAAACATCTCTAGATTGACTTCATAATAAACATGGTGGTGGAACCATAAAACAATTTACCTCTATAAGAGCTAAAAATTTTCCACTTGGCGACTCCACACTCTACAACTCCCAAAAGACCAAATGACTCCACTTGTAGAAGACTCTGAACTGGTTGATAAGATACAGTGACCTCTTTTCTGATTTACAAACATGGTTTTAGATATAGGCCCAGAAGACAAACATATGTTCACGATGGAAAAATTAATGTACATGCTTGGAAGGAGAGTGGATAGGTTTATGGCCAATATGAACATTGGTGATCCAGAACAACATATGCTTTTCCCTGATCAAACACAAGATCTACCACTATAAGACATGTATGATGACCAAGATTATAGGGAAAACAATGAAGAAAAATTTCTAATCATGATGGAAATATGATGTACATGCTTGGAAAGAGAATGAATAGGTTGATGGCTAATATGAATATTTGTGATCTAGAGCAACATATGCTTTTCCCTGATCAAACAGAAGCCCAATCACCTCAAGACCTATAAATTTACCAAGATATGCATGATGATCAACACTTTATAAAAGATGATGAGCAAGCTTACAAAGAAAGCAATGAAGAATTTTTTCAAGAAATGCTTGATTGCCTACCTATATCTTGTACTATGCTGATAAGAGAACTTCATGAGAAAATAGAAAAAACTAATAGTGAGTAGTAATTTGAGCAAACAAGTAGCCACTTTGAAAATGCAGAATTTGATATTAAAGAGGAACCAACACATATAGGGACTTCCCCCCTAGATTATAACCTATCTCAGATTACACAAGAAGAGTGGCATCCTGATAATGTAGAAGAAACAACTCATGAACCTTATATGCAAATTGAATATCCTAATAACCATGAGGAATTTTTTGAAACATAAGAAGATCAGGAAACAATAGAAAATCCTCGAATTTTCCCTGCAAAATTAAGTGAAGATGCCTTAGAAGAGGCTCAAGAAGACATCCAGCCTCAAAATCAGCCTTCACAAGAGACATAAAACTACTGTACTCCTGTTCAAAGGAACATAGATTTCCCCCTTTGGCAGAAAAAGAGATAGATCAGACTATTAATAAACAACCAGTCTCTGAAACTTCTTGCAAAAAAAATACTCTTGCTCATTCACATGGAGAACTTTGTTGTACAGATTTAGGAAGTTCTTTTGTGGATCAAGAGAAAGAGGGCAGCTGTGTTTTTGTTTATACTAGAAAAGAAATCTCTCCTTTGACAGAAGAAGAAACTAATCAAATACTAAACAAGCAGCTACCCTCGAAACCATCATCCAAACAAGACAATCGTGAACATAATGTCTATTCCATGGAACAATCCAATGGCACTCTAGACAAAGAGGATAGTAAATAAATTAATGATAATATTGAAACTAGTCCTCTTTGGAGTATGAATTTTGATGGATCATGTACTAAAACTAGTGCAGGTGTAGGAATATGGCTTTACAATACAGAAAAAAATCATTCTGAAGCCCATTCATATAAACTGAATTTTCAATGCACAACTGACATAATAGAGTATGAGGCACTTCTTGTAGGGCTGCACTTATTGAAGAAATCAAGAGCCCAGAAGATAACAGTTTATGGAAATGCAGAATTGGTAATTAGGCAAGTGAAAGATGAATGCATGGTTAAACATCCCAAACTTAAAGCTTATAAGGATGATGCCATGGATTTGTTAAAATATTTTAAAGAATTAAAACTTATCCTTGTTCCTAAAGACCAAAAAAGTTTTGCTAGTGGATTAGCCAATGTTGCCAGTACATGTCTCAGACCTTGGGAGAGAAAACAATATACAATTCAAGAAAAGTTCAGACCAACTGTCCCAAACAATAAAAGATACTGGCAAGCCTTTGAGGGAGAAAAACAAATAGAAGACCATCCTACTGAGGATATATCATCTTTTCAAGAAGAAACTTCTCCCATCTCTGATATCAATCTATCATCCAAAGAACCTAAATTTATATTAGAGGCAAGCATAGATTTAGAGAAAGAAGAAATTTCACTGCTTGTTGATTTGCAGGTTAAAGATGATGATGCTTCCAAGGAACATACTGAAGATATAGTCCTCAAAGATGATGTCTTGGAAGAAGATAATCTACCAATTGTGGAGGACCAAAAAGAAAAGAATCTTCATATTTTCTTTGTTGATCCTTTGGAATAATGTGTGGAAGCCCCAACTGGCTCAAATTATCAAGCATGGATCCTTTACAAGAGCCAAATGCATGAAAAGATGTCATCTTCTGTGATAGCCTTGATTTTGAAGATTAATCTTCAAAATGTACTATGGATACCCCTGACAAGCAGCCAGAACTTATTTTCCTTTTTGTCACTACTCAACTGGCTACATTGGCACTTTTGTATCATATAAGAATGTAAATGCTTCAAGTTAGTGTAGGTTAGATAGGAATGTCAATAAATCTCAGTTTTGAGAAATTAGATAGTTTTTTATTTTTGTCTTGAAGAAAAAAGAAAAAATACAAAAACAATAGAAGATAGAAAAGAGGGCAGAGTGAAAACAAGAAAGGTATAGCCCCATACCAAAAAGAGAAACAAAATCTGAAAGTGTGCAAGCTTAAATGCCACTCCTAAGAAACACACTCCTAGTTATTCATATAGCCTAATCATGACTGATTAGTTTTCAATTTACTGCTGATAGGTTAGTGAAATAGATTTGCCAAACTGCTTAATCTTGCCTTATCAATTAGATAGATTGGGATAGAAGAAAAAGGTTCAAATAAGCTCAAAATATGAACCTATGGATTTCAAAAGAATAAATTGCTCTAATTTGTTTAAATCTTCAGCCAAAGATAGAAGCAAACTGGTTCTAAAATGCCCAAAACTTGAACCAAAGAACAAAGAGAAAAACAGCTCAAACAAGCCTAAAAACAGAGCTGAAGAAAAGAGAAGGATGTTCTTAAACTTTCAGATCTTAAGCCTTCACATTTTGTTTTAAATTTTCTGCAAATAATAGTCTATGGGCAGCTTGTTTTTATGCCATAGATCAGCAACAAGTTAGACTGTTCAATCCTGACTTGTCTGATTTTTAAATTTTTTGTATTAGAATTTAGAGAATAAATTCTGTCAGACAATCTAATCCTGACAGAGTGTAGTTAGGTAGAGAAGCTTATGAACTCAATTGCTTAATCTGAGTTCATGGAGAAATAAGGGTAGAAATAGAATAGTTTTATGTTTTCTCAAAAGAATAAATTGTTTGTAAAAAGAGTTTTCCAATCCAAATGCACTCTGAAAAAAAGAAAAAATGTTAGTATCATTAGGATTGGGTAGGTAGAAATATTGTTTTGATAGAATTCCATTGATTTTAATAGCTGCTAACACTGTCAGATCAAAATAAGACAAGCAAAATAAAGAAAATTTACAGCCTAATAGATAAGGCATTGATCTACTTCCAGAGAATATTTGTCTGAGGTTCTTGGCACCTCCAAGGAGCTGCCATCCCAAGTTGGAGCCGCTGTTAGCCACCTATAAAATTTGTCATATCAAATGGTGGCTAAAATTTTTTGTAGCCTTCAAGAAACAATTTTATGGAAAAAATTGTGAGTTCTTGAAGTCTTATGAAGATGATTAACCCTTTAGTAAATCTTCACTACTGTTTCCCTCATAACCCTGAAAAATATGTTGTTTGCTTAAAAGAATACTGCTGAAAAACCCCTTTCACTCATGAATAACCCCATTTCTCATCCCCTTTTTCTTCATAAAATTCCTCCATTTCCCTCATCTTCCTTCATTCCCTTCAAAAATTCCCTTTGATATGGTTTAAAACTCCTTTTTTAACCTTATCAGAATCCTCAGTTTTCCTCACAAACTTTGTTTTTTAAGCCAAAAAACGGTCTTTTTTCATTATGAATTTCTTAGCCCCCGAGGGCTTAACTTTCGTAAAACTCTGCCTCATAATACCTTAAGCCCCACAACCAGTGATTAAAGGTCCTAAACGCCCCTCGGAACCTCGTCGAAACCTTTTTTCTCCTTTGTATTTCATAAAAACCCGACTTTCCTTTGATTTCTTTTGTTCCCCGATGAAAAAAGGTTTAATTAAATTTGGGTCATCGATCTTTGCAGATCAACGGCCATCGGCTAAATCATATCACAAAACCTTATCGCATCGCAAATATAAAATCGCATTGCAAACATTCATTTTATGTGTTTTTTATGGTTTATTGCCTCCCGCCGATGTGATCTTGCGATCGTTTCTCCATCGTTGATCCGATCCATTATGCCCCGATCCAACGGTCCATATCGCTCCCCTTTCAAAACCCACCCTTCCGCCTTTGGCTATCACAATTAAATCCTAACCATCGATCTAGTTTTGAGATCAACGACTCTTACTCAATCGCAATCTTCCCTTTGTTCTTTCTTTTTTCCTCCTCCTATGCCATTCTTCCCGATCAAATCCTAGCCGTCGAATCCACAAGAACCGACGGCTAAGATCTTGTCGCTAATCTGCCCATATTTCTCTGCGTTTGACCCTCCGATTAACTCTCAACTGTCGATCCAACTCCCAGATCCGATGGTCAGTATGTAATCGTATCGCAATTTTTTCTTTGTGTCTTCCTCTTTCCTTCGCTGATTTGTGATCCTGCGATCGGATCTAGGCCTTCCATTCACCCAGATCTAACGATTCAGATCAAACCTGACTTCCTCTGTTATTTCATAAAGCCCCGCAGTTGAAAACTCTTCGGTGAAGATCTACCGTTGATCTCTGCATATCAACGGTCCACATTGCACCTGATCTCCGCCCAAACCCCTATCTCACATTGCTTTCATTTACCCCAAGAAGTAATCTGGACCATTCATCATTCAAATCCCACAGTCCTTATTCAACCCGATAGGCCCAACTCCTTTGGGACCTACCTTCCTCGTCGATAGATCTCCACTTTCCATTCCTGTGATCCGACGATCGAGATCTAAACTGCCTTGGCCCTGCCCAAAATTTTCCGCCCACGCATCTTATCCCATCGAGCTCCCATTCCCACCGTCAGATCTCCCCACCTCTCATCTGATGATTTCTATCCTATATCACGTGATTTTGAGTCTGAAAGTTAATGCCAAACAATTACGCGATTGGTTTGGATTAAAAGGACACGTGTCGAGCGCAGACCTATATCGCGTTCAAAAAGGCAAAACCATTTACCACCCTCAGCCCCGCGCAAAAACCGCTGCTGGTTTTCTGCTTACCACCCTTTTCCATTGCATAACTTTTACCTTTTGATTATGGTCGTCCATCGTTTTAGATCAATGGCTCTTATTTTATCCCGCATCCAAACTTCATTTATTCCCATTTTTCGCTTTCGCAAAGATTTTTCCCTTTTTTCCTATGTTTTCCTCCTTTCCGCTATAACTTTTCCCCTCCACACTATAAAACTCCTGATTGATCTCAACCGTTGATCAACCCAGATCAACGACCCGGACTTAATCTCCACCGTCGCTTCACCAAACCGCCTTCCCATTTGACCCCAGCAAGCAATCCTCGCCGTTGGTGGATTTCATCCAACGGTCACGATTAAATCTCACCTCTAAAGCAGTTTAAACCTTTCCCCGCAGGATTTTTATAACTTTTGCTTGTTTGTACAGGTTTTTAAATGTTTTTCCATTGTTTTAAGAAGAAATTAATGGCCGGGGATGACGATCCCCCAGGCCATTTTCCATGAAGACAAGGATTTGCAGGGTTCGAATTATCGATTTATTCATGCCTCATGAGCACTGGTAACTGTTGGGTCTTAAAAAGGTATCTTTTGAACACCTAATCAGCCTACATTAATTATCAATCCAGGAGTGACTTTTTATTTCAAGAGTGTACTTTGTCTAAGGCTGCAATTAACTAAGAGTAATGCTATGAAGATGTAGTACAGAATGCTGAATACAAGAGTAAACGGATGCTTGTAAAGAAATCTAATTACAGTAACATAAATGAAAATGATTTGAAATCTTAACCACATCAATCTGCAAACCATCGATCAGGGATATAGTAGCAGTAACTCTTTCCCTTAGAAATCGATGCAACTAAAATCACACTGAGGCAAGATAACCAGTCTGGGAACTTGGAAGCAGTAATTAGTGTCCTCTATAGTTGGTAGTCTTGTTTTGAAAGCAATAGAAATGAACTCAAACTACTTGTTGATAAAAATAACTCAAAAGGAACTTCCTCTAATAACAAAATATAGAAATGAACAGTAGCTTATAATTCCTATTCATAACAATTGTAACCCATCTATCTGCTAATCTAAAGCTATGAATCAGAAATGAACAATAAGTAGAAATGGAACAACAACATGAATTGAACAACAATTATAATTTTAATGCAATCAAGCAACTAATCTCCATACTCCAATCCTGTCGATAGCCAAGACTACACAACAGTCAATTATAACAAATCATAAACCAATAGAACAACAACTAGAATTAAATACAGAACAACAAAGCTTTATAAGGATGGCAAGGCAAATAAACAGCAAATACACTTCTTGCAAAGGATAAAATAGCAATGAAATTTGTTAATGAATCTGTATTCAATCCAACAGCAGTCAATCAACTCTTCAATCGTAATAAACTTTAAACACAACTTCACACAATATTAAGCAAAGATTAGAAATACAAACAGCAAGGTAATATCACCAGAGTCGGGCCCTTAGCACCAGTGAAATACTATTGGGCTACTTTATAACTTAAGAGATGAAACGAAACGCGTCTTTGATATTAATCAAACATAAAGTATTACAAATACTGTTCTCTCAAAGCCGAGAGTCAATAAACAATATTACAGAGGAAATGTTTTAATATGAGAAATTTCGACTGACCCCCTGATCACTAAAGGGCATTTATTTATATATCAGACCCTGATGGACAAGACAAGGAATACGATGAGTTTGAACAGCAATCCCTCAGAATCGAAGGATCCTGAGGGATTCGCTGCCCTTTGTTGAGTTATCATCTTGTTTACTTTGACCTAAGACGAGCTGTCCCTTGCCTTTTCTTGGCAATGCGTTCGGATCTCCTTGTCTTTGGCTAGATGTGGTTTAATGCTGATGGAGCAGCAGTTGCATTAATCTCAGCCTCGCCTTTGGTACAGCTTTTCACTTCATCTAATTCCTATTTTTGTCAACAAAAAGCAACATTTAGTCATTTTTTACAATAAAAATAATCTTTTCAATTCTACCATAATTCTTATAATAAAACCTTCCCAAGGTAAAAAGGAGTATGTCTATTGTAAAAGAATGAGAAAATGCACAGTAATTTCATACCTTTTTCACTGCCCAACATACCCCCTTGCTTAATCTTTTTCATGTACTCATGAAAACTATAGTTCACATGGAGAGCAATCAGAGAATAAGCCAGATAAGGTTTGTCATCGAAAGGCCTAAAACCATGCAGTGCAGCTAATTCCTCAAAAACATGCTCTACTTGTCCTTCGGGGAGTTCGTAAATGGCTTTGTAGTCTGAAGCAGGATACCATGCAATGGGGCTTCGGAACCTACAGCCTAGCCAGAATGGTCCTTCTTTTAAAATTATATTACTATAGGAAATCAAGCAGTCTGTAACTAGCCCAAAGTTTTTATAATTAAACGGTTCTCTATTTTTCACATTCTGATTGGAAATTCTCCACTGGACCTTAGCTACTATATAAGCTTGGTTTCTAATGGATAAGAAATAATTTGTTCCATTCAAGATAATCGATTTGTGGATAGGCCCCAATGCTTGGATAACGCCTTCCTTTGTCATCAAACTTTTCTTCCTAGCCCAAAATTGGAATGGGTTCTGAGGTTCACTCCTAACCCACAAATCTAACTCATTTTCCTGCCTTTGAAAAGCATTATAAGCTTTAAGGCATTTTAATTGATTTACAGCAAAGGAAATAAATGCCTGATGTTGGACATCTCCCACAAAAGGGCTAGGATTTGATTCACAATCGTTTTCAAGTATTATATTATGTAAATAAAATTCACACAAAAGGCGCTGTACTTTGATCCCATAAAGTTTGCAGCATGATACAAAGTCATCTATAGTTTTTAGCTCTATGGATTTCCCTGCCCTAACTGCCTTAATATTTAGCTGTAAATATCTTTCTATTAAAACTAAAGAATAGTTTTTGGCGGGACATCTACAGGCTAAGACATTAGTGTACAATGAGCAGAGAGTGTCCATTCGATTGTAGGCTAGTTTTAATTGGTTCATTACCTTGTCAGCCTTTTCCTCTGCTCTTCGAAAATTTTCGTGAGCTTCAGCGTCTGCTTCATGGATAATATTCATCTGTTGCTGCAACTCCTGATATCTCTTCCTTGGGACAGTGTCTTCTTCCAACCTTTGCCTTTCTATTCGGGCCTGTGCCAACTCCTCCTAGAGTCTGGCTAGTGTTGGGTCGCTAAAGGTATGCTGACTACTAGCTTGCATGTTTTCACTTGAAGCGGGTCCCTTTGGAAAAACTTATGTTGGAACGGCTGTTTGTTGTTCTGTATCTCCATAATTACGCTCAGGCATGGCCTCTGCAACTTGGGGGTTCCTCTTAGCGGCCACTTTTCTCTTTTTCGAAGCTCGCTTAGGCATTTGTTTCATTCTCAGAACCCTAATGGTTTTCCTGAGTTGTTCTATGAGTCTGTGAAGCTTCATTCGTTCCCTATGAATCTTTTCAATCTCAGTCACTTTCTTCCTCTTCTTGGATGGAACAGTTGTTCCTTTATCTGAACTCATTTGCTCAGCAGGGTTTTGCTCCATATCAGCCGTACCTTCAGTTAAGTTCTCTTCTTGGTATTCTGCTTGGGGTTATTCTTCTACATTCATATGCCCTTGGCTAAATTCTTCGGGAATCATATCCTTGGTCGACTCTGCAACCCCTTGAGGGCTTTCAGGTTGAGATATTGCTTCAGTGTTCTCCTTTTCCTGTTCATGCCTTTCAGGGGAAGCAACCCTAGCTTCTCTAGGGTTTTCTGTTTCATCCAACATTTCTTCAACTGTTTCTTTGTCGATAGCAGAGTACTCTGGTAACTGATTAATATCAATGTTAAGGTCCAAAGGGCTATGAGTCTGCACATAGTCACTCATATTGGCTAGAATTTGGGCCAATTGGTCTTCCTGTAAAGTGCTTACAGTAGCATTTTCAAGAGGCTTTGTTCCTTCTTTGTCGCTTCTATGATTATCTTCGTTCTCCTCACAGGTATGATAGCTTCCTTCTTCCTCATCCGAATATCGAATTTCTCCTTCAATTTCCTCTTCCTCAGTATTTCCTTCCTCTGCACTGGATTTTTTCTCACCACTGGTGTGGTGACTTATTTCTTCTTCGTCTGAAAAGGGAATTTCTCCTTCCATTTCCTCTTCTTCATCAGTACGAGGACTTCCTCCCTCCAATTGTGGAGGTTTTTCATCCTCTGAGCTGTGCAATTCCAGGGGCTAGCTACTGCTTCTCGGAAGTCCTTCCATCATCCCCTTACTTCATTTTAAACGGAGGGACTATCTGTGAGTTAATGGCTCAGCTATTGAGCTAGCCATTCTCTTCCGTTTTGGGGTAGGTAAGGCTAACCCTCCATCAATGGAGAATATCAAATCCTCCCAGCTGGTCTATTGTTGGGTGAGGCTACGACTCACTATTAATCGAATTAGGCAATGGTGGCTAACCACCATGTCTGCATGCTAAGTTTTTCTTATATTACAAGCGATATCACGCAGTAAGGAATTTAAAAATGCAGGCAGATTTACAGTGCATTTCTGTTTTAATACAGCCGGTAATTTAAGGTGGCGAGGTCTTACCACGTCTTTTCTTCCGTCACACGTTATATAGGCCTGCACTATCTTGGCCAATTCTTTCCATGGTTCTCCCAATGATGCTGGCTGAACTTCTTTGCCTTTGACAACCAATGTCTGTCCGTCACCCTGAAAAATCATCATGGCTTCTCGAATCCTAATCTTCTTCTGAGTCCATATAGTTCCTTGCGCTGGTATGCCAGACACCTCTACAATTATTTCATCGGATACAGCTATTTGTCTTCCTCTAACCATGGAGAATCCTTCTTGCAAGTTCTGTAAGAACTCGGTGGCCACTGCTTCATGGGGTTGTTGCATCCTCGTGAAATATGTAATCCATCCTAATCTTTCCAAAATCTCTCGTGCAGCGTCAGAAACGACTAGCACCTGCGGCTCACTGCGAATTGGTTGCCCTCCCATCGTCTCTGTACACAGTTAGTTCTTTCCAAACACACAGTGATCACAATGGAACAACACAGCACGGTGAATTGGAATAATGTCATTAAATTTTTGTTATTCCCTAGAATGCAGGGATTTGGTTCGCATATAGGTAAAGAAATATCGGGATCTGATCTGCATGAAGACATCCGTGCCCCCCTTAATGGATGATAGGTCGCCCTCAACCGTCAATTGAGAGAGGCAAGTGTGGCACAACAGTAGTACAACAAGGAAAAAGTAGGCATAATTATGATACATTCAATCAAATTATAGTAATTACTGAAATCAATGCATGTGATAAATCGATAATAGATATAAAATTGTTTTGTAATGATTCAAATATGAGAAGAAGGGACAGCTTAAGATAAACATAAGTACAGATGCATTTATTACCACTTCAAAGTAATATGATCGATTTATAATGATTTTCATGTATAATAAGTTCGAAATCAAAGGTTAAGGATTCATACTTTCATTTGATATTTAAATAGAGACATAGGAAAAAGGGTTTAATATGACTATTGATGTGTATAAATGTGACTCCAATACCATCAGCAGAGCTCTGTTGCCCACAGGTGTCCATAACCTTGACAGAGTTGCTTTCTCACCCTTGGAACCATTGTCCTTTATTTATGCTGAGGAAGTGCTTGTTAAATGTCATAATGGAGGCCATTGTGCTGGCTTGGTGACCAGATAAATCACAATGCCATTCACTGGGAAGAAGTGAAAAGTGGGCAGGCCAGCTCGTGATGAGACCTCCTGTTCCAAGGACTTCCTTAATTTTTTCAATTGTCCATTGGACCATATCCCTGGTTTGGTGGCCATGATGGGAATGCCAATTCACTGACTTCCTTATGATCATGGTAGGTTGGCTCTTGATGAGACCCCCTATCCTCCATCTGCCAAATCATACAATTATTAGTGAAACATATAAATATTTTTCTTTTTCATATAGCACTTTCCTAGTTATTCATTAAGGATGGCTCAGCACTCCTTAAGAGTAGGGATGGTGGAAGAAGTCTGAACATCTCAATAGAATAGAATATGCCCTTATTCCTACTCCATAAATAAAAATCAATGAAAGTTATAACATATGGGAAAGAACCAATCATGATAAGGATAATCGATCAGATTAATTCAGTGGTAGTAAAATAGCAAAATCATGTTATTGATTATGTCCCTTTTTCCTTTTTTTCTTATCATTACTAATTTTTTTTTTTAAATGACGATTTCTTGTGATTTTCTGATTACAATAAGCTTTAATTTTTATGATTGTATATAAATAATATGTTTTCCTTTAGAAGAGTCATCAAAAATTCTCAAAATGCTAGTCTAAAACAAAAAAAAACAATCCACTCAAAAGATGTTGTTCCTTTAAAAAGAACAACATAAACAATCTACGGAACTGTTGTTCCTTCCGAAAGGAACAACAAAAACAGTCTGCGGAACTATTGTTCCTTTCAAAAGGAATAGCAGAAGTGTTGTTCCTTTAGAAAGGAACAGCAAAACTCAAAACAAGTGAAATAAACAGAGTTTTTGAAAAAAAGAACAGAATTCCATGAAACAACCAACGAAAACTGAAAATAAACGAAATAAATAGAGATTTGAAAAAAAAAGAATTCCCTAAAACAAATAATCCAACTAAATGAACAATATTTATGTACAAAATTTGAAAAAAATAAATGATTTAATAAACTGGTGCCGAGGAGGAGTTATCCCCTTCAGCCAAAATTTCCATGGTAGAATCTTCCCGCAACTGTTGGTAAAAGGATTCCCAGGTAAGCGGTTTATGATACAATCGTACTCGATGACCGTTTACCTTAAAGGAATGCCCAGATCCATCAATGGTAGTTAATGTAATAAGGCCATTATCGTGCACTTTTTGTATTTCATAGGGTCCGAGCCATCGTGTCTGGAGTTTCCCTGGAAAATCTTGAAACCTATAATCATATAGGAGTGCTCGATCTCCTTCGTGGAAGATCTTTTCTTTGATCAGGGCGTCATGCCATTTTGCTCTCTGTTGTTGGATTAGCGTTGTGTGTTGAAGAGCAGAGAGCCTAATTTCATCTAATTCAATAATTTGCTGCAGTCTTTTGGCCTAGGCTTCATTTAGATCTAGACCCACCTTTTGAGCTGTTCTTAATGTTTGAATTTCAAATTCTATTGGAAAGATGGGTTATTTTCCAAATACCAATTGATATGGTGAATATCCCGTAGTGGGTCTCTACATTTTTCGATATGCCCACAATGCTTCTGGAAATCTGTAGGCCGAATCTCATCTGTGTGAGGCAATGGTTTTTGTCAATATAGATTCAATCACTTTGTTCATGCTCTCAACTTGGCCATTGGCCTGTGGGTGGTATGGGGTTGTAATCTTGTGCTGAATGTGGTAGTTTTGTAGTGTTTCAGCTAATTTATTACCTACAAACTGTGGTCCTCCATCTGTGATTATGTCCCTTGGGAGGCCATATCGAACAAAGATTTGGAAAAGAAACTGTATTACAGAGTCCTTTGTAGCTTTTGAAAGTGCCTCTGCTTCGACCCACTTAGTGACATACTCGGTTGCAACTAGGATGTATGTTTTTTGGTTTGATGCAGGGCTAATAGGGCCAACAAAATCAAGCGCCCAACATTCAAATGGTTCAATCACTAGTTGAGGGTTCAAAGGCATTTCATCAGACTGCCCAGGGTGACCTGCCCTTTGGCAGCTATCACAGGCCTGCACAAATTTTTTGGCATATTTAAAGATGGTAGGCCAATAATAGCCTGTTCGTAAAACCTTATGGGAAGTTCTACGATCTGCAAAATGCCCGCCACATTGCCCATCATGGCATGCTTTCAGAATATCAAATACCTCGTCCTCCCAGACACATCTTCTTATTTGCATATCTGCCCCTGTGTGAAATAGGTAGCCCCCAATCCAAGAGAATTGGGTACTACGTTGTATTATCTGTTTTCATTCATTAAGGGATAGATGTTTAGGTAATTTACCTATTTCCAAATAATTTTCTATATTAGCATACCTTGGTGTTATGACAGTAACAACGAACAAATGTTCATCTGGGAAGTGGTCTACAACTGCTTCTGTATCTGTTGGTTTTGGCATTCTTGACAGAAAGTCAGCTACAGGGTTCTCTTTCCCAGGTCGATCTTTGATTGTAATGTCGAATTCCTGCAATAAAATCAACCATCTTGTCACTCTTCCATTTGTAACAGGTTTATTTGCTAAAAATTTAATGGCAGAGTGATCAGTATATAGTACTACAGGATACCCAGTTATATAATGTCTAAACTTATTTATGGCATGTACTACGGCTAAAAATTATTTCTCAGTCACAGTATAATTTAATTCAGCAGGGGATAGATTTTTGCTAATGTAATAGATTGCATATGGTTTCTTGTCATCCTCCTCCCCAAGTACTGCTCCAATTGTTGTGTCTGAGGCATCAGATGAAATTTGGAATGGAAAATTCCAATTTGGGCCCCTCAGCACTGGGGCTGATGAAACAAGATTTTTCATATCATTGAAGGCATTGTCACATTTATCTGTCCAAATGAAATCAACATTTCCAGTTAGTGCATATAAAGGTGCAGCTATTCGAGAATAATGTTCTATAAATCTTCTATAGTAACCAGAAAATCCAAGAAAGCTACATACCTCTGTTTGTGTGGTGGGTGTGGGTATTAACAAGATTATTTGAATTTTAGATGGGTCCACCTGAATTCCACCTGCTGAAATATAATGCCCTAAGATAACTCCTTCAGTCATCATCATATGACACTTGTCATGGCTTAAACAAAGCCTAGTGTCAATACATCTTTGCAAAACCTTTTCTAAATTTTCTAATGTTGGCTCAAAGTCATCCCCATAAGGTGTGAAGTCATCCATATATATTTCGAGACCTTCATTTATTAAGTCTGCAAAGATGCTGAGAATGGCCCTTTGGAATGTAGCATGGGCATTGCATAAGCCAAAAGGTAAGACTCGGTAGGAAAAAGTCCCCCATGGACAGGTAAAAGTAGTTTTGTCTTGGTCTTCAGGGGCAATCTACATTTGATTGTATCCACTGAAGCCATCGAGGAAAGAAAAGAATTTCTTTCTTGCCAATGTTTCTAATACTTGGTCAATGAAAGGAGGGGGAAAGTGGTATTTATGTGTTGCCTTGTTTAGTTCACGGTAATCTACACATATTATCCACTTTCCATTCTTTTTCGGTACCACTACTAATTGAGAGACCCACTTTCTATCAGATATTGGGTAGATGAAATTAACATCCAATATTTTTTGTAATTCAGCTTTCACAATATCTTTAAGGTGAGGGTTTAGTCTTCTTTGGGGTTGGCGAATGGATCTCGCATATTTTTCAATATAGATGTGGTGTGTACACAATTGAGGGTCAATTCCTTTCATATCGGGGTAATCCCATGCAAAGGTTGCTTTGTATTTCCACAATAGTTGGATTAATTTCTCTTCTTGTTCAGCAGTCAGATTTTTGTTAATGTTTAGAGTTTTTCCCGGCTCAATTTCTACAACCTTGCTATTGTACACAGAAGTAGTGGGTATTACTTGATCAGGAATGTCTTTCAAAGGATCTTCTTCTTCTTTATTATCAAATGCTGCCTTGATCATGTGACATTGTAGATGGGATCTGATTTGTGGTTTATTAATAAATCTATTGATGATATCATCCTCTGTTTGATCTTTAAAATCAAAAGAATTTTCTAAAGTTAGAGGTGATCTCATATTTTCCATAAGATATGATACATGTTGTTTTCTTGTTTTGATTATTGATAGACTTGGCTGGGCTGGGGGATAAAAAGCTAAATTCTTAACATAGTTTCCCCTTTTTATTGTCATGTTGCCTTGTCGGCATCCAATATAAGCATCGGCAGTTGCCAACCAAGGTCTACCTAAGATTAACGGGTTTCCTTCTAGTCGGTTCTTTGGATTGATAACCAGGAAGTCAGCAGGGTATTCCCAGGAATCTACAGATACCATTACATCTTGTAGTATACCTTCTGGTTTGACTACCGATCGGTCAGCCAATTCCAATAAGGTTGTTGTTGGTTCTAGCGATGTAATGTCAAGTTTTTGACAGGTGGTGGTTGTTAGGATATTAATTGCTGCTCCCAAATCAACTAAGGCATTTGGAAACAACTGCCCATGGATTTGCACTGTCACTATAGGATTTCCTGGGTCTTCATATTTTACGGGTGTTTCCATTCCTGATAATAAATCAGATAAAGTACCGACTATTTGGAAAATTGGATTGGTGGTTGTTCTCCTCTTTGGCTTCTTTATGCATAATTCCTTAATGGTTTCTGCATATATATGAATGTCTTGGATAGCTTGGAGGAGAGGGATTTTTATACACAAATTTTTTAATTCTCCCAGAAGATCAAAATTAGGATATTCTAATGGGCGTGGTATGATTAATCATTTTGTGAATGGTGGAGAGGAATTTGTTACTTGTTGTTGATCTTGTCGTTGAACTTCCTTCTCTTTCTGTAATGTTTGTTCTACAGGTAACGGATCTTCAATATGAACATCATTGTTTCTCTCTGTTTCTAATATATGCCCAGACCTTAATTGAAGGTCATTGCACTCCCTCAGTTCAGTTTCTAATTCTGGGGGTTCCATTATTTGGACAGACTGAACTGGCCTATTGTTTAGGCTTGGGTTGGGCTGGGCTGGGAGTTGTGGTCTTAAGTTGGTCCGGGGGTTTGTATAGGGAGTTGGCAGTGTAGGTTGAGAGAGAGGGATTGTTCCAGCTGGTTGATTTGTAGGTCTTTGCCAATTTTACTGCCAGGCCTGACTCTGGGAAGTAGAGGGGGACCATTGTGTAGGATAGTTATTATTTTTCCAAAATGGTGGGCAGAAAGGAAAGCTAGGCCAATTATTTTGATTTGATTGATTTGGCCAAGATGTTGTAGGGAATGGCTGTTGTGACCAATTGGGGAAAGGTGGTTGATTTTTCCACATTCCACTATATTGTTGAGCATTGTATTGAGGAGGCTGAAAAGAAGAAAATAGATCAGTTGGCATACCTGATTGTCATGGCTGCCAATGTCAGCGCTGATTAAGCAAACATACCACTTCTGATTCTTCTTCTACCTCCTTATAAACTGCTTTTAGGCCAGGAAGTGAAGGACATCCTTCCGTAGGGTGATCTTTCATGCAAATGGCGCAGACTTTGATCACATCTAACGGGCACTCTTTGTGGCTATGTTTTTTTCTGCATCTAGGGCAGAATATCGCCAAATTTTTCTCTGCTTCTACTTGCTTTTTTTTGGCTTGCATAATTTCGAACTGCGTTGTTAGAGTCCCAAGTATATCTATCTTAAAATCTTCTAGCAGATTTCCAATCTCTGCACGAGTCACACTTTCATTAGAGGTATTGTTTTCTCTTGTAATCACATCACGTTCTGCTGATTTTAGCCTTGTGTTGCCCCTCGAACTCCTGATACACAAATCAATGATGTCAGCATAACTTTCCTGATATATATCACCTTTTCCCATAATATTCAATGTTTCAACCCATTGATCTTTCATTCCCCTAATTAATGTAGTTTTCAACACATTATCAGGTAAGGGTAAAGATGCATAAGGAGATCTCTGAAGATTGTATTGAAATTGTTCCACATATTCTTCCAAGGTTTCATTTGGTTTTGTTGTCATTTGGAATATTTCATCTTTTAGTTCCCGAGACCTGCAGTAATCTTGATATTTCTTTAAAAATGCGGCTTTCATTTGATCCCAATCAGTTATGACACCCCCACCTAATCCCATAAACCATCATAAGGCTGCCCCTTTTAATGTAGAAGGGAATATTTTTAGTTTTTGTGGATCGGTGGTATAATCATATCCCCTGTACAACACATCAAATTAAAACAAAAATGCATCTGTATCTTCTGATGCTAAGCCATGAAATGTGGGAATATGTTGAAGGGGAATGGCTTTCATAGGTGCATTGACTGCATTATCTACTATAGGATATTGCAGCGTAGAGGTTTGTTGGGGTGTCTGCTGGTTCTGATTTTGGTTCTGGGCCATTTGGTCAAAAATGTGCCAATATCCTTCTGGGATCTCCAAGGAATTTCTAGGGTGACTAGAAGGAGCAGGAATGGCTTTGACAGCACTTCCCTTATCTGGAACAATGAGTATTCCTTGTTGACCTACTGTTTGAGGTGATTCAGGGCTTTGGTTTTGAATAGGTTTAACAACACTTCCCTTATCTGGACTACTTACTGGTTGGGCTATTTCAATAGGAGATTTTGGGTCTCCTATTTCTCTTGTTTCCCCTTCTCCTTCACAGATATTACTAAAGTTCCCTTCTTGAGGGGAAATTATGCAAGGATTCTAAATTTCTTGGGAATCTTGCTCAATTCCCTCTGTTTGATTGTGTATCTCAGCAAAGGCTTCAGATGGTGACTCTGTAGCATTAAGGGAACTAGTAGGCTATCTAGAGATATCTTTTCTAAATCCTACTTATGGCTGAGATTCAGTTCTTTTAAGGATGTCATCAATAAAAGTTGTCCGCCCAAGGGTCACCGGTCCCTTAGGTTTTTCAATTTTAGGAGGAATTTTATTTTTCTTAGTTGGTCTATTCATTCAAGAAAACAAACCTTCATTCCTACCTAAAGAAAGAAGCTTACCTACTTCTACTGTGAAGCGGGTTGTGAGCAAGTGTGTTTCTTGCCCAGTGCGCAGGTTCTTACCTTCCGTCTTTAATACACAATTCTTCGCAAGCAGAAGAAAATTAGTTGTGCATCACTCCTTTAAAATGGCATACACTCTCCCCAGCAACGGCGCCAAAATGTTGGGTCTTAAAAAGGTATCTTTTGAACACCTAATCAGCTTACATTAATTATCAATCCGGGAGCGACTTTTTATTTCAAGAGTGTACTCTGTCTGAGGCTGCAATTAACTAAGAGTAATGCTATGAAGATGTAGTACAGAATGCTGAATACAAGAGTAAACGAATGCTTGTAAAGAAATCTAATTATAGTAACATAAATGAAAATGCTTTGAAATCTTAACTACATCAATCTGCAAACCATCGATCAGGGATACAGTAGCAGTAACTCTTTCCCTTTGAAATCGATGCAACTGAAATCACACTGAGGCAAGATAACCAATTTGGGAACTTGGAAGCAGTAACCAGTTTCCTCTATAGTTGGTGGTCTTGTTCTGAAAGCAATAGAAATGAACTCAAACTACTTGCTGATAAAAATAACTCAAAAGGAACTTCCTCTAATAACAAAATCTAGAAAGGAACAGCAGCTTATAATTTCTATTCATAACAATTGTAACCCATCTATCTGCTAATCTAAAGCTATGAATAAGAAATGAATAATAAGCAGAAATGGAACAGCAACATGAATTGAACATCAATTATAATTTTAACGCAATCAAGCAACTAATCTCCATATTCCAATCCTGTCGACAGCCAAGACTACACAACAGTCAATTATAACAAATCATAAACCAATAGAACAACAACTAGAATTAAATACAGAACAACAAAGCTTTATAATGATGGCAAGGAAAATAAACAGCGAATGCACTTCTTGCAAAGGATAAAATAGCAATGCAATTCGTTAATGAATCTGTATTCAATCCAACAACAGTCAATCAACTCTTCAATCGTAATAAACTTTAAACACAACTTCACACAATAGTAAGAAAATATTAGAAATACAAACAGCAAGGTAATTCCACCAGAGCCGAGCCCTTGGCACCAGTGAAATAATGCTGGGCTACTTCAGAACTTAAGAGATGAAACGAAACACATCTTTGATATTAATCAAACATAAAGTATTACAAAGACTGTTCTCTCAAAGCCGAGAGTCGATAAACAATATTACAGAGGAAATATTTTAATATGAGAACTTCCGACTGGCCCCCTGATCACTAATGGACATTGCTTTCTATATCAGACCCTGACAGACAAGAAAAGGAATAGGATGAGTTTGAACAGCGATCCCTCAGGATCGAAGGATCCTGAGGTATTCGCTCCCCTTCGTTTAGTTATCATCTTGTTTACTTTGACCGAAACTGAGCTGTCCCCTGCCTTTTCTTGGAAATGTGTTCGGATCTCCTTGTCTTTGGTTGGATGTGGTTTAACGCTGATGGAGCAGCAGTTGCATTAATCTCAGCCTCGCCTTTGGTACAGCTGTTCACTTCATCTAATTCCTGTTTTTGTCAACAAAAAGCAACATTTAGTCATCTTTTTACAATAAACATAACCTTTTCAATTCTACCATAAATCTCTTAATAAATTACCTTCCCAAGGTAAAAAGAAGTATGTCTATAGTAAAAGAATGAGAAAATGCACAGTAATTTCATACCTTTTTCACTGCCCAACAGTAACATTATAAGACCCTCTGTATGCCTGCACAGCAACAAAACAGCAGAATCACAGTGAACATCAAACAGACAGAGAGTATCAGTTTGACAGCATAAAATCAAAGAAGAAATGAAGAATTAAAGGTTTAAACACGGTTTTGAAGGATTAAGGCATGAATTAAACTATCAAAGACCTAATCCACGCAGTTAAAGACAGTATGAAGACCAGAAGATAGAAATTAAGCCTAATCAGACCTAAAACACAGATCTAAAGTAAATTAAAGGTGTTTTAGAGAAAGACAAAGCAATCTCTCAGTCTGAGAAGCCTCCACTGCCACATAAGAAAGAGCTTTAAAGTCAACAATTTCTCCCAAGTAGCCTAAAAACTTAATGAAAACCAATTAATGTAGAGGAAATATCAGAATACTTCTCCATTGAGCCCCTCAAAGGCCGAGAAGCATTAAATTGTATTACTTGAGCCTAGAGATCTTATTTTACATCCCACCTCCTCTTTTCTTCTATAAATACCTCTGTAGAAGATGAGACAAAGGTTGGTCTCCGAATATCTGTTGCATGTAAATAGTTTTTCTGAAGCTGCTGCAAGCTCTGTTTGTAATTGAAGATACCTAAGTTGAGATGAGAAGTTTGAAGCTGTAGAGACCCACTGGACTTGATGATTGTAACTGGTTTGAAGCATCAAATACACGCTAAATTATGGGATCCTGGTATATGTCAATGGTGATGTTTTTCTTATTGTAAATTGTTATTTTATTTTTGTTTCCATTCTGTCCATCTTCTCTGATAAAGAATAGCAATTATAGAGTTAGGATTTACTATCAAAACTACCCTTCTCTCACTGATAAGCTTTATTTGTATGTTTTCCTCCAATTGTGTGTTTAAGAATGATTTAATACAGTCTAAGTAGTTAAGGAATATTGACGTTCCCAAGTCTTACTGACTAGATTTTAAACATTGTTCTTGAATGTTATTTTCAGTTTCTGCTAAGTAAAGTTGAACAAGGGAAGTCTATGGTTAGCCTTGTCCTCTAGTTTTATCTCCAAAGGTTGTCTGAAAGTTTCTCTTAAAGTATATTGAAAGCAGGATAGGTTCAAAGTACTTGCTTGATCTTAGACTACTTTTATTGTTTATCTTGAATGTTTTTCCTTTGAATATGCTGAAAGCAGGATAGGTTCAAAGTCCTTACTTGATCTTAAGCTATTGCATGTGTTTTAAATGTTTTCTATTGAAAGTGCATCGAAAGTAGGCTAGTTTCAAAGTAATTACCTGATCTTAGATAAATTTTATGTCTTTCTTAAGTGTATGCCAAAAGCAGAATAGTTTCAAAGTACTTACTTGATCTTAGGCTACTCTTTTTACTTCATCTATTTGATTCCCTTCCTTATTGTTTCATTCCATTCCATAAAATCAACTTAAAGAGATCCTTTGACATAGATGACTTGCCCCATGGACCACTCTTGAACCTTGTTGTTTCAATTAAATCCTACTATGACTCCATAGCCCAATGGATTGAAGCTGCTTGCCTATCTTGTTAGCTGAATCAATCTTTCACTTTCATACACCTTCACCCTTCATTTAGACTTCCTTCACCTTCATTTATATTTTCCCAACCAAAACCAAACAAAAACCTTGTTCTTCATAACTAGCCCAATATCACATTTCAAACCTTAAAGATCACATCTTTAAATACACTTATAGAGAGATCCCTCTCTGGATTTAGGAGGGCTAGATCCTAGAATCCCAAATTTGTTCATATGTAGGCTTTGTAGTTTTTTTTTTCCAATCTTGCAAATTACAGAGACCTAACAAGTTCAACAGTTTTTTCAGCAGTAATGGTTTTCTTACATGGTGTTGGAGTTCCTGTGATTTAGCAGATCTGGCAATACCAAATGAAGACAACATCAGACCACTTTGGGATCTCAGGATCTATCCCTCTTGGATCCAGAGAGGGATCTCTCTATAAATATAAAGAATAATGTCTCTTTAAAGGTCAATTTAAGGTATTAGGCTAGTTATAGGGCACAAGGGTTTTTGTTTTGTTTGTTTGGTTGGGAATATTGACAGAAGGGAATGAGTAGAGAAGGGTTTTTGGCAATGAGGAGATAATTTCAAAGAGAATACAAGTCCATTGGGAAATAGGGTCATAAAAGGGTTTACTTGCAATTGAAATATCCAAGGCTTCCAAAGGGCTAGTAATCTAAAAAAAATGATCTCTTAAGATGATAGTATGGGATGGAACGATAAGGAAATGAATGGGAATGACAAGGAAAACCTTCCAAGGTGACCACTTCGGAGTAAGTCAAGGGGTGGGGCATACCTTATACCTCTATGATCAAAACTCCTGATGAGGCTAACTCCGAAGACAACAATCCAACAGTCCTCCTGACTACTTTTAGATAGTAGAAAACACTTAAGTTCAAACACAGAGTGAAGTCTAAGATGAGAGAAAGACTTTTAACCTTCTCTTATTTTGGCATTCAACTTGAAGGGATCTTAGAAAGGTTAGCTGTTGGGAAGGGGACTTAGGGGACAGGGCTAATCACTAGATCTCCCTATTCTCTTATTCTTTCAGCTGAACCAGACAAGAACATATAAGAAACAACTTCTAAATTCATACATCAGTAAGCATGGACAAACCAACTTCTATACTGGTTAAATTATATTGAAGTTGTTCTAAGATACACAATTAGCAGAAAACATTAAAGATAAGAAAGTGCAGGAAGCATTAGGGTACTTGCAGTAGTATATCCTAAGCTAAATTTACTATTTCTTATCAAATAAAATGAAACATGATGTAAAACAGAGGGAAAACAATAACAAAGAAGGGACACATCACCACTGATTTAGATCAGGATCCAATGAACAATGCTTGTCATATTAGTAGAGCAAAACCAGTCACATACATTCTTGTCCAATAGCTCGATATCATCCAGAAATCATCTCCCAACCTATTTACAACCACTACTCACAGAACTCTAACTCAGTAAAACAGCTTATAATCAACAACCAACCAGCATTCTCAATGTATTCTTCATGGGTTCTTATAGGGGAATGAGTGATAGTAGTGGTATATAGGACTTAAAAGCTTCATTAAAACAGAGGGAGAAATGTCTTCGAAGCCCATTCTGTTTAATATCTTTACATTAACTTTCAGTACCCTTTAGTCAATTTAGAATTCTTTGTCAAGTTGACAATAACTTCTAGGGTGTGCTCTTGAAGTTCTTTCCTGGCTGAGATGTCTTGTTTATACTCTGAGACAAGTAAGGTGAGGATTTGTCTTTCTGGTCTTCCATGCTTTGCAACCAATACACTGACAATTTTAGGAATTTCTGTCAGTATAATAACTGTCCTGGTACCTTGATGAAGGGTAGAAGGGGTTGTAGAGGTTAGTCCTTCTTCAAAAAATAACGTTCTACTGATATGGTCTTCTTTGTTGCTTTACTCACTGATCTGCATTTAACCTGTGCTCTAAGCTTTATTAAGCCCCCTTGATTATTTTTATGGCCCTCGAACTGCATCATTGTCTTGTAACTATGGATTAGGGATTAAATCTTCAACATTATGCATTAATCCTCTCAATCTTTTCTGATACTCTTTGTTGTTTCTTCTGCACCGGTGTCCAGGGTTTCTACTGATCTGGAGGGTTGATGATCCCGATATTTGATGAAGTATGACATTAAACTCGGGTGCTTCCCTATATGCTTTGATTCATGCTATATGATCGTCGCACTTCATCATTCACATCACGTCTGTGACTGTAAGAAAGCCTGAGAAACACCATTGTGGAACCTGCAAACATGCAATTTAACCATGTTATATAAATCCTACAAGGAGGGAAAGACTGCTTCAGAGTCTTGTGAGGGTGGAGGAGCAGTGAGGAACAACGTGGTTGCAGCAGAGAAGGGATCGAAACCATGGCGGAGGGCGAAAACAGGTTTAAAATTTGAATTTGGCGCAAAATTGGAGAAGGGTGGTTTTGGGAAAACCATTAATGGTTTTCGTGTAGCATTTGGGGGGGGGGGAGGTGGTATTAAATTTTGGAATGAGATTCCATTCATTGATTGACATGTGGATTTCTAAAACCGCTTATATCGCGCGAAAGTATTGCACTATGGGGGAGGCTAAAAAAGTACGCAAAATGTAATGCTGACCGTCGGATGATGAGCGGCAGATCCGACGGCGCGGAGTGAGCGCGATGGGGTGTAAGATGCACGAGGTATGGATGGTGGGACCGACCTTTGTTTTTTCGCGTAGCAGAAACAGTAAGTAGAGGGGTGGAAATTTAAATGAAAATTTAATTTTATCGGGTTAAATCCTGATCGTCAGATCTCTGGAATGAACGGTCAAGATCTAAAGAAAAGGCAGAGATTTGGAATGGGGAGAAGGGACGAGAAATGAATGGGCGGAGCACGACACAATCTCGGTCGTTGGTTCTTGTGGATTCAATGGACGAGATCAAGGCCATTGGAGGATCCACACTTTGGGAAAAAGGCTTATGATTTTGCGATGCAACGGAGGGGTGTGGTCCCATGAAAAAGGTGAGGAGACCAGGGGTTAAAAAATAACAGGCTAATCGCATCGGGAAATTGAAGTAAAAGGTAACAAAGAAACAGGAAACCCCAATTGCGATTGCGCGATGGGGTTAGCTCCTGGTTATGACTCCGATCACTTGCAGGGAAAGGGGCTAGGGCTAAGGCCAAAACGGCTTAAGACCTTAATGCGAAAATGGAGATTTTTAAGGATTTTGAAGGGTTTTTTGAGGAATTTGGAGGTTCCAATAGACTAGAAAAATGATTTTTTAAACCAAAAAAAGGGAAATATGAGGTTTAAAATGGGTTAAGAGCGATTTAGAGGTCAAAATGAAGGTTTATAGAGGAATCTTGTGAAGGGAATAAGGGTGAAAAATGGAATTGTTGGTGAGTGTACAGAGAAGTGAAATGATGGAAAATGGAGCCTTATGAACAATTTTTTCCTTCGGTAAACAACAGGGTTCATTTATGGAAACAACAATGAAGATTCTCTAAAGGATAGAAGACACATGAAGGCTTCAAGAATGATAAATTTTCAAGGAAATTTCTCTCTTGAAGCTTGATGACAAATTTAGCCACCTATTTTCTTTGACAAATTATTATAGGTGGCTAATAGTGGCTCCACATGGTGATGGCGTCTTCTTGAAGGTGTTAAGAATCTCAGATATAATCTTTGGAAGTAGGCTAGAGCCTGGTCCTTGACCATCTTTTTCTTCTTTGATCAGCTGCTACATAAGTGAAAAGCATTATATCAACAACAATACTTTCCCAAACAACTACCTACCCATCCTACTATCCTAACATTTTTTCTTCAAGATGCACTTAGACTTGTAGACCTTTCACATAATTATTTTTTATTGAAAGAAAAAACTAATCTAATTCTACCCTTATTCCTCCATGAGACCAGATTAAATAGTTGGACTCATAACTTCTCTACCTAAACTAACATCTTCCAGGATTAAACTATCTGAAAGATTTCATTCTCTACATTCTAAACAGAAATTTAAATACAAACAAACCAGGATTAGACTGTCTGATTTGCTATGGGTCCATGGCATAAAGACAAGCTACACATGAACTGAAATTTTGCAGAAAATTGAAACAAAATTGTGAAGGCTTGAAACTTTGAAAATTAAGAGCATCCTTCCTTCTTCTTGTGACTCAGATTTTGAGCTTTTTAGAGTCACCTTTCTTTCTTCATTTTTGCTCTGATTTTGATCATGTTCGAGTTGTTTTCTTCTTCTTTGCTGGTTCAAGTTTTGAGCATGTTAGAACCAGCCTTTCCCTTTTCTCTAGCTTAGGTTTTGATCTAATTTGAGCCATTCTTTTTAGAACTTCATAGGTTCAAGATTTGAGCTTTTCTGAACCTTTCTTTCTCTGTTTTTGTATTTTTTTGAATTTTTTCTTTTAGAGAAAAATCAAAAACTAACTAAATGCTCATACGCTGAGCTTTATTTCCTTCCTATCTACCCTACTCTAATTTGAAAATCTCTGATGCTCTATATGATACAATAGTGCTAGTGCAGCCAGTTCAGTAGTAACAAGAATGAGAAAGAAATCTGACTACTGGTCGGAGAAAAACCTGGTATATCCTGAAAATGGACCTTCCAAACCAAAGCCACCACAGGTGATGATAGCCTCTGATGTATTGGGCTCCTGCAAAGTATCCATGCTTGTAAATTCAAGCCAGATAGGACCTCCACATACTCTGCCACAGGATCAACAAGAACGACATGCGGATCTTCTTCTTTTAGGCCTCTCATGACTGATTGATTGTCTGCATCCTAGACAACTTGGTTCACTACAT
Organism: Pinus albicaulis; assembly: GCA_034641835.2. Taxonomy (NCBI): domain Eukaryota; kingdom Viridiplantae; phylum Streptophyta; class Pinopsida; order Pinales; family Pinaceae; genus Pinus; species Pinus albicaulis. The sequence goes on along the minus strand of CM076576.1, from coordinate 780,086,145 downwards.
CTTCAGTGTGGTCCTTGAAAGCATAATAATCTTTCATATGAACATAAAAAGGCGGTGAAATTTCTTCTTGCTTTGGAGGAGGGAGGCTTTCCAAAAATGCTTTGGGGTCTCTGAATTGGCATGACTGATGTTGTGAGTTCAAAATCCCAATTTCAGTTTCGTATCTTTCAACTACCATTCTAGAAATATTTTCATGATTTCAGGGTTCACGTGTTTTAGCTTTGAAAAGAGGAGAATAGCTCTTGGAAGGTCATCAGGTTGAAACTCTGACAGGAATATTGATACTCCATAATGAAATTCTACTCTTAAATCTGGTTGCATCTCTGTAAATTGTTCAGAGACTTCTATTGGTTGAGGGATTTGGTCTGCCGCCATATTGAGTTTTAGACCAAAGAAAAATAAAAGTTAGCCAGATATGACAATCTTTAGAGCCAACTGATCTTTAAACAAAGAAGCTTAACCCTATGTGTTTCCTTTAGTGTGGATGATGTGGTGATGAAACTTGTCTCCCAATGGAGTCTTGTGAAGATAGAGATAATCAGTAGGCCTACTGATCACCAGTGGAGTCTTTTGGTCATTTAGGAACTGTGGAGTCGCCAGGTGGAGGGTTTAAAATGTTTTGAAGCAGGTCGATGTCCACAATCAGCAATCTATACCAAATCGAGGCTAATTGGTCTTCTTTGAGTTCTTAGAGATGTTTTAAGGAGTGTTTTACTCAAATATCCCCAGCAGAGTCGCCATTATGTTGGAGACTCAACTGGCTAACACACCAAATATTCTTGAATCAAGGGGTTTTCTGAGGTCCCAAGAGTGTATCAAGTATAACCTACTCAAAATCCCCAACGGAGTTGCCATTATGTTGGGGTTCCTGTGATTTAGCAGATCTGGCAATACCAAATGACAAGACAACATCAAACCACTTTGGGATCTCAGGATCTAGCCCTCCTGGATCCAGAGAGGGATCTCTCTATAACTATAAAGAATAATGTCTCTTTAAAGTTCAATTTAAGGTATTAGGCTAGTTATAGGGCACAAGGGTTTTTGTTTTGTTTGTTTGGTTGGGAATATTGACAGAAGGGTTCAATGTAAGGTAAAGGAATGAGTAGAGAAGAGTTTTCAGTAATGAGGAGATAATTTCAAAGAGAATACAAGTCCATTGGGCAATGGGGTTATAAAAGGGTTTACTTGAAATTCAAATATCCAAGGCTTCCAAAAGGCTAGTCATCTAAAATACATGATCTCTTAAGATGATAGTATGGGATGGAACAATAAGGAAATGAATGGGAATGACAAGGAAAACCTTCCAAGGTGACCACTTTGGAGTAAGTCAAGGGGCGTGGCATACCTTATACCTCTATGATCAAAACTCCTGATGAGGCTAACTCCGAAGACAACAATCTAGTAGTCCTCCTGACTATTTTTAGACAGTAGAAAACACTTAAGTTCAAACACAGAGGAAGTCTAATATCGGAGAAAGAATTTTAACCTTCTCTGCTTTTGGCATTCAACTCGAAGGGATCTTAGAAAGGCTAGCTGTTGGGAAGGGGACTTAGGGGACAAGGCTAATCACTAAATCTCCCTATTCTCTTATTATTTCAGCTGAACCAGACAAGAACATCTAAGAAACAACTTCTAACTTCATACATCAGTAAGCATGGACAAACCAACTTCTATATTGGTTAAATTATGTTGAAGTTTTTCTAAGATACACAATTAGCAGAAAACATTAAAGATAAGAAAGTGCAGGAAGCATTAGGGTACTTGCAGCAGTATATCCTAAGCTAAATTTACTATTTATTATCAAAGAAAATGAAACATGATGTAAAACAGAGGGAAAACAATAACAAAGAAGGGACACATCACCACTGATTTAGATCATGATCCAATGAAAAATGCTTGTCATATTAGTAGAGCAAAACCAGTCACATACATTCTTGTCCAATAGCTCGATATCATCCAGAAATCATCTCCTAGCCTATTTACAACCACTACTCACAGAACTCTAACTTAGTAAAACATCTTACAATCAACAACCAACCAGCATTTTCAATGTATTCTTCATGGGTTCTTATAGGGGAATGAGTGATAGTAGTGGTAGATAGGACTTAAAAGCTTCATTAAAACAGAGGGATAAATGTCTTTGAAGCCCATTCTGTTTAATATCTTTACATTAACTTTCAGTGCCCTTTATTCGATTTAGAAGTCTTTGTCAGGTTGACAATAACTTCTAGGGTGTGCTCTTGAAGTACTTTCCTGGCTGAGATGTCTTGTTTATACTCTGAGACAAGTAAGGTGAGGATTTGTCTTTCAGGTCTTCCATGATTTGCAACCAATACACTGACAATTTTATGAATTTTTGTCAGTATAATAACTGTCCTGGTACCGTGATGAAGGGTAGAAGGGGTTGTAGAGGTTAGTCCTTCTTCAGAAAAGAAATTTCTATTGATAGGGTCTTCTTTGTTGCTTTAATCACTGATCTGTGTTTAACCTGTGCTCTAAGCTTTATTAAGCCCCCTTTATTATGTTTATGGCCCTCGAACTGCATCATTGTCTTGTAACTATGGATTAGGGATTAAATCTTCAACATTATGCATTAATCCTCTCAATCGTTTCTGATACTCTTTGTTGTTTCTTCTGCACCGGTGTCCGGGGTTTCTGCTGATCTGGAGGGTTAATGATCTCGATATTTGATGAAATATGACATTAAACTCGAGCGCTTCCCTATATTCTTTGATTCATGTTGTATGATCGTCGCGCTTCATCATTCATGTCACCTCTGTGACTGTAAGAAAGCCTGAGAAACACCATTGTGGAACCTGCAAACAGGAAATTTAACCATGTTATATAAATCCTACGAGGAGGGAAAGACTGCTTCAAAGGCTGGTGAGGGTGAAGGAGCAGTGAGGAACAACATGGTTGTAGTGGAGAAGGGATCGAAACCATGGCGGAGGGCGAAAACAAGTTTAAAATTTGAATTTGGCGCAAAATTGGAGAAGGGTGGTTTTGAGAAAACCATTAATGGTTTTTGTGCAGCATTTGGAGGGGAGGCGGTATTACCTTTTGGAACGAGATTCCATTCAGTGATTGACACGTGGATTTCTAAAACCGCTTATATCGCGTGGAAGTAGCGCACTGCGAGGGAGGCTCAAAAATTACGCGAAATGCAATGCTGGCCGTCGAATGATGAGCGCCAGATCTGACGGCGTGGAGTGAGCGCGATGGGGTGTAAGATGCACGAGGTATGGATGGTGGGACCGACCTTTGTTTTGTCGCGTAGCGAAAACAGTAAGTAGCGGGGTGGAAAGTTAAGTGAAAAGTTAGTTTTATCGGGTTAAACCCTGATCGTTAGATCTCTGGAATGAACAATTGAGATCTAAAGAAAAGGCGGAGATTTGGAATGGGGAGAAGGGATGAGAAATGAATGGGTGGAGCGCGACGCAATCTCGGCCGTTGGTTCTTGTGGATTCAATGGCCGAGATCAAATCGGCAGGTTGGGCCATTGGAGGATCCACACTTTGGGAAAAAGGCTTATGCTTTTGCGATGCGATGGAGGGGTGTGGTCCCATGAAAAAGGTGAGGAGTCTGGGCGTTAAAAAAGAACAGGCTAATCGCATTGGGAATTTGAAGTAAAAGGTAATAAAGAAACAGGAAACCCCGATTGCGATTGTGCGATGGGGTTAGCTCCTGGTTATGGCTCCGATCACTTGCGGGGAAAGGGGCTAGGGCTAAGGCCGAAAGGGCTTAAGGCCTTAATGCGAAAATGAAGATTTTTAAGGATTTTGAAGGGTTTTTTGAGGAATTTGGAGGTTCTGATAGACTAGAAAAATGATTTTTTTAACCAAAAAAAGGGAAATATGAGGTTTAAAAGGGGTTTAGAAAGATTTCGAGGTTAAAATGAAGGTTTATAGAGGAATCTTGTGAAGGGAATAAGGGTGAAAAATGGAATTATTGGTGAGTGTACAAAGAAGTGAAATGATGGAAAATGGAGCCTTATGAACAATATTTTCCTTTGGTAAACAGCATGGTTCATTTATGGAAACAACAATGAAGATTCTCTAAAGGATAGGAGACACATGAAGGCTTCAATAATGATAAATTTTCTAGGAAATTTCTCTCTTGAAGGCTTGATGACAAATTTAGCCACTTGTTTGCTTTGACAAATTATTATAGGTGGCTAACACATGGCATAAGTATACACATTCTACTGAATCTATCCACAACTACAAAAAGATAATCATGTTGTTTTCTTGACATAGGTAGACCTCCAAAAAATTAAATGGAGACACTCTCCCATGGCCTTGATGGTACCGGTAGTGGCGTGCACAATCCAAGATTCCTATTACTAGGCTTACTTGTTGCACACATAGAACCTCTTATAAAACATGACACATTATCTATCATGCGAGGCCAATAACAATACCTCTATAGATGCGGCAGTGTTTTGCTTACCCCAAAGTGTCCAGCAATAAGAGAAGAATGAGCTTCTCTCATGACACTTAGCCTCTCTCCTTGTGGAATACATAGCTTGCCCAAATGAAACAGAAAATTTTTATGCATGTGATAATATTTTTCTTCAACTTGATTCCCTTCACTCAAACTTGCATACACATCTTGGAAATCAATGTCATGTGCATATTGTTCTATGTAACTCTCATGTACAACAGAATCGTTTTTTAGTAAAGTAGAAGCACTAATGATTGGTCTTGAAAGCATATTTGCAAATTTATTGAATATACCCTTTTTGTACCTTATGACCAAGTGAAATTGTTGAAGAAATCCCATCCACATGAAATGCCTTGATTGCTGCAATTTTGTTTTCGACTGCAAGTACTATAATGGTTGGTGATCAGTGTGTACAATATTCTCTTTACCCATCAAGTAGTGTTTCCACTTCTTGACACTTTGTACCAATGCATATAGTTCTTTTTCATATGTAGGATAATTATTCATAGCACCATTAAAAGTTCTAAATGAAAGGCGATACGCTTACCATGTTGCAAAAGTACTACACCCATGGCATAATCGTTAGCTTCGGTTTGTATCTCGAATGGTTGTCTCAAATTTGGTAATGCAAGGACTGGAGTTGAACTGATCTTGTCTTTTAAAGCTTCAAAAGCTTTCTTCTGTTTGCCTCCCCATTGGAACTCTTTCTTCACACTTGTCACTACATGCATAGGAGTTGTTGATGAAGGAGCATTAAGCTCAATTTTTCATTATTTAATTATGTAATAGGGGGGTTGAGACATTTTAATTATTTTATTAATTAAATTGTTTATTTTAATAAATTAAGAGAAAAGGTGAGGATTTTTGAATATATTCTTTAATAATTAAAAGGATATGAGTGAAATAGAATTAGGTAGCAAATTTAGGGAGTAGGAATTCTATGTACGGGATTTTGTTGAGTCCACACCTAGAATGAATCTAATTTAGATCTTGTTGAGATTTATGTGGAGAGATTTTTGGAATGGATTAAATCCATGTTTATGTATAAATAAAGGGAGTTGTGTAAGGGAAAAATAAGCTAAGAGAGATTGTGATGTGAGGAATGGTTGGAGAACTTTTGTAAAGGGCCAAGAGGTGAGAGAAGCTCTCCATTGTAATATATGGCCAGAGAATTTTTATATTTTATATCTGTAGATGATTTAATAACTCTTTCTCCTTCATGTAAATTTTTAAGCTGAATATTTTTATGGTTTTATTTGAGGAAAAAAATTGAGCATTTTCATATTTGAGTGAAGCAGTGAGTTTTATATGCTAGGATCTGCTTTCTAGCAAAATCCTTGCATCATTTGGTATCAAAGCTTGTTAATATGCATTTTTTGTATATATATATATATATATATATATATATATATATGAGCGGTGAATGCAGAGGGATCGAAGTCCAAAGCTCAATCTTGTTAAAAAGTGTTACTGTTAGTACTGAAGCTAATTAACGCAGAGACTTCTGCTGGATGAACTAACGCAGAGTTTATTTTAGTGGCGCAAAACAGAGCTTAGAGCTCGTTGGAGTGCGTTCCCATTATCATGGACGCATACCATTGTTTATTGCATACATTGGCAAGTGATCAGCATTATATGACATAAATCGTCCAGCGTATCATTGTGTTTTTGTGAGACCGCAGATTTTTGTGTTTTGGCCGTGAACAGACCACAAGCATGGAAGCACGACTGCGCTCACACTTTGTGACCTCCTATGTTATGGTAATGTATACTAGTCCACTAAAATAGTGTGGAGCCATCGTGTACAGGTAAGAATTGAGCCATTGGAGGATGTGAGAAATGAGAATGCAGAAGCCATACTCAAGATCGTAGCAATCAACTGTTGCAAGACCGATCACTGGGTGGAGGCATGAATAAAATCGTAATGTTTGGAGGTAAAACAAAATCTGTAATACTGTGAAGTGGAGTTAAGTCACGGTGTTGTATTGGTAAATGTGCACGCTGTGGAAGCAATGGCCACCAATGTTGATGGAGTGAGATACCAGTAAACGTTACCACCATGAAGGGATGGGTAGCATGTGAATTGAACGCTCTGACTGGATGGTAAGCAACGCGTTATTTAGACAATGTTTCTTTATGTGATTCGGATGTGGCAATAGATCTCCAACGATGCTGTGAGTGGAGGCTTCAATGAAGCTAAAGAAATTAAAACCCAGCTTATACAGTTTACCATCTTCATATTTTTGAATTGGATTTGAGAATCAACATTGCACATTTATTTATGAATGTATGAAGTCTTATGGACCTTTGTAAAGCATATTATTCCATTCTTATGGAAAATAGGTTGTTTTGGTTCCGAATTAATAAACATTGTGGGGATTAAAATGTATGTAATTGATAAAGTATCCAAGAAGAACATGTAGAGTTTCCAGTTGGTAGAGATCAATTACATATTCCTGAGAATATAAGTGAAATCTCATCAGAAATTGTGTAGCTACTGCCTTTGCAGTGAAAATGTAGGACTATTTAATTTTCCTACATCATAATGTGCGGGTGTTGACATTTGCGTGAATGGCATTTGTGTGGAGTTGGGTGAATGGAAATAGTTATTTTTGAAGATTCAGTTTTTTTTTAGAATTGAAGAAAATGCATGATTTATGAAGAAATCAAAAGGGGAGCTGAAGAAATCAAAATATCATCTTGAAGGTGAGCTGATATGTTTTATTTTAACTCTGGTTTTTTGAAGATGATATTTGCAAAATAAAGGTTGCAGACAATTGAAGGGAATCTCAGCAAACAAATATTACAGTTTTAAAAGTACTATTGAAAGAGAATAGTAATAGTTTCTGAATGAAAGCAAAGTGGGAAGCAGAACCTTGAAGAATTCCAACGAATATTGGATAAGAAGGACAATTGTGTGCAGGTGAGTTGAAGCCTAGAGGGAGCAGAGAGGATGCTCAAAGAGGTTCCAGAGAATAAGAGAACTGGTGCTTGCCAAAGACCAAGTCTAGAGAGAGGATTGGTGAGGTAAGTGGTAGCAGGGAAGACTACTGTTGCAGAGGCTTTAGTACAACTCATGATGAATGAGTGAGGAAATCATGAAGATCGAGACAAAGATGACTACTGAAATTCATTGTATAGGTTCTGAAGAAGACCACAACAGAGGAAATGAGAAGAAATATGCCAAGTCAAATGGCATGAGAATGAGTCAAAAGCAGATTGACAGAGAGAGAGATGAGATAAATTTATGCCTTGATTTGTTGATGGGAATGTTACAAAGAGGTAAAGTAGACCAGAGATGTGGATGGAGTATGAAGAGGAAAGTCACATGGCATAGATTGCAAGTGATGTGGGAGCATAGAGTGAATGCTCGATTGAAGGAAGAGTTACTGAGTTTAAAGGCAGATTTGATATGTGAGCTAGAGTGTGGTTCATTTCTTCTTGAAAGTAATAATGTGACAGAAGAAAAACCTATAGAGGAACTGAATCAAGTGAAGGATTCAGAACAGCAAGGAGAGATGTTGATTGAAGCGTCAAGTGAGACCACAAGGTCTGATGTTTTTAGAACTAATGATTTGTGTGTGATTGCAGGTACATGACAGGATGTTGAAAAAACTTTGAAGTTTGTTAAAGAGGAAGAGTGGAATCTGAAATTTGTTCAGAATGATGTTGAGATAGCAAGATCTCAGAAAGAAATGAAGAGAGAAGGGTCTCATGGAAATATTCAGCAGAATATTGAAGCAGAGGAAGAAGGGCCACCTGATGATTGGTCAACAACAAATGAAGGTATGGAAAGTTGCATAAAGTTTCCAAGTTATGCTCCAATTGATATTGTTGAGTTATATAGAAAGTTAGATCTTCAAAGACGAAATTTGGAAAAGCAGAGGATATATACTCATGGTGAGTTGCTGAAAGAGAAAAACAAAGAACAGGGAGGCATTCTTGAAACAGATGATATGGAGGAGGGACTAACTAACAGTCTCATGGAGAATTTAAATCGGCATACTGATGTGCTGATGGAAGAAGAAATTTTCGAGCAACATACTGAAATGTTGCCAGAGGAGAAAGAGGCACTGAGGCCTTATGTTTTTTATTTAATAATTGTTTTGTGAGTACAGGTTTTATTAAAGATGCTAGAGAAAATCTATTAGACAGAGAAATTGAATTGATAAGGTAGATAATGATGAAAGTATCCAGGAAGAAGACAACAGTAGTAAAACAAAGAAGAAGCAGCAAGAGGAAGACAACAGAAGACTATGAAAGAATAGCCAGTGGGGCAATGCAACATAAAGTGGGAGACCTGGAGAAAAACAACAAACAAAAGCAGCAACAAATGGAGAATTGCAGCACAAGATATGGGATCCATGAAGACAAAGATCCAAAACACATTATCAGACGATCATGGTTAATTTCAACCTTGGGAGTTTGACGCAGGAGCATCAAGCTCAATTTTTCATTATTTAACTATGTAATAGGGGGGTGAGACGCTTTAATTATTTTATTAATTAAATTGTTTATTTTAATAAATTAAGAGAAAAGGTGAGGATTTTTGTATATATTATTTTAATAATTAAAAGGATGTGAGTGAAATAGAATTAGGTAGCAAATTTAGGGAGTAGGAATTCTATGTACGGGACTTTGTTGAGTCCACACCTAGAATGAATCTAATTTAGATCTTGTTGAGATTTATGTGGAGAGATTTTTGGAATGGATTAAATCCATGTTTATGTATAAATAAGGGAGTTTTGTAAGGGATAAATAAGCTAATAGAGAGTGTGATGTGAGGAATGGTTGGAGAACTTTTGTAAAGGGCCAAGAGCTAAGAGAAGCTCTCCATTGTAATATATGGCCAGAGAATTTTTATATTTTATATCTGTAGATGATTTAATAACTCTTTCTCCTTCATGTAAATTTTTAAGCCGAATATTTTTATGGTTTTATTTGAGGAAAAAAATTGATCATTTTCATATTTGAGTGAAGCAGTGAGTTTTATATGCTAGGATCTACTTTCTAGCAAAATCCCTGCATCAGCTGTGATGGAAGAAAAATTAGCAATAAACTTCCTTCAATATATAGCTACACCTAAGAAACTTCTTACCTCAGTAAATATTTTGGGTGTGGGACAATTCACAATGGCATCCACTTTAGAAGAATGAATCCTCAATTCTCCTCCTCCTACAAATGGACCAAAGAAGTCTTTCCAAACTCACACTTTGACATCTTAAGAAACAATTTCTCTTTCTTCAAAATATCAAGCACTCTATTCACATGCAAGACATGATCTTCTCTTGTTTTTCTAAAAAATAAAATGTCATATAAGTACACAATAACAAATTCATCAAGGAATGGTCGCAAAACATTATCCATAACTCACATAAAAGTTGTCGGTGCATTACATAAACCAAAAGGCATAACTAGCCACTCAAAGAGTCCTTGTTTGGTTTTGAATGCAGTTTTTCGTATATCACTTTCTGCAATTCTTACTTGATGATATCCACTTCATAAATCTAACTTAGTGAAAAAAATTTCTTCTTTCAGCTGATCAAGCAAATCATCTATTCATGGGAGTGGGTAATGATTTTTTACCGTAATATTGTTCAAATCTCGAAAATCTACACACATGTGCCAAGTCCCATCTTTCTTTGGTATCAATAATATTTGTGAACTGCATGGCGAGGTGCTTGGCCTTATGATTCCTTTATCCAAAATATCTTTGATTTGCCTCTTTATTTCAGCATTTTTCATTATCGACATGCGATACATACTGATGTTTGGAACTGGACAATCCTGCTGCAATTGAATCTCATGTTGAATTTCCCTTTTTGGAGGCAATCATGTTGGCTCCTGAAACATCTCATGATGTCCATTAACCACATCATATAAGTCAGATTTCAACTTAGGATCACATCCCTCAAAATATTCATGATTAATATCAGCTTTAAGCTTAATCATAAAAATAACAAAATTCTTACTTGAATTTACCAGCCTCTTTACCTGTCTAGCATTTACCAAAGTGATGTTTGTCTTCTTGTGTTGTGCTCTAACAATGAACTCATTTCAATATTTGAATAAATGATACTTGTTCTCATGGTGATAGAAGATTTATTTCCTTTCATACAAGTAAGGACTCCCTAATACAATACCATTTATGTCAAGTGGAACCACATCTAATTCAATTGTGTCAAAAAAGCTTGCAGTGATTGCAAACCTCAATGATACATTTCTTTAAAACCTATAGATTTGCATCCTTACAAATCCAAACCAATGGATATGGTTTTGGATGTGGTATGGTCTCAAGATTAAGTTTTTTTTACCAAATCTTCAGAGACTAAGTTTCCTTGTGACCCACTATCAAATAGTGTGTCAATCTTGGTATGCTTGGATATGACCCTCACATGAAACAGTTCTATTATTTCTTCTTCATTTGGAGTGTTTATGTGACAGTTTGATGGACTGGTACTAGGTTTAGTTTCAATTTATTTTCCCTTAATGTTCTTCAATCCCATGGCTGTGATTTTAGTTTCATCACCTGAATCAGATCCTAAATCATGTTGAGTTGTAGCAGTAGATTTATGTTTCCCTTTGTTATTGGGTTTCTTTGGCCTCATTTCAAGATGTAATTTTCAACAATGAGTTTCATCATGGCCTTCTTTTGAACAATGTTTACAAGTCATTTTTTCTCCCTCTTTCTTAATAGATGCATTCCTTTTTTTTTTTACCTTTTGAGGTATTTTCCTTGGCTTTACCCTTAAAAGGTTTATTTCTACCCCCTTAAGAAATGTTCTTCCCTCTAGCTTCTAGATGTGTGGCCTAGACACAAACTTAATCTACATTAGTGGGGTTAAACATGAGAATACTATGCTTTAGGTAGCTATGTAAGCATCCTATGTACTTTAGCAAAGTGTCTTGGCTCTACAAATCTAGCCCTAATAAAAGAGCTCTTTTCCTAAATTATTAGGTGTATTATTGCACATTTTGTCCCTTTAACAGTCTAAATTTCTACCATTTCATGATGGCTTTCTACATATGAGCTAATGGATAAAACAATTGTTTAATAGCAACAATAAAATCTGACCATGATAGAATAATCTTATCATGTTTCTTGATTTCCTCCTTTGTCTTGGCTTCCCACCAAACAAGTGCTGCATCTTCAATTCTCAAAGAAGCTAATTGAATTTTTGTATCATCATCTTGAAGATTTTGTATTCTCAAATAGACCTCCAATTGTCTAATCCAATTATCTAGCTTGTCTTCATTTACTTCACCATTAAACATTGGCAATTCGAACTTAACATCAAGTTTTAAAAAAGGATTTTTACCAGTGCTCTTGGACTTGTGTGGCTTATGTATTGAAGAAGAAGTAGAGGATGATGATGATGATGACGGTGAAGACATTGGCTCTCCATTGCCTACATTTGCTCCATTTCCCTTATTTGACTTGTCTTCATCATTTTGACCTCCTGAAGATCCTTGTCCTTCCTTTTGAATTTTAGATCCTTCTCCTTCCAGTCTCTCATTTCTTTCTTGATAAAGAATTCTAACCATCTCAGTCATGTCAAGGAATGCTTTCCTGAACACTCTTTCTTCCTCCTTAGTGTCAACTTCTTCATGGATTTATCCTTCCTCATGAGGCATACTTAATGGAGCTTCTTCTTCTTTAGGAGGTGAACTAGGTGGTGGAGATTGTGGCAACCTTGCTCTCCTTTGCTTTGGCTCCTTTTGAGACCTTCCTGCTTCCACCAGTTTTCCTTATCCTCTTTTGAGCTTGAGCCTTGTAAACATCTAAAACTTGCAAACAGTTAGACAATTATTTGCACTAAAAAACACCAGAGAATAAAACTCTAGCTCTGATACCAATATGATCTGAAATGACTGTATTAGTTTGTTGTGAAACATGTTCATAATCAGTTCATTAGTTTTCATAAGGATTAAGGATTTTTTCCATGACTTGTAGATGATTTTTAGTGAATTAAAAGCATAAAATAAGCTTAAATAGCACTGAACAATAGTGTAAAACAAAGAAATAAGTCACCACATGAAATTTACACAACAGGCATGATGAAGCAATTCACCCCTCTTGGGCTACATCTGCTGGTCCAACTCCCAATGGCTTGTCCATCTTTCATTATGCTCAAAATTTTTCTATTACATGTAGTTATAGTGCTCTAATGGTTTTTTTCTCTACACCAATGGCTTCAAAATGCTCCAATTAGTCAAAATTGACTCTTCATTCACTCAGAATGGTCTAAAATTGGGCCTCCTACACTTTTGTCGAGTATCTCCTAGGAAAGTTCCACTAAAAGTGGAGAACTCCAATTAATTGGAGTTAAAAATGCCATACCCACCAATTTAGGTGTGCCTCTATATTTTCTGCCGAACTAACCACTGCATTAAGTGTTGCGGTTGGGTGGTGGCCACATGCGCACCCCCAAACCATGGGTTATCATAGTTGTTAGCGGAACTCACAGATAAAACTACAGTTTAACGTTAAACTGTGGGTTGAAGGACCGTCCGTTAGCACTAACTGCGCAGGGGTTGGAGGCGTTAGGGTTGGCATGTGACAATACATATCGGGGACTGTTGGCGGGTTGGGACCGTCGGTGGTTCCCAACCCCCAAACTCCATTGCATTACACATTAAATAAAACACGCATCCTATGACTGTTAAGAACCATCGCATAGAGAAGACAGTAAATGGTGCACCTGCCCAAAGGGAGGTCAGGGGGTCGAGCCATGCTGCCTCCAACAAAATTTTGATATGTCGTTTCAGGGCAGGCCACGTGGCACCTTCTGATTGGCTCTTCAACCCGTACCTCAATAGTACAATGACACTTGTCAATCAGCAATTGGTCCGATGGAAAGGAATATTTCGAGGAATATTCTCTTTTTCTGACTATACATTCCACTTTGTTGAGTGTGCATCTCAGTCGAACTTGGTCAAACAGTCGCAATTTTACCTGTTTGGCATTTCGATCAGAACGCAATATCTTCTTCATACGACATCCGTTTTTCGAACTGTTCACGACACCAAAATCAGGAAGACGAGATCTACACTCTCATATTGGTTTCAACCCAATCCTGTAACTTTGAATTTTGAAAAAAAAATATGAACTTATGATCACATATGCCAGGTTGAAAATTTCTGGTGTAGAAGAGTGGTTTTATGAAGCTATCTTCTCAACAAGTTAGGATGACATATGCCTAGTTACATTGTATCGTTATTATATATCACAACAATTATCACAATTTTCAACATATAATTCATCTTTTCGTATCGTAACCCTAATTATAGAACCAATAATTCATGTAGCTAGATGAATACACATTGTTCATCCATTTTTTCAATAGGTGCTTGTAATAATTGACGAATATTTTACTAGCTGTGGCATCTTGCAACTAACTCTGCCACATATATCCTGTATTGTATGCCAAATATTTTATGCTATGCCAAGTTTTTGACTAATGGAATTGTTGCTTTAGCTACCACATTAGCAACAAATTATGTCTTTGACACATTTGAAGGAAAATCCAAACTTTTCTTTCTTCTACATTGACATTCATATTTTGGGTATGTAGCGGGATGTACAATAGCTTCAAAGAAATGCAATGGTTTAAAGATCCACAAATGAACTTAAATATCAATGCAACAACTTTCAAAGTAATGCAATGGTTTAAATATCCACAAATGAATTTAAATGTTCATTCAAATGGGAAAAAATTGATAGATTTATGAGGTTATCAAATCACAGCAATGGGAATAAAAAATTTTAATATTGAGAAAACCTTCCCAACATCTAATTGGATAGTGAGAGCTTACAAAGATAAGCCACCATATTTCTTCCAAGAATACCAACAAGTTAACTATCTTAAGGTCCATTTACTAGGTCATGCACCATTAGTATCGCAGTTGGCCAACGAGCATGAAAAGATATCTCTATCCTTGGATCCTTGTTCATCAAGGTTATGGGTCACCCACAAACCCATGTTTATGGGTCAACCACACAAAACACTCACCACCAAAATCCATTTTCTAGGCTGCACACTGTTAGAATCACAACTGGCCCAAGCATTACATGGTATCTATATCCTCAGAACTTCATTCATCATGGCTATGGGTCATCCAAAAACCCATAGTTATGAGTCAACCACACAAAACCCTTTCCATCTGTAATATTCCTAAGTAGCTGACAGCTAATTATAAATAGTATTTTTTTCCAATTTTTTTTCTTCTTAAATTCAATAGGTAAATAAAAGGGTGAAGAGACCCATAAACCCAGCAATTAGAATAAAACCACTTTTCTAGAGCTAATGTGGACAGTACAACCCTTGTGGGGCCAAGAGGCCAAGAGGGAAGTGTAGCAAGTGTGAAAGCCAAGGGGCCAAGTAGCAGCGTATTTAATGAGTGGACCCAAGGATGTTAGCGTTTCACAAGAATAAGAAGGGGGTGAGGACAGCCATGGACATCATTCTTGCATATTTTTATTTTCTGGTCTTTAGGACTTGAGCACACTTGAGTTGTTTATACGAGTCTGCAGTGCTATTTAGCACACGAGTGTCTTTGAGCGGGGATCCCAACCTCATCCTCCGGGGACTTCGAGTGCTCGCTAAGCCAACTATTTTATTGTTCGACGGGAGTTGATTCAATATCTTTGCATCAGGACACAAGCAGTCCCTCCCATAGCAACGCAATCACTAAGTGACTTATGCGTTCGAGTATAGTCACCCAGTGACTTACGCAGTCCAACAGAAGAGGGGTTCTGGAGAGGGAGAAATTCCAAGGCATTTTTGGTTGGAATCTAGTGAGGGGATAAACCCTTCAATATTTGAGCTTTGGGGAGCAATCACAAGTAGTTTATCTATCAATTCAGCCCATAACAGTTATGCATTTTCAAACCCTAGGAGGGTGATTTTTTGGGATCAGCCTTTCTAGAAATATTTTATGGGTTTTTCTGGGTTTTTTTAGTAGAGACTATGGTTAAAATCTTGGCATTTTCTGAGCACTAGATCAACCTCATCTACGCAGTCCTATTCAGCCAACAACAACATTTTCCAGCATTTCCAGCAGGGCAGCATAGAGGGAGAGTCTAGCAGAGCAATAGCAGAGCAGTGTTTTTATGGGAGAATATAAGGGCCATTCTAACCAACTTAGATGACTAGAGTGCTATCTTTTGAGCATTGTTGTACTTATTTTTCATCTCGAGTATTTTAATAAAATGGCTCAGCAATTCTAGCTCTTTTCATGTTGTTTTTAATGTATTTTCCATATTGATGTATATTTAGTCTTTGTATGCTTTGTATTGTTGTCGTTTTCCTATTTGGAATATTACAGTGGTATCAGAGCTCATAGACTTGGCTCATCCTATGGAGTAATTGGTCTATGACACCCAAAGATAGAGAATACATTACAGACCTGACAAGGAGGTACAGAAACAGAGAACATAGGGTTGAGATCACATTCGGTGAAGGGGGTTGTGTTTTAGTGGAGGAGGATAAAGGAAAATCTCCAATGGTAAAAGAAGATGATGAGAAGGAGTTTGGAAATCTCCTCCTCAAATCAGTGCAGGAGCTAGCGAGAGAAATTAAAGAAATGAGAACAGATAGACAGAGGGAAATCTACCAGGGGTTCCAAAATGGATAAGGATCGGGGACTTCTCACCATTGGGCAGATCAACTAGTGGTGCCACAAGCATCAAAACATTCCACCATGCCCACTTTCTTAGTAGTGGGTACGGGAGAAGGAGGATCTGGGTGATTATTTCACAAAGTACCAATCTCATACCCAGGATTTCAGAGATCATTTGATTTTCCAGGAATTTTTCCAGATTAAGGATAACTGAAGACCCCGCAGCTACAACAGAGGAGGAGGGTACACACAGGGCAGTGACATGAAATGTACCATGGGTAGACCTTTTCTGCCTAATTTTAATGGGTCATCAAAGAGTACGGCAAAGGTTTGGGAGGAGACAGTTGAGCATACACTCGCTGGTGAGACACCACCCATTGTTTAGGTATCCATTGATGGGGTATATGGGATTGTGACTGATTTCTATGATGATATCAACACATCACAGGTTGATGAGGTTTCGGGAGGCAAAACCACCATTTTTGAGGAGCCAATAGGTACAAATGCCTCCAGGTCTATGACAGAATTGTTAGATGACAATCACATGTAGCTAACTAGTGAGCATCTCTTGCGTGTTGGAGTGTCTATGGAGGAGGGTGTGCAACCATCCTTTGGGCTAGCCCGTGAGGACATGCTAGGATATACAGAGGTATTGGACGATGGTCGCACACAGCAGTGCCATCCGCTTTAGGCCGACTTTCTAGCTTTGAAAGGGAAGGCCACATCAGCACAAGAGGCTATTTTGTTGCAGAATGAAGAACTGTAGGGCATGAGAGTGGTTTGCGCCAATTCAGCAGCCCAGTTGGCCCACATTGGGGAATGGTTGGATTCCTTAATGGTACAACTAGAGAGCATAGGAGAGTGTCATAGCAACCCCGTTCAGGCATACATAGACGGGGCTAGCAGCACTGTTGCGTCACCTCTTTCCATTAGAAAGAGAGAGACTGAGAAACCTAGTCAGATCTCATATGTTTACTAGTATGGTGAGATGAGGCAACATGAGTTGCGTAGGGTGCAGCTCTCGCAGGATGGAGGGATTGTTATAGGTGCGAGGATTCTTGCATTTGATTCCTTTATCAAGGTTGGATGGTGAGAGGTACTGAGATGGTACCCCATGGAGCATGCTAGGTAGCTGGATACATCCATGGCCACATTTCAGTAGATTCCACGAATTACCAAAGGGACACGAGGACCAGATTACTTTTGAGATCCAGGTGTGATTTCCCATCACATCATAGATTTGGTAGGTGATGGTAGTCGTTGCGTGATGGGCTTGATGTTTGGGCTCACACACATTTTCAGATCTCTATCAGAGCCCCAGACATCCCTAGTGACAAAATGGTTCGACAGGAGGGTGCACCCTTTTCAGGAGCTATCTCAGCATATTGACTGTGTGTGGAGTTAGAAGGTGATTAGCCTAATTTGGCAGGAGCTAGTCAGAGGAGATGGCATCGACATACCACCAGACACGATAGTACGTAGAGACTATGATTTCTCATGGATATATGGTATACTTGAGTTATGGAGGATAGGATCAGTGATGTCATTGTCATTGGCATGTGAGGAGTTGGGCCACTTTGATCCTTTAGAGAAGATGGGGAGATGTAGCCCACTCATGGGGGGTTTACTAGCAGAGTGGTGGATATTTTCTCCCATGCAGGATACTATACATTACAGGGTAGTACGGTAGTAGGCACTGATATGAAGGACTACACAGATTCATATCATAGGGTCTAATGTTATGTATAGGGATGCAACCGATAAAAGTCAGGTTATAAACTATTTTAAGTTTGCGTAGGAGCACGAAGATGCATGGGGGTGTGTTGTAGTATGTCATACTATGTTGTGGAGTAGGAGTGGCTCACATCGCGTTAGGTACATGTGGGGAGCGACAAGTGCAGTGACACAGGAGGGATACATGATGGTACAAGATGGTATATTCATAGCCAACGGTGTAGAGGGGCAAGTTGCAGCATACAGTGGCATGATGAGGAGTACAAAGACACTTGGTGGTATGCAGTGACCCATGATACGACGCAACAGGCACTGGGAGCATTGCCTCCAAGGGGACTTATGAACAAGGGCATTAGGCATACCCTTTGATGCAGATCACCTGGGATTGATGAGGATATTGTTGAGCATTTGGAGACACCACGTTTAGCAGAGGTAGGGCTACGAGGGTATTATCGACAGATCCAAGGTAGAGGGAGTGTCTTCCAGAGGATTGATCTTTAGCATTCAAGTATACTCTTGATCACACCCTTTGGGACATACCCACCCCTCATCCTCTTATGTGGTTTTTGGACGTGAAGTGTTTGGTTGTTTCCCCTTGACACTCTCCAATCACGCAATAGGGCATGGGAGGCTCACCCTAGGCAGTCAGATTAGATACCATGTGTAATGATCCAGAAGGAGACTCTCCAATTGAGACACTTGGTAGGTGGACGAGTTGACGGATACTGACCTAGGGATGGCATGGTTGATTGCCAACGTCGCATATGTTCCACCTCTAGGCTCACATTTGAGGGACGATGGATGGTATACTTCATCTATAGGAGGGTAACCAGACTCCGAGTAGTGTCTAGATGTATCATCAGGAGTTGGGGCAACAGAGTTTACTACAAGGTCTGGTAGGAGCAGGGCAGGTATGCATGTGTGGGACAGACTCTTGACCTAGGGGATACATACAGGGGTCGGAGTTGAGGGTTAGATGGGTTCTAGAAGGTTCCAGTGCTACACAGCAACATCCCAAGAAGAGTTGAAGCTAGGAGCTCCCAGTATGGTTGGGGGATCCAGGGATTTTTTGGGTAGGTGGATCACTCCACTTTATGATGAGCAGGGACAGAGCAGTTGATGATCCAGTCCACTTTGGGTTTGACATGTGGGGGAACATTGATATTTCCACTACATGGCGAATCAGACTTATCATGTTGTTGTGTAGGCTCATGATTGGTAGTGGATGGGTATATATCAACATCATGGGGATGCTCATACATGATGAGCTTGGCCTACACATATTTTTATCCACAAGGCCCCAGGAGAAAGGGAAACATTCTGCACCTGAATGGGGGTATCTCACAGTCAGAGTGGGACATCATCAACATGGTCGCACCTCTACGAGACTAGGAGGGGACCCGAGAATTACATCTCTACACAACTCGATAACCTTTAGGGGTGAGTTGCACACTACATGGGGGGATGATGTATATCTTCCATTGGGATTTAGCGAGTCACTGATGGAGTGGGGGACTTAATTGGTATGGTAGGTTTGTCAGCAGGATGATAACAGGAGGAGCTCATGTGAGCAAGAGGCTACCTATACAGGGATTAGGCAGTATCTTCTGGGGTTTACTCTTGGAGTGTGCGGGATGGACTACTTGAAAGGGATACTAAATGAGGAGTTGGTCATAGTGGCATATTATCATGATTCCCTACTCATTGATGATGACCAGAGGGCTTCTACGACTTGTACCTGGCAAGATGGTGAGAGGAGAAGGTGGAGCTTCATATTGGATAGGATGGTTTGGGATCTTGGCATTGAGGGATCCCTTAATATTAGATCATTGCAAAGGAAAAGGAAGATTCAGTGGCGTGTCTGGGACCTAAGCACATTTTTCAGTGACAGTGAGGCAGCATCAACTAGAGATGAGGCTTTTTCGGGCGTTTCTTGAGGACAAGAAAAATTTTGGCGGGGAGGACTGTAATATTCCTAATTAGCTGAGAGCTAATTAGAAATATTAAATTTTTCCAATTTTGTTTTTCTTAAGTTCAGTATGTAAATAAAAGGGTGAAGGGGCCCATAAACCCTATAGTTAGAATAAAACCACTTTTCTAGAGCTAATGTGGACATCACAACTCTTGTGAGGCAAAGAGGCCAAGAGGGCAGCGCAACAAGTGCAAAAACCAAGGGGCCAAATAACAACGTAGTTAATGAGTGGACCCAAGGATTTTAGGGTTTCACAAGAATAATAAGGGGGTGAGGGAAGCCATGGAATTCATTCTTACATATTCTGATTTTCTGGTCTTTACAACTTGAGCACACTTGAGTTGTTTAGCCGATTTTGTAGTGTTGTTTAGCACATAGGTATCTCCGAGTGAATATCCCAACCTCATCCTCGGGGACTTCGAGCGCCCACTTAGGAGAGGAGTTTATTGTTCGACTATATACAATTCAGTATCTTGGCATCCAGCCACAAGTAGTCCCTCCCATAGCAGTGTAGTCACCTAGTGACTTACGCAGTCTAGTAGCAATCACCCGGTGACTTATGCAGTCCAACAGCAGAGGGGCTCTGGAGAGGGAGAAATTCCAAGGAATTTCCACTTGGAATCTAGTGAGGGGATCAAACCTTCAATATTTTAGCTTTGGGGAGAAGTCACAACCAGTTTATCTATCAATTCATCCCATAGCTCTACATACCCAGTAGTTTTCCGTTTTCAAACCCTAGGAGGGTGATTTTCCGAGGTCAGCCTTTCTATGTTTTTCCGGGTTTTTTTAGTAGAGTCCATGGTTAAAATTCTGACATTTTTTTAGCATTAGATCAACCTCATCTATGTAGTCCTATTCATCCAACAACAACATTTTCGAGCATTTCCAATAGGGCAGCACAGAGGGAAATTCTAACAGAGCAACGGTAGAGCAGTGTTTGGGTTGGAGAATCTGAGGGTCATTCTAGCCAGCTTTGTTGAAGTCCAACAAGAAATTACAGCACCTACACTAGTGCGGGACCAGGAGGTCCAAGCAACACCTACACTAGTGTGGGACAACAGGTCTTAGTAGCACCTACACTGGTGTGGGCTAAATTTGGTGCATGTCTATTTTAGTTATTCCTTAATTAAGATGGAAAATAAAATGTAATAGAATCTCAAAATAACTTGTAATAGTTAACTAAGTGTGATAAACTCAGTTAACTCATGAATTTCGAGTTAACGGTAGTTGGTGAGGCATGCAAAGTAATTCTAGTTGTAACAAAGTTCGAAGTACAGTGGTGCATTAGTTAATGTAGGTTGTAATCAGTTTAACTCAGTTAAGTGAGTTAAATTCAGTTGTGCTAGTTTTAAATCTTTGTTGCACTACTGAGATATCAAGTGAATTAAATATTACTTAATTCACAGTCAGTGATCTAACATGCAACTGAGGATTTACTAATATTAGCTGCAGGCATGTCAGTTCCAGTGGAGACCTAGTTGAGATCTAGGTGAAATGGATGTTGACTATTAGTTGTAGGATTATTGGGTTGCACCCATGCAACCAAACACCCATTGCATTACCCATGATCCTTGCGTAGTCAAGGAAGGCCAAAATTCCTAAATAATAGGGATTTCATCCCAAATGAATTTCGCAAGGCAGGCAGGCTGTTGAGAGGCTGAGAATTGGCTAAATGTTGGTTAGTTTTGTCCAGGACAGTGTGAGACAATTAGCTGAGTAAAGGAGGCTCTTGTGAGAATATTTGTATGTAATTGTTTCATGTATCCATGCTGAATATACAATAGAAGATAGTGGGGTTTTGAGTGGCAAGCTTTCCCTGGGAAATTATCTGTGTTGTGGTTTGATTAATTCTTCTTTGTTTCTTGTGATTGGAGATTGTGTTTTTAAATTCCGCAATTAATTGTAGAAGTGATTCAGTATCTAGCTTTAGTATATTTTTAGATCGGATTGAATCCATGATATGCATATATGTTGTATAAATTCTAAATGGTGTCAAAGCATAGGAAATCACAAGTGGAGGAAGAGTTGAGTTTGTGACTGAATATAATTCAAATTTGTAGAAGACTTTCTTGGTGCTACAACTGATTCAGGATCGAAATGGCTTTCAATGGCTTGAGATTTGAGTATGCACTCGAGGGTAGTTCTAAATATATTTCTTGGAAATACAGGATGGAGGCAGTACTCGAAGACAATGTCGTGAATGAATTCATTGACAATGGTTTTCCTAAACCCGCTGTGATAGATGCTACAAATCTTGATGCATGGCAAAAGAAAGTGGCAAAGGCGAGGAGGGTCTTAATAGAGGGAGTACAAAACCACATTGCATCAAGTCTCCATGGAAAAGCGACACCATATGCTATGTGGAAATCTTTGAAAGATCTATTTAATAGCAATAGTGACCATAGGAAATTGGCACTGAAATATAAACTCAAGAAGATCAAGATGAATAAAGGCGACTATATGCCAAAATATCTAACAAAGTTTTTCGAATGTCGGGATGAGTTGGAGAGCATTGGAATTGTTGTCACTAATGATGATTTGGTGAGCCTAGCTCTTCTAGGACTTCCCAAGAGTTGGCATAGTTATCAGGACGCTGTCAATGGAAGGGAAAAGTTTCCAGATTGGGAACAACTTTGGTCAGATTTGGTGCATGTGGAGTTCAGACAGAATACCAGAGATGGATCTTCATCTAAGAATGAAGATGAAGAATATTTTTCTTTGGCTGCCAAGGCGAAGAAGGGGAAAGGAAATAAATTTCATTCCAAATCCGAGTCCAAAGATGGAAAGAAGCGTGACATGTCCAGAGTGAAGTGTTTTCACTGTCACGAGCATGGGAATTATGCCACTAACTATTCATAAAAGAATAATAACAAGAAGGCTTCAGGATCTGTAGCTGGTGAGGCTTTGGCCTCGCAATTTGAGCTTGACTTCTCACTCATTACATGCATGGTGTCAAGTGAAATGGGATCGGTGTGTTACTTGGATAGTGGTGCTTCCTTTCACGTGACGGGAGACAGATAACTTTTCAATAGCTTGGAGGAGAAGGACCTCCAGATGCATATCGAAATGGTTGATGATGGGCAGTACAATGCTACCGGGATTGGTATCATTACCTTCCAGAGACAGTTAGGTAAACCCTTTCAATTAGAAGATGTAATGCATGTACCAGGCTTGAAGAAAAATTTAGTCTCAGTTGCAATGTTGGAGGATAGAGGCTATGGTGTTGTTTTCAGTGAAGGAAAAGCTTTCCTGCGACACAAAACAATAGTACAAACCAAGAAGGTTGGGATTCAAGTTAAGAATCTCTATAATATGGATGTAGATGGTTGTGCAACATTGATGGGTAAGGCGGACAAAGTGGTGAGCCATGATGAGTGTGAGTTAAGGCACACGAGATTGGTCCATCTTCACCACGAAGCCTTAAAAGTCATGCAGCAGATTTATAAGGGTCTTCCCAAGGGTACACTTGTGTAGTTAGACACATGCAAGGGATGTACTATGGGAAAATATGTAAAGGCCACCTTTCATGGGAAGGAGAACCGAGCCTCGAGGATCCTTGAGAGGGTTCACTCAGACGTGTGTGGACCATTCCCTATTGCTTCGACAACAAAGCATAAGTACTATGTGATATTTGTTGATGAATTTTCTCAGAAATGTTGGATCTACTTCATGCAGAAGAAAGATCAGATGTTATCAAAGTTTCTTTAGTTCAAAGCACTAGTGGAGAAAGACACGGGGAAGCAAGTGAAGGCTCGTAGGAGTGACAATGGTGGTGATTACATCTCCAACAAATTCAAGAACTTATGCATCAAAGAAGGAATTCAGAGAGAATTGATAGTGCCTCATAATCCACAGAATGTAGAAATTTGCTGAATAATGATTAATTATCCACCGAGACTATCCTGATCACATACAATTCGAATTTATATGCAACACATAATCTCTTCCACTTAGATCATCAAACATGCAGAAATAAAATCAAGCGATAACACATCAAATCATCATACACATTAACACAGTATGTATGGGGAAAGCTTATAGCTGAAAACCCCGCAGCTATTGTGTATATTATAATGGAGAAATCATGTAACAAACTCAGTACAATACTCCTCACAAGTACTCGGTACTTTCTCATGAAGTTACACACAATCTAGCTCAGTTTTGAACAGGTTACTGGTTCAAAACTCACCGCCAATTGCCTTGCCTCTATTGCGCAATCCAGGCCTGTCTATATAGAGATCCAAGGTTCGAATCTCCTTGGCTTGACAGCGTAATCATCATGGGCAATTCCTCCAAGTGTGGTGCAAATCTCATGCACAACTGATGTCGCCACTGATAGCTAACTCCACCCTTTCATCTACCTCTTTCACTGGTCTCCACTGAACTGATCATGCACTCTAGTGAACTGATGTGTTCTTGAGTTGAATAATGAGTTACTAATTAATGAATTAAATAATATTTAATTCACTCCACTCATAACTAATTGATTAGCTAGTTAAACTAATCTCAACTAGTTCAACTAAAATAAACATAACACAACTCCACTAGCTGTCTCATTAACTCCACCAAAATTCTGCCACTGAAGTCCTAACTGAAGTCAACCATGCATGTGCCATCAAACCCTTGGGAATCACGTGATTCCTCTGTCAGATGCATGAGCCACTTCCAAGGCTCGAACTGAAGTGCTCCAAGAGAGTAAACTGAAGTTTATAGTCCAAATATTATTAAGGGTAAATAATATTTGACTTCCCTATTTTTAGGATAGGCAGTTTAAAAATAGACATCGACCTATAGGTCAAAAAATAGAGGTCCATATATTTTTACCAACATGACCAATACTCCAAGAATAACATACTGCAACCCCTGGACCATGCTCCATATGTCTAAAAATAGACATAGTCTAAAAATAGACTTTGCGCCAGAATTTGCCTGCGGGCCCACTTAGCGAAGGCGACTTCATTTCACTAAGCTCCATCATCTTGCTGCATTCTCAACACTCCCTCTCAGCAAGATATGGATTATCTGCAACCCCTATCCTGCCTCTGTGGAATTCGAACTTGCTCCTGGTGAGCACCTTCGTCAGGATGTCGGCATCCTGATCCTCCGTGGGAACATATGAAAGCATCATGATTCTCCGCTGAACACAATCTCTGATATGATGATACCAATCTGTGAAGCCATGCTGCCTCAACTGATCCTCCTGTCTGTACCATGAACCATATCCTGATAGTTACCATGCAAACATCGATTACATAAAAGTGTCTTAGATAGTTATTCAAAATCAGCCATAGGTTCTGGCACACCATCATAATCTACATCTTCAGATGAATGGCTCGATGCAGATGAAGATGATCCATATTCTTCTCTTTCATCAACTAGTTCTCCATCTGAGTCAACATGCATGCCCACCATTTCAGAGTTCAAAAGTCTTGTAGATCTACGTCTACATTCTGCAGAGTCCCATCTCAACAGTAATTGTTCTGGTAGCAATTTCTTCAAAATATTTATGGTTTGCAACCGAAGAGTTCCTCTCTTTGTCAAATTGAAGTCATACACAAGTATGTCAACATCCTTCAATTTTAAGACATCTGTGCGGCGATTTATATTTGTGCCCTTTCTTTTTCTCTTTTTTCCAATTCTTTTTTCCACTAACATCTCTGGCTTGTACACACCATTGAAAGGGTGGGTACTTGTGGCATACCAATGTACATCAAGAGCTGTAATCTCTTCATTTTCATTAATGACCTTTATAACCTTGGAAATCCAGAATGGATAGCCAAGTGGATCTTCATCTGCTAACACTGCTATCATGCAACCCTCCTTAAGATCCTGCACATAACCCCTGTAAAGGTCTTCCATGGCTTCATGTTGTGCACATGATCTTCTAGAACCAATATAGATTTCTCTTTCCTCTACCTGTGGGGAATTAATAATAGCTTGAGGCTGTTGTTGTTCAACATTGTGTGTTTCCTGATGTTCATGTTCATTTGGCATATTTTGTGGCCAAAAAAAAGGAGTCTTCAAAAGCGTATCCTCATTTACTAATCTTGAAATCATATCACTTTGATTACTGAAAAAAGACTCCCACCAAACTGAATTAGCAACATCGAAGTATTCATATGTATCTCTAATACATCTTTTAATTTCCTCTAGACATTCAAAATAATTTATGTCTCTCTTCTGCCTTCATGCATTATGGAGTTCGGAAACTGACTGTAATAACAATATCTTTGATGAAAACATTGGACGCTCTGGAATGAACTTCAAAAATGCTAAACCTGATGATGGTCCCCATTCTTCAATAGTTGAATACTTCTTGCTCCATATAAGTGTTATCCCATCAATTTTTTTGATACGAAATTGATGCTGGAAGCTAATGTCGTTAAGTTTTTCAATGCATTTCTCCTCACCATGCGATCCAAAAATAAACCTTCACATGTCAATAGTTTCTTCCAACACATGAAAAACAGGCTCTAGAATGTACGATTTCTTAATACATTCAATTAATGATGGCAGGCTCCAAACACCTTTCCTCCTCAATGTTACTAAAAAACGACTGAACATTTGATCAATATGATCATGAGTATGCCCAACAAGAAGGAAACCAACCTTTATCTTTTTAAAATCCCCAATTCAACGAGCATGTTTAGATACCCAAAAAGAACTTGATTTTTGTTCTCACGACTTGTGTTGTCTAATTGTAAATACAAAACTTCAGGAAGAATCCCATACCAATGAGTAACCACATCATGGATTATAGTTATGGTTAGATTTGCATCATTGTGAATATTTGGAGTTGTGAAGAAAACTCTTGGAAACATCTTCTCATTAAATACCATACAACCAACCAAGTGAAACTGAATGAAATTTTCCTCCTGTAATTTTTTTGGCGTGCGGACAAAATTTGGAAGAAGTGTTTTCTTTTGGTCCATACCATCAATTATCAATCCCAGATATTTATTTGGATATTCATAACACTTCTTTCGATGTTTATACAACTTTTGTATTTCACTTGTTTGTTGATTGCAATGGTCTTGAAGTTCTTTGACAACGGAATCTGTACATAAAATAAAAGAAACATATGAATAAATATATTTTCATAGTTGATAAGTATCAAATTTTAAAAAACAATGTTTTGAACACATACCTCTTTCTACCCCTTGACATTTATCTCTTTTTATTTAAGAGAAGAACATGTGCTGCAAATCCCCATCCTTGTCTTCTTAGGAATACGAACATTGTTGAATTCAGTTTTCCATATCCTTGTAAAATAAGAATATGTAATAAAATTACCAATTCCTTCAACAGCTTCTGCATAATCTTTGTATAACATGAATATTTCTCGTCTCGAGAAATTATCTGAAATATGTATTGTGTCTTTATTTGGCATACACTCTCCATGATTTGAAAAGAAGTCTTTCATCCATGTCTTAGCAGTATTTGCAAACGGCCCCACCTCCCGTTTATAACGTGCTTCTGAATAATATGTGGGATCCTTTTCCAATCTATCTTGGATTCTTGACAAACGACAATTACCAATTGAATACAACATTTTGAACGCCTTTCTGCAAAGCAATACATTCCCAATATGATAATCATAACCTGCTAGTGTATATTGCATGCAACCCACTAAATATGAATTTTGCATGCTTTTATTCATTGACATATATGTTTTCCTTTTCTCCAAAGCAAAGTTGAAATCCATATTTTTCAAGCAATCCCTTCGACAACATTCACTTGAAATCAAATGAACGATAGAACTTTTTGTCGTGAGATATTTTGTCCTCGCCCTTGTATAACTGGAATGCTTTGGATTGATATGAAAAGGTCTACTCCTACTCCTAGTTGCAATATTTGCTTGCAACGGCTTCATCATTCCATCATCCTTTGTAAAAGTAGTTTCATCACCATTAGAAGGAATATTATCCCCACTATCATCATCCTCAACATAGTTAAGAAATTCATCAACATCATTGCGTGGAAAATTTTCTTTACCATCATCGGTTGAAGAAAACATTTCACAAGAATCATCGACACTTTTGTAACCCTGACTCAAAAGAAATTCTTCACCATATTGACCCATGCTTTCAAATTCTTCCCTGGGAGGATTCAATTCTTCATCACCATGAGTGTCTTTGAAATGGTCACTTGGAGAAAATGCAATATTCAGATCTGTGCCTCTAAAATTATCATTTGCAAGAAACTCTTCATCCTCCCCTTCCTCGGTGGCGCTCCCATAATCCTTGGGATTAGGCATAAGTGGAAGCTTTGAATTTGTATTCACTAGAATTTCTTCATCCTGCCCCTCCCCTTCCTCACTAAAGCTCTCATAGTCCTTAGGATTGGGAATAAGTGAATGCCTTGAATCTATATTTATTGGAAATTCTTCATCCCCCCCTTCATCAGTGGTTAAATTATAATCATTATGATTAGGATGAAGTGAAAATTTTAGCTTTGGAAATTCATCTCCGTCTTCATCAGTGGTGCTGGCATAATCCTTAGGATTAGGACGAAGTGGATATTTTGACGCTGCAAATTCTTCATTCCCCTCTTCCTCGGTGGTGCTGACATAATCCTTAGGATTAGGACGAAGTGCATATTTTGACTTTGCAAATTCTTCATTCCCCTCTTCATCTGTGGTGCTGACATAATCCTTAGGATTAAGACAAAGTGGAAATTCTGACTCTGGAATTTTTTCGTCCCCCTCTTCATCAGTGGTGCTTGCATAATCCTTAGGATTAGGACGGAGTGGAAATTTTGACGCTGTAAAATTTTCATTTCCCTCTTCATCAGTGGTGTTGGCATAATCCTTAGGATTGGGACGAAGTGGATGTTTTGACTCTGAAACATTATCATTCCCCTCTTCATCAGTGGTGCTCGCATAATCCTTACGATTAGGACGAATTTGATATTTTCACTCTGGAAATTTTACATCCCCCTTTTCATCAGTGCTGCTAGCATACTCCTCGGGATTACGACAGAGTGGATATTTTGACTCTACAGATTCTTCATTCCCCTCTTCATTTGTTGTTCTCATATAATCCTTAGGATTAAGCTGAAGTGGATATTCTTCATCTCCCTCTTCATCAATGGTGTCCTCATAATCCTTGGGATTAGGACGAAGTGAAACTTTTGACTCTGGAATTTCTTCATCATGCCCTTCATCACTGTCACTTTCATAATCCTTAGGATTAAGAGTAAGTGGTATAACTGGTGCTCGATTTACAGAAATTTCATTTTGCTACACCTCATCAATTTTGTTCTCATCATCTTTAGGATAACGACCAAGTCGATTTTTTGACTCTCTATTGATGGTGAACAGACTCCCGTTATATTCATCACTCTGAATAGAGTTGTTGCATGACGAAGATGTTGATGTTCTAGAAAGAAAAACTTCGCTATCAGAAGAAACCATGGCTTTCAACAAGAATAGGTTGAATGATACAAATTCCTCTCCCACTTACAATATATAGCTTAAAGACTGAAAATTTCCCTCCAAAAAAATTCGCGAAAAAATTTCCCTCCAAAATTTCCCTCCAAAAAATTTCGCGAAAAACTTTC
Organism: Pinus albicaulis; assembly: GCA_034641835.2. Taxonomy (NCBI): domain Eukaryota; kingdom Viridiplantae; phylum Streptophyta; class Pinopsida; order Pinales; family Pinaceae; genus Pinus; species Pinus albicaulis. Next base: position 780,056,813 of record CM076576.1, on the reverse strand, counting down.
CCTCCAAAATTTTCATTTCATATATTTGGTACAAATATTAATCAAAAAATGTATTTAACATTTTTTTAATAAACTGTTTATGTTGAAATATTTTACTGATATTTATATTCAAAATATCCACAAAATATTTCTATCATGGATGCCTTCCAAACTAAAATAATGTTTTTATTTGAATGATTTAACATTGACTAGATGTAAGTATTAACTATAATATTACTATAATACCTACATGCGAATATTAACTATTTTAACTATAATTAACTACATGTACATATTTTAGATTTTAAAATTTAATCCCATGATTTTAAACATTGATTACATGTAAATAGTAACTATGATAACTAAATGCAAATATTAACTATTTTATCTATAATATTAAATATAATTGACTACATGTAAGTATTTCATATTTTAATTTTTAATCTGAGATTATATTTGAATTATTCAACATTCAGTACATGTAAATATTAAATAAAATATTAATTATGATAACTACATGCAAATAATAAGTATTTTAACTATAGTATGAACTATAATAAACTAAATCTAAATATTTTAAATTTGAAATTTTAATCCCACATTCGTTAAACAGTAAACCAATCAGACAATATACGCTATTTAAAAGGAATGATTATTTTTATTCATCACATCACATCAAGTTTTCTGGTATTTGTTAGAGCAAATTTTTGGAGGTGTTGCGTTGGCATTGGTAACTTCGTGGAGGCATTGCATTGGCATTGGAAGCGTTGTGTCGCTATTGGTAATTTTGTGGAGGTGTTGCATTGACATTGGTAACTTCGTGAAGGCATTGCATTGGCATTGGAGGCATTGTGTTGCTATTCGTAATTTTGTGGAGGCATTGTGTTGGCATTGGTGACAACAGCTTTTTGCATTTCAAAGGTTAGTTTTCCTTCTATTCTATCAATTTAAAGACGATTTTGGGGAAAATCTGTTTTTCTATAGTTTTTTTGTGTCCAAAAACTACTTTTTAAAGGTTTTTAGGTTCAAAAACCTTGATTTTTTAATATTTTTTTAGTGAAGAAAATGCAAAAAAAACTAAATTTTTTAGGGTTTTAAGAACAAAAATTTAGATTTTTTTTTCTTTTTTAAGACTTATAGGTTCATTTAGACAGAAAAATCCATAAAACGACCATCCACATAAAAAAAAAAAGTAGTATGATAACATTTTTTATTTGTTTTTTTTTTTTATCATAAATATATCAGTGATTTCATTATTTAAATTTTTTTTTTTATTTGAGAATTTTTTTATTTTATATTCTATTTTATTTTATTTTTTTAATTTTAAATCTTTGTTTTATTCTTTTTAATTTTAAATCTTTAATTTTTTTCATTATTGTTTTGTTATATATATATATATATATATATATATATATATATATCTCTTTTTTAATTGTATTGTGATATAGTTTTTTTTTTTAAATTTATTATATTGTTTTTTTTTTTTTTTAAATTATATGAGGTTTAAAAACTAAACATTATTGTGATTTAATAAATTTTTTTTTTTTTTTATTTGTTATATTTTGATATTTTTAACATTTTTTTTATTAATAAATAATGTTTTAATAATTATATTTATATTATTAAAACATTATAAATATAAAAAAACATTATATATTAATATTATTTAACATTGATACAGCGCGCGGTCTGCCCGTTGGGCGCCGGTGGCCGGGTGGGCGGGCCATGCTAAGCAGGCGCGCCCGTTGGGCGTCGGGGGCCAGTCGGGTGGTGCCATGGAGGCGGCCCAGCCTGCCTCCCGGCTCCCCCTCGGCCAAGGGCCGATTCCTGGAATCGGCACTTGACCGGGGGGGAGCCGAGAGGCGGGCTGGGCCACCCCCATGGCGCTGCCCGGCCGGCCCCCGGTGCCCAACGGGCGGGCCGCGTGCTGCCCAACGGCTACGATTCATTTTTAAATTTTTTTTTAATTTTTTTTTTTATTTTTTAAAATTTTATTTTATTTTTTAAAATTTTAAAATTTTGTTTTTTAAATTGTTTTTTTTAATTTTTTTTTAACATTTTTTTTTTTTTTTAATTTTGGTTTTTTTTTTAATTTTTTAATTTTGTTTTTTAAATTTTTAAATTTTTTTTTTTAAGAATTTGTTTTAACAAAACATTTTATAATTTTGATTTTTTTTTTATTTTTTTTTCTTAATTTTTTTTTTTTTTAATAATTTGTTTTAATAAAGCAATTAAAAGTTTATAGAAACATTGTTATATATAAAAATAAATAAAAAAATTGTTATATAATATAATAAAAACATTGTTAAATAATAATTGTTAAAAATATCAAAATATAACAAAAATATATATATATATGAAAAAAAAAAAATCATTAAACAACATTTATGTTTTGTTTTTAAACATTATATAATTAAAAAAAAAATACAATATAATAAATTAAAAAAAAAACATTTGTTTTAATATAACAATATAATAAATTAATTAAAAAAAACTATATAACAATACAATTAAAAAAATAAAAAATATATATAATATTATAACATTTGTTATAAATAGTTAGTAACTTTTTTTTTTTTTAATATTAAACAAAAACTGAAGTTTGAAAATACTAGTTTATTTTTTTTAAATTATTTTATACAATTTAAACACATTTTTAAATTTTTTATAAAATGTATTCAAAACATATTATATAGATATATATACATATGATTTATAATATTTTGTTTTTAAATGAAAATTTTTATAGTTAATTTTATTGCTTTAATTTCAAACTATTTAGTTTTAGAAATAAATTTTGTTTACTAAATTTATTTTATCCGCAATATTTTTCCACTAACTAATATATATATATATATATCAAGAAAATGACATAAAAAAATATTTCTGTGAATGTTTCTGCACCTAGGGCAGCAGCTCCCAAATCTACGGCAGCAGCTCCCAAATCTGCAGCTGCAGCTCGACGCACTATGGATACAACTCCCAAATCTAAAGTTGCAGTTGGGCGCACTATGGACACTGTTGGACGCAATAAGGATATTGTTGCACACACTAATAAAAGTCAAGCAAGTGGGGCACCAGGTTCATTAAAGCTTATTTCTGATTGGAAGAACGCCGAGGAAATAGATAAAACCGATTTCTCATGGTATCTTGAAGACAATGAAACGGAGGCTGATATACACATCTATCTGATTTGTGGTATGATTGACTTAAATGAGCCATATGATGTGATGGGCAGAGTACGAGACATATGTATGGTCCCAAATACAAACACTATTTATGTTCTTGCAAGGAAGGCTTAGAAACGTGAGAAGGTTAGATATCGTCTATCAATCGTCAAGTATGACACATATGAAATAACTTCAAAATTTTCTGAAGAAATAGCAAGCAACATTACAAATAACATTGTAAGTATGCTTATTTTTATTTCCTCTATGCATTATTGTAAGAATGATTCAATTTTTTATAAATTATTGATCATTGACATGTTTTATTTTGTTTCATAGGATTTTGTTCCGAGTCTTTCAAACATGTTTGATGGTATTTATATGTTGGTGCCAAATGTTATGGATATGATCAAAACTTTCCACAAAGACAAAGCAGAGGAAAGGAGATTGAAGCAAAGAGCAATAGCTCGTGACACTGCAACAGTACAAAGAGGGGATCAACCAAGAGTCACTAAGGTGGGTCAATATAGTAAACTTAAACATGTTTCTTTTGAAGGTGTCGAACATGAAACAGAAAATTATGATAGAATTAGTGAGGAGGAGATGAGAACTATTGTGCAAAAGGAGAAAACAGATCAGACACCAAAAAGAAAAATTGCCAAAGATGTCTCTTTTGTACCTCATGAAGGAGAGCTTGTTTATAAAAAAATTGATATGTTATCCAATAAGACTAGGAAAACAAATATTGGTGAACCTGTAAAGGTCGTGAGCAGCAGTGAAGAACAAATTGAAAGCTCTTACGGAAGCAGAGAAATCATAACACCAGGTGCTGAGTTAGAGGATGGCATTATTAAAACAAAACAAAATGCTATTCGACAAGAGTTGAGGAAGAATAAATTAATTCTTGGTGGGCAAACATTTGAGCTTAATGTTAACCAATTTTATGGCTCAGATGAAGGACAATCTCAATATCAAATTAGAAAGGCCCATCACCTACATGTACATAATCTGAAAACATTGTTCAGGTTCAATCCATATGCGCATGTGGTGGATTATGTGGTTCTTGTCGATCCATGTTAGGTTCCCAACAAACAAGCATTTGACAAGAAAAAATGTTTTGATTATAAATATTATGTAATTGGAGGGAACCATTCAATAGAGGCTAAGAGACAATTGATTGCAGAATATCCCAATAACTATCTTTTTCAAACAGTGAAATGCATCATTTACGCTGGCTTAACAGAAATGGAATAAAAGTTATTGGCATGGGATCATAATGCAGATAATGAGTACAGAATGAAAATGACTTTCATCCAAAGGGTCAGATTTATTCATAATGAATTCATAGAAAAATGTCGTGGGGATAAGACACAAGTTAGTATAGCATTTCGAAAGGAATGTTTAATGGTAACAGGTTATCAAATTGATGAAAAAAAAGCAAAAGATGGAAAATTGAATACAAATCTCTTCGGAGGCACAGATAACATTTTTCAGTTGGCATTTAGAACTGGGGAGGTATGGGATTTGATTGATGAGATTTTTTATCGGTGGGAGAATATTTCCATAAAAAATCAGAAGGTTAGAAAGAGTAAATCCATAATATGTACCAACAGTAAGGGGGGTCCTGAAATGAAGCAGCTTCCAGAGGATATGACTATTACACCTTGGAGAACAATGCAAGGTGTGAAGGATGATAAATTAGTCAAATCAGTATTAGCCCATGTGAAGTTGGGTGAATTATCAATGGAAGAAATGTGTGCAGAATTTCAAAAGTAAGTTTCTTGAATTATTTCTTTCATTATAATTTTATTTTAAATAAAACATAATGATGTTGGTAGAATTTGTTATACATGTCAATATATTAACATTTTTAACTTGATTTATTCAGTCAGAAAATTTTTATGAAAATACAAGAACACATGGTTAAAATGTTGAATGAAGACAGTTGGGATGATGTTGTACGCAACTACCCAGAAGAAAGTTCTACATCAACACTAAAAGAGTTTTATATTGCATTCAATAAGGTATGTTGATTTATAAATTTATTTTATTCATATTTTAACTATTTTTATTTTATTACTTATATATATATATATATATATATATATATATATATATATATATATATATGTCATTAAAGATGTCGAAGAAGGATGGAAATGGAGTACCAGATACTTTCAAAAGATTTATTGAAAAAATTAAGATGGAGAACATGAGAAGGAAGCATCTTATGAATGTTGAACTAGATCCTACTCTTAATCATTACATTTGGAATGGGCTCGACAATGTCCAATATCAAATAATACAAGGTGACTGTGAAGACATTGCATCACTAATACCTAAAAGGGAATATGGCCTAGTTATTGTAGATATTCCTCATGGCTTCAATTTCCCAGACATTGAATATGATAGAGAACCATATACTTATCAAGCTTTTAGTAAAGTGGTTACGGGTTTTCAAGAAGTGACAACATCACCACTTTGGCGATTTGTGACATTTCATTCGGACACACAGTTTCCAATGTTATTAACAAGCTTCAAGGGTAAAGCAAACTCAAGGATGCAACTTACATGGTAAGATTTTGAAATTGTATGTTTGATTCCTCCTAAATTTTTTTATTCATGTAAAATTTAATTAAACTTTTACTATGTTATGTTACAGGCAAAAGTCAAATATTGTTTCTTCCGAAGATCAGCCTATTATAAATGATTGTGAGTTCATCCATGTTGAATGTTGGACAAAAGAGGATAGCTATAAGCATATTATTATGAATCGTGTAGATGGGAAGAGTCATAGTCAAGTATTGGTTTATGATGCAGTGGTAAGAAAACTAACATATGAGGATAAAGATGCAAAAGGAGATATAGTTAACATTTATCAAAAACCAAAAGCATTGATTAACTATCTTATAGATCTATGTTCAAATGAAGGAGAATGGGTTTTGGATTTATTCTCAGGTTCAGGTAAGTTTTATTATACAAATTTAAATTTAAATATTGTCTTTTTTACTTTTTTATGTCTCCATACTAATTTTTTTACTTATTTTTTTGTGCTTGATGATTAGGTACAACACTAGCATGTTGCCTACTAAAAGGAAGAAATTGCATTGCCATTGAGAAAGACCCAGTTCAATGCAAATTTATTCAACAAAGAATTAATGCTCTTAAATTCCTTCTAGATGCGAAGCAAGAAGTTGGTTTGAGGAAAGGAGATTTTAATGAATCACGTGTGGAAAAAAAAGCAAAGGAACCTCAACCACCATTATATGGAATGATTGGAAAGGGACACTTTGGAAGATTTGTTGACATGAAAGATCCATTAGAAGACGGTGATGATCAAAATGAAGAAGAAAATGCTGCGGAAGAAGCCATCAATGTTGTTCTAGATGATGTTGAAGATGTATTAGTTGATATTGTTGATGATGTTTAAGTTATGCTTGCAAACAAAGCTTATTTTTTAGAACTATTAATCAGCTTTACTTGTAATGTTTAGACTTTGATATTTTATGAGAACAACCCCTTTTTTTGCAAAAAACATGTGATTGCTATTATTTTTTGACATAAAATTCAATAAAAATGTTGTTTTCTTAAGTTTTTTTGTTAAAATTCTCCCAAAAAATTAGTTTATTTAACATGTTTTTTTCAACAAAAACTCTGTAAAAGTGTATTTTTTGCATTGTATTTATATTGAAAATTTGTATTTTTTTGTCATATGGTTCAAAATATTGGTTTTTAGCGATAATTTTTTGATGTGCATTGAAAAATTATGTAACAATACATAAACATGTAGAAAATATAAACTTTAGAATATTGACCTTTTTTCCATCTTTTATGTATGTGAAAAAGTGAAGATATCATTACAAGTTTTTATTTTAAAAAAAATTATTTTTTTATTTTTAAAACACAAGTACATAAATGCATAAATTGTGTATAGGAGAGAAAGACATTAAAAAATTTATAGTGTCCGTCATTCTATAAAAAGCGTTGGTGACGTTACACCACCATTATTCAAAATCGACATAAAAAACACCACTTAAAAAAAAACAAAAATGAAAAAAATTAAGTCACAAAAACATGCTCAAAATTTTTTTCTTGATTTTGCATGTAACACTATTTCAAAGTAAGGTGTTTTTCTTGATATTTCAAAGTAAAGTGTAGTGGGGATTACCTCTTTGCATCATTAACATTGTTCTATTGGTAGATATCAATTAATGATCCCCACATTTATTAACGAGGGGTAATTAGCAAAAATATGAAATGTACCAATATCACTTCATGATCCTCACATAAATTATTTTAATATTTACTAACTAGGGGGTGCAAAAATCTGAAATGAATATTTTGCCGAAAATATTGAAACGAAAGCAAAACCAAGCAAAACAATGAAACAATGAGGATAAATCTGAAATGAATATTTGCCAAAAATATTGAAACGAAAACAAAACCAAGCAAAACAATGAAACAATGAGGATAAATCTAAAATGAATATTTGCCAAAAATATTGAAATGAAAGCAAAACAATGAAACAATGAGGATAGGTTTGGACTGCCTGATACACAATGTCGACCTCACTCTCAAAATTCCACGAGAGCAGCTTCCTTTTCAGGTTGTTTTACTCTTAGGATTTAACTTATTGGTAGATATCAATTCATGATCTCCACATAAATTATTTTTACATTTATTAACCAGGGGTAGTTAGCAAAAACCATGATGTTCAGCATGATAGAAACAATTGAAAATGATGGAGCATCTTAGCCACCCATAGTAGAAGGTTAAGACATATTTTACAACAGCAGAGGAGAAGGTGACAGCAGAAGTGGAGTTAAAACAGCGGAAAAGTAGCGATCCGGCCATGGCCATCCAATAAGCCCTTCGGCGGAAAAGTGATATTCTTTTTTAGTCATGGCTATGTCCAATCCTTAATTCCTCACAAATACGGATCCATAAAAATTAGACGTGATAGTAATCATTTTTGCAAGCTCAGAACATAGTTTCCCCTCTTGCATATTTTTCTGTAGCGACATTTATGCTCCACATCCTCTTGACATGGCTGGCAGTAGACAACGTGGGATGGAATTTGGGGAAAATAATGTGCAGAGAGAAGAAAAGGTACACAAGTTTCCTCAAAGCTAATTATTTATGGGATGCACAAAAAAAGAAAGTCATGAACAAAGTTTTTTTTTAATTGGAAAGTAAAAATCATGGCCATGCTAGATATGAGTGTTAAAACCCTGGACCTGTCAATTATTGCAAACCAGGTAAAAATAAAAATAGTCTCGATAGCTCATACCATAACAAGGCTTTATTGGTAGAAAGAAAACTTTAACAACACATATTGAAGCTAATCCCTAAACCCTAATGCATACGACTACAACAATATGTTAACAGTCTAACTCGTGAAACCCTAAAAACTAGAGCAAATAGAACATGGGTCTTCAAAAGTTTAATCGATCTGCTTTGATTCGAGATATAATCAGTAGCTTTCAATGGCAAAGAAAGAATATGTAAATTATCGTATCGACATGTTGAAAAATAGAACTAAAATACAAAAGCAATAACAAATAAAGTGCGAAATTCGCAGATTGACCTGTGATGGAGCCGATTACTGCTGGAATTCCTTTCGTGTTGTGGAGCAAGCAGACGGATTCACAATCTGTGGACTCAAACTTCAAACTTTGTAACCTCCAATGCCTTCCGTTTTTCTTATTGTTAATTGGACACCCTTGTGCTAGAAACACAATGGCGAGATCTCATAAGCACAAACGGGATCCATGGGAGGTCAATGGGGCAAATCCCACCATAAAGAAATGAAGACGGGGAAAGGGGATCAGATTCACTACAAGTTTTCTCAGATCTGAGTTCAACTGACCAGGAAACTTAGACAACAGGTAACTCCACTCATGGTTGGAGAGATTAGGTGGTTCAAGTCACCAAAGCTAGGTGTGGTGAGCTTAAGAGTCCCGAAGCAAATGAGCCTCATTGTCAAGCACCATACATTCGTAGTTCTTAGCCTTCCATACATTGCTTTTGCAGATCCATAGCTCTTAGCCTTCCTTTTGCGCTCTTTCTTTCCGTGCACATTGATAAGTTGGTTCAGTTGGTTTAGTGGTTTCAGGGCCGCATCCTCCCTTCTTCTCTGGACAAACGATGCAACCCTCAAAACCCGTGACAGTATGGCCGCATCCTCCCTCTTTCCCTGGACAAACCATGCAACCCTCAAAACCGGCGAGAGTATGGCCGCATCCTCCCTCCTTTGCTGGACAAACCATGCAACCTGAGGGAAACCGGAGGGAAATGAGAGAGGGAAATTAAAAGTTTTGGTATTTGAAACTTTTTAACATTGTGAAATGAAATACGTGTAATACTTGCCAAAACAAAACCTTTGATGCGTTTCACATCTGGGCCAATGGTGACTTGAAAAAATGGTTTTATATGAGAGTTTATACATGCACTAAGCCAAAAAGACCTTATACATTTCCGAAGAGAAGGAAAAATGAGATTTATACAATAAAATAAGTTTGTGATTGCCGTAGAATAGAATAAAGTTTATGAGATTTTGTTTTTGGATTATTATAATTATCAATTTCATCATAAAATTTATGACCATTCAAATTTCATTAAATAAAATGTGTGAGATTTTTTTGGGGTTAATAAGGGGTTTGGATAAATAAGTGTATTTTTTATTATAAATAATTATTAATGAGGTTAAATCTAAGACATTTATTTAAATTATTAATTATATAAAATTGTTGAATTTTTATTTCATAAACTAGAGATTTTGTTTGATTTTTTAATCTAATTATGTGATATTAAAGATGAATTATGGTAACTTAAAAATAAGTTTTATGTGGTTAAAAGGGAAGTTGTAATGTTATGGTATGAATGATTATTTTCAATGAAATTTTTTGGTTTAGTAAGGATAACTCATCTATGGACATTTTCCATGATTTTTAAGACGGAGTCAATATAGGAAAGGTGATACTTAAAGGGCTCCCAAATGATTTAGAAATTTTATATCTATTGGTTTATAAACATTAGAGGTGGAAAAATATCCTAAGCTCTAGAGCTAAGTTTGTTCCAACTTAGCTATATCTTGAACAACAAATTGTTGTTGACGTCAAGGATATGATAGAAATTTGGTGGGTTGTAGGGTAGTCTTGTCATGAAATAAATGTAATGTAGTTACTAGGTAGGTAGGGGGGAACCATTTTGGTGGAACTTGGCCATAAATGGGACATCTATCCATGCATAATTTTTTAAGAACAAATACACCTAGTGGATTATCATTGTACGGGAATCACTTTAGGATCTAGGCTACTGTGCACACAGTAACTAAAGGGATATTAGTGAAACCCACAAAAGTATTATAGGTGCTTTTATATAAATAGGTTTTCTTATGTTCTCATTGGTTAGTTATGGGAAAATGACAATAAAGTAAGAGAAGTTATAGGTGCTTTTATAGAAATAGGTGTTCTTGTGCTCTCATTGCTTAGGTATGGGCAAATGAAAATAAAGTAAGAGAAGGATTTGACTACTGGACAATTAGAGGAATGAGTCCACACAAAACCAAGCGTGGTGCTGCAAAACTTTCTAGGCTAAGGGATTTTTGAAGGGGTTCCCCCACCATATGACCGGAAGAAGGGAATGGTCATTCCAGATGCTCTGAAAGTGTTGAGGCTTCAGCCAGGTCACAAGTATTGTCTGCTAGGAAGGCTTTCCAAAGAAGTTGGCTGGCATCACTATGACACTATTACGGAATTAGAAGGGAAGAGAAAGGCAAAGGCTCAGGTATCATATGAGAGAAGGAAGCAATTGGCAAAATTGAGATCAAAAGCAGTGGAGTTAGCTGAAAAGCAGCTTGCCCCAAAGATGGAGCTCTTAGCTTCAATAAAGTATTAAATAAGTTGCATGTTGTGCTCAATGAAGCAATCAATTTTGAAAATGACAAGAAAATATTTCTAAAGATGAAGTTTTTTACTAGAAAGATATAACAACATAGAAATAATTACACTGTTGATACAATAATAATATAATCCACAAACAACCTTCTCACATTCATGATCTGAGTATATAGTGAATTAGACAGAAGTAAGAACCTGATAAGTAGCAAGGAAATGAACGATTTGGGGTATGTTCATCAAACCCTTGAAGCAGCAATAACACAATAATTGGCCCTAAACCATGTATTGCGATTTTCTCCATCATGAAACCCTTGAAGTAGCAAATACTCATACAGATAATGAGCTTTAAGATAAAAATCCCATAGACATGAAGAGTGTCATATGCCTTGTTCAAAAATTAGTAAATGAAACTGTGGATCTAAAAAAGAACTCTAGAGAAGATACCTCTATTTAAATAACTTACAAACCATATTGCAGAAAACAATTGCTTCTTCAAAGCTAATTCTTCGAATTTAGAGGGCTTAGGGGATTGGGGGTTAGGGGTTAGGGGATTTAGGTGCATTTAGGGGTTAGGGGTCGAATAATGAGTTAGTAGTTAAGGGATTAGGTATTGGGGGCTTAGGGGTCTCGACCCGAACGCGTTTGGGTGGGTGCACTCAACCGAAACGACCCGACCTGAACGAGTTTGGGTAGGCGCCCTCAAACGAAACGACACGGTTTCGCCCAACCGAACGAAGGCACAAGGGAGCAAATGAAAAATGGGTCGCACGAACGTGCACAAGGCAACCATTCAGTCACAACTTAGCAAATTTGATATGGCTGCCCTCAAACAAAACGACCCAACCTAAACGCGTTTGGGCAGGAGCCCTCACATGGCGCGACACGGTGTGCATGACCAAACGAAGGAACAAGGGAGAAAACGGAAAATAGGCCGCACGAACGTGCAAAAGGCACCCGTGCAATCACAACTTAGTAAATTTGATACGGCCACCCTCAAACTAAACGACCCGACCCAACCCGAACGTGTTTGGGCGGGCACCCTCACAATATCGCACGCCCGACTGAACAAAGGCACAAGGGAAAAAAAAAGCAAATGGACTGCACGAACGTGCACAAGGCACCCATGCGGTCACAACTTAGCAAATTTGATACAGCTGCCCTCAAACGAAACGACCTGACCCGAATGCGTTTGGGCGGGCGCCCTCACACAGCGCGCTCGACCGAACAAAGGCATAAGGGGGCAAACGGCAAACGAGCCACACGAACGTGCACAAGGCACCTGTGTGGTCACAACTTAGAAAATTTGATACGGCCACCCTCAAACGAAACGATCTGACCTGACCCGAATGCGTTTGGGCGGGCACCCTCACACGGCGCGCCCGACCGAACGAAGGCACAAGGGAGAAAATGGAAAACGAGCCTCACGAAGAACAAGGCACCCTTGCGGTCACAACTTAGTAAATTTGATATGGCCACCCTCAAATGAAACGAACCAACCCGAATGCGTTTTGGCGGGTGCCCTCACACGGCGCGCACGACCAAACAAAGGCACAAGGGAGAAACCAGAAAATGGGTCGGACGAACATGCACAGGGCACCTGTGCGGTCACAATACTCTTGAAGGTACATGCAGTATTAGGGACTACATTGATGCAGTGAAAGATTTGGTGGATATTTCATACGTGAAGCCTTAGTGAATGTTTATCCTAGTGAAGTAGACTTATATAATGTTGGCCCGGGAAAGGGTATGTAATCTATAACTATAGTTTTTGCATACAGGGTGGTGAATAAGCTTGAAATTCGAAGATGATAAATTCAACACCCACTGGAAAAAATTCCAACTTGACTTCTTGAGATTTACAAAAATCCATTTACAACTTGGAGGGGAAATATTCCCAACTTCTTACTGCATAGGAGGAAAATGAGCCAAGAAAAGACAAGAGAATTCCCCATGTTTTTTCTTTGAATGAGACAAGCGAGACAACGTTCATGACACCGAGCAAGAGACACATAAGATTGAAAGAATTCTTAGCATCAATGGAGTTTACAAAGGTGTGGAGAGCCCATCAACTAGCAGAAGGGTTGTCTTGACTCTCAAGGGCACACCCTTGAACTGATACTTTCTGCCTTATCATATTAACACCAACCATGAATTCCACCTTTAGACTAGTGAAATCCCATGTCGAGGGATCGAATCAACCACGAAATTCATTAACTCTGCCCACCCTGTATCCATCAATGAACTTGGTATGAAGGCAAAGGAGGGATCAATTAAGGGTTGTCCAACTTCATAAGACTCCACATGTGAGGGGTAAATGGGCGCGTGGCCAACACCCCCAAAAACCACCACCTCAACCTTAATGATGAGATCCTAACGCCAAATGTTATGCGTGATGCGAATATGTGCATATATAGGAGGCGACAGGGGGGGCATAGAAAGGAGGTCGTCTTTGGAAATCTTCAAAAAATAATTCTCATGGTGCATATATCCAACTAGCAAAACAAGAGAGAGGGACAATTATATTGAGTGGAATTATTCATGGAATATCTTTCCAACCTGACATGTCATTGATCTCATACTAACCCGCTTAATTCAAGAAGGAAGGCTTGATTCGTTTGTGTATCCACCTCTTTGTTTTGGCTTTTTAAAATGTGGCAATAAGCCTTTTGAGGGAATGATTTTAGGGCATTATTGATTTTTCTAAGGAGGAGGGATAAATTGTTTTTCTTCAGGAGAAAACCTTTTTGAAGGTGTTGAATAGTGATAAGGGAATCCCCCAAGATCACTAACCTAGAGACATCTCGATCATTAGCCAATTGGAGACCTAGAAGAAGCCCATACATTTATGTGAGATTGTTAATTCTTTGGACTAGCCCCCATAAGTACTTTATTTTTCATATTCCATCAGGATTTAGGAGAATCTCTCCCCCTCCCCCTCCCGCCACCCCAACTATTTAACTTTTATATTTTATTGAACTATTATGGTTCTATTATAACTCTTTATAAATGTATAAATTTATATAATTTAAATTTATGTGGTATAAAAAAAACTTAAACATATTAGAATCGTGAAGATAATAATAAAAAATTCTAACTAAAAATATTATACAAAAAAAGTGGTGTTCTATGTAAATTAACAACATAACTTCCAACATGATCCTCATAAAACTAACTAAACCCATATTCGTCTACTGTCAAGTTTGATATTTCAATAATTGTTTAGATGATTTTCATGAATTATTAGAGTTTTTGTTTAGCTGGTTTAAATTTAACTTGAGATTTCCCTAGGTGCCCTCACACGACCCAACCCAACCCACCCCGACCCACCCGAACACATTTCCTTGTGCGCCCTCACACGGCACGACCCAACCCGACCCGCCCGAATGCATTTCCTTAGGTTCCCTCACACGACCCAACCCAAACGCGTTTGGGTGGGTGCCCTCAACCAAAACGACCCGACGCGAATGCGTTTGGGCAGGCGCCCTCAACCGAAATGACCCTACCCGAATGGGTTTGGGCGTCGGGCGCCCTCAAACAAAACGACCCTACCCGAATGGGTTTGGGCGGGCACCCTCAAACAAAATGACACAGCAAGCTACCGAACGAAGGCACAATAGAGAAAATGAGAAACGGGTCACACGAACGTGCATAAGGCACTTGTGTGTGATGTTTGGATGGGTGCTAATTTGTAGGGTTTTCCATTTTTATAATTTTATTTGTTGTGCTTTCTACCATGCTACCTAGTTGCTTTCCTTTTGCCCTAGCATTTTAACTTTTTCGATGTCTATCTCTCTATTGTTTCTTGCCCCATTTGAAATGTCATCCTTATTTGGTAGGTGTTTTATTTAATATTGTGTGAATATTTTTCCATCAGACAGCTTCTGTGGCATTTGTCTACGAAAATAGCTTGTAAGGCCCATTCATCGGGGTATTTGATGAAATGAAATGATTATCGATGATCACCAACTAATGGTACCTACAAAGATTTACTCTAACAATTCTACAGTTTTCTTGTGCCAACAATTATACAACATTTTAACCTCATGAACTAGTCTCCTATGTTCTCTTAGCTGATGCTATAAGCACTTATTGTTGTTGTCAAAGCTTTTACTCTCTAGTCCCATTGAGCTATTTCAGTTATTTGTGGACATTGATCTATTTTCATTTCATTTATTCAATTTTTCTAACTGTTATGCATTACCTTTGGCCAATGCCTTCTTTCTTACCTATGCTTTTTCTGCATAAGCATTCCAGCCACCCATAACAGCAGGGGCAATAGGAGCCACACAGTCCAGCCAGAGCCTAGCAGGGGCAGCGCAGAGGCAGCAGGAGCCACGCAGCGCTGACGCAGGCCCAGTCAGGGCAGCACAGGGGCAGTGTAAGCCCTTCAGGTGTGACGCAGACCCTTACTGAGCAGCGCAAAGGCCGACGCAGGCCAGTTAGGCTGACATAGAGGGATTCAGAGTAGTGTATTATTGTCATTTTTATTTCTCTGTTGGGTGAACCAGTTTTGGTGCCCAGGATTCTTATACTTAGATTCTACATAATAATGAAAACCCTCCAAAGCTAGCTACACTAGTTTTCCCACATTGGCTTTTTTCCGAGGACATTTTTCCAGAAAATACGTGTGTCACTTTGTCTATGAGCATGTTATTTAATATTTGATCTATATGTGTAGGTTGCTAGTTGTATTTACTATCTACTTTGCTAATTTATTGAATATTTTAGAAATTAACTTGTAACTTAATTCAAGTAGGAGAAGTAAATCAAGATAATGTAGTAGGGTTTCTTAGATTAAGAAATTTTCACATTCCCTAGGTCTAGCCCCATTAGGTCACCTAGGGCAACAATTTCCCAAGAATCTAGCTAGATGAAAACTTCTATCTCCTAAAGGCAGCTGCGTTGTTGGGTTCCCTCACTCTCCTCAGAACTTGGGCCAATTCCGATGGTGGAATCTCTGGATACCTCAAGCCCTAGCTCTAGGATCAAGTTTTGCCTAGGTGTTCCCAAGGATAGAACCTAGTAGGATCAATTTGACCTATCGAAGTAAAAAATCTTGTCTGATCCTTTCCCCTCACCTTTTCCAGGATAGGAACATCATTGGTTGCTAAATTCCATCCCTGAACCTGGGCTGGGTCCACTTGGCCCCGTGTGGTCCCATTTGGTGTCAAAGGCCTTTCATCAAGGAACATTTGGGAATCCAAGTTCCCAAAGGATTTTAGGGATTGAGAACTTCCTTCATAAGTATTTTTCTTCTCCCTCAACCCTTCAATCCCCCTCCTCCCTCCCTATAAGATAAATTCATTTGCTTAAAAGGAAAGCAAGTCCCACTCTTTATTTTATCCTAGGGAAAGGGTTTTGAGGGTCACTTCCCACCTATTCATTGACCTTTACTCTACAAGTGACTTCCTAAACTACCGAGACTCCACCCATCAGTGAAAGTCCGTGAAGAGCAAGGAGCCTTAGATGTGGTGAGAATGGGCTAAGCCTCCATCATTTCCCTTGTCCTAGCAGTTGCCCTCTTATGAACCCCTTTTAGGTCCACTACTAGTTTGAGTGGTAACAAGTTGTTCACAATTCCATTTGTCAACAACT